>CAVLGL010000126.1:42445543-43057043 GCA_963668995.1 Parnassius mnemosyne
AATCAAAATGCAGATGCGTTGTCACCCGTGAGGACTAAGATGGAATGCCTCTTTTCCAGTAAAAAGAGTCTCCGGTTCTCTACACTCACCATACGAAACACAGCAGCGTTAAGCTGCTATTTTACGCTGGTATTCTGTGAGAGCGTGGTCCTTCCCCGGTCGAGCCGACCCATTCGTGCTACAACCATAATATAGATGCAGCATGGCTCTACCACGTATAACGTATCGTAACGTTTTACAAGATCCCCCCTCCCCCCAAATTGCGTTACGTAATACTTGAACGCCCTCTAGCGTGTAATTAATTAAACTATAATTTACCTATTTCAGACTAGGTTGTCCATAGAGTGTTAAAAATATAATGAAACTTAAAAACTTTGTTAGTAATAACAGAAACAGAAACAGAAACATAATGATGATGAAGATGACTCGTTCTATGAGGCCACTCTATAGGGAGGCTTATGTTCATTAATCGATTTTTGATAGGCAGCAATGAATCAATAATGAATGATGATTGTCGCAGTGGTACCTAGTTTACATTCATGTAGTTTTTAGTAAGCAAATGTATTTTTGCACCCTGTCTTTAGATATTTACAAAGAGACCGGTTAACCTTCAAAGCGTGAACAAGGTATGTTTTTCATTAGCATTTTAAATGGTACAATCTACCCATTGTAGAGTTAAAAAATAACAAACCATGTCCTTTGTAATATATCCAGTTTCCACTGCGCGCCTTTTGGACGATTTTTTATTTATTATTGCAACACAATAACATTTTATAATTGTTTTTGCAGACTTGTGGTAACATGCTTTAAAGTAAAAATATCTAAAAATAGGTAAGGAAATACTTAAAAATATCTTACTTTACTTGCTCCTGACGTCACTGTTGATTAAAAGTCACTGTTGACATCATTACTGACAAATATGTTTACGTAAAACCAAATTGCCCGAATAGCAGACTTCGACCCAGACGTCAATTGACTCATTCAACTCGATTGGGCAGCGTTCGAGAAAATATAACACGGCTTCGTGTCACGTTTATCTCAAAGTTTGAAAACAAGAATAATCTTGTGACAGTGCAGAACAATAAGAACAAACCAGTGCGTGTTGCCAGAATTGACATATAAATCTGAGACATGGTCTTTCACTCCTGGCCCTACGAAGAAACTCAGCGAGCTGTGGAGAGGGCTATGCTTACAGTTTCTATCTATATATTCTATATAGATTGACTTCTTAATAAGCATATCCGCAGTAGAACCAGAGTAACCGACATAGCGCAATGTCATAAGCTGAAGTGGCAATAGGCCGGCCATATAGCTCGAAGAACCGACAACAGATTGAGAAGAAAGTTTCTCGAAGGGCAGTCTCGTACCGTTAAGTGAAGTGTTGGTACTTTGAGGTATTCCTTGCGAGAGGCCAATTGTCAGCATTGGACTTGTAGTGAGCTTTAATGATTATAGTGATGTTAAATTGCATACGGACAAACAGACGGAAAAGTTATTTGTTGGCCATATAAACTCTTGTTCTGTGTAGAATTCGAACTAGATAGATACACGGCGCACTGGGTCGCCGTGTATCTATCTACACATGAATATTTACTAGCATAATATACAAGTGACACATAAATCTGACATAATTGAGTTATATATTATATTAGGTACTAACATTCAATCAAAGCGAACATACCTACTCGTGGCGTTAGCAATTTATGACAATACATATCGTCTGAGTCATCGTTAACGAGTTCGAACAGAAGCCAGTTTTTTTTAATATATTGACGATAGCATAGAAATAGAAATGTAAATATATATTTTTTAATTCAATATAGATCATTAATCATACTTAGCTGAACATACATTGGTTCTAGACAAAAAACATGCGTGAGTGTCGTGGAACACTCGGTTTGAACGAAGTTCCTTTAGTAGTATATTGTTATTGATACACGTATTATATTATTGATTAACAAATACAAATAAATGAATTACTAGCGTCTATCAAAATAAAGCGTCATTTAAAATAAAATAATATTTTTTATGGCAAGGTAAGAAAAAGTGCGAGGGAGACGGATGTTATTCCATCTCGCTCACACTATAGAAAGGGGGTCGTGACGGAAATATCTTACACTTTTTCTCGCTTGGCCCCCATCCGTTAAATTGGTACCGTGCGATAAGGAACTTCACTCCACAAAAAACGAGCCTTACCAGTAGGCTTTTACCACGTCGTAAATTCATAGATAAGAAAAGCAATACGTCGGAATATAAAAGTCAGTCGATTTCATTGTGCTATTATGTCACGTTATTTTGTATGAAAATTTAGATGTGTCCTTTTAAATTCCACGGCTTTCCAAGAATGTGCTAGCTTATAGATATCACTAGGAATATATGCCCTACCCCATATTTACTGCACTATGCAGGCGGATTGATGAGTAAAACTTATACCTTGATGATGATCCTGAACTTTATCAATCTTTAAAATTGAGTTCATTGCTTTTGAATGGATTCCCTTCATCGATCGGTTGCGATAGTATTAACCGTCAATCAGTAGGTAACACCGTAGGTGAGATTTGCAATAGGTGAAAAAAATATTTATCATATTCCATCTCATAATGTAAACGCAAATATTTTTGCTGTTGCGGTCACTGACCTCACACCTTACTGATTTTGCACGTACGTGTTATGTCGGTATCGTTAGATGACAGAAAGAAGCATTCAACAAGCAATATCTAGATGGTATTTTAAATACTTGTGAACGAAGCCATATACTGCCCTAATATGCACAATTACACAATTTTTACAAAATTAACATATTATTTTATAGAATAAGGATGATAAAAAAGCACACAGTTCGCCTGATGATAAGTGAAGAATCAAAATGCAGATACGTTGTCATCCATAAGGACTAAGATGAAATGCCTCATTTCAAGTAAAAAGGGTCTCCGGTTCTCTACATTTACTTTAAGAAACAAAGCATCATAAGGCTGCAGTTGCTGTGAGAGTTTGGTCCTTCCCCGGTCGAGCTGACAAGTTTGTGGTACAATCATAATACATATTTATATGTAGCTTTAGCGTGGCTCTATCAAAAGGATCTAACAATGTAAGCTGCAAAAACATATTTTAAAACAATATTTTACCGTTATTATATTTGATATTTTCATGTGCTGTTTGTTGTTTTTTTCTTCTTTTGTATGTGTCATCCGAAGTTCAAAATGTCAAAATAAAAAAAATCTTACAATATATTTTCATGCTTTGTTTAAAATTATAATGTTAAAGGCATTCATGAACAGTTCGTTGACATGAGTAAAAGTTGGCCAAGATACTAACGGACTTTTAAGTTTTGTATGGCGTCAATTATATTTTTAACGAATAAGTTTACCTTTGGTCATGGAAAGTTTATTTGAATTTAAAACTATATGAGACATAACCTTAAAGCAACACCATTTTGGATCGAAGAAGAATAACTCAATATATAATAAATTCTAGTAGTTCCCCGCGGCTTCGCCCGCTTGCTATTTGTTACGATTGGATTTCACGGATTTTAATTTTTTTGCGCGGAACCCTAATTCTTTTACTAAAATAAAAATAGCCAACTTCGGCTGCTTTTATTTTAGTAAAAAAATTACTACTTATAACATCAGCTATCTGCCAGTGAAAGTCCGGTCAAAATCGGTCCAGCCGTTTCGGAGATTAGCTGGAACAAACAGACAGAAAGACAGACAGACAAAAATTTTAAAAATCGTGTTTTTGTTATAAGTACCGTATATACTTTCATATGCATATAGTACAAAGCTGTTATTTCGACATTACAAACAGACACTTAAATTTTATTTATTTGCATAGATTTCTCTTATTACTTTACTGACCGACGACGAATATACTTCGACACTGTTTAGTTAGTTGCGTAGATCTCGGGTCGATAGTTTAGGGTCTAACTCCATTAAGTCTTTTAGCGTTTGTTAATACAGGTATTGATCCAATATAGAATTTACATAAATGTGATTTTTGTTGATTAACGCTATAACCAACCATCATGCGTCATGGATCGATATCAATCGGATACGAATCTTGTTTTTGTAGTGGAAATTTAAGTGGCAAAAAGTCGCATTTGTGGTTTAAGTATTAGCAAACAAGGGGTCGGTCTACTAAGTTCATAGAGATCATCGACGCATAAACGTTGCGTCTCGTTTTTTTTCTTTTTGCGGAAAATTTTCTATCTGACCCAGGCGCGGTCCGATGGGGACGGTCACAGGGGACATGACCAAAAAATCGTACACATCAAATCTTCTAAAACTCTTTGCGATAATTATCAAGAAAATGACGAGGAATATTTTCGGAGGACTGTTTATATTCCACTCAGTCATTCCACAGGGTAATGACTGACCTACAGAACCGACTTTCTGCGGATACGATGAACTTGTTCAGATTAGGCATTTTTATGCCAAAATCTGAATCAGAATTTTTGAGTGTTCCTGCTGCCACTCTGGTTACAGAGTATCAGCTATGGATTTCAAATTGGAAACGGGAGCTTAAAGAAAATACTGATACAAAATTTCCTAACTGCGTCGTTTCTAAAATCGAAGTTTGCGACGATGATCTCTACCCAAATATAAATATAAAAATTATACGTGGTAGAGCCAAGCTACAGCTATATTAATAGTATAGTTGTAGCACGATTGGGTTGACGTGACCGGGGAAGGACCACGCTCTCACAGAATACCAGCGTAAAATAGCAGCTTAATGCTGCTGTGTTTCGTTTGGTGAGTGTAGAGAACGGGATACCTTTTTTACTGGAAAAGAGGCATTCCATCTTAGTCCTCACGGGTGACAACGCATCTGCATTTTATTCGCAAACGAGGATCTAATAATAAAAACATTAATAAAAACATCAGGTGGACTGTGTGCTCGCTTGTGACCCTTATCCTATAAAAAAATAATGACTGCTGATTTTTTCTTATAGAATATATAGTGATAAACGAGCACACAGTCCACCTGATTGTAAACGGATGCTGTGGCATAGACATATACATTTATGCTTAATTAAGAATCAAAATGCAGATGCGTTGTCACCCCTGAGGAATGGAATGCCTCGTTTTCAGTAAAAAGGGTATCCGGTTCTCTACACTCACCATACGAAACACAGCAGCATTGAGCTGCTATTTTGAGCTGGTATTCTGTGAGAGCGTGGTCCCACCCCGGACGAGCCGACCCATTCATGCTGCAACCACAATAAAGCTGCAGCATGGCTCTACCACGTAAGATTCTGGCAACTCTTCCTATAAGCGGTGCAACATCAGAGATATCATTTTATACGCTAAGGCATGTAAAAACTTGGTTGAGAGCAAACATGTTAGAAGAGAGGCTGACAGGTTTAGTTCTTCTAAATATTCATCCTGAGATAGCCCCAGACGTCTCAAATATTATCACCCAATTTGCCAATAAAAATAGAAGACTAATTATTTTTATATATTATATATTATAAAGTCTAATTTACTCGACATATTTTATAAAGTATATATTATGTATATATTATTATAAAGTGTAATTTACTCGACATATTTTATTATTAGTAACCTCCTCCAAAATTTTAGGCTGCGACCGCGTCTGATCTGACCTTTGTGAATTCCCAAAGAAAACCGGATTTTGATTGACTTTATTATAGACACTCGTATATCATTGTCAATAATAACCTATAAACCTCGGCACGATAGCTATAAGCTAATCGTTTAGCAACGCCGCAACGGGGTAGCGAGTTCGAATTCTGCATCGCGAGCATGGTACCAGTGTGTATGGCTCACAAATGATTGTTACGCTTCTGGATGTTTATCCATGTGGAATTGAGTATGTTAAACCACTGTATGATACAGAAGAAAATCCTTGTGCAATCTGGATATAACGTTTGTCAAATAAAATAAAAACTTACGCCTGTTTAACCTATCAAGCAGAGTAACCATCGCAGTTTCAGCTCTACTTTCTAATCAGCGCTGTCTTGGAATATCATCATTATTAGATAGACATGGAATGCCCCAAAGTACGGTCTTACGCCAACAGCATCCATCGTTTTCCTGCATCTCGTACCAGGTCGTCAGATTATGTAAGTGATCAAAATTGTGATTAATTTGAGCTCATTTTCCTGTTTAGTTCTGCCAGATGCCATATATACCTACTTAAATTCATCAAAATCAGACACATTATTATTAATTTAAACCTAATTGTCTGCTTAACTTAACTACTACTTAACTTGCTAAAAGTTACGGTCGGTGAATTTTATAAAAACCCACTGAAAAAAGACCGTAAGAAACTTTTAGGTAGATTTTTTACTTAACTTAAGTGCAATATTGCGTTATAATTTTCAAGGTCAATTAATTGTTATGTGATTTCCTTTCTACTTTTACACGCAGGGGTACACTTCCGTATAATAATCCCAAGAAGGCGTTTGGAAATACATATTATATACTTACATATAAAAAGAAATTGAAGGTCTCTCATAGGTCAAGACAATTAATAAAATCAAACTTGTTTTTAAGCGATATTAAAGTACGGTTAATGTGAATATAATATACAAATGAAATCCTCCGGCAAGGATTTTTTTTTGCTGCACTATTATAATTTATAAATTGTTTTTCGGTTAATACGATTTTGATTCCGAGTCCGAGTCGCAGCAGGGACCAACATGAGTGCAAAAACAAATTGATGTTAGGTCTTGTTGCACTCTGATCTTCGCAGCATTACATCGGGTAGATATGGAAGAGCCAAAGACGCAAAATAAAGACTTCAGGATGAATAAGTTCCTTTGATAGAACACTAGTAGCTACTTGATCCACTATTGTGTGATATACAGTAGGTACCGCTTACGAGTATACATATTCTGCGTATTTGGTAGCTTCCGAAAGTTTTAGGAAGTTGTCGTCATGGCCGAACTCCGATCAAAGGGACATTATCATAACTTTTTCATGAGTTAGCTGAAAAATACAAGTTTTCATTATATCTTCTCTATTTGTAAATGTCCTAAAAAACAAGGGAACCAAAAATATACGTATTTAGTGACATTATAGGTAGGGTTGCCATCTTTTTTTGAACAAATATAGTATTTTTACACGTAAGATTGAACGCGATTAACTTGTGAAATATTTAAAGTAGTAACTGGCTGTAAGATTTGCTTTAGAAAAATAATTACGTACCAGCAATTTCTGCTTTATTTAATTGGTATCCGTTGTAATAGGATAAGTACGGCTTTTGCCTTGATAATTAATGCAAAAAAAAACAAGACAGTTTGTAGTGACGTGGCTGCTGCATATTTGTCATATGTCAATATGGGAATAATGATGTAAAGAATTAAATGCAACATTTTCTGCAACAAGACCATAATTTATGCAGTAAATGATTGATTGCCTTCATATACCTTTGAGATATGCATCTTGTTTATCTGGCACTTGACTTTATTGCATTAACAAAGATGATTTAAAATAAATCATTTTACAAATGAATAGGAATGGAGAGTGTATAGGTAAAATATTAATCTATATAAATAAAATGATAGCGGTTTGCAGTTGTGCGCGCATCACGGAAAAACTTCTGGATAGATTTCAATTACGTTTTTTAAGTTTTATTTCTTAGACATTTGGCCCATACAAAAAGAAATATCGCGATATATTAATTTAATATAAAGTTATCAATGTTTTAAGAAACAAGGATTTTTATAAGCACTACGTGTTCAGTGATGTGTGTTTTCTTAGTTAATATATCAAGCAAAGCGGACGAAGTCGCGGGCATCAGCTAGTATAAAATAAAGTACAGTATCAGCCTACTCATGGACGGGAAGCTTGCTCTCTTTGGTAATAGGGTTTTAGGCTGCCCTACTGCGTGTTGGCGATTAATTTTGTTATATGTGTTTCTCAGACATGCAGGTCTCTCTCGATGATGTTTTTCAGATCAGCTGCTTAAGAGTCCATCTAGGCAGGTGCCACCTCTTAACTGTCTCTGGTAAGGTAAGATTTTTTTAATTTTTTTAGAGGATAGGGTGACAAACGAGCACACAGTTCATCTGATGGTAAGTGGCTATAACCCATAGACATCTACATCTATCCTCGGTGCGGAATCAAAATGCAAATGCGTTGTCACCCGTGATTACTAAGATGGAAAGTCTCGTTTTCAATAAAAAGGGTCTTCGTTTCTTTACACTTACCATACGAAACACAGCAGCGTTAAGCTTTTACACTGGTATTCTGTGAGAGCGTGGTCCGTCCCGGTCGAGCCGACCCATTCGTGCTACAACTATACTACAAATATAGCTGCAGCATGGCTCTACCACGTAAGATATCGGTTAAGAGTATTTTTTTTATAGGATAAGGGTGACAAACGAGCACACAGTCCACCTGATGGTAAGTGGTTGCAGCAGCCCATAGACATCTACATCTATTCTCTATTACAAATCAAAATGTAGATGCGTTGTCACCCGTGAGGACTAAGATGGAATGCCTCATTTCCAGTAAAAAGGGCCTCCGGCCACCTGCACTCACCAAGCGAAACGCAGAGGTAAACCTCTACTTCACGCTGGTTTTCTGTGAGGTCGTGGTACCACCCTGGTTCGAGCCGGCCCATCCGTGCGACAGCAAAAGCTGCCGCGTGGCTCTACTATAGAGAGCCAGTCTAATTACAGGCCGTGTGACTCTTAGTCTTCAGAGGTGAAATCTAATCTGTAGCCTTCTTTATTAGAAGTTAGTTGCAGTTGTCCATGGGCTGCAGTAGGCACTAACCATCAGGTAGACTGTATATTTGCTTGTTACATCAATATTGTATAAAAAAAGATGTTCAGAGCCGGTCAGCATGTTTTGGAGAGGGCCAACCAAGGTTTTCCTTTCTGTGATACCATGAGCAATATAAGCTGAAATTTCAATGGGCTAACGGCTAGCCAGTTTCTGCTATACGGCTAGCGGCTAGCCGTATAGCTCGTAGAAATTGTTGGGGAGGAATTTTTTTCAGATAAAAGTAAACATTTAAATTTTAAATAAAACAACACACGTAAAGGTACGCATTAGGATGTCATGGATACAGGTCATTCAGGACCGCTGTTTGTGGCAGTTTCTAGCAAAAACATATGGGCAGTTATTTATAGTTGATTATTTTTTTATGTTATATATTATATATTATGTTGCATAATTTATTAATAAATAAAAAGTGACAAGCTCGTATTAGGACAGATGTGAAGGAAGGTTATGCTGCGCAGAATATCTCTTTTAATATTAAATTCCAAGCTTTAGTTTTATGTATAACATTAGAATTTATTTTACATATACTTTATCGTTATTTTAATCAAAAGAACGTTCACTAAGAGCTATTTTCGAAATTTTGATGCTTTACTAAGCTCGATTTGAAAACTAAGTTTCAAAACTCGGGACTTTGTTAAAACCATGAGATGGTCATTGCTGTAGTTACGTGTATAAATCAAGGTTTGGTCGAATCCATTTTTAACTGTACAAAGTGATTAATAAATAGGACATTTGTTACTGTATTTAAAAAAAAACATATCTTACGATACCTCACACGATAAGGAAAACAAAAAAAAGCTTGTGTGTACTTATGTTCACAGGGAAAATGCATAAATTATATTTGTAATATTTTTAACAGAGTTAAAAAAAGGAGAACTCTTTATAAACGACGCGTATGTTTTTTATGTATGGTTGCCGATTTATCGGAACCGGCTAAATTGTTTCAAATGATTCATTTTTTTATTAAATAGTTTATACTTCAGGAGTGGGTCTATATAAATTTAAAAATAGAAATGCTATAAATAACAATAAATAGAAGATTTTGTTAGTCGTTAGCTCTGAAAGTCGGTTTGTTCCTTTTATTAAAAGTTAAATTATATTGAAATATATTGTAAAAATATTTAAAAAAAAACTAATTTGATTCTTTTTCATTCTTGTAATATAAATTCTAATAGGTACATCAATTATAATTACATAAAAATCCACACGAATATATAAGTCTGAAATACGATGATTAAGAAACAGAGAAATAAGACTAGAATAAGTTTAAATAAAAATACGCAACTAATGACTCACTAAAAGCAACTAAAAGGCAAATATGATGTTATCGCCTTAAATTTTTTTTGTACGCTTTATTTCATAATGTAAAAAACTGGTTTTGGCGTAAGAGAAGCCACTACCCCACATCTTCGAGACATAAGAGACGACAGATAAAAATGAAATAAGATATGAGTTCAATACAAAATAATAAAAACTGCGGTTACAACACTGACTGCCAAGCAACTATCGCATATACGGTGGTGTTGTAGTGATGATAAACTTTTTTTTTTAAATAATACCATGTGATGGCGGCTTAAGAAAATCCATTACCTCGTTTCGTCCCGTGGGCGGAGAGGTATATAACCATCTCGCTTACACCAGACGTATATAATTATTAATACGTATGTAATATAAATTATTAAGAATTATTGGTCAGACCTTGATCAAATTTATATGGAACCACATGAGCAGCACCAGCTTTCAAATAAAAAAAAAATCATCGAAATCGGTTCACCCAGAATAAAGTTATGAGGTAACACACAAAAAAAAACACAGTCGAATTGAGTACCGTCTCCTTTTTGAAGTCTGTAGAAATATAATACCGAGACCGATGACGCTGCTCACGTCAAAGTACGAAACGTCTGGTACTGCGAACGTCAATCCGCTTAACAAGCATGACTATTAAGGCGAATCCTCCGTGCACCGGCGGAGGCCCATGTCATGACTTTTACTGGCTAGTGAAGAAGATGCGATGGCA
Organism: Parnassius mnemosyne; assembly: GCA_963668995.1. Lineage (NCBI taxonomy): Eukaryota > Metazoa > Arthropoda > Insecta > Lepidoptera > Papilionidae > Parnassius > Parnassius mnemosyne. The sequence continues at coordinate 42,456,317 of CAVLGL010000126.1, forward strand.
GCAATCGAATCGCATGAAATGAATACTCAATTTTATTAATATACTAGCTGTTCCCCGCGACTTCGCTCGCGTGTTAGGGTTATTATGGTTTTGCGCGGAACCCTAATACTTATTCTAAAATAAAAGTAGCCTAAGTTACTCTTTATGAAATCAGCTATTAGCCAATGAAAGTCCCGTCAAAGTCGGTCCAGTCGTTTCGGAGATTACCCGGAATAAACAGAGAGACAGACAAAAATTTTAAAAATTGTATTTTAGTTATAAGTACCGTATTTACTTTCATATGCATTTAGTAAAAAAAACTTTAATTTTGACATAAAAAACAGACACTTCAATTTTATTTATTTGTATAGGTATATATTATAATCTAAATAGTGAGCAGCAAGTTCTATAAAAATTAATAAAAATATTTTCAATTTTTTTCAATCAGATGACTCAGATGAATCAGAAGCTTTTTAACAAAAACAGCAAAACCTACAATTCAATATATACATTTAACCAACATGCTAATTTGTGCTAATTGTTTTGAATAAAGAACAAAATTTCAATGACGTGAGCATTAAGTTGATATTCCGGTTGTTTGTAAATTGGCATTAAATTATATTTCTACGAAAAATAAAATAATGCCATATAGTCATATGCGCGTTTACAGTGGTTGTATAAAGTGTGAAATGTAACTGCAGAGTACATATGCTGCTCTTAATTCTATCTTATATTATATAGACTTTTGCGACCCACTAGTAACCCAAAAGAAATGCAAAAATAAGTCGAAATAACATAAATAACATAATATTATTTATTGTTTGTAATTTGGATCCGTTTCATACTCACCAAACCAAGCGCACATGTTTCTTTCGACACAAGCTTGGGAAACCTGTATACAATATCTACACCAAGGAAAGGTAAGCTATTAACTGATTTTTTTTGCATTAAAATATTTCCTACGACTAGATTGCTGGAGCTATGCTTACATATAAAATTGCTGTTTGTCTAAACGTAAATTCGGAAGACCTCAACCGTGAAAAATATGAGCGAATTTATACGAATACAAGGCAATGCATTACTTGGCGGGCAATGCATTAGTTAGTGCGCAATTCATTAGTTAGTACGCACCGCATTAGTTAGTGCTTACCGCATTAGTTAGTGCTTACCGCATTAGTTAGTGCTTACCGCATTAGTTAGTGCTTACCGCATTAGTTAGTGCGCACCGCATTAGTTAGTGCGCACCTCATTAGTTAGTAGTTTTATATTAATATCTCTTTTTTAATCGTGTAGTGGTGGTGTAAGAATAACCTTACCATACCATACCATAGGTATTTAATTAAAGTATAATGAGAAAGTTATTTACCAAATAACGACAATTATGTCTATGGGCTGATGATATGGATGTATATATCTATAGGCCACAGCATTCACTTACCATTAGGTATACTATGTGCTGATTTGGTTACACCTTTATATTCTTTATACAATAAAACAATAATTATCGAAAAGTGCGGCGTAATAAGAGAATACGACAGATGGAAACTGAAATAGGAGATGGGCGGAAGTATTACCTGAGAGCAGCTCAAAATAATAAAGGGGACGCCAAAGTTCAGCGGTAGCTATAGTTCATCATCATCATCATCATTACAGCCCTTCACAAGTCCACTGCTGAACATAGGCCTCCCCCAAAGAATGCCACAAAGCACGGTCTTGAGCCACCTGCATCCATCGACTTCCTGCATATCTTACCAGGTCGTCACTCCATCTAGTGGGGGGACGCCCTACACTTCGCCTGCCGATACGAGGCTGCCACTCGAAAATCTTTCTTCCCCATCGGTTGTCGGCTCTTCGAGCTATATGGCCGGCCCATTGCCACTTCAGCTTACTAATCCGTTGGGCTATGTCGATCACTCTGGTACTACTGCGGATATCCTCATTTCTGAGTTTATCACGCAAAGAAACTCCGAGCATAGCCCTCTCCATAGCTCGCTGAGCGACCTTGAGCTTCCTCATCCGGCCAGCAGTGAAGGACCACATCTCAGTTCCGTATGTCATCACTGGCAACACGCACTGAGTGTACAGTCTCGTTTTCAAGTTTTGAGGTATACCTGACGAGAAGATGTGCCGTAATTTCCCGAACGCTGCCCAACCGAGTTGAATCCGTCGATTGACCTCTCGGTCGAAGTTGGACTTACCTAGTCGGACTATTTGTCCCAGGTAAACATACTCGTCAACAACTTCGAGCTTAGTGTTCCCAACAACCACCGGCATAGGTGTGACATGGACATTAAACATGATCTTTGTTTTGTCCATGTTCATCTTAAGACCTATCCGTTGGGAAACACTATTGAGGTCATTGAGCATAGTGCTTAGGTCTTCCAGCGATTCTGCCATAAGGACTATATCGTCGGCAAATCGAAGGTGAGTGATGTACTCGCCGTTGATGTTGATACCGTATCCTTTCCAGTCCAGAAGCTTGAAAACATCTTCCAATGCAGCGGTAAAGAGTTTCGGGGATATGACGTCACCCTATCTTACACCTCTCTGCAATTGGATAGGTTTCGTACTCTGGTTCTGTACTCGGATAGCCATCGTAGCCCTACTGTACAAGCACTTCAACACTTCGATATACCGACAGTCAACTTGGCATCGCTGAAGGGACTGCAGCACCGCCCAAATTTCGACGGAATCAAAGGCTTTCTCATAGTCCACATACGCCAGACATAGTGGCAAATTGTACTCCTCGGACTTCTGTACAATTTGCCGAAGGGTATGTATGTGGTCTATGGTGCTAAAGCCTTTTCGGAAACCGGCTTGTTCGGGAGGCTGGAAGGAGGCTGCGCGCGAGACGATTCGTAATGACTCTCGAAAACAGCACGTAGACGCGGCTCGGAAGGGAAATCGGTCTGTAGTTCTTCAAGAGAGCGTTGTCGCCTTTCTTGAAGAACAAGATCACCGCACTTCTGCTCCACGCCTCCGGTGTAATGCCACCATGGAGGACGGAATTAAAGAGCTTCTGAAGGACTTCAAGTACCGGTTTTCCACACGCTTTCAGAAGCTCCGCTGTAATTCCATCCTCGCCTGGGGCCTTGCCGTTTTTAAGGTGCTGGAGAGCCATTCTAATCTCGCTCAGACTGACGTCCGGAATATCATCGGAATAGTGTCGGATAAGACTCGCTCTTGGATCGTTACTCACACTTGCGTGTGGCTCCAACGATGACGTGTACAGCTGCCCATAGAACCTCTCAATCTCACTCAAAATCTCAGGTGCCCCGGAAACGATGCTGCCACATTCGGTCTTCAGCCTTGACAGTTGGCTCTTTCTGGCAGACAGATCTCTGGCAAAGACTTTGGTGCCTTGGTTCCGCTCGATCGCTTCTTCAATACGAGCTGCATTGAAGTTGCGTTAGTCCCGCCGCATGCATTTGGAGATCTGTCTGTTCAGTTGCCTGTATGCTGTCAAATCTGTTGAAGAATGTAGCTTCATCTCCCGTCTAACAGCCATGAGATTAAGAGTGTGATCGGAGAGTTTTTGTGTTCTTCTGCGGCGGGTCTTGCAGAACTTAGCTCCGACCGCATGGACAGTTTTCACGAGCTTGTCATTCAAATCGTCCACTTCATTGCAGTCTTCTAGGCACTGAAAACGGTTTTGTAACTCGAGCTGAAAGGTTTCGGGACTTTGGATTAGAGCACGAGGGAGACGGAGCGTTGACTTCATTAGACGAGACCTCTTCAACTTAACGTTTAGGTTCAGTGTGCCTCTAACCATTCGGTGATCGCTGCCGGTTTTCACCCTCGCGATCACTGAGACATCACTGAACAGTTGTCGTCTGGTCGTCATAATGAAGTCAATCTCATTTTTTGTCGAACCGTCGGGGCTCGACCAGGTCCACTTCCTGTGGGGCCGCTTCTGGAAGAAAGAGTTCATCATAAAGAGTCCCTCTTTCTCCATGAAGTCGGCCAGCTGCTGACCCCTTGGGTTCCGTTGCCCTATTCCAAATTTCCCCACTTTCCGTTCTCACTCACCGTTCTCTTCGGACTTCGGATAATCCTATAATATGCCAGCGTAACTTGTCTATCTCTTCTTCCAGCTCCACAATCTTCTCGTCAGTCCTCAGGGTGCGTGCGTTGTATGTTGCCAGGTCGAGTTGTCGTAGGTGGCAACCGAACCTCCACCGGAGATTCTTAGCACCCCCTGCCCCGCCGTTACCATGGTCGCCACCGTAGCCAGGAATAGCGGGGCCGCCGGGGACTGGGGGCCGTCTCTTCGTAACTTTCATCATGAGGGGTATGTTGCCATAGTTGCCACGCTTGGCGAGCGGGTTGGCAACCGCAGTTTTTTTATTGTATTTTTGCCGTTACCAGGAAGATGCTGCTGCCCATCTCCTGCCTGTTTCCCTTTGTCGCCTTTTACGACACCCATGGGAAGATATGGGGTAGTGGATATTCTTAACCGCCACTACACGGCATGGCTATAGTTGATAGGCTGTAATACATGAAAAATAAAATGGTATCCATCGATATATATGTACTACGCACTAGATTTCGCATTCCGAAAATGACAGAATGTTTGAATTCCATAAGATAATTATTATTACATTTTATTTAGAAATATGTTTGTTTAGATTAAAATAAGAGTATTTTATATTAAATTCTTATATTTATTTTATATTAATATCCTATTTTATATTAAATCAAAGTCTGTATGCGCGGGAGCATGCGCGAAGACAGAGTAGCGCACAATTTTTGTTTGGAATAGCTTCTCTAGTACGTAGTATAAATAACTCAATGATAATATCGAATAAAATCGCATTTGTTCAACTACGGATTTATGTAACTTTCTTTATGTAACATAAAGCGATTGTACATTAATTAGTAATTATCATGAGTGAATGCCTTTTACACGTATAATTGTGGCACTTATACCAACAGTATTGGTAATTTGATAAAACTAAGGAAATTTTAAGGCAACGTTGCAGTAGTTTTTAATTTTTTGAACCGCTGTAATTCAACTTAAATGTTAATTTTTTTATAAGAATCGGATAAAAAAAAACGTACGTGTATCTCGCAGTTTCTATATTGAAAGCGTGTAAAATTTTTATGTGATGTAAAGACTTATTTTTTTGGAGAACTTAAATTACAAACTAATTTATATTTTTTTTCTATAAAAAATATAAAAAAAAACGAACAGTTCAAGCGCTTGTGGCCGCCCCGGCCAATGCCCGCGTGTTCGTCGTGACATCTTTGAGGATGGACGTACGCTTTATTTATTTAATATGTAAAATGTATGTAATTCGCTCGACGATTGCGGATAGCGAGGTAACCTATCTACAGGCCGTATGTCTTAAGAATTGATGAAAAGGAGTCAATTTCTTTTTGTATGGAGAATGAGCCCACAAATATTAGGGACACTTAATGAAATGGATGTCGATTTATTCCTTATAATCTATAGATTACAAAACTAATATTAATTTTACTGCATCTGACGGGAATATTGAGAAAAAGATTAAAATATGAATATCACAATAACCTAAAAACAACAATCTAAAAGCAATTTTCTAGTAGTTTTCACGGATATTATGAATTAGAATAGTGTATATGTATAGAATAGAATAGCGATTTTTTTTTAATTTAAAAAAAATACTAGTAATGCGATTAAACATTACTAATATTCCCTTTAACCACTTCTGGTAAGCTTAAAACGCTTGTGTTAGAAGTGGTTCACGACAGTAGTCGAATGGCGGATTCGAACCCACGACCTTTCGAGTTCGCGGTCCGTGCCCTGCCATTAGGCTACTGACGCTTCGAACCTTACAGAGATTACCTTAGTGAAGGCATTTTAATAGCTAGTAGGTAACTTTATAAATAATTGCACGTGTATTATTTACTCAAGTACTTTACAGTAGTATTAAAATAACAGTTGAACCAGTCTAGCACAACACTTAAATACTCTTGAATAATAAAGGCTATTAAAATGGAATGTTAAATGAATATATTTTTTGTGCTCACAATAATGAGCGGTTAAGTGGCGAATATTTTTTAACATTGAGTGCGTTTTAAACACTCAATGCTGTAAAGTCAATACGGAATTCACGTTGTTTCAAAGGTGAACTAGCTATTAGGTACAGTGAATAAAACACTAGGTATTTTAGAGTACTGTTGAATATACTTATATTATTTTTTTCCTATGTAGTAGTAAGCTGTCCTTCCCCATGGGTTGCAAATGTGCTATAGCATTTTACCTAGCTTAATATTTTTATACCTATAAATATTTTTTATTGAATATCTATTTATACACTTTGTTATAAAATAAGGTGACAAACAATCACACAGTCCACCTGATGGCAAGTGGATGCTGTGGTCCATAGTCATCTACATTTGTATTCGATTAAGAATCAAAATGTAGATGCGTTCTCGTCCCTGAAGACTAAGATGGAATGCCTCGATTCCAGTAAAAAGGGTCTCCAGATTTCTACACTCACCATACGTAAACACAACAGCTTTAAGCTGCTATTTTACGCTGGTATTCTGTGAGACCGTGGTAGCACGAATGTAGCATTCGTGCTACAACTAACATGGCTACAGCGTGGCTCTACCAAGAATTTATATAGTATATACAGTATTTTATACAATACCTGGGTAACCAAGCTTTGTTTGGCGTTAGAAAAGAATTCTCAGGTATGATACCTATCGACATAACTAACTTGGAATCTAAAACATTACCAAAATACGAAATGTCATTCAAATCGTTAGAGCTGTTTCCGAGAATTCAATATTAGTCAAACGAACGAAAGAAAATATTACTCAACACTGATAAATCAGGAAAACAACTCCTCCGGTCAGATTGATCGGAGCTCCCTTCTAAAAAACGATCATCGTTGTTGAGAAATTAATTTACTTTTAACCATTGAGTTATATGTGCTACGTACTAGAGAAGCCATTCCGAACATTGACTATGTTCAACTGAACTGTAGTGCAGTCCATACAAACTAAATATTGCGTAAATTGAAGATTTGTGAATTCCATAAAATAATAATTATTACATTTTATTTAGAAATATGTTTGTTTAGATTAGATTAAGATATTTTATATTAAATTCTTATATTTATTTTATATTAATATCTTATTTTATATTAAATTAAAGTCTTCGCTCATACGCGACTACTACTCCCGCGCATGCGCGAAGACATAGAGTAGGACCCAATTTTTGTTTGGAATGGCGTCTCTAGTACGTACTACATATAACTCAATGCTTTTAACATAAGTGAAGCATCGTTATCTATACAAATAAATAAAATTGAAGCGTCTGTTTGTAATCTCAAAATAACAACTTTTTACTAAATACATATATAGTATAACGGTACAAGTATATACGGCACTTATAAAAAAGAATACAATTTTTAAAATTTTTGTCTGTCTGTCTTTCTTTCTGTCTGTCTGTTTGTTCCGACTAATCTCCGAAACGGCTGGACCAATTTTGACGAACCTACACAAGCAGATGGCTGATTTCAAAACAAGTTAAGGCTACTTTTATTTTAGAGAAAGAATTAGGGTTCCGCGCAAAAAAATCAAACCTTAAATTACACGCGTGCTAAGTCGCGTGAACAGCTAGTTATACCAATAAGTTTAGGGATCATAAATGATTTAGTTACACACATTATACGGTGGAAAAGGTAGAGCAGATAGTATTCTATTCAATTTTTTAATTGTTTTTTTTTTGTTTAAAACTTCATCTATGAGTGGTAATTACGAAATTCTTTTTAATTTAAATATTATCATACTATGCCGTGTAGTGGCGGTTAAGAATATCCACTACCCCATATCTTCGGAATCTCCGGTGGAGGTTCGGTTGCCACCTACGACGACTCGACCTGGCAACATATAACGCACGCACCCTGAGGACTGACGAGAAGATTGTGGAGCTGGAAGAAGAGATAGACAAGTTAAGCTGGCATATTATAGGATTATCCGAATTCCGAAGAGAGGGGGAGGAAACGGTAATCCTCGAATCCGGCAACTTGCTCTATTACCGGGAGGGCGACCATCTGTCCCAAGGAGGTGTCGGATTTATCGTCCACAAGTCTCTCGTTAACAACGTTGTAAAGATTGAGAGTGCGTCGACGAGGGTTTCGTACCTTATACTCAGAATCACCAAACGGTATTCGCTGAAGGTCATACAGGTTTACGCACCAACCTCGGCACACCCCGACGAGGAGGTGGAGGAAATGTATGAGGATATCTCTAGAGCCATGCATTCCTCCAAAACCCAATATACGGTGTTAATGGGAGACTTCAATGCAAAACTAGGCACAAGAGAGAATGGTGAGCTGAAAGTAGGGAAATTTGGAATAGGGCAACGGAACCCAAAGGGCCAGCAGCTGGCCGACTTCATGGAGAAAGAGGGACTCTTTATGATGAACTCTTTCTTCCAGAAGCGGCCCCACAGGAAGTGGACCTGGTCGAGCCCCGACGGTTCGACAAAAAATGAGATGGACTTCATTATGACGACCAGAGGACAACTGTTCAGTGATGTCTCAGTGATCGGGAGGGTGAAAACCGGCAGCGATCACCGTATAGTTAGAGGCACACTGAACCTAAACGTTAAGTTGGAGAGGTCTCGTTTAATGAAGTCAACGCTCCGTCCCCCTCGTGCTCTAATCCAAAGTCCCGAAACCTTTCAGCTCGAGTTACTAAACCGTTTTCAGTACCTAGAAGACTGCAATGAAGTGGACGATATGAATGACAAGCTCGTGGAAACTGTCCATGCGATCGGAGCTAAGTTTTGCAAGACCCGCCGCAGAAGAACACAAAAACTCTCCGATCAAACTCTTAATCTCATGACTGTTAGACGGGAGATGAAGCTACATTCTTCAACAGACTTGACAGCATACAGGCAACTGAACAGACAGATCTCCAAATGCATGCGGCGGGACTTACGCAACTTCAATACAGCTCGTATTGAAGAAGCGATCGAGCGAAACCAAGGCTCCAAAGTCATTGCCAGAGATCTGTCTGTCAGAAAGAGCCAACTGTCAAAGCTGAAGACAGAGTGTGGCAGCATCGTTTCCGGGGCACCTGAGATTTTGAGTGAGATTGAGAGGTTCTATGGGCAGCTGTACACGTCATCGTTGGAGCCACACGCAAGTGTGAGTAACGATCCAAGAGCGAGTCTTATCCGACACTATTCCGATGATATCCCGGACGTCAGTCTCCAGCACCTTAAAAACGGCAAGGCCCCACGCGAGAATGGAATTACAGCGGAGCTTCTGAAAGCGGGTGGAAAACCGGTACTTGAAGTCCTTCAGAAGCTCTATAATTCCGTCCTCCATGGTGGCATTACACCGGAGGCCTAGAGCAGAAGTGTGGTGGTCTTGTTCTTCCAGAATGGCGATAACGCTCTCTTGAAGAACTACAGACCGATTTCCCTTCTGAGTCGCGTCTACGTGCTGTTTTCGAGAGCCATTACGAATCGTCTCGCGCGCTGACTTGACGACTTCCAGCCTCCCGAACAAGCCGGTTTCCGAAAAGGCTTTAGCACCATAGACCACATACTTACCCTTCGGCAAATTGTACAGAAGTCCGATGAGTACAATTTGCCACTATGTCTGGCGTATGTGGACTATGAGAAAGCCTTTGATTCCGTCGAAATTCGGGCGGTACTGCAGTCCCTTCAGCGGTGCCAAGTTGACTGTCGGTATATCGAATTGCTGAAGTGCTTGTACAGTAGGGCTACGATGGCTATCCGAGTACAGAACCAGAGTACGAAACCTATCCAATTGCAGAGAGGTGTAAGACAGGGTGACGTCATATTCCCGAAACTCTTCACCACTGCATTGGAAGACGTTTTCAAGCTTCTGGACTGGAAAGGATTCGGTATCAACATGAACGGCGAGTACATCACTCACCTTCGATTTGCCGACGATATAGTCCTTATGGCAGAATCGCTGGAGGACATAAGCACTAAGCTCAATGACCTCAATAGTATTTCCCAACGGATAGGTCTTAAGATGAACATGGACAAAACAAAGATCATGTTTAATGTCCATGTCACACCTATGCCGGTAGTTGTTGGGAGCACTAAGCTCGAAGTTGTTGACGAGTATGTTTACCTGGGACAAATAGTCCGACTAGGTAAGTCCAACTTCGACGGAGAGGTCAATCGACGGATTCAATTCGGTTGGGCAGCGTTCGGGAAATTACGACACATCTTCTCGTCAGGTATACTTTTAAACTTGAAAACGAGACTGTACAACCAGTACGTGTTGCCAGTGATGACATACGGTACTGAGACGTGGTCCTTCACTGCGGGCCGTATGAGGAAGCACAAGGTCGCTCAGCGAGCTATGGAGAGGGCTATGCTCGGAGTTTCTCTGCGTGATAAACTCAGAAATGAGGATATCCGCAGTAGAACCAGAGTGACCGACATAGCCCAACGGATTAGTAAGCTGAAGTGGCAATGGGCCGGCCATATAGCTCGAAGAACCGACAACCGTTGGGGAAAAAAGGTTCTCGAGTGGCGGTCTCGTACCGGCGGACGAAGTGTAGGGCGTCTCCCCACTAGATGGAGTGACGACCTGGTAAGATATGCAGGAAGTCGATGGATGCAGGTGGCTCAGGACCGTGCTTTGTGGCATTCTTTGGGGGCGGCCTATGTTCAGCAGTGGACTTGTGAAGGGCTGTAATGATGATGATGATTATCATACTATAGTATTCGATAAGACTGTCTTTGAACATTATAACATAATATCCCTTTTCTACAATTTCATAAAAATACTCTCTAAATTTTTCGTAACAAACATTTTTAAATTTTTCCTTTCGTTGTAGTAAACTGGTAAAATGTTTGATTCGAAGAGTTGAATCTGCATACAGGTCAGGGTTATTGTGATAAAACCCATTGAAATTTCAAAATTAAATAGTTACTTACCTACCCTAGAGTTTGTAGGCGATGTTTGTTTGAAAAAGTCACAATTTAAAACAGTGGTATATTTTGACGTTCCTAAGAGATTCGAAAACGGTTAAACAGAATAAATAATTATTTATCTTTGGTAATTTTGGAAAGATTAACGTATTAAAATGAAATTTAAATCATGTGTCTTTTCGAAATTGCAAATATTGCGTATTGTTGTTTAAAAGAAATGATTATTAAGTTTTTCTTTTCTTGCGCAGTAATAAAAATTAAACAACATTGTTTCTTGTAAAGTAATAAATTTATAATAAGTACCTACATTATATAACATTCATAAATATGTATGATTATAAAAACATGTTAAATTATATGGAAGTAAATTAAAATATACACCTTTTTACATCTAATTGCGAGGGAGATCTCTCTTACTGCTGGACATAATGCCTTTCCGAAAATGCAACAGAAAAAGTATGTTAAAATTTTTCCTCTGTATCTTTTTAGGAGGTAGAGCCATGCTGCAGCTATATTGTGTTTGCAGCACGAATGGTTCGGCTCGACCACGGTAGCACCACACTCTCAAAGAATACCAGCGTAAAAGTAGTAGCTTAAAGCTGCTGTGATTCGTATGGTGAGTGTAGAAAACCGGAGACCCTTTTTGCTGGTAACGAGGCATTCCATCTCAGTCCAATGACAGGAGTGACAATGCATCTGCATTTTGATTCTTAATTGAGGATAAATGTAGATGTCTCTTGGTCATAGCATCCACTTACCATCAGCACAGAATAATCCGCGGCCCACCATGGGGTTTTAGTCAGTGCGAATCCGATATGACCCGTTCTTGCGCCCACGAGGTGGGTATGCGCAGGCATTTCCCCATGTAAAACAAAAAAAAGGGCGGGTCTCTAGTTGATAAATAACGTATAATGTCATGCATTTCGCTTTCACAGCTTGCTTTAAATAAAATAAGTACATTATTTCCTAATTTCTTCTCACGAATTAGCCAATCAAATCAATAGTACAGTTTTAAATTACCCAGTTTAATTTGTAAGAGACCGGTGTCTATACTATATGCCTTAATATGACATATCAACAGGTCACAAAGTATGTGCTCGATTGATACATAAACAAAACTTCATGCTAACCCAACACAATAACATTTTCAACTGTTAACTTTTAAAGTTTATTAATTGAAAAAAGTATATTGTACCGGTTCACATAATTATTTCTTATATTTATGCAAACACTACGAGAATACCTATCGTGAATTTTAAACGCAAGAAAAAACATTCAAGGTCAAGTAATTGTTTAGATTAATAAAAGGCGATCCACGATTGATTTAAAATAAAATTGGAACTGCTATGGAGTTGAAGAGGCACCTGTTCAGATTTCAATTCTTAACAGCGTAACTGACAACCCCGACCAACTTTCTATCGAACTTGGCCCAATTTGCACATTTATGTTTGTGGTGGGATTACTTTATCGGTTTCTGTGTTTGGAGGTCTTGTGTTATGTTTTCTTATTAATTTCTGAACCTAAGAAAAAAAAACAAAAAGCCAAAAGCGTTGTTTGCGAGCATACGAAGTTATGTTAAACATGAATATATGAGTAAAGTTTGTAGGATAAAATTTAGAGTAACTATTTTATAATATATTTGATCGCATGATGACTCGATATATATTTATTCACCAATTACCATACATCTCAAAACGTTTTTAATATCGCGGGACGGTTTAAAGACTGATGAATGCAAAAAATGGGCTTATTACATTATTCAAGATTGGCATTTAAATAAAAAAAAATACCCCTGATTGAGCATGTGGTATTTTTTTCATATTAATTTTAAGTTCAAAAGCTTGATGCTGTAATTGAGAAAATTGAGGATATTTTTGACTTATTAGAGAAAATTAGGTATCGTAATTTGAAGCAGTCAATGCCATCATTAAGACAATTGTAAAGAAAAACCAATCCGAATTTATTTGTATGGTGATGCAGTGTTTTTGAGAGAGTGTTATTTTGTTTATGAGTGTTTTTAGACAGAAATAATTGAGTCTTTCCTCATAACTCCATATAGTCTTACGCACTCCGGCCACGGAGGACAGTTTACAAATTAACGTATTTTAAATAAAACCTCTCTAGGCACAACTTAAGGCTGGCTCAAATCTTTTTCGGAAGAAGTAACATTCAATAAAAGAACCTATTGTCCGCATTATTAAAGGGGGCGACTGACTTATAGCGTAAGCTTCCGTCATATTTTTAGGATTGACATTGAGAAAACAACATCTTATCCACATTGACCGTTAGTTATCATCAATATAGTATATACTATGTCACAGTTAGATGCTGCAGAAACTTCCTTTGTTCAAAGTTGACTGCAGGTGTTGATTTGTGTTTGTGTCTTATGTGCGTTCGTTCGTGTAAACATTTTTGTCTTGCATATCTCGAGAACAAATGATAAATATCGACTCTAAACTAATAATATTTTATGAGTTTTAACAATTCTATAGCTTTTTGAAACACTTTACAATTAGTAAGTTAATAGTAAGTTCGTAGTAAGGACATGCCGCAACGCATCCACACTTATTTTTAAATTTTATCTGAATGGAAAGCAAAGGCTATAGATTTAATAAAATAGTTTAGAAAATCCAAAAGTACACACCAAATGAGCGTTTTATTTAGTTTTGATGAAAAAAATAAATTACCAAAATAAATCGATTCTACAAAGTATAAAATCGATATAGGCTGTATGGTACTTTGTCTTTAAAGGGCTAAAGCTAGGGTCCCACTGCCTGCCAGGCGACAGGCCGCGCCAGGCGTTGCCCCGCCTGAATGGGCCTGTCGCGGCCCGACGGCGTGTGCTGGCCTGGTGCGGCCTGTCGACTGACATTCCAACATGTAAAGTGATACGGAGCGCAAGTCTGCGTGTGCAGCCGCTGTGGTTTTATTCAGTGGTGAACGTTTGATAAACCAAGTAAAAAGAAAGCAGAAGAAATGACGCTAGTGGGTTTCGTCATTCAACAAAAGCCGTTCTTGTTTTTATGTTGAGGCGACGAACTATTCCAAAGCGCTGGTTCATTTTCATAAAGAGTTAAAAACTCGAATATGAGCTCGTTCGTCCACTTCATAATCAGCGCAGGCGCTACCGCAGTTGAAATGAACGATTGTAACCGATGCAGATGCGCCCGTACCACAGAGTAAAGAGTAAGGACCAGAGGGGAAGCTTCTTAACAACGTCGAAAATGTATACCTATTCTGATAGGGTTGTCACATGATGCATGTGAAAATTTTAAGGAAAAAATGGTGGCCATGTTGGTCCACTGCCTACTACCACTACCTACGATACTACCACCTCCACCACTACTGATACCATCAGCAACACTATCCACCAACACCAGCACTACTTTCACCTACACCAATCACACCACCCCCACCAATGTCTGGCGATTGTATTCCAACCATAATGCAGTGGTATTTACCCCTGGGGTCGCGACTCGTAAAAAGTACCTCTATACTAAAGTGGGTGGATAAAGTCACACATTTAGCCTTTTACGTAGGTAACCTGCAATCTACGGCACTGTCAAGGTTAGACTAACGTTTCTAGTAGGTGGTGCTGTCTTACACATTCTCACTTACCTATCAATGTTATTACCTAGTTTTATTGTACTTATATAATACGTAAAAAGGTACTTACTTCACTTGATATCTCGGGTACAAAAAAAAAGGAAATATCCTTATTTTCTCTATAATTATTCATGCATACTGTACAACTATTAGGCATTTTTGCTTATACAAAACACTTATTAATTACCTATATACATTTATAATAACTTAATTCTTAATTATTTTAATTAAAATACTTAAATCTAATTATTAAATAATTGAAAAAAGACTTAATAAATTAATTGATGTATAAAATTTCGAAATATTGTAGGTCTATTTATTTAAATGCGCACGACTAACAGCCCTTTCATGTATACTCTGACTGAGCCGGCGCAAACCGGTTTGTACCCCGACGGAGCGTCGGTGAACCTGTCGGTGAGAGCTCACGCACACATCGCTGTGCTATGTATGGGTGTATTCGCCACGAGCCGTTTGTATGTAGCTTCTCCTCTGGTCGGTTTTTTTACTCATGTGCCCGTACAGGCCGCGACAGGCACCGTCGCGCCGCGCCAGGCACCGTCGCGCCGCGCCAGGCACCGTCGCGCCGCGCCGCGCCGCGCCTTTGAACTTACCGACTCCCGATGGATCGGACGGGCGGCAACAGGCCAACGCAGGCCTCATCGGATGCGATGGTTCCCACGGCCTGTTAGTCTGGTCTGGCGCGGTCTGACCTGTGACAAAGCAGGCCGTGGGACCCTAGCTTAAAGAAATAGCTGGCCAAGTGCGAGTCGGACTCGCGCTTGAATGGTTCCGCACCATCGGGTAGGGGAGCCGCCTTTAATTTTAAATTTATTTTTATTATTTGTTATAGCGGCCACAGAAATACACATTCTGTGAAAACTTCAACTGTCTACCAATAGGCCCGCTGACAGACAGACATGCGGACGGACGGACAGTGGAGACTTAGTAATAGGGTCCCGTTGGTTACCCTCCGGCTACGGAACCCTAAAAACTAAAAGCGCCTTTAAAATTTTAATAGCAATAAAATTTATAAAACATGAAAATTATTTTATTAATAAATGACGCGTACTAGGCTATTGATATGATATATATGATATGATAGGGAACCAGTTGATGTAATTCTGAAAGTGATTAAAAAAAAACCTGGCCTCGATACATAATTTTTTTCGGGAGTTATCGTGACCACATATAAAATGAACATCCGGACGTTCACGTAAAATTTTTTCAAACCGTTTTTTATCAAACTAGCAATATAAAATGATTTTTTAAGAAAATATATGATTAATTACTGTTTTATTGATATACGGCTACTCCTATTATCGTATAAGTGCAATATGGTTATGATAGAGGCGTTTTTTGATCACAAAATTGCTTGACCTTGACGTGTCAAGAGTAATAGGTACACACCTAAATAACTGTTCGTGTTATGAGGCGTGCAATATACTGTTAATAAATAATAGTTTGAAAACTAAAATAACACGCTTTTGTAGCTAACCGAACTAAAGTAAACTAAAAGTAGAAAATAATTTTCAACAAGTTTAAAATAAGAAAATATTGATTAATATAAAAAAATCATTTTATTGTAAAATTATTGCATTCTCATCGGTTCTTGATAAGTGTGCGAAGTTTCAAATCAATCCGACGTTTTGAAGGGGATGAAAATCACATTCAAAAATTCCGTTACATAGATACGACTCGTATAATGGTCCCACTCACGGTCAGTTAAACTGACATCAGTTCAACTGATGAATTCAAACGGATTTAATCCAAAAGAATTTCGACACACACGATCAGTTCAACTGATCATTCCAACTGATCAGTTCAAACTAGGGCTGTTTATATTTTTAAAATATCGGATTTCCAATATATCGAAAAAAATATCGACATATCGACTTTGTTTAAAAAAAAACAATCGTAAGTCATTTACTTTAGTTCGTCTATTATATTTATTAAGCAAATTAAATTATAACTGTATTAAAATGTTAGATTATAGTTCTTAGTTAAAGTTACAGCCTACATAAGACCCATTGCTGGGCACAGGCCTCCCCTCATTTCTAAGAGGGTTTTAGGGCAAGGAAGTGTCCACCGCGCTGCCCCGATGCGTGTTGGCGACCTTCACATGTCTTCGAAATATTTTTTTCTTATTTCTCAGCTATGCAGGTTTCCTCACGATGTTTTTCTTCACCCCTGAGTACGCGGTAAATCAGCACTTAAAATTGCAATTCATTGGTTCCGGCGAGGATCGAACTCGAGTTGCTCACGTACTGTCAAATTTACAGCGGGCGCCATCTGAGTTACACGGCTCAAAGTTCTTAGTAACTAGTTCTTAGTAATTATTGTTTAATTTAAATAAGACAATTATGTTTACCAATATTTTTCAGTAAGAGTTTTCAAAAATAATCGTTGTTTTATATGTTCAGCTGTTTCAATACTGCGATTATTAGGCACTAAAAGATTGATTATAGAAATAATTCATTCAGATGCTGCGGATGCAGCTGAAGAAATAAAATATTTAACAGCTATTTCTGATAGCACGGAAGTAAATCATAAGACGCCTAAGCGATTAAAATAACTTGAGGCTTATACCAACATCGAAGCACTTATTTCGTCGTTTTCTCTAATAGCTTACATGCGCAGACACTTAATACACATAATCGCATCACTTTGATAAAAATCCACTTCAAACGATTATTTAAACGATAATACAGGAGCACCTATCCGTCGATGATCAAGCTCCTGCCAAATCTCACAGTAAGTAAAGTAGTACTAAGTTTAATAGATTATAGTGATTTTAATATCACAGAGATATACTATACAAGATTACATTTCTCTTTAAGATAATAAGCAAATAAATAAACTGGGGAAAAATGAAAAACATAATTTAGTGTAAATAAAGTATAGTAGATTGGGTCCATCAAGGATTAGGATTTAAGTTTACGATGGTGTTGTAGATTAAATTATTTACGTGAAAAATTAAAACATTAAATTATTTTAAAAAATATATCGACTGTCTTATATGTATATTTCAATATCAAACTTATATTACAATGTATGTCGTCCAAAAATATTAGAAATAAATATCGATTTTTCTAAATAATAAAATAGATTTTTCGATATATCGATATTTTGTCAACAGCCCTAGTTCAAACGTGGGGCGTGGCCGTGGGCGTTTGGTTTGCGTGACTCCTATAAAATAAGGTACGTTGGGGTAAGATCGGTGATGGGGCAAGACCGTAGGATTCAAATTCCCGGCGAATTATGCTATATTTTGAAGAGCTAACAATATGCTACACGACGCCATTTCATCCTGCCCCGACCCTCAGTTCGCGCCAGTCACTCCGGCAAGTGGGACCTGTGTTGCGTGGCATTTTATAAAACAATGTAATTTTTGTATTATTTTTGTCCATCCGATCTTTCCCTATCACTTTTATTTACGATTTTTAGCGAGCATATGGCTTCTTTTGTTATTATTTTGTGTGGATACTAATTTTTATGAAGTTATAGCTAAATAAAGCTGGTCCATGCAGGGCTAAGATCGCTGTAGGCCGAGATCCGATGTTTCCCCTCGTGAGTGAAGATCGGATGAATATTATCCGATCTTTGCCTGTTACAAATATGGCAGTGGTTGTTAAACTTTCATTGGTCGTGTATATTTTTTCGTTGATTACTCAAGTGACTATGGGACTCAGTCTCGTTAGCAAGTCTGTATATTTAAAAGTAATAAAACAATACGATGGTTTTATTAATTTTAAGTACACATTAAAATACATTTTTTATAGGATAAGGGTGACAAAGGAGCACACAGTCCACCTGATGTTAAGTGATTGGTGCGGCCCATAGACTATTCTATCCTCTATTACAAATCAAAATGTAATTTATAATAATTATTTAAAAAATAATTTATAAATGCCGCTTTGTTAAAATATTTATATCTTCCTTAACTCCTGCATTATCCCAGGGCATTTCGCCAGTCCTTACTGTTAATTTTTTTTTCCCATATAAAATCAAATGCATCCGATCTTTCTCTTATATTGAGTAATTCCATCTTATGTCATAACAAAGTTTGAGAAACATAAAATTACAATTTCTTTATATCAGGGATAAGATCGGATGGCAAGAAACAAAAAAAGAGAAAATCGTTTGGAACATTTATGTTTCTAGTAATTTATAGATCATATTGAAATATGTTTTTGAGCGTTAAAGATAGGACAAATCTCTTTTATAAACTTTTTTCTCTAAGCAGTAGAAGTGGTTTTAAATTTAAGTCCGGTCTTACCCCTTAATAGCCAATTTTTCATTATGCATATAAAAAAGTATGTCTAGTTTTCGCACACCTTTAAAGCAGAAACCGTTGAGTTTACACAAGCAAAAGATTCTCAGAGCTAAACTACGTTTAACGAATAACGGTTTGCTCCATGTTCCATAAATCTGACGTATACGAATGTCGAGAAATTAAAGTTTTTGGCAGACTCTTCCAACTATTCGAAAATCCATCCGGTATTACCCCAACGTACCTTATCATATATATATAGATAAATTAAATGATATTCAATAATATCTAAATCTTATTTTAAATCTATTCCTGTATTTTAATATATATCTATACAAATAAATAGAATTGACGTGTCTGTTTGTATTGTCAAAATAACAGTTTTTACTAAATACATATGAAAGTACATACGGTACTTATAACAAAAACACAATTTTTAAAATTTTTGTCTGTCTTTCTGTCTGTCTGTCTATATATCCCGGCTAATCTCCGAATCGGCTGAACCAATTTTGACGAGACGTTCAGTGGCAGATAGCTGATATTATAAGGAGGAACTTAGGCTACTTTTAACTTAGAATAAGAATTAGGGTTCCGCGCAAAAACATTAAAACCCATGAAATCCAATCGTAATAAATTACACGCGGGCGAAGTTGCGGGAAACAGCTAGTTAATAGATAGGAAATGATATTTTTAATTTATAGGAGTCACGCCAACTAAACGCGCACGGCAGCGGCCCCGTCGATCGAGAAATGAAATCCGTTCCGTATATATATATATATATATATATATATATAAATATATTAACACTTCAAAAGATATTTTTATTCATGATAAGGTCAGTATTAAGACACTTTTAAGAAATGGGTCAGATATTATGATAATTTTATTCATTATGGTAAATTTTATTTTTTTAATAAATGTATTATTTATTTTTAACTTTTGCCCCACCTTCTTAGTTCACCATCATGAAGGTATTAGAATCACATTGAACTAGGTCTTTATAAACCCTTTTCAAATGAGTTCAAACACGATCATTCTACTTAGTGCCGTCCACCTTCGGATTGCACCATCAAAGAGGTGAGGTTATAAAAGTCACCTAGGTCTTTATAAGCCCTTTCAAATGTGTTCAAACACGATCGTTCTATCTAGTGCCGTCACTGAGATCCTATACCCACCTTCGGATTGCACCATCAGAGAGGTGAGGTTATAAAAGTCACCTAGGTCTTTATGAGCCCATTCAAATGAGTTCAAACGCGGTCATTCTATCTAGTGTCATCACTGAGATCCTATACCACCTTCGGATTGCACCAACATAAAGGTGATATCATCACAATCATCTAGGTCTCCGTTTACCTATTTGAAAATGAGTCCAAACACGATAGTTCTACGTAGTAGCATCACTGAGATCCTTTACCCACCTTCTGAGTCCACCATAAGGAAGGCGACATCATTACAATCACCTTGGTCTCCATTCTCCGTCAAAACAACTTCTCTAAATATGTAAAATAATATAAAATCTAAACAGCATACAAATAATGTAAGTAGCTGCTAAGAAAGTATGTACTTACCAATAATGGAAACGAACTGAAGCCAGCGGATTACGGTGCGCCCGGAAAAATACGTGGGTTGCCGTCAGTTAAAAATTTTAACTTAAGATTTCACATTCACGATTAGTTTTTGGATGTACGTCAGTTCGACTGAGCAGTTTAACTGACAGCACGCCCGAAAAAATCCATGTGTTGCCTTCAGTTAAAAATTTCAACTTAAGATTTCGCATTCACGGTCAGTTTTTGGATGTACATCAGTTAAACTGTTCAGTTTAACTGACCGTGAGTGGCCACCACAAAATAATAAAAGCGTGTTAAAAATGGATCTCAATACGACCTGTTAAGAACCTTTTTTTGAAGTCGATTGAAGAGAGGTTTTATGACGGGTGAGATGATGTTTAAGATCAATGACATGATAACATGCATGATCGTGGCATGAACCTTAAGTTAATCCTTCATCTAGAACAGGTTCTTTAGGCCACTACTTTGCCATTACAAACATACCCTTCCAAATTTTCTAAAGATTAAAATATGTCATAATAATGTTTATATATTACTATTTAATATTAACGTAATAAAAATGAATAAGTAAGTATTACATTATATTCTAATTACTGTAAGATATAAAATATCTTAATATGTTCCATCGGTTGTGGTCAAAGAGTTGCCCATTTTGAAAGGAAAACCATAATACTATTTTTTTAATTTTTTTTTATAATTTTCTCATTCCTGAGAAGAACTTCGGGCAGTAAATCTGCTCCTCACACTTTTCATGTAATATTACACTAGAAGGATTTTAAATATACGACAATTTCATTACTAAAGGGGAAGTGTTAGTTAATGGATTCCCATAAACGGGGTGGCGATAAAATTATTACATGAAATGAAAAGGCTTATCTTAAACAACGTTCTTTGAACATACACAACTAAATTATATATATATATATATATATATATTGAAGTGTCTGTTTGTAATGTCAAAATAACAGCTTTTTACTAAATTATGTATATACGGTAATTATAACAAAAACACAATTTTTGAAATTATTGTCTATCTGTCTTTCTGTTTGTTCCGGCTTATCTCCGAAACGGCTGGACCGATTTCGACGGGACTTTCACTGGCAGATAGCTGATGTTATAAGGAGTAACTTAGGCTACTTATATTTTAGAAAAAGAATTACTGTTCCACGCAACATAATTAAAACCCTAAATTACACGCGAGCGAAGTCGCGGGGAACAGCTAGTATATATATAACAGTTAACATTCTAGTCGCGGTAGCCCATTTTTTCGTTTTTTGCCTAATTAGTAATTACTAATTACCTATGAATTGGAAAGTGTAGGTAAATAATTGCGCACCTGCCGCACCGTTGCCGCTTTTACAGGTCACTTCAGGTCAGTAAACTAATATTATCAAGGTGATTTATTTCGTGTCAGTTTTGACGCTATTTATTTTGTTTGAAAGATGCATTTTTTAGTTTTGGTGGAATTTTTTATTTTATTATGTTAACAGACATATATGAACTTGTATTTACCACTGTGTTATTTTATGTGATAACCTAATTGCCACCAAGTGTACCCGTAGCTTAGATTCATTGATACATATACAAATCATTTATATAGTGCTGTAAATAATCTATTACATAAACTTTATAAGGTGAATAACTTTGTAATATATGTAATGACATTCTTGCAAGTTCGCATACAAACGTTGCCGCAAATAAATTAATTCAGTCGGCATCGTGCCTTGTTCATTAGTTAAACAACGCTCCTTCTCGGTATTCAAGGGAGATGTTTGTACACATCATTTAGTTACGTTTGTGATAGAACTCCGAAAACCTTGGACAAATCTGAAAACAATATGAATGTTAATCTTTTGTCTAATAACCTATGAACTTGAATATGAATTATGATAAATAGCAATCATTTGCGGACGTTGGAAGGTCGCGTTCGTATAACCGTTATCAATTGATTCGGTATCTTGGTATAATATGATACATTAATGCCTCATGGATAATAAATAATTTCTATAACTTTTTCGGTGTTCCGTTAAGCACGGAACGAAATGCAACATTTATGGAATTACCTTTGATTATATACATGATATAATCAAAGGGAATTACCTTGGTCTGTCCGTGGTGTTTGTTGCACAGACGTTTTATTAGAGGCATAATTCATAATTTCATGTAGCTTGAATTTTGGTACATGCTCTCGCTCTACTCTCGCGCTGTTACTCAAATATAGACGCTAAGTTGAAATTTCAAATTTTAGATTCCTTACCTTACCTCAATAAAACTCTTTAAAGCATAACTGATTAAAATGTATTTAATTAATTCTTATGTTTGTTTTATTTTTTTAAATCTAGAGAACTATATAAAATATTGTCCTTTACCTAAAGTTTAAAAATAGGTTATATTTTTCCTACCTTTAACAATTGGCGGACGCAATATGTTGTGTCATTCTAAACTAGACGGTTTATAGGTCATTTTCGAAGTTCACTGACTCGCATACAAAATACCTATAACTCTTTTTCACTGCTGAACATAGACGTTCCCCAGCGATTGCCTCATTGGAGGGTATAATGTTGCCACGTTTAGCAGGCAGGTCAGCAACCGGGGGTTTTATTTTTCGCGTTGAAAACACTGAATTATAATATTAAGTACATTATATTTATACAGATATAAATACAAGTCAAGCTAATATAAAGTGTGTAATGATTTGAAAACACCTATGTTCCCCCCGTGACCATAAGTACTGTAAAGTACCCTAAACGTCGGGAATTAGTTAAAATTAAACGCATTAAAATCCGTAAAATTACTTTCATTTAAAGCGTGTAAACAGTTTACTTTTAATGCATTAATAATATTAACACCACTACTTGTTACATTCCGGAAACAAAATAAGTGGACTTTTGATTTTAAACACAAAACTTATTTCATGTTCAAGTTCGTTTAAATATTTTTCATACGACGGCCTGTCGGCACGACCTCAATAGCCAATGTAAATAGCTCGTAAGCAATCATGAGGTTGAAGCTACAAATAGAATTATGGCAAATAGTGTAGTTACACAAAAATGTGTTTTCATAACGTTATATATTTGCATTGAAGTAATACTCGTATGTAGTACGTAGCACATAATACCTCAATGTATATTTGTATTCGAACGTGTGTAGTTTTTAAAACGACAGTAGTAGGTACTTTCTGACATCGGCGTGAGTTAAACTTAAAACACAGAATATATAACAGTACTACGTTTAAAAGTACTTACATTTATACGATAAAAGGTAAGTATTTTTTTATCATAAAAAAAGAACCAGAAGTGGTTTCTAGAACTGAATAAAACTAATTTTACAGATTTTATCGCGTTTAATTTGATTTATTTTACATTTTTAATTTCCGACGTTTAAACAGTAAAATTAAAAAGTAAGTTTTGCCGTGTAGTGGCGGTCAAGAATATCCACTACCCCATATCCTCCCGTGGGTGTCGTAAAAGGCGACAAAGGGAAACGGGCAGGAGATGGGCAGCAGCATCTTCCTGATAATAGCCAAAATTACAATAAAAAAACTGCGGTTGCCAACCCGCTCGCCAAGCGTGGCAACTATGGCAAATACCCCCCAATGATCAAAGCAACAAACAGACGGCCCCCAGTCCCCGGCGGCCCCGCTATTCCTGGCTACGGTGGCGACCATGGTAACGGCGGGGCAGGGGGTGCTAAGAATCTCCGGTGGAGGTCCGGAGAAGATCGTGGAGCTGGAAGAAGAGATAGACAAGTTGCGCTGGCATATTATAGGATTATCCGAAGTCCGAAGAGAGGGGGAGGACACTGTAATCCTCGAATCCGGCAACTTGCTCTATCACCGGGAGGGCGACCATCTGTCCCAAGGAGGTGTCGGATTTATCGTCCACAAGTCTCTCGTTAACAACGTTGTAAAGATCGGGAGTGTGTCGACGAGGGTTGCGTACCTTATACTCAGAATCACTAAATGGTATTCGCTGAAGGTCATACAGGTTTACGCACCAACCTCGGCACACCCCGATGAGGAGGTGGAGGAAATGTATGAGGATATCTCTAGAGCCATGCATTCCTCCAAAACCCAATATACGGTGTTAATGGGAGACTTAAAAGCAAAACTAGGCACAAGAGAGAATGGTGAGCTGAAAGTAAGGAAATTTGGAATAGGGCAACGGAACCCAAGGGGCCAGCAGCTGGCCGACTTCATGGAGAAAGAGGGACTCTTTATGATGAACTCTTTCTTCCAGCAGCGGCCCCACAGGAAGTGGACCTGGTCGAGCCCCGACGGTTCGACAAAAAATGAGATTGACTTCATTATGACGACCAGACGACAACTGTTCAGTGATGTCTCCGTGATCGCTAGGGTGAAAACTAGTAGCGATCACCGAATGGTTAGAGGCACACTGAACCTAAACTTAAAGTTGGAGAGGTCGCGTCTACTGAAGTCAACGCTCCGTCCCCCTTGTGCTCTGTTCCAAAACCGTTTTCAGTGCCTAGAAGACTGCAATGAAGTGGACGATATGAATGACAAGCTCGTGGAAACTGTCCATGCGGTCGGAGCTAAGTTCTGCAAGACCCGCCGCAGAAGAACACAAAAACTCTCCGATCACACTCTTAATCTCATGGTTGTTAGACGGGAGATGAAGCTACATTCTTCAACAGATTTGACAGCATATAGGCAACTGAACAGAGAGATCTCCAAATGCATGCGGCGGGACTTACGCAACTTCAATACAGCTTTTATTGAAGAAGTGATCGAGCGGAACCAAGGCTCCAAAGTCTTTGCCAGAGATCTGTGTGCCAGAAAGAGCCAACTGTCAAAGCTGAAGACCGAATGTGGCAGCATCATTTCCGGGACACCTGAGATTTTGAGTGAGATTGAGAGGTTCTATGGGCAGCTGTACACGTCATCGTTGGAGCCACACGCAAGTGTGAGTAACGATCCAAGAGCGAGTCTCATCCGACACTATTCCGAAGATATCCCGTACGTCAGTCTGAGCGAGATTAGAATGGTTCTCCAGCACCTTAAAAACGGCAAGGCCCCAGGCGAGGATGGAATTACAGAGGAGCTTCTGAAAGCGGGTGGAAGACTGGTACTTGAAGTCCTTCAGAAGCTCTTTAATTCCGTCCTCTATGGTGGCATTACACCGAGGCGTGAGCTGAAGTGTGGTGGTCTTGTTCTTCAAGAAAGGTGACAACGCTCTCTTGAAGAACTACAGACCGATTTCCCTTCTGAGCCGCGTTTACGTGCTGTTTTCGAGAGTCATTACAAATCGTCTCGCGCGCAGACTTGACGACTTCCAGTCTCCCGAACAAGCCGGTTTCCGAAAGGGCTTTAGCACCATAGACCACATACATACTCTTCGGCAAATTGTACAGAAGTCCGAAGAGTACAATTTGCCACTATGTCTGGCGTATGTGGACTATGAGAAAGTCTTTGATTCCGTCGATAATCGGTAATTTGGGCGGTGCTGCAGTCCCTTCAGCGGTGCCAAGTTGACTGTCGGTATATCGAAGTGCTGAAGTGTTTGTAAAGTAGAGCTACGATGGCTATCCGAGTACAGAACCAGAGTACGAAACCTATCCAATTGCAGAGAGGTGTAAGACAGGGTGATGTTATATCCCCGAAACTCTTCACCGCTGCATTGGGAGACGTTTTCAAACTTCTGGACTGGAAAGGATATGGTATTAACATCAATGGCGAGTACATCACTCACCTTCGATTTGCCGACGATATAGTCCTTATGGTAGAATCGCTGGAGGACCTAAGCACTATGCTCAATGACCTTAATAGTGTCTCCCAACGGATAGGTCTTAAGATGAACATGGACAAAACAAAGATCATGTTTAATGTCCATGTCACACCTATGCCGGTAGTTGTTGGGAGCACTAAGCTCGAAGTTGGTGACGAGTATGTTTACCTGGGACAAATAGTCCGACTAGGTAAGTCCAACTTCGACCGAGAGGTCAATCGACGGATTCAACTCAGCTGGGCAGCGTTCGGGAAGCTACGACACATATTCTCGTCAGACCTACCTCAAAACCTTAAAACGAAATTGTACAACCAGTGCGTATTGCCAGTGATGACTTACGGAACTGAGACGTGGTCCTTCACTGCTGGCCGTATGAGGAAGCTCAAGGTCGCTCAGCGAGCTATGGAGAGGGCTATGCTCGGAGTTTCTCTGCGTGATAAACTTAGCAATAAGTATATCCGCAGTAGAACCAGAGTAACCGATAATTTTCAGTGATCAGTTGACAACGCATATGTACACGTCAACGCACACACACATACACCATGGCATACACATGCACACACATTTATTACTAGTCTCGAGGCTTGCAATAAGATCTCGTGGTTTAATAGTAGATGCTTGAGGACAATTACAGTGCATACCGAAGCGCAAGCAGCGATTCGAACATAAAATTTTGCAAACTACACTAAGGAACTCTTCATAAAATAATATAAAAGTATAAAAGTAGTGCTGTATGGGATCTGATCTCGCTCAACAATGCTTCTCGTTTTGAAGAAGTTTCTGTTTTACAATATGTCTTGATGAGCAATTCGTCCTAGCCTGTATAAGAATGTTCAGTACAGTTTATGTTTATGCCTATTTCGGCAAATATTACGCAAGGAAAATGGTCTATGAAAGTGATTTTAAATAAATAATTTTAAACATTGAGTTTAAAATTATTCATTTAAAAAGAAGCTTGTCTTTAACAATGTTCATTTGTTAAAGGCAAGCTTCATATCAGACAAATTGAAATGTATAGAATAATATTATTAAATTTAATGTCAAACAATCGCCTTCAATGCTATTAAGAAGGTGGTTTAGTTGGTAGCTGAATGATTATGAATTATTGATTATAACCCTGAGATTATTCTCGTACATGACATCTTACCAAAGTCTTACTTCCGAACAAGTAGATGTAAAATAAAATTTTTGGAAAATCGTAAAGTGCACAACTCAATATAATTGTTTTGTTTATTTTTATTAGAAAAAAGTTACATCCACACTGGGATTTTCTCATATCGTGGGGAAAGTTTATATACATAAATTTCACGAAGACAAACATCCAGATTCGGAACAATTATTTGTGGGCGTATTCGAACCCGCGGCCCCCCGCGCTGCCAGTCATTGCTAAGCCACAGCGCCACGGAGCCGTTTCAATAACGTACTATACTCAATAAACACGTTAATGCCGTTTTTTCAACAAAAGAAGTGACAAACGAAGTTTACAGTTCACCTTATAGTAAGTGACTCTACTGTAGTACATGGACATCCTGCAGCCTAGTTCAAAGAAAGAAGGCTACATATTTGTCAATTTCTGAGAACTAAATTTTAATAATTAATTTACACACACACACACACACACACACACACACACACACACACACACACACACACACACACACACACACACACACACACACACACACGCGCACATACACACACACTCACGCACACACACACACACACACACAGAGAGAGAGAGAGAGAGAGAGAGAGAGAGAGAGAGACAGAGAGAGAGAGAGAGAGAGCGAGAAAAAAAAACTGTACAATAGCTAGTTTTCCTTAAAATGGTAAATTTTTTTTTACTTTACCCTTTCATGCGCTTAATTGTTATTATTGTGTAATTTTTGTATATTGTGACATTGGGACAGTACTCACGTTTACACGGTTTTCCTATTGTAAGCGTCAGCTGAAATACTGCTGTGTAGAATAAGTAAACATTTTGTATTTATTGTCTAAGGACTTTGTATGACGTGCAAATAAATATGCTTATATTATTATTATTATCTAAAGAGCCAGTGGAGAGTAAGTAGATTAATTGCTTCATTCATTTGTTAATACTAATTTAAACAATTAACACCCATATCCACAGACCAATAAACGGAATAGTAAGTAATAATTTTGATAATTTAATCGCATTTTCCTAGTAACAATGTTGCGGGTTCTTCTCCCTTTTATGAGGTAAACAACATTTCGCATTTTGGTCTTAAATAATTGATAACTCTGTTAATTCGATTATCGAAGTGGGTCAGATGACAGAAATGGCACGACAGGCCCGCATAACTTTACTAGATAATTGTTGTGTCGGGTCAGGGAGATCGTACGTGAGAATAGTAGTTGTAGCTTTGAGGAAATTGATTTTAGTCGCTCTAAATAAGTGTTCAATATGTTTTCTTTTTACGATGTAGTTTCTCTGTAATAAATCCGCATGGACTGCTCCTCTCATTGCTGCGAAGGTAGTGGAGCAACCTTAACCTGAGAGTATTGAGAGGATGAATTAAAAATTAGGAAAATTATTAAAAATGTGTCCTATTTTCCAATAAAATATTTTTGTAGTGAAAACTTCTTTTAGAATCGTGATTTGAAACTCGACGAAACGAAAAAGCGACGCTAAAAAGTGACAAACATATATAAGATTTAGCCTGCGAGAGAATGAGATAGAATATAGTATACAGTGTTTATTATAAATTTATTTATATTTTAATTACATAAACCCTACAATTATCCTACTCCTTATACATTGCATTCGTTTCTTTCTCTCGAAGTTTAGTTTTTTGAAGGTTTCACTTCTACTGCGTGTGAACTGCACACATGCGTAATTATTTTTTTGTTAGTGAATATCTCACCCAGACAAATACATAAATGAACGAACGATAGAATGAAATGCTTATTCGACATTATAACAACGTACACCAGACAAAGAAAATCACAAATTAATATACAATTATACTATAGATTAAAATAAATTGGGGTTGCACCAACGAAAAAGCAGCCAACCTGCATCCGAATCAGCATAATAATGTTATAGCAGTGTTGCCACAGAGAGCGCTGTTAGTCTGACGGAGCCTTACGTTTACGAAAAAATGTTGAACAGATTTTTTTGCTTTCTTTAATAAATAAATAAGAAATGTAAAAATAAAATATAATATCGGAACTAGGTTATACAGATATTAAAAAATCCAGCCGCAGTTTTTTTTCAAAATAATTTTGAGTTGTTATCAGAAAGATGCTGCTGGCTATATTTAGTTTCAGTTTCCCTCTCTAGCCAGCCTTTTACGACACCCAGATGGATGAATGATCAGAACTAAATTTCAAGTATATTATACTATAAATCTAAAATACATATTAATAATGAGTATCAGACCAAATTTTGGTCACAGCGGCCAATCTTATCAGAGACAAGCCATCTGCAGAACAGGATTACAGCGTCAGTGTATGCGCAAACAGAGGTGCACTCAAACGCAAACATCCAGCACGATCGGAGGGATACCAACGGCTTTACTTGCTTTCTGACTGACTACGGGCTGCTTGTGACATTTTGTGAAAGAAAAATCCAATATCTGATTTTGGCCCCACCCGGGATTTGAACCCGGGACCTACTGATCAATAACAGCGTTATCGATCATTAGCCCAAAGAGACAGTCGAAAAAAATACAGATTAAATAGTATAGAAGTAAACAAATTAAGATACAAAAAGTGAAAAAATATGTATTTATACAACTAACTTTACTTTGCGAATAAACTAGATGAACTAGGCTAGATAGTAGATAGAGTGTATATAAAAAGGTATATATATATATATTACAAGGTATGGCAGCGAATGCATACTGTGTAACCATGTGGATATAATAAATCAGTGCTTAATAATTTCCGTAGCAATAAAAGTTTTAATGAAGAAGCAATGAAACATTATAAGTCGCTTGTAACATACTCAGTGATACAAAAGTAAGCTGTCAACAATAAAAGAGGTTTCATTCCTTAACATTTAACAATACCAAATACAATACAGCGAACGCAACAGAAATCTCGAATAAATGTCGGATTAATGCGGGCTCATAAATAATAAGAACAACAATTCTAAAAATAAAAAATAGCTTTAATTTATAAGGATTAACAATATCCAATACCCCATATCTTTCCATGGGTCTCGTAAGATGTGATAAAGGGAAAATGAAACAAAAGATTGCAGCAACATCTGCACTCTCTATTCCCTCACTCTCATAGTCCAAAAGGACGGTTATTCAGCACGACCACAGGGAGATTAGGCGCTAAAACAACGGCTTTATTTGTTTTCCGAATCACGGAGGTGAAACACCGCTAACTTCCTTATTCCGGACTGTTTCTGACATTTCGTGACAGAAAAATACAATATCTAATATCAATATGTATATACAGTAAAACTTGGTTAAGTGGGACCTGGATAAGTGAGAAACCTCCATAGCTGGAACTCATGCTTAGGTCCCGACACTTTAGCACTGAATCACCTCTGTTAGTGGGACAAAACAAACCTCTATATTTCGGATTTGTTGTTTCGATTTTATCGTCATAATTACCTCTATAATTGAGACAGCGGGTGTATTTTACCTCTTTTACTGAGACTATATTTTATGGATTTGTTCTTTCGATTTTATCGTCATAATTACCTCTATAATTGAGACAGCGGGTGTATTTTACCTCTTTTACTGAGACTATATTTTAGGGATTTGTTCTTTCGATTTTATCGTCATAATTACCTCTATAATTGAGACAGCGAAATGCGATTTCCCAAGTCAGTTTGACTGACCCACGGCGGAAAATAGTGTCTCTCAGATGCGTCGGAAGTCATTTGAAGACTAAACAATAGTAGTGCGTGTTTATATTACTTTTTTGTAGCGCGAATTTCAAAACGTATCGGTGTTTTGGCAAATTCAAAATATTGCCGATATATCTGTACTACAGTAAGGATATTTGTAAGATGTGTAAGAATGAGTTAAATAAGATTGTTCTGTTTAAAGGCCAATATGTTTATGAGGCTTAAAAGTATAAAGTAATAATAAACTTATTATCATTTTAGCTGCATGAATTAAAAAAAAACACAATGACCTTAACAGAGTAAAGTGCACCAGGTGTCTGAGGATACAGATGCACTCTCTATTATCTCAATCTCGGTATGTTATGAATCGGTATAATGGTCACTCATTCATGTACTGACCGTGGCAAGTGCAACTTAATCTCGCAGATCTATTGATCCGCGCAGCTATAACTTATCCACGAGTTCCTATTCTCTACGACTAGCACTGTAGGTGATGAACCACGCTATTTAATCCCACGGCACAACGTCGTCAGCCATAAAGCATGAATCGGGTATCGAACGTTGTGAGTATCAAATACTATGGAATTTATACTATCCTAGCACATTGAACAGCGCGTCTCATGCGCGGGCGTTTAGTGGCGCTTCAAGAGAATTACTAAATATATTATATCTAACTACGTTAAAAGTTTTATCATTGTGACTTGGCCATATATTCCGAAGCTCCGCGCAAACCCTTGGGGAAAATAGCGTGATGCAATGAAATATCGCATTAGTGTGACCGTGAGGTATGGGTGGTGAAGTAAGGTTATACATTTTTCGGTTGATAAATACATAGTTGAGTTCATAATGGCTTAAATAGGATAATCTCGAGATTTTTTATCTTAAACGTACTACAGTTTTATAATGTACAAAAATCTGTCTTTATTTCATCAAAATTTTTGAAGTTTTATAATTTTTTATAACAATATCATACGTACTGCTACCAATAATGTAGAAATGGCTCCTTTTAATGACATTCTTTTTATTCTAAACGAACGCAAACCGAGGATTTATTTTCTTGTTGTGTGGGCAAGTCTATCGTTAACTTACTATATACTATATAGTAAGTTGACTATATAGTACTATATAAGTCACTATATAGTTAATTAATTTGTATTTGAATATACATAAATACGTTTATCAATAATAATACTACGACAGGAACTTCGTTCCAACTGTTCCGCGACACTCACACATGTTTTTTTCCGAAGTTTCGAGTTATCTGTAGCAATCACGGTGTAGATTACGGGGAGACTGAGGTGTTTCCTGCCTTGTTGTCATAGTTAACATCGACTACCTTCAGTTTTTCATTAAACATTTTGGTTTGAACTAACTAATTTTACTTTTCAAATATTTCATTATTTTAATTAATTTTTAACCATTACAAGCCAGTGCTTGATTACTATCTCACTTGATGGTAAAGTGGTGATGCAGCCAAAGGCTTATTCACTTTTGCTTTGAAAATACTCGCATTTGAAAACGAAATGCAAAGACAGACGCTGGCAAATTGTTCCACTTCTTTGCAATACGTATATAAAAAAATTACAAAACTTTTCCAAAACCCATTGCTGAACACAACAATATATCATTTTATAAATTAAAAGTAAGTTAATTTAGTTAATAAAATAATAATTTAGTAATTTATTTGACTTTACGTCGTAAGTCACTAAGACCGATGCTGCAGTGAGAACACTACGCCGATTTCTAATGATGCCAAGAATATGTTATGGGAATTTAATAAGAATATATCCCGAGAACAATTACTTTTGTTAAGTATTAAATTTGTTACGAAACGGTACCATTATAGGATTTTCTCAAGTGGATCCGATTTACATACATTAATTACTCAAGGCAAACCGAAAGAAGTTAGTTAATTTTGCAGTTTGCAGGCCTCTGCACGAACGAGTGGTGGTGTAATAGTAACTTAATACTGCTGTGTTTCGTTTGGTGAATGTAGTAAACTGAAAACCCTTTTTACTAAAAAGGAGGCATTCCATCTTAGTTATCAGTAGTGACAACACATTCTGCATTTCGATTTTTAATCGAGGCTAAATGTAGATGTCTATAGGCCACAACATCTACATACCATCGGTTAGACTGTGTGCATGTATGTCACACCCTATTATTTATAAAAAAAAAAACAAATACTTGTTTCGCACGGAATTCGATCCCGCGACACTTCAGCATCGTACCAACCAAACAGTTAGCTACTGAACTAGCTAAATGTTTGGTTTGAATTCGTGGTGTATAGATGACAAAGGGTTGGAGACGCGCCGAGCGTCCTCGCTGTCCGATGGTAGAAGAAAGAGGGAATTATTAGGCAATATAATTTTTGCGCACATTTTAAGCGTTTTAAAATGGATTTTCCGCCATGAGGGCCCGCTTCATGGTACGAACTTGGGGGTTGTAGATTTTACGCCACTACCACACGGCGAGAAGCCGAGTTTGTTCTTTCGGCTTTAGCACGTTTAACACCACCCGGGGTAACGAGTACGTAGGCCTAGGGTTAGGTGGTTGAAGCCTAGGAACGAAAGCGACTCATCCCCCTAGACGAAAGTTTATCGACCAAATTGGTTATATTAAAAATGATGGGCCAGATTAAAAGTACCCTTAACCGACGAGCATGTACGCGTAGGTATATGAATGTAAAGGAGACGAGAGAGGTGTATCAGGATCATGCCAAATGTAAGTCCATAGTCTCTGCCTACACATCTCGGTGACAGGCGTGACCATTAATTTCAGTGATATATGTGTTAGAGCTATGACCTAAAGTATTTAGATCTATGCACTCCCAGTTTTGATCGTTGGAAAAAATTATCAGTTCTTTACAAAAAAGCTCACCTGGGTGTGCATTAAAATCTCCTAAAACAAACACAGATTCAATATATAAATTCTGTACATGCTCATAAGATAAATGTTTATATGTTTATGTTATGAGGATGTACAGTGTGCAGGTGAGGGTGAGAAAGTTGTACCAGTACCACTACCACCATGTTTTGTGCAGTGGAGACGTGACATAATACATATAACATATCATGTGTTTTCTGTTAACACTTAACAGCCGGTGCAATTATTGATCAGCCTGCCAAGCATGTCTAAGTTATGGCAAATCCTTCTGTAAGAACATACTAAACTATTTTATAAAACTGTAACTTTTAATTTGTTTATGTTGTATTTTCTTCTTTAAATAACATGTATCTGATGATTGATTAATCAGCCCTTAATTTAAAAAATATTCTTGAGGGATTTTAATGCGGTTGTTATCAATATTTAACGATTTTAAGGAAGGTATTCGTGTATAATATATACTGATATATAATACATGAGTGCATATATTGATAATTCATATTGGTGAATTATACTCGCAAAAAATAGAGCCAGTCGCTAGTATTTTTATATAACAAAAACATCTACCAGTGAATGTTTCCAGGTTAAATATAAAATGCCGTAATCGGTGGTCTGTGACCCAGCTGGCAGTAGGTCAGTGTGACCACCGTTGTTGATAACAAATATTTGGACAATTTTTAACTAGGTAATCATGTCGTGGCTCCGCGAGCATTATGATATAACTCCTTTGTATTCTATTAAACATAATTTGAGTAACGGGGAGTATAAAAATATACGAATTAATCTAATTTAATTAATAAAATGGTATTAATGAGGGTTAATGATTTTCCGATTACCAGATGAGCCGTGGGAGCGCAGATGGTTAGCGCTCGCTGTAAAGTTCACAGTACGCGAGCAACCTGGGTGCGATCCCCGCCGGCACCAATGAAATTGTTAATTGCAATTTTAAGTGCTGTTTACCACGTGCTCGGCGGTGAGGGTGAGGAAACTTACATGTCTGAGAAATAAGAAAACAAAATATTTCGAAGACATGTGAAGTTCGCCAACATGTCTTAGGGCAGCGTGGCGGACACTTCCTCGCCCTAAAACCCTCTCAGAAATGAGAGGAGGCCTGTGCCCAAAAGTGGCACGTATATAGACTGTCACTTTAACTTTAGATGTCGCTAGTTGGGACTGAGGTGAAGTTATTTGTTACGCAGTGTCACCAAAGTGAAAAGTTGCGTTTCTAATATAACTTTTTCGGTTTCTAGTGTATACATTTGAAGCATCAGTAGCCTAATGGCAGGGCGCGGACCGCGAACTCGAAAGGTCGTAGGTTCGAATCCGCCATTCGACTACTATCGTGAGCCACTTCTAACACAAGCATTTTAAGCTTACCAGAAGTGGTTAAAGGCAATATTAGTAATGTGTAACATTATTAATATTTAAAAAAAACATCCATGCACATAAAACAATGCCTGTATAGTTCCTCTTTATTTTTTTGGATATATTTTGACTCTCTTTCTAATTATTTTACTTTTAAGAATATCCGTAGTTTAGTTTTTTCATTGAAATATAATTAATATAATATAATTTATAAAGAGTATTTAAGAAAGAAACAAGAACCTTTATATTTTCCTAAAAATTTTACTCTCCTCCATGAATTCTGTCAAATATTTCACCTCATATCAAAGTTTCGCCGCCCTGGTGGCAGAAGTCGTGGATACCCTCAATGACACTGCCTAAAATGTACTTTAAGCAAGCACCATTATGTTATAAGAAAGGTAAAGTTGCAGCGTATCTAAGTCCCACTTCTGCACACACACAGGGGGTCGTGATTTATTCCTTCTCCGCGCTGCTCTCGTGTGTTTTGGCGGATTTTAACTGTGCTTTAACTTCACATAGTACGACTGGTACGACCATATTCGTCAACATTCTACGACGTTATACGTCAACCGTATAACAAACATTTATACCCGAAAAAAATACTCCTTGGCAGCCGTGAGATCATATTAATATAGTGTAAATAAATATTGAACAAAATAAATATTGTATTATATCCTACCGTATATACTATTTGCAAAGCTTATTTTTTGTGATTATCTTTTTTGTTAATCTTGACCGAACCAAACGAAATGTCCAAAAATATTGATAATTTTTATTCCCAAATATCTGATGTTCATAGCTCATGCCCTCAAAAATAATGGCATATTTGTTGACAGAACACAATGTGCATTTAAAGTTCCACCGAAACTTATGTGTGATCAAGTACAGGTAGGCTCTCACACTCACAGTAGTCCGATGGGACGGCAATTCGACACGACGGAAAAGAGAGCATGCGCAGGATAAAAGACTCTATATTTTTTCAACAGTGCCAACTTCCTAACTCCGGGCTTTTACTGAGAATTTCTTGACCATACAACTAATAACTGATTTTGGCCTGACCCGGGATTCCAACCATCCATCCATAATATGACCAGCGGTCGCGCTTTAAAAAATCACAGTGCTCAAAACTTTAATTATGTATGTAGCAGATGAATAATACCCAATTTTTCAAATAGTTTGATAATACAGGGACTTTCAAGGAACATGTGGACATTCTACGTACATATATTTTATGCTTTTCTCTCCTGGCCTGCTGATCGTATGTAGACTGAGTTGTATTATAAGAAACCTGGGAATAATCACACCATGACCAGTCCCGAAAAAGAAGACCGTTGTCCTTCCCCTGTCGAGCTGAGCCATTTAAACTACAGCGGTAATATAATTGTAGCGTGGCTATACCACGTACAAATATTTGTTAGGAGTGTTGCTCACGTTACACGCCTACGCACACGCGCCACATGTACACAACTTTCTAACTTGGATTATGATCTATGTATATGTATGTCATCCGTTATCTCGTTTCACGTACCTCTTACATGAATAACAATGCAGCAAGGGAAAACGTATACGAGTCCTTTGAAATTATATTTAATTATTTATTTATTAAGCAATTTTAAGAGAACACCAACAACCTAAAATTAGGTAAATACAAAGAAGTCACTTACAGGCTAATAATAATTCTCATATATATAGGTATATGGCACCACCGTGTAGTGGCGGTATTAGAATATCCACTACCCCATATCTTCCGGTGGGTGTCGTAAGAAACGACAGAGGTATACAGACTGATACAGAAAATGGGCCAGCAGCATGTATATGATAACAAATCAAAATAAAAAAAAAACTGTGCTTGCCAACCTGCATATCAAGTGTGGCAACTATCTATGGGGGAAGCTTATGTTCAACATTGGACGTTTATAGGCTGTATTCGATAATGGATGGGTATATGGCATAAACCAGCGGGATGAATGAAACTATTAGACATATCTTTTATACGTGGTAGAGCCTGCTGCAGCTGTATTATGGTTGTAGCATGAATGGGATTCTACCGGGAAAGGGCCACGCTCTAACAGAATACCAGCGTAAGATAGCAGCTTATTCCAACTGTGTTTTTTATGGTGAGTGTAGAGCACCGGAGACCCTGTTGACTGGAAGCAAGGCATTCAACCGTAAGCCTCAGGGGTGAAAACGCATCTGCATTTTGATTTTTAATCGAAGGGATAGATGTAGTTGTCTATTGGCCACAGCTTTCACTTAACATCATGTGGACTGTGTGCTGATTTGAGCCTTGTTTTATAAAAAATTTTACTGACCCCTTAGTAGTCTAGTTAATTGGTCGATTAAACCACCGAGTAGCAACATATATATAAAATTAGGTGCCATATCAAATCACTATTGACTGCGACTAAGAGCAAGGCAGGAGCGACAGTCTTTTAAAAAATAATAGGTAGGTAGTAAGATTTATAAAAGCTTAATCGTATTTTATGTAAGAACATCAATGTCATTAGAAGCTTAATGACGATGCAATAGCAACAGTCACAATTTATAATATGAAACTGATAATAAGGAAGAATCAAACATGGCCTATGAAGGTCCACAAAGAAACGACTTATCGTATGCGTAATTCCGATTATGGTTGCATTTGCCCTACGTTACACGAAACCTGAAATGTTTCACTAAGGCTTTAATACCTTCCAGGCTTAACCGGGTTGCACAATAAGCACCATCTAATGGTTTAAAGTGAGAATGTGATAAAATGTCGATAGGGTTGGTATTATATACCTTATTTTGTTATTGTAGCTAATAAGTAAATTCGCCTAAACATAATGTTAGATTCATGATGAAGGTAAACGAACTTGAACTTGAATTAAAGTTGCAATAAGTAATTGTTGCACATAAAAGAAAACTGACTATGTTTGGAACAAAAGTTAAAATTATGGGCATCAGTTTGTTAAGAAGTTTAGGACAGGATATGCGCCTTCTATTCAGTAGTAGCCTTTATCATGGCCCGTTGGATTTAAAAAAAAAAGGCTAAAAATTAAATTATCTGTTTTAAAATAAATTTGAAGTTTGACGTTGTATGTTCTTATTTAAATGCGTTATCAACTTAGCTTTACCAAAATTTTAAAACGCAATAGTACTTTGTTACTCATCGTTTTTTTTTTTCTATACTATTAACATAAACTACGACATCGCCTGATTGCTAAATATATGTAAATATCGTAGTATCGACCATTTAACGCCTTGTTAGACGGTTTTGAACAGTTATTGGCAACTTACGTCGAAAAATTGGCAGCAGCTCAGTTTTGAAGCACCGCCTACGTTGTGTGCATAATAATTACATGAACGTGCGAAAACGTAGTGATTATATAGCCTTTTTAAAACATGTTAGAATATACCTTAAATAAATATTGCATTGCATAGCAGCCTCATTGAGTTATTATTTGAAGTTTAGAAAGAATGCAACACCTGTCGCAATGCATGTCACTCACGAAAATTACTTCATCCTATCGTTAAACTGTGATAATTCTGAATTTAAATAGATAAGTCAAAGAACTCTATCTTCTATTCGATGACATTGATGTAAAATATCCTTCTTTACCTATGTAAAATTGCACAATAAGATGTCCTGCATCATTGATGGTACTTAATATAAATAGGCTGGTTATGTCATTTCGAAAGCCATCTTTCTGACATTTAACATAGTCCTCTCTTGCGATAATCACGGGATGGAATGGAGCTATGTATTACGGCAGCCACCATACTGCATGTTACGGTAAAATATAATATATTTTTAATTCACTACACAGAGACAAACTAATTTACACTTTCTCTTATTGTAAGTGGCCCATGGATATCTACATACACCCAATTCTCCCATAATTAATTTCCTCGTGTAGCCTGCTCTTATATGTCATTCTAAGCCATTCAACTTGAATACAATATCGAAAAGGTACCTTCTTAGATAGAGTTCGTAACCTAACCACCTCGTAAATGTAACGTAATATTACGAGTACCTATATGGCCAGAAGGAACCATAAGGAAAAAAAATCAATAACGGACAATTACATGTTTTAAATGAACTAATGGTACGAAATTAAATTAAGCTTTTTAATATTTCTAGCCAGTAGTTTTAGTAATCTTATTTATATTAATGAGTTATTAAGGAGTTGCTTTTTTCACTTATTATAACAGGTAACACTTAGGTGCGTAATGTAACGTATTGCCTGTGTATAAAGATATGGCTGTGAGTGTCATTATGATACCAAACGATAAACTGCTAATAGCTATCATTGAGATAAGGAGTTACGTAAGCTCGCCTGGATATGAATAAACAAAAACGTAAACAAGACTTATTACGTTGTATTACTGTCTTAGTTTGAAAGAGAAGAGATTCAGATATAATTGAATTAGCGTAATTAAGCTTAGAAAGAATTAATGATTCACAAAAATATACATTAAATATATACCGTAATTGAAGAAATTTTAGAATTAAATATCAATTTGGCATCTTCAAGGATATCATTATGGAATGTTTGATTTGTTGTCCATTACAAACCTAAGGTTTTTAGCCTCTGTCCCTTGTTTGATAGGTACAGTCTGAAACTCTAATGTAAACCTTTTAAAACAAGAAAATACTTTTGTGATTTTAACATTAAGCTGTTTTATAAGACCCTTTTTAATGCCTAAAAATAATAAAACTGCAAGACATCAGCTTATGCATGGAATTTAGATGTAAGAGTACAGCACAATAAAATAAAAGCGTACAGTGATCAGTGTGTAGTGAGTGGACCCAGCATTGATTCTTAAAGAACACTTAGATCGAAAATTGTTGCCTTTTTACGCAGCAGAATTATACTTCTGTTTTACAAATCATAGGAAATAATATATATGAAAAAGAAAGTCAAAAGCCAAAAGAAAAATTTGACATGACACTTCAATGCCTTATTTTTCTTATTGCTAAATACTTAGGAC
Source organism: Parnassius mnemosyne (assembly GCA_963668995.1). Taxonomy (NCBI): domain Eukaryota; kingdom Metazoa; phylum Arthropoda; class Insecta; order Lepidoptera; family Papilionidae; genus Parnassius; species Parnassius mnemosyne. The sequence goes on from CAVLGL010000126.1 coordinate 42,496,461, forward strand.
AATGAACTTTCTTAATTGGAATGTAAGGACGTTAGCATTTAGCATTCTTTATTTCAGTAGGTATGTATAGGTCAAACAAATGACGTTGTATAATGCGACTCAACTAAGAATAGGAACGTCAATCATCTCAATCTGTCAACTGTCACTTAAAAAGTACGGCTTGCAAAAAAAAATTGTGTATTAATAACGATTTTTTCCCGACATTACTTAACCGAATCTTAGTATTACCATACTAAATCTTTTAAAGTCATAATTAGTTTTGAAATAATTAAAAAGTATGTTTCTATTATTATTATTGGCAGATAACATTAGTTTTATCGGAAATAAAGGTATAAAATGCCTATTTCTCTTTTAAATAACAGTCGTTTAAATATTTTAAGTATAATAATGACTGCTCAGACAGTGATGCAGAGATGAGCGGAATTGAAGTGCTAGATTCAGATTAAAACTTTTTCGTTCATGGCTCTTTTGTAAATAAATGTTTTTTCAAAAATATCTGTTTTGCTCACCCTACTTAACTGATTAGAATTGACACCTAAGACGTCACAATATGGCGCAAGGTCACCTCTTCTTATTTGGATAAGATTGTATGCATGCATTAGTATTTTAAACTTTTTGACTACTTCATAAAAACACACAACAACCTAAACTGTACTTTAGGTAAGATTTTCACTAATTTCAGATTGATAGATTTTGGCTGATGTTTACAATTAACGGTCACTTATTAATCACTACATCGTGAGTCGAGAGAAATACTTCTTAGCGTTCTTGAGTAATCCTGTGGTATCTATTTGAATATAATAATTTTCACCCCATATCCTCTATACGACATTATGTATCAATAACTTCGGTTTAGTCACAGCAAAATTGTATTTTAACAGACACCACTTAGTCAGTGAACCTTAATATATAAAAATTGCATGTCTAACCCAGACGATACTGGTATTTTCTGCCGACTTCCAAAAAGGAGACGGTACTCAATTCGACTGTATGTTTTTGTTTTCTTTTATTTATTTATGTGTGTTACCTCATAACTTTTTACTGGGTGAACCGATTTCGACGATTCTTTTTTTATTTGAAAGCTGGTACTTCTCGTGTGGTCCCATATGAAAATTTTGTACAACCGACTTCAATATAAGTTATTAAGAATAACTCAATAACTATTGGCCTGACCTTGATCAAATTCATATGGGACTACATGTGAAGCATTGGCTTTCAAATAAAAAAAGAATCATCGAAATCGGTTCACCCAGTAAAAAGTTATGAGGTAACACACATAAAAAACATACAGTTGAATTGAGTACCGGCTCCTTTTTGAAGTCGGTAGGTAAAACAAACCACATTATCTTCACAAGAAAATCGAGGAAAGATAATATGATGCCCTTTTGTCTGATTTTTTCAAGGCGATAGCTATTAACTGCGTAGTAGATTTTATAGCATTAGACGTTGTACACATAAGCATAGAAGCATTCACGTAACTTATCAGTGTTCTATGTAACGCGTATGTGATAAGCTTGGAGATAAGCAAAGAACAAGCATGCGGTATCATGGACACGGAACCACAATGCAATCAGATCCAAAGTAATCAATCATTTGAATTTTCGCACAAATATTGGTTCCGACTTCCAACTGTGACTTGAACCCAATCCCGCTATGCAGTTTTCGAAAATTTGGACACTAGGCTACGTTGTCCTCATGTCATACCATAAGTATCGTTCATTAATATCCCTAGTTCTTATATAGATGACGTCTATTAAGTAACAATGATGACACAGTAACTTCGAAGTGGCTTTTATTTGCTCATTATCAGTTATACAGTGAATTAGTTCTTGAGGTCAATACGAAGTCACCCTTGTAGGTTAATGAATGTATAATTTATCTATCAATTACTTGAAAAATCGATCGAACGAAATATGATATCTGTTTTTTTTTTTAAATATTTTAGTTATACTTTTACGATGGACCTTATTAAACCTGATCTTCTTTGTCTTATGTTGCATACACATTCACATATCGCTTTCTAGTGTCTAGAAAATGAAAATTGTATTCCGTTGGGTCCATTATTATTTATTGAAATGCACGAGTTGTGTTTGTTAGGTTTGTTTAACTAATGAGCTTCTATTTCTATATATTATGTCGGAGTTAATCGATCGTTCGATGAAATGAAATATTATATATAATTTTAAATGCGCGGTTGGATACAATGTACAAAACTGTAAATGATTTCTTATACGTGAATACGACATTATCTATCACAGCTCCTCAAGTTGTTAATGTTTTCATTTATTTACTGGAATTTATCAAGCCGTAAAAGTACACTGATGGACAAGGGTTGTAGGCAGTTCCCCATAAAAATTTCATCAAAGTCGGTCAAACCGTTTAGGAGTAAAATAATGAGAAAACAACTAATTTTGAAATTTTCTATGTAAAAATTAATAAATCACTCCATGACACAGTTGTTCACAACACGAAAAAATCTAGTATGCATATACTTTATTCTTATTATACTGTTTCTTATTCACTGTTTATTAAATCATTTTGTTGACTCTACCAACTTGAATCCAAAGTCAAAGCCAAATATTTTTATTCAAAATCGGCTTTTAAAAACACTTTTTAAAAGTCAAAATATATTCTATCGCTTCCACAAGTCCCTACAGGAGACCTTGTGGGAGAAGAAAGCGGCAAGTAACTCAAAATCATTCATCATTACAGCCTTTCACAAGTCCACTGCTGAACATAGGCCTCCCCCAAGGAATGCCACCAAGGACGGTCCTGAGCCACCTGCATCCATCGACTTCCTGCATGTCTTACCAGATCGTCACTCCATCTAGTGGGGGGACGCTACTTCGTCCGCCGTTACGAGGCTACCACTCGAGAATCTTTTTCCCCCATCGGTTGTCGGTTCTACGAGCTATATGGCCGGACCATTGCCACTTCAGCTTACTAATCCGTTGGGCGATGTCGGTCACTTTGGTTCTACTGCGGATATCTTCATTTATATCATGCAGAAAAACTCCAACCCCTCTCCATAGCTCGCTGAGCGAGCTTGAACTTCCTCATACGGCCAGCAGTGAAGGACCACGTCTCAGATCCGTAGGTCATCACTGGCAACACGCACTGGTTGTACAATCTCGTTTTCAAGTTTTAAGGTATATATCTGACGAGAAGATGTGCCGTAATTTCCCGAACGCTGCCCAGGCGAGTTGAAGCCGTCGATTGACCTCTCGGTCGAAGTTGGACTTACCTAGTCGGACTATATGTCCCAGGTAAACATAATCGTCAACAACTTCGAGCTTAGTGCTCCCAGCAACTACTGGCATAGGTGTGACATGGACGTTATACATGATCTTTGTTTTGTCCATGTTCATCTTAAGACCTATCCGGAGACACTATTGAGTTCATTGAGCATAGTGCTTAGGTCTTCCAGCGATTTTGCAATAAGGGCTATATCGTCGGCAAATCGAAGGTGAGTGATGTACTCACCTTCGATTTGCCGACTTTGATTGATGTTAATACCGTATTCTTTCCAGTCCAGAAGCTATAAGAAGAAGAAAGCTTGAAAACGTGTTCCAACAAAGAGGTGAAGAGTTTCGGGGATATAACGTCACCCTGTCTTACACCTCTCTGCAGTTGCATAGGTTTAGTACTCTGATTCTTTACTTGGATGGCCCTCGTAGCTCTACTGAATAAACACTTTAACACTTCGATATACCGAAAGTCAACTTGGCACCACTGAAGGGACTGCAGAACCGCCCATATTTCGACGGCATCAAAGCCTTTCTCATAGTCCACATAAGCCAGACATAGTGGCAAATTGCACTCCTCGGACTTCTGTATATTTGTAGAAGGGTATGTATGTGGTCTATGGTGCTAAAGCCTTTTCGGAAACCGGCTTGTTCGGGGGGCTGGAAGTCGTCGAGTTTGCATACGAGACGATTCGTAATGACTCTTGAAAACAGCACGTACACGCGGCTCAGAAGGGAAATCGGTCTATAGTTTTTCAAGAGAGCGTTGTCGCCTTTCTTTAAGAACAAGTCTACCGCAATTCTGCTCCCGTTTCCGCTGTAATGTCATCCTCGCCTGGGGCCTTGCCGTTTTTAACGTGCTGGAGAGCCATTCTAAGCTCACTCAGACTGACGTTCGGAATATCATCGGAATAGTGTCGGATAAGACTTGCTCTTGGATCGTCACTCACACTTGCATGTGGCTTCAGCGATTATGTGTACAACTGCCCATAGAACCTCTCAATCTCACTCAAAATCTCAGGTGTCCCGGAAACGACACTGCCACACTCGGTCTTCAGCTTTGACTGTTGGCTTCTTCTGCCAAACAGATCTCTAGCATAGACTTTGGAGCCCTGTTTCCGCTCGATCGCTTCTCCAATACGAGCAGTATTAAAGTTGCGTAAGTCCCGCCGCATGCATTAGGAGACCTGTCTGTTCAGTTGCATGTAAGCTGTCAAATCTACTGAAGACTGCAGCTTCATTTCCCGTCTAACATCCATGAGATTAAGAGTGTGATCGGAGAGTTTTTGTGTTCTTCTGCGGCGGGTCTTGTAAAACTTAGCTCCGACCGCATGGACAATTTACACGAGATTGTCATTCATATCATCCACTGCATTGCAATCTTCTAGGCACATATGTTTTTAAAGACAATTTAATAAAGTAAGTAATATAATATGATACACATAGTAACAATTCTAGATATTTGTACATTTTTACAAAGAGATTGCAGCCGTTGCAATTTTTATGCAAATGCTACAACTAGGTCGCATATATGATTTTTTATAATTTGCATTGTATAATAGCATACTAAATAATGTTATGCATGATTAATTTGCGTAATTTGCTCATGATAATCAGTTTTTATGTCAAAATTGTTTTCTGAATTATTGAAAGATTCAAGGTATCGTACAATTTGAAATTGTAAGGCTCCCTTGTAGTACGATGTGTGGGTATGAAATCGATATCTCGTTCCCAGTATTTTTAAGCGAATTAGTAATAACTACTAAAGCAGGGAACATTTTACAAAAAACAATGTACATCTAACCATAAAGATGTCTAGGCTACGCGGGCACTGGCTGGAGCGGCCGCGAGCGCTTGAATTGTCCGATTTTTTTATAAGAAAAAAATAAAAACGAATTTGTAAATTGTGTTCTAAACATTCTATCAAAAATAAACCTTTTCAGTTGATATAAGTTTTACACGGTTTCATTGTGGAATCTTTGCAAGGTACACGTTTAAAAAGACATAGAAATACATACGAACATCGATTTGACCTTGATTTGACTTTCGTTGACAGGTGATGGCCAAGTACTCAATCGATATTCAATTCTCTAATAAATATATAATAATCTAGGTTCTTCAATTTCAAAATGTTGTTACGTCTCGAGTTGTCACAAGACAAAGTGATGCGACAGCATGAGACTTAACGCCGGAGTGTCATTCGCGTATTTGGTCTTGAATCAATTATTTATTTTAGATCGATGACTTTGTGACTTTTTTTAGTCCTATTTTTGCAATAGCTACTCTGCTCTTTTCTCACTTATGAAAGGAATACAAATGCTCACAATAGATAGGTTTTGTCCAACACGAGGTATGCCGGACATCCCCGACATTTCAAAATACTCGAATGTGACACATAAAATAAACTAATTTAAAAATTTCATTACATTTCATATTCATTCAGTTTGTAAAATCCATCGAACTTTACCTAAACATTTTTATTTTGTAAGAGAGGGAGCAAACGAGCATGCGGCTCACCTGATGGTAAGTGACTACCGCCGCCCACGAACAAATGCAACACCAGGGGAACCAGGGGAATTGCAGATGCGTTGCCGGCCTTACATTTCGCTGAAATACTTTAAGAGCCAGGTTAAAAATGACATCAGGACTTATTTCACTGTGCCGTTGATATTACCTCCAATTGTAAATTCAAAAAATTTTTCGTATTCATCACCAGCCTTAAAGCAAATCCATCTATCCATCCATTACAGCCTATAAAAGTTCACTGCTGAACACAGGCCTCCCCCAAAGATTTCCTTTAAGGGTTTTGCCATATTTGCCGCTTGGTAGGCGGGTTGGCAACTGAATTTTTTTATAATTTTGAGTTGCATCAGAAAGTTGTTGCTGCACATCTCTTGTTTCAGTTTCCCTCTGTCGCCTCTTACGACACCCACGGGACAATATTATAGGGTAGGTAGAGGATATTCTTTCACCGCCATTACACGGTTATACTTAAAGCAAATAGTGCATAGTAATGCATTGTACCTATTGGGCGTGGAAAGGAAGACAAACTGATAATAGGAATTACTTGTCTACTAACTGTCACCACAGCGGGTCAAATTAGAAACAAGAGGTGAGTTTTATGCCATTGCTGTGTTTAGGAAAGGAATGTTTTCAAAGCACACAATCCACCTAAGTGGGTTCAATAAGCCATAGACATCTGCAATCTACATCTATCGTTGAAAGATAATAAAAATGCAGATGCGTTAAAACCTCTGGCAGTGCATCGTTTCTAATAAAGAGGGTCATTATGCTTTTTCACGCTGGTATTCTGAGAGAGCGTGGTCCTTTCCTGATCGAGCCGACCCATTCTCGTTACAACCATAACATAGCCGCACTACCACGTAAATCGACTAGTTTTGCACATAATAACAATTATAACAAATAAAGTCGCATGATGAAATCCATCGCTTTATCTGTTGTAAACGTCGTCTTACTTATAAGTATGAGAATTATGAGGCTATTAGAACGTTAATTTATTATTCACTTAGGTAAATTGCATTAAATTAAGGTAATGATATTTAATAATATAGATAACACAAGCGCCAATGGGATAATTATTGCGTAACTACTGCTAGATCACCATTGTTTTCTATAATGACACACTTGTTGTATTAAAAGTGGAACTGAGGACAATTTTCTGTAATGGTTTACTCGTAGTCGCTATTATCGCGACCTGCATAATATGCTTTGTCTGAATTTACTATAATGACCAACAATTCTATTGTGATTCTAATTTGCACCAGAATTTACTCGTAATAGAGTAAATTTAATTATACTTGTAATGAGTGTTAAACGAGGTCACTTTGAAGGTTTTACAACCATTGAAAAGCGTTAAATTGTGATATTGATCGCGTAAAATGATTCTTTTTGTTTATATGTTTTGTACTTTGTGTATTTTTAATAGAATATGGGTGACAAACGGGCACACAGTCCACTCGATGGTAAGTGGATGTGGTCCATAGACGTTTACATGTATCCTCGATTAAGAATCAAAATCAAATGCGTCGTCACCCCTGAGGACCAAGATGGAATCCCTCGCTTCCAGTGAAAAGGGTCTCCGGATCTCTACACTCACTATACGAAATATCCATATAAAATTAAGCTGCTATTTTACATTGGTATTCTGTAAAAGCGTGGTCCTACCCTGGTCGAACCGACCCATTCGTGCTACAACCATAACATAGCTGCAGCGTGGCTCTACCCACGTAAGATACCTGTTCTTCCCAGGAGATTCCAAACCTGTGGTAAAAGTAAAAAAAAATTACTTTCAATAAGAATTTTTTATAATGTACATATATTAAATATTTTTTTAAATGTTACCTCCACACTAGGATTTTCTCCTGTATCATGGGGGCAGTTTACATACATAAATTTCCCAAAAACAAACATCCAGACCTGGGAAAATTATTTGTAGGCCGTACAAATACTTGTTCCGTGCGGGATGCGAACCCGTGACTTTTAGCGCTGCAACTCATTACTAAGCCACTGCGCCACTGAGCCGTCGTATTTGTTTCATCGTTTTTATTATATCCTATTCTATTCCGAAAAAATAAATTTAAGTAAAAGAACGAAAATATGTTCTGACAGAACATATTTCGCTCTCTCAACATATCTCCGGCTGTAGTGGACTGGTTTCGTAGTAACTTGTTTGGGCGCTGACAGCATATGCAAGTACAGGATGTGTATTCCTCTTGGACTGCTACTGTTGCCGGCGTCCCACAAGGTGGCGTGTTGTCTTTTTTTTATAGGATAGGGTGACAAACGAGCACACAGCCCACCTGATGGTAAGTGGTTGCTGTGACGAAGAATCAAAATGCAGATGCGTCGTCACCCGTGAGGTCTGAGATGGAATGCCTCTTTTTCAGTAAAATGGGTGTCCGGTTCTCTACACTCACCATACGAAACACAGCAGTGTCAAGCTGCCATTTTACGCTGGTATTCTGTGAGGGCCTTCCCCGGTCGAGCCGACCCATTCGTGCTACAACTATACTACTAATATAGCTGCAGCATGGCTTTACCACGTATAAAAGTCTCTTTTATAAATTCTATAAGTAATCAACAATCTTCTTTTTACCACTTGTACGCCGGATCTTTAGTGAGAGATTTTAAATCCGAATACCGAAAGCTATTGATACAACGAACGCTGATCTGACTTGTATATTGGACTGATGTAAATCTAATATATTATCCATTTATTCCACTAAAACTCAAGCAATAATTATTGGTAGTTTGAGATTAGTTGCTAGGGTTGACTTTTCTCTCTTGCCACCTATTATCCTCAATGGCCTTATAGTGATAAAGTTAAGAACTCAGGAATATATGTCGAGTCCTGTCTAACATGGTCACCACAAATTAATGAAGTCAGTAGGAAAACGTATGCAGCGCTAAGCTCTCTGCGGAGACTTAGAAATTTTCTCACTACTGCCATTAAAGTTGCGCTTGCTCAATCCCTACTTCCACCTATTCTTGACTATTTTGATGATTGCTATCTGGACGTTACCGAAGCGCAGTTAATAAACTGGAGCGAATATAAAATTTATGATTACGTTTTATATTTGGACTCCACAAATGTGATCACATTTCAGAATTTCGTAAACGGCTCAAGTGGCTGCCGATTTGCCTTTGCAGGATTATTCACATTCTTTCTGATTTATACAACATACTATTCAATCCCTCTACTCAATATTACCTGAAAGACCGCATTGAATTCGTTTCCTCCTTTCACGATCGTCATCTACGTTCCACTAACAATTTTTCGCTTCGTATTCCAGCACATTCATCCTCCTTCTTCTATAAATCTTTTTCGGCTACAGCTGTACGCTTGTGGTATTCCTTACCTTTATATATTCGACGTGCTCAGTCCCTTTTTTCCCTTCAAAAATCTACTCAAACTTATTACTTGGAACTCTAATATTTCCCGTCATAATTGCCGTCCTTAATTGTATCTATCTATCCTACCTATCCTCAACCGTCATCATCTTGTGTGTATTTATATACTTATAATTTTTTTCAACTTGATTGTTAAATGTATGTACACCTTCCCTATTTTCAATTCACTATAAACAACAGTTCTTTGCTAAATAAGGTTTGTCTGGAAGAAATCGCTTCCAGAGCGATAAGACCGCCTTTTATACTTTCTATATATTTATTTCATTTTGTCCCGTTTTAATGTGTATTGGTGTACAAAAAGAATATATTGATTGATATATTAATAGATTGATAGTTTTCTAAAAACAAAGTGTTAAATAACGTCGTTGTTCTAAACGTGCTAAATAAGAAGCATTTGCTATTTAAAAAAAGTTGTCACGAATCAATGTAATGACTTAATCACTTGATGGCGGAACACTATGTAGGTATGTAATTACTCCAAGGCGGAATCGGATTAAGTTTGTTTCTAGATAATAAATATAAAAATTATATCTAGTTTGTAGTTTGCTTTATCGTAAATAAACATTTCAACCAAATTTTATTGGAACAAAGTTCCATATCGGATGGTACAAATTTGGCGGATGAAAGCTAGGCGGGAAAAAGTGTAGGATTTTTCGGTCACGACCCCTTCTGACGTAGTGTAGACGGCCTTGGCGGCTATCCTGAAGCGAGATGGAATAATATACATCTCTCTCGCACTTTTCTTATCATGCTATTAAAGAAATATCATTTTATTTTAAATGACGCTCCATTTTAATAGACGTTAGTAATCCATTTATTTATGTTTTTTTAATAAATAATATAATAATATGTTTATCAATAATAATATACTACGAAAAGAACTTTGTTCCAACAGTGTTCCACCACACTCACGCATATTTTTTTTTTGTAATTTATAACTCTAAATTCAAAAAATATCGTAGAGTACTTCACGCGATTTCTAGTAATTTTTTGTAATACTAAACTGGTTAAATGTTTGTTAATTAGTAATATTAGCGTCATTGCGGAATTCTAATTGGTGGCTCTGTGGTGCTATATTATAATTTGGTTCTCTACTAAGAAAAAAAAACACGTATATTCTTTTATTTTGAATTGTAAATAACAGTGACGATTTAATTTGTAGTTTTTTTTAAATATTTGATAATAATAAAAATGAAATTTTATAGAGTTCGAAGAATAATTTAATGTAATTTAAATATAAAAGCTTTGTAAGTAGTTTCAATTACAGTTTAAGTTACATGAGGGTAATATGTTCCCCTTATACTTTGCCGCCCTATAAAATCTAAATTAGGAGGAGGACAGATCCAGAAACACAAAGTCATATATACTATTACTAATCTATTAAAAAATTGCAAACAAGATTTGGCAATGATTACGAACACTTCGAAAAATCAACTTTATAAAACTAACTACAGTACAAAATACTAACATCGACTAAAAAATTTACTATAATTTCAACTGTTAAAATGGCGTCAATAAAGCAGCGCCCTTCCTTACCCTTTATTATTTGATTGACCGGTGAAAAGTTATCGTATCATAGAGCCATTCTATGCAAATAAGTCTGTAGTTTCTGAGTTATAAGAAAGTGGCCATATTAACCGGATGGCCATATTAGCCCTCACGTACCATATATATAAAGTAGTTCATAAGTCATATAAAGTTTGACTTAAGACGTGAGAGTTTATGTATGTTTTTATGTTCAAAAACCAGGAGGTTGCACATTCGACGCTTATGTTTTTTTTTATTTATAATTTCGTGGAAATGGCTAAACCGCTTTAATTTTTTTATATTAAGTTCTTAATAGAATAAGGGTGACAACGAGCACAGAGTCCACCTGATGGTATGTGGATGCTGTAGCTCATAGACAACTACGTCTATACTCGATTAAGAATGAAAATGTAAAAACGTTGTCACCCCTGATGCCAAAGATAAAGTGCTTCGTTACCACTAAAAAGTTATCGGTTCACTACACTCACTAGTCACTACTCGAAACACAGCAGCATTAAGCTGCTATTTTGTAGCACATGCCTTCTCCTGTCAAACCGACTCATACGTACGAGTACTAACCATAAAATAGCTACAGCGTGGCTCTACCACGTTAAATTGAAATTCAATTCATGTTTATTATTTAGCATAAATATGTTGTTACTGTAAACATTCTGTACTCCATACTAAGTAAAGTTAAAAAAGTTAAAGACCTATATACGTCCCACTGCTGGGCACAGGTCTTCTTTCATTTCTAAGAGGGTTTTAGGGCAAGGAAATCTCTTCCGCACTGCGCCAATGCGTGTCGGCGAACTTTCACATGTATTCAAAGTATTTTGATTCTTATTTCTCAGACATGCAGGTTTCCTCACGATGATTTCCTTCACCGCAGATAACGTGGTAAAAACATTTAAAATTGTAATTATCAATTTCATTGGTGCCGGCGGGGTTTGAACCCGGGTTGCTCGCATTGGTACTGTGAAATTTATAGCGTGCGTTTAGCCTCTGAGCTCCAACGGCTCGAAAATTAAGTAAGTACATAAAATAAATGATTAAAGTATTTACATAAAATAAAATAAAATACTTTCTACAGGGATGTAGAACTCCCGAAGCGCGCCCCGTCATTTTGATTAATCCTACACTCGTTCATTGCATTTTTCATTCACGCGCACCTATTAATAATTTCATAATATCTTTAATTATAATATAGTTTATTTGCAAAATAAAACACGGAAAACGTAACGTTTTTTGAGATTTGTCATTTTTTGTATAAAAATTTAATAACTAATTAACAGCATTATTTTCAATATGGCAATATCAGAGTAAATTTTGACATTTTATTTTACCGCGAATTTGTGCCGTCGACTTAAACACCTTTTTCAGTGCTCCAGAACTTTTGTGGATTTTAGTTGAAATACTGAATGTACGTACGTATATCTTTGTAATAGCGTAATGTTAATGGTTAGGAAATGTAATATTTCGTTTTTAATATAGTAGTCTTATAAATCTAACTTGGCAAAGTTACCATACTAGTGATTTCACGATGTGACAGTTACTTTGTCATATTTTGCTACAATCAAGGGTTGTCACTTTTAGTTTATATTTTGACACGACTATGGCGATTCAAATTATCAATCTATGTATGTATGTTTGTATAGATGTTTCACCGTAGCAGACTATTGGACCGATTTTATTTTTAATAAAATGAATCCATTGACATTTAATCGATTCATTTTTATTAAAAGAGAAAGAAAAGAAAAGAGAAATCTATATTATTTTACTGCGTTGTCGGGTATTAATTATACTATTACTTTTTAGTATTTTTCATATTTTCAACTTAGAGTATTAATATAATTTGCACCCAAAGAACAGTTTCATTTTAATCGCTTCCTTATACCTTAACTTAAATAGTTTTGCTATTGTTGGAAATCAAAATTTAGGTTGCTTAATAAAATGATATCACTTTAGGAAAATGGGTCGCCAAAGTAGACGTAAATGAGGAAGTAGAACATATAAAAATTACTCAGAAGAAATGCTGAATGTCGCCGTCAACTTAGTATTAACAAAAGAGATATCTTCTATGGAAGCGGAAAAGCAATTTTACATACCAAGACATACAATAGAAAATAAAGATAAAGAGCTTCATATGCTTTCGCCTGATGCACCGCAGAGATTAAGTGAATCTGAAGAAAAAGACATTGTGAAAGTTTTGATTGTAGCAAGTGAGTTGGAATCACTATTGAGTCGCCTGGATTTACGCATATTAATATTTGAATATTTAAATTTTGACATTTGTCAAAAATCGTCAACTGGTATTACAATAGATGAAGAAGGTTTTAATATATATGGAAACCCTGTGGCGAGTACATCTAGACTTAACAATTATAATACTCAATCAGAGAAGCGGAAATTGTCTTATAAAAGCATAAAGCGGACAAAAAGGCTGAAAGTTGAATTTCTTGATAGTGACGATTACTCTAGCAAAGAAAATTATTCATAATTATTCTTATGTTTATTTATTTATAATTATTAAAAATTGTTGTGAAAATATTGAAATAAAAAATTTAAGTAAAGTACGTAATTAAGATTTTTGACAACCCTGACACATATCTTCAAGTTTGTTTGAAGTATTGAAAAAAGGGAGGGCAACTTTGCCACAAGAGTAAACTTTGCTATTTACAACACAATTAAAGGAGCAAATCATAACTCTGAGTATTGTGTATTATATTATGAAGTAAACTTACTTTCAGCCTTGAAGTCAAATCCTATTATTTTCAGTATAAACCCCGATTTCTTTTTTAACTATTTTTTTTTATAGGATAGGGTGACAAACGAGCACACAGTCCATCTGAAGGTAAGTGGTTACTGTGACCCATAGACATCTACATCTATCCTCAATAAAGACTCAAGATGCAGATGCGTTGTCACCCGTGAGGACTAAGATGGAATGCCTCTTTGCCAGTAAAAAGAGTCTCCGGTTCTCTACACTCACCATGCGAAACACAGCAGCGTTAAGCTGCTATTTTACGCTGGTTTTCTGTGAGAGCGTGGTCCTTCCCCGGTCGAGCCGACCCATTCGTGCTACAACTATACTACTAATATAGCTGCAGCATGGCTCTACCACGTAAACTATCTATTTAATGTTATTATTTGTTTAAATCACTAATAAATACCAAATCTATGAACAATATAATGTTACATTTAACATTGACGCCCAGTGTGACAGTACATTTTTTGTTGGAAAATTGGTCCTAAACTTTGAAGTTCTTCCAAAAATGGCAAAGTTGCCAGGTTTCACGATATATCAATTATTATTAGACGTATAATAGTAAAAAAGGTAAAAAGTAAAAAATTACTTATACCTACATAATTGAGGCTCATTAAAATACCTATTTACTCTCCACCGAAGCATTTAATAAGGCAGTGAATTCAAGGCTCATTTTTTTTTAATTTAATTAGTTGGCCCGGCAGATGTTGTGTTCGTTCCGCTAGGTTGCGCAATATGTTTCACTCCGGAATAACTTCGGACTTTTTGCAGCGCAAATATAAAATTAATTAATATTTCAAACATCAAGCCACCTATTGGGTTCAATTATCAGATATTATAAATATGAGTCAAGTTTGTAACTAAACATATAATTTGTAAATAATTTGACTGTTGTTTTAAAACGCACATATCCATCCTGGGACTAAGCAACTCAAGGATGTGCCGGTTTTGCTCCCTAGAGAAGGAAACGCCTTTACACATCCTGACAAGTTGCAGACCTTTAATGCGCAAACGCAGCACTCATCTGGGAAATTATATACTTCGCCCAGAAGAAGTGAAATTACTAACAGCTAAGCAACTCATATTCATTGAGGAAGTAGGGTTTAGCAGTGAACTGTAGACTTAGCAGCGTCCACAAAAGATCTTTTAGGCCGCAGTGATACTGGTCTCTCTAGACCTGCACAGCTGCTCGTACATAATAAAAAAAATAATTTGACTACAACGTCAAGATATTATAGCATAGCTAAGAACCATTGTCCCGACAAAGCAAATATATTGTGCAAATATTGCTTCAATCAGTCAAATCGTTCAGATTTTACACGGTCACTTACAACCAATGTTACGAGTATCATATGATTAGCAAACAATTTGGATAATAATGTATTGCTAGTGCGCTTGTACTATAATGTTTTACTGAACATACGGAACACGTGTTAAAACGATAAAATCCAATAGCAAGGCCACTGTAAATCGTGAAATTACCATAAATCTTATCTTTGTTACATTCGTGCAATGCTCACGGTCACTTTAGTTTAGTAATTTTATTTTGAACGCAATTTTTATTTCAGCTTGATGACTAGATGTTGTTTTTAATTAATTAACCCTTTTTCTGAAGAAAGAGGGCAGGCAGTGCGCCACAACAACAGTTATATGAGAAGCCTGTAACCCATCCGAGTTTCATATACCAGCTACCTGCTTGATATAATTATTTTACAAAGAGCGTTGTGCTTAGCATTTCAGTCGACTTCAAAAAAGGATGGAGGTACTCAATTCGATTATTTTTTTGTATTTAATAACTGTGTTAATCGATGTCTCCGACACTTGTGGGCCAGACCAATTCAAATTAATGTTTAATTTTAAAGAAAATGGAATGTAAAATGATACGAATTCTTTGATGTCTAGGAGTCCGCCAGAGTAGGCGTATTTCTGACGCCATAATGTTTGTTGCTAAATATGATTGTGATTTAAATATTTATCGCAGTTCCTGTGTAGTTTTTTCATGTAATATTTGATTTTTATACAATTTTTTTTATATAGGATAGGGCAGGGGTCGGCAACCTTTTGAGTCGGAAGAGCCAAAAATTACAATTTACAAAATTTCAAAGTTTTTAAAGAGCCAACAATTTTTTTTCTTGCCAATCATAAATAGTACTTCCATAAATAAAGTTTCTTGATAAAAAAACTAACAGCCTTTCACAAGTCTACTGCTGAACATAGGCCTCCCCCAAGGAATGCCACAAAGCACGGTCCTGAGTCACCTGCATCCATCGACTTCCTGCATGTCTTACCAGGTCATCACTCCATCTAGTGGAGGGGTCGCTCTACACTTCGCCTACCGGTACGAGGCTGCCTCTCGAGAACCTTTCTTCCCGATCGGTTGTCGGTTCTTCGAGCTATATGGCCGACCCACTGCCACTTCAGCTTACTAATCAATTGCCCTATGTTGGTTACTCTTGGTCTACTGCGGATATCCTCAATTCCAAGTTTACCACGCAGAGAAACCCCAAGCATAGCCCTATCCATAGCTCGTTGAGCGACCTTGAACTTCTTTATACGGCCAGCAGTGAACAGTAAGTCATCACTGGCAACACGCACTAGTTGTACAATTTCGTTTTCAAGTTTTGAGGTATGTCCAACGAGAAGATGTGTCGTAGTTTCCCGAACGCTTCTCAGCCGAGTTGAATCCGTCGATTGCCCTCTCGGTCGAAGTTGGACTTACCTAGTCGGACTATTTGTCCCAAGTAAACATACTCGTCAACAACTTCGAACTTAGTGCTCCCAACAACCACCGGCATAGGTGTGACATGGACGTTAAACATTTTTTCATTTTTGTATTTTCCGTGTTCATCTTAAGACCTATCCGTTGGGAGACACTATTGAGGTCATTGAGCATAGTGCTTAGGTCCTCCAGCGATTCTGCTATAAGGACTACATCGTCGGCAAATCGAAGGTAAGTGATGTACTCGCCATTGATGTTAATACCTCATCCATCCCAGTCCAGTAGCTTGAAAACGTCTTCCAATCCAGCGATGAAGAGTTTCGGGGATATAACGTCACCCTGTCTTACACCTCTCTGCAGTTGGATAGGTTTCGTACTCTGATTCTGTACTCGGATAGCCATCGTAGCTCTACTGTACAAACACTTCAGCACTTCGATATACCTACAGTCAACTTGGCACCGCTGAAGGGACTGTACCACCGCCCAAATTTAGACGGAATCAAAGGCTTTCCCATAGTCCACATACGCAAGGCAAAGTGGCAGATTATACTCCTTTGTTTTCTGTACAATTTTCCGAAGGATATGTATGTGGTCTATGGTACTAAAGTCTTTTCGGAATCCGGCTCTGCGTGCGAGACGATTCGTAATGACTCTCGAAAACAGCACGTAGACGCGGCTCAGAAGGGAAGTCGATCTGTAGTTCTTCAAGAGAGCATTGTCGCTTTTCTTGAAGAACAAGTCCACCGCACTTCTGCTCCACGCCTCCGGAGTAGTGCCACCATGGAAGACGGAATTAAAGAGCTTCTGAAGGACTTCAAGTACCGGTTTTCCACCCGCTTTCAGAAGCTCCGCTGTAATTCCATCCTCGCCTGGGGCTCTGCCATTTTTAAGGTGCTGGAGAGCCATTCTAGTCTCGCTCAGACTGACGTCCGGGATATCTTCGGAATAGTGTCGGATAACACTCACTTTTGGAATCGTTACTCACACTTGCGTGTGGCTCCAACGATGACGTGTACAGCTGCCCATAGAACCTCTCAATCTCACTCAAAATATCAGGTGTCCCGGAAATGATGTTGCCACACTCGATCTTCAGCTTTGACAGTTGTCTCTCTCTGGCAGACAGATCTCTGGCAAAGACTTTGGAGCCTTGGTTCCGCTCGATTGATTGCTTCTTCTTGCCTGTATGCTGTCAAATCTGTTGAAGAATGTAGCTTCATCTCTCGTCTAACAGCCATGAGATTAAGAATGTGATCGGAGAGTTTTTGTGAGAGCTTGTCAGTCAATAAACATAAATATAAAATAAATTTTAATTAATAAAAATTTATTTATAGAATATTGATAAATTTGGCTCATAATTTGTTATTTTAAGTTTTAAACACCACTCTGAATTTTCATTTGTTAGTTGGCTTGTTACTTTACTTATAATTATATTGATTCAAGAGAACGCTTGCTCGCACGAATATGTCGATCCGAAGCACTCAAAATGCCAACTTCTTCACCTCACTGTAGCAAATCCGGAAGATTATTCCATGCGTCGAATATAAGTGCCTCAACTCGAGCCATTTGTTTTAAAGCTGTTCATTTTTGTTGCGTTACGCACATTAATTTCTGGACCTTCAACCCTTTCAAATTGATTTTCAACTCTGTAGATTTTTAACTCCACAAAGCTTTACTTTTTAAATCGATCAATTGCATTTCTAGAGATCCAGTATCAACTCCAAATGGCTCAGTGTGGATCGATTTTTAAATGTTTTTTTTTTATAAAATAAATAATTTTTCTATATGAAACTAAAGAGCCGCAGCTTCACATCCAAAGAGCCGCATGTGGCTCGCGAGCCGCAGGTTGCCGACCCCTGGGATAGGGTGACAAACGAGCACACAGTCCACCTGATGGTAAGAGGTTGCTGTGGCCCATAGACATTTACATCTATCCTCGTTTGCGAATCAAAATGCAAATGCGTTGTCACCCGTGAGGACTAAGATGGAATGCCTCTTTGCCAGTAAAACGGGTCTCCGGTTATCCACACTCACCATACGGAACACAGCAGTGTTAAGCTAATATTTTACGCTGGTATTTTGTGAGAGCGTGATTCTTCCCCGGTCGAGCGGACACATTCGTGCTACAACTATACTACTAATATAGCTGCAGCGTGGCTCTACCACGTTTTAAATAATTTAATGAAAAATTATATTTCGAACATTTGATAAAATATCATACTTATTAGAAAAATTGATATTAACAAATTACATCGGCGATGGTGGGCGATCAAACGCAGGTTGCTAGCGTACTGTGAAATTTAGAGCCTCTGAGAAATTCAAAAAATATATTTCGCAGACATGTGACGTCTACCTACAGGCATTAGGGCAGCGGTGGACATTTCCTTGACCTAAAAACTCTCTCAGCAATAAGAGGAGGCCTGTACCCAAGTGTGGAATTGTAACAGGCTGTAACTTTATCTAATTTAACATATTAGAAAATTTTAATAGTAGATATCTGTCAGCGTAATAAAGTATTCCGTTATTTTACGTAAATAATTATTATATAAAGCGTTATCATTTCATTACGTCGATTAGAATCCGGTTGACTAGGTTTTATCAGGTGTTGTGTACTATTTTTAATTAAATGTACCTATGCGTTAATGAATACTTACTTCCTATTAACACAAATATATATTATTTTTATAGTTCTGCAGCCTATGCTGTAAAAAAGATTAGAGGTCTCACTAGTGTTGAGATCGCTAGATTAGTTTATTTCAGTTATTTCCATAGCATAGTGTCTTATGGACTTTGCTATCGGAAAATACGGCTGATTCAGAAACTATTTTTGTTTTACAAAAGAGGGTCATAAGAGCTATTTACAACCTTAAACCAAGTCTCTTAGAGAAAAAGGACATTGTTCTGCGTCCATACAATGTTCGCCTAAGAACCAACAGGTAAAGAAAATACCTTTTTAAGTTCTAAATTACACATAATTGTATGTAAGAACAATAACTCCTGAGTCCTGACGGACACTTCTGAAAACTTAGATATCAGCAGTTATCATAGAGATTTTGAGGTTATATTTTATTTTTATGAAACATTACTATGTTATGGCTAATGTAACTTATTTTAAATGAAAACACATGATTTCACTGTACCCCAGTTCCTTGTGGCATATATTAATCTAAGTTATATTTTAAAATATAAACGTTTTCATAATATATTTGAGTTTATAAAAACTTTTGAAATATGTGAGTGAAGGTATTGTGCGGTTGGCCAAATCACAGGAGGCCATTTTTTTATAGGAGAGGGAGGAAACGAGCATGCGGCTCACCTGATGGTAAGTGACTACCGCCGCCCATGAACAGCTGCAACACCAGGGAGGGAATCGCAGATGCATTGCCGGCCTTTTAAAAAGGAGTACGCTCTTTTCTTGAAGGTCCCTAAATCGTATCGGTCCGGAAAAATCACTGATGGTAATCGATTCCACAAGGAAGTCGTGCGAGGAAGAAAACATCTTCTAAATCGCACAGTGGTGGACCGCCAATCATCCAGATGGTGTGGATGGTATCGGGAGTTCTGCCGCGATGTGCGTTCGTGAAATTTGGCGGTTGGGATTAATCCGAACAATTCCTCAGAGCACTCCCCGTGGTGGATGCGAAAGAAAATGCAAAAGGATGCATCATCTCTTCGCAATGCACATGAATCGAGCCGATCGGAAAGGACTCGGTCGTCGACGATTCGAGCCGCTCTGCGCTGGATGCGGTCAAGTGGAAGGAGCTGACACTGGGGAGCCCCTGCCCAGAGATGGGAACAGTATTCCATGTGAGGCCAAACCTGCGCCTTGTAAAGTTGCAGGTTGTTTTTTTGTTGTTGTTACCATAAACGCAGCACATTAGTATTAAAAACTAGGTACAAAGTTCAAAATCGAAAAAGTCCTTTTTATTTTGATTTCACAATTCAGAAGTGTCCGTTACTATCTAATGAATGTTATCTAATGCATAATTAAGAATAAGAATTTTGGTAATTGTCAAATATCTGTTGGTTCTTACGCGAGTATAAACATTGTCCTTTAAAGAATAAATATATTAACTTTGGCCTCTCAGTATTCTTACGAAAATTTAACGTATGTTCACAAAAACGAAGGTAGTTTTAGTAAAAAAATGATATACACTCTGTAAACACTAGGAACAAACACAAGCTAGTGATATCAGTTTCTCGACTCCACAGAGTCAGTAATTCATTTTTAGGGCAAAGTATACGCTATTACAACAAGGTCCCGGAAAGTGTACAAGCCCTCTTTATTACCAAGTTTAAATGTTTTGTTAAGCCGAAACTGTATAAAAAGGGTTATTATAATATAAATGAATATATGATAATAATAATAACATCTGGGAATAAGGTGGTCGCTTCCAAGCAGTTTCTAAAATAAATTCTATACAACCATTAATATAAAATATATTTTTAAAAAAGTCCCGCTGGGTTTCTTGCTGGTTCTTTCCAGTACAGAGGGTTTTTTTTCAAACCAGTCGTAAAGTAAGTAAGTGAAAGTCACAATAAGAACTACACATGTGATCTACATTGAATAAAAATTTAGTCTATTCTATTCTATTTTATTCTTAGACCACCTCTTCGTAGAACGGTGTTTGGCGCAAATTCTCCGATATCTAGGTTGAGTAAATTGATCAATGAACGTTCCAATGCATTTAATATTAATTCCGACTCACGTAACAAGCTCAGAAAAGAACTACTTTAAAACATAATGCAAATAGATTAAGTATAACAAATAATAAATATTAAATATAATAGATTAAGTTTTTAGATTTTTTAACGTTCAGGTTTGATGAATTTTTGATGTTTATTCCAGTGCATGTTGTAATCACCTATAATAGTTTGTAGCAATTAATGTAAATAAATAATCTAGTAGGTATGTAATGTAATTTAATTAATTAATTAATATAATTTCTTATATTAGTAAAAATCAATTTCTCTCCGTTAGTCCCGCTAAAACTTGAAAATGGCTCTACTTATTTCGATGAAATTTTTTGTGTGTGTTTTGTTGGGTGCCTAGATAGTTTAGATTCACAATTGGACCCGGTAGTTGACGCTGTTGTCGAGATCCTTAATCACCCGTGCGAAGCCGGGTGGATCTTTAGTAATAAATAAATCTGAGACGTGGTTTTACACTGCGGGCCGTATGAAGAAACTCAAGATCGCTCAGCGAGCTATGGCTGCGCGATATACTTCTTAATGATGATATCCGCAGTAGAACTACAGTAACCGGCATAGCATAATAGATCAGTTTCCTGACGTGGCAATGGGCCGACCATATAGCTCGAAGAACCGACAACCGTATGGAAAAAAAAGGTTCTTGAGTGCCAGGTTCGTACCGATAGACGAAGTTTAAGGCGACCTCCCACTAGATGGAGTGACGACCACAGGAACGCGATGGATGCAGGTGGCTTAGGACCGTGCTTTGTGGCATTCCTTAAGTCCGACTTATGTTCAGCAGTGGACTTGTGAAGGGCTGTAATGATGATGATATCATGTAGAAGAACCGACATCACAAATGTGAAAGAAAGATTCTCTAGTAGCAGCCTCCAGCCATAGCGAAGTGCAGGGCAGCCTCATCAGGTAGAGTGACGACCTGGTGATAAGAGATGCTAAATCGATGGATGCTACTTGGTCAGGACAGTGCTTTTTCGCATTCTTTGTGCTATGGATATGTTATTGGCTGGAATGATGATGAATGATGATGAATAAATATAATTACCCGTTCAGTGGCAGCAATGTAACAACATGTAAAATGTTATCCTGACAATAACATGTTTAAATAATTTAAAAATAACAAGACAAAAGTTATTGTTAGAGTTCATTATCCTTTTAGCTTTAAAACGCATCCGATGAATCAGCTGTTTAGTGTGGTCATTGAACGAAGTTCAGTGAAACAGAAATAACTTTTAGGCGGTTAGTTATTGTTATTGCACTGAAATATCACAAAAAATACAAGAATGTCCTACGATAACTTAGCTTGTTAGGTGGATGATTCACGCTGCTGTCAAAATGTACAGGTTACAACAGTAATAAGTATGGTAATAACGGTAAGCCGAACGTCGTATTGTTATACGAGAGATTAATGACGCTTTACCTGCTACTTTTTTTTAAAAATAAATGTTCACAATGTGATGAGATTCAACATTTTATAATTTTATGCGATTTAGTCTCAATAGAGCCGTTGTAACTCAGGGGTTAAGCGCTCGCCGTAATTTTTAGAGAACGCGAGTGGTTAATTATAATTTTAAGTGCTGATTTACAAAACATCGTGATGTGTCTAAGAAATTATATATTTCGAAGACCAACCGTCAATAAGCATGGGGTCTGCAAGCGGACACTTCCTTGCTTTAAAACCCTCTTAGATATGAGAGGAGGCCTGTGCACAGCTGTGGGACGTATATAGGCTGAACGTTATGCGAATTTCCTGTACCATAACACTCTCAGAAATCAGAATGGGCTTGTGCCCAGCCGTGGGACGTCTGTAAACTGCTACTAATTTTTACTTTTAATGATACTATTAAACAGTTTGTAATTTTATTAGGCCAGCATTCTTATTTTAGAACTATATAATATTAAGACACGTCAAGAATTAAAGCCTTCTTAAGTAAATTAGGAAAAATTTGTATTTGTCAGGAATTTTGCAAAGAGAATATATTTTGTAACAAAAAATAAACAAAAGAATCAAATCATGAAAATTGACGAGTTGACCTGAGTATTCTATTTATCAAAAGCTCAGGAAAACTTATTTTTGGATCTGGTAACCTGCAACCTGCAACCATCTTCAACCAAATAAGGCCATGACGTAACAGAGCCCTTGAAAAATTTATTCTGTGCCTTTAGGTCTCAGTTGAAAAGCTTCACATCTCGTGATTAATTATTCTGATAATCCTATAGAAAAATGTGTTTTATTATATATTGCCAGTTTATTTCATACGTGAAGATATCAAGGAGTGAATGTATATTCATTTAAGGCGTTTCTTCTTCCACTGCCCGACATGGGCCTTTACCGTTGTAGGGAGGGTTTGCCTTAATCTTGACGCTTGGCAGGCTGCTATCATAAAATTATGCTAAAGCTGCATAATGATTTCTTATATTTACGCGAATACTACACATTAAAAGAAACTACTTTTACGGATTTTATCGCGTTTAATTAACTTATTTTATATTCCCGACGTTTCGGTTGCTTTCCAGCAACCGTTGTCACGGGGGACTGAGGTGATTTACGTCCCGATGTCAGAGTTAACCAGGAGTACCTTCAGCTTTTTTAATTAATAATTTTGGTCCGATCTACGCAGGATGAACTAAATGTGTCTTGAAGTCTTGCTGTGGTATGTTTGGGTTTAGTTTTAATTTTATGAATTATAGGATCCCAAGCAGATGGTAGTACCCAGCCTCCCTCTCTATTGAAATTATCGCGAGAATTTGTGATTTTTACGGCCCCCGCCATCACATTAGATTTGATAAACCACAAATTCTCGCGAAAGAACATCGATTCCTGCCAAGGATGATACGTGAGGCTGTTGAAATTAAAAACATCCTAAATTCAATAGAGAGGGAGGCTGGGTACCACCATCTGCTTGGGATCCTATAATTCATAAAATTAAAACTAAACCCAAGCATACCACAGCAAGACTTCAAGACACATTTAGTTCATTCTGCGTAGATCGGACCAAAATTATTAATTAAAAAATCTGAAGGTACTCCGGGTTAACTTTGACATCGGGACGTCAATCTCCTCAGTCCCCCGTGACCACGGTTGCTGGAAAGCAACCGAAACGTCGGGAATATAAAATAAGTTAATTAAACGCGATAAAATCCGTAAAAGTAGTTTCATTCAATATGCTAAAGTTGTATAAATGGTAAAATAAAAACGTGTTGTCGTGTTGTAGCATCTTAAGAGAACCCATCACCACCACCCAAATTCATCCTGCGGGTGTCGCGTAAGAGGCGACTATGGGAATGCCAGAAAAATCCTGTGATCTCCGATAGATGGCAGATATAACATCGTAACATCTCGTTTACGACAGACATAAAATGGATTAGTTCCAGCCGCCAAATTTCACGAACGCACATCGCGTCAAAATTCATACTACCATCCTCACAATCTGGATGCTTGGCGGTCCACGACTGTACGTTTTATTAGGAGTTTTATTTCTCGTACAACTTCTCTGTGGAATTGTTTATCACCAGTGATTTTTCAGGACCGATACGGCTTAGGAACCTTCGAGAAAAGGAGCTTACTCCTGTCTAAAAGGCCGGCAACGCATCTACAATTCCCCTGGTTGCGGTTGTTCATAGGCGGCGGTAGTCACTTACCATCAGGTGAGCCGCATGCTCGTTTGCCCCATCTTCTATAAAAAAATCAAATGCTAATAAAAAATATGACGCCTTGAAATTATAATAAATAATTTTAATAGTAATAAAATTTATAAAAGTTGAAAATAATTTTACTAACAAACTACCCGTCTAGGTTATTGATATGAAATAGGAAACCAGAAGCTAATAAAAAAAAACCGGTCTGAATACGTCACCTATTTAGGGAGTTATCGTGACCACATATAAAATCAACATCCGGACGTCCACGTAGCATATTATCATAATAATTGCAATATGGTTATGATAGAGGCATTTTCCTCTTACAATTATAAGCTTAACATATTGAAACGTAATTAATTTTTTAGTTTTTATTTGAGGCGTCAAGCGTTCCGGAGGAACAACTCGTTGAAGCAAATACTTCCAGTGCTTCGCATGGGGTACGTACGTGTTAAGGAGAGAAGTTTTTAATCGATTTGAAAAAAAGGAGGTCAAGAGAGCCAAGTCGACTGAATGTTTTTTGTTTTTTTAAGTTACACCGACAATGTCGAAACGTTTTCGATGATTCTTTTTTAGTTGAATAGGTTATACTACAATGTTTTTCACCGATATGTATTTCTTTTCTTTTAGAAAAGAAATACATCATAAAAGGGATGTATTGCTTTTCTTTTTGAAAATAAATACATCCTTATTTTTGTACTTGCGAGATAGTGATCCGAAAGCATTTAAGAGATAATATAACTATATATACTGAAAGACAACATCAGTACAGGCTTACCAAAATTCTGGAAAAATATATAGCTAACGACAGGATTTTTTTAAATTTAAAACTTGACCATGCGTTTGCTAGAGTAAAACATAAAATAGCTCTCATTGAATATATAGCCGAAAAATATCTGAATATTCGTTTTCACCATATAGCTAAATTGAAGGAGATTTCTAAGTCTTTTGACAGTAAAAGACAATATTATAAAAAATTAACCCAACAAAAGGGACTCTAAAAAAACCGTTAATAAATGTAAATTAATTATAATATTAATAAATATTCATAATCAATATTTTTATATTCAATGTGTTTTATTACAATCTTGTTTTATTAAACTTAAAGTCCTGGTTCCGAGGACGATGACGAATGTCTTAAATCTAATTGAATTATTTTGCGTTTAAAAATGGGTAATTTTTCTTCATCTTGCAACCCTCTACACGCTCACACATAGTTACGCTGCCGTCACTGCGACGCCTCAATTGTTTGTTAGCGAGACTCTGTCCGCCCTTTTTTCTAGGTCCATGATATAACATGGACCTAGAAAAAAGGGCGGACGCCGTCTCTTAAAACAATTACTGATGCACCCATACTAAGTCAGCTCGCTAATACAAACAAGCCGGCACGCACACATGCACACCATAGTAAGTCAACAGCCCGCCATTACGCTCCAAACCGCGTCCGCGTAACATTGTAGTGAAAACCTGTTGAAATCATAGTGGTTCCATTAAAAAAAGCCAGGGGATCACTTTTCATAGGTAAGTAAGTAATTTATTCACCTTATTTCTCATTTTTACTTTAATTTATTTCAAACTTTATTATCAAAACATTTTATTAACAAACAAAAATTATTATCAAAACACGAAACTAATCAGTGTTGCCAGTTATTAAATTTGCAAGTTACCTTAAATATGGGAGATTAATATCTTTTTGTTCACTTTGAATTGTTCCTTAATTCATTAATTTACCTCTGTATATACTTTTGGCGTCCCATGATACTAAAGTACCAATATTATAAATTTTACATTTTATAGATTTCCCTCTGCAGATGATGTGTGGAAGAATGGCTGGGTGCAAATAATAAAAGACTGTAGAAATGAAAACAATTGGAATACATCTAAATCTAGTGTAATCTGCAGTAAACATTTCGAGGAGAATGATTTATAGAGAACAAAAGGTGGACTTCTTCGCGTTGTTACTTACGCCATCCCAAAAAAGATAAAGATCAATGAATATCTATTTTCCTCTTACAATTATAAGCTTAACATATTGAAACGTAATTAATTTTTTAGTTTTTATTTGAGGCGTCAAGCGTTCCGGAGGAACAACTCGTTGAAGCAAATACTTCCAGTGCTTCGCATGGGGTACGTACGTGTTAAGGAGAGAAGTTTTTAATCGATTTGAAAAAAAGGAGGTCAAGAGAGCCAAGTCGACTGAATGTTTTTTGTTTTTTTAAGTTACACCGACAATGTCGAAACGTTTTCGATGATTCTTTTTTAGTTGAATAGGTTATACTACAATGTTTTTCACCGATATGTATTTCTTTTCTTTTAGAAAAGAAATACATCATAAAAGGGATGTATTGCTTTTCTTTTTGAAAATAAATACATCCTTATTTTTGTACTTGCGAGATAGTGATCCGAAAGCATTTAAGAGATAATATAACTATATATACTGAAAGACAACATCAGTACAGGCTTACCAAAATTCTGGAAAAATATATAGCTAACGACAGGATTTTTTTAAATTTAAAACTTGACCATGCGTTTGCTAGAGTAAAACATAAAATAGCTCTCATTGAATATATAGCCGAAAAATATCTGAATATTCGTTTTCACCATATAGCTAAATTGAAGGAGATTTCTAAGTCTTTTGACAGTAAAAGACAATATTATAAAAAATTAACCCAACAAAAGGGACTCTAAAAAAACCGTTAATAAATGTAAATTAATTATAATATTAATAAATATTCATAATCAATATTTTTATATTCAATGTGTTTTATTACAATCTTGTTTTATTAAACTTAAAGTCCTGGTTCCGAGGACGATGACGAATGTCTTAAATCTAATTGAATTATTTTGCGTTTAAAAATGGGTAATTTTTCTTCATCTTGCAACCCTCTACACGCTCACACATAGTTACGCTGCCGTCACTGCGACGCCTCAATTGTTTGTTAGCGAGACTCTGTCCGCCCTTTTTTCTAGGTCCATGATATAACATGGACCTAGAAAAAAGGGCGGACGCCGTCTCTTAAAACAATTACTGATGCACCCATACTAAGTCAGCTCGCTAATACAAACAAGCCGGCACGCACACATGCACACCATAGTAAGTCAACAGCCCGCCATTACGCTCCAAACCGCGTCCGCGTAACATTGTAGTGAAAACCTGTTGAAATCATAGTGGTTCCATTAAAAAAAGCCAGGGGATCACTTTTCATAGGTAAGTAAGTAATTTATTCACCTTATTTCTCATTTTTACTTTAATTTATTTCAAACTTTATTATCAAAACATTTTATTAACAAACAAAAATTATTATCAAAACACGAAACTAATCAGTGTTGCCAGTTATTAAATTTGCAAGTTACCTTAAATATGGGAGATTAATATCTTTTTGTTCACTTTGAATTGTTCCTTAATTCATTAATTTACCTCTGTATATACTTTTGGCGTCCCATGATACTAAAGTACCAATATTATAAATTTTACATTTTATAGATTTCCCTCTGCAGATGATGTGTGGAAGAATGGCTGGGTGCAAATAATAAAAGACTGTAGAAATGAAAACAATTGGAATACATCTAAATCTAGTGTAATCTGCAGTAAACATTTCGAGGAGAATGATTTATAGAGAACAAAAGGTGGACTTCTTCGCGTTGTTACTTACGCCATCCCAAAAAAGATAAAGATCAATGAATATCTATTTTCCTCTTACAATTATAAGCTTAACATATTGAAACGTAATTAATTTTTTAGTTTTTATTTGAGGCGTCAAGCGTTCCGGAGGAACAACTCGTTGAAGCAAATACTTCCAGTGCTTCGCATGGGGTACGTACGTGTTAAGGAGAGAAGTTTTTAATCGATTTGAAAAAAAGGAGGTCAAGAGAGCCAAGTCGACTGAATGTTTTTTGTTTTTTTAAGTTACACCGACAATGTCGAAACGTTTTCGATGATTCTTTTTTAGTTGAATAGGTTATACTACAATGTTTTTCACCGATATGTATTTCTTTTCTTTTAGAAAAGAAATACATCATAAAAGGGATGTATTGCTTTTCTTTTTGAAAATAAATACATCCTTATTTTTGTACTTGCGAGATAGTGATCCGAAAGCATTTAAGAGATAATATAACTATATATACTGAAAGACAACATCAGTACAGGCTTACCAAAATTCTGGAAAAATATATAGCTAACGACAGGATTTTTTTAAATTTAAAACTTGACCATGCGTTTGCTAGAGTAAAACATAAAATAGCTCTCATTGAATATATAGCCGAAAAATATCTGAATATTCGTTTTCACCATATAGCTAAATTGAAGGAGATTTCTAAGTCTTTTGACAGTAAAAGACAATATTATAAAAAATTAACCCAACAAAAGGGACTCTAAAAAAACCGTTAATAAATGTAAATTAATTATAATATTAATAAATATTCATAATCAATATTTTTATATTCAATGTGTTTTATTACAATCTTGTTTTATTAAACTTAAAGTCCTGGTTCCGAGGACGATGACGAATGTCTTAAATCTAATTGAATTATTTTGCGTTTAAAAATGGGTAATTTTTCTTCATCTTGCAACCCTCTACACGCTCACACATAGTTACGCTGCCGTCACTGCGACGCCTCAATTGTTTGTTAGCGAGACTCTGTCCGCCCTTTTTTCTAGGTCCATGATATAACATGGACCTAGAAAAAAGGGCGGACGCCGTCTCTTAAAACAATTACTGATGCACCCATACTAAGTCAGCTCGCTAATACAAACAAGCCGGCACGCACACATGCACACCATAGTAAGTCAACAGCCCGCCATTACGCTCCAAACCGCGTCCGCGTAACATTGTAGTGAAAACCTGTTGAAATCATAGTGGTTCCATTAAAAAAAGCCAGGGGATCACTTTTCATAGGTAAGTAAGTAATTTATTCACCTTATTTCTCATTTTTACTTTAATTTATTTCAAACTTTATTATCAAAACATTTTATTAACAAACAAAAATTATTATCAAAACACGAAACTAATCAGTGTTGCCAGTTATTAAATTTGCAAGTTACCTTAAATATGGGAGATTAATATCTTTTTGTTCACTTTGAATTGTTCCTTAATTCATTAATTTACCTCTGTATATACTTTTGGCGTCCCATGATACTAAAGTACCAATATTATAAATTTTACATTTTATAGATTTCCCTCTGCAGATGATGTGTGGAAGAATGGCTGGGTGCAAATAATAAAAGACTGTAGAAATGAAAACAATTGGAATACATCTAAATCTAGTGTAATCTGCAGTAAACATTTCGAGGAGAATGATTTATAGAGAACAAAAGGTGGACTTCTTCGCGTTGTTACTTACGCCATCCCAAAAAAGATAAAGATCAATGAATATCTATTTTCCTCTTACAATTATAAGCTTAACATATTGAAACGTAATTAATTTTTTAGTTTTTATTTGAGGCGTCAAGCGTTCCGGAGGAACAACTCGTTGAAGCAAATACTTCCAGTGCTTCGCATGGGGTACGTACGTGTTAAGGAGAGAAGTTTTTAATCGATTTGAAAAAAAGGAGGTCAAGAGAGCCAAGTCGACTGAATGTTTTTTGTTTTTTTAAGTTACACCGACAATGTCGAAACGTTTTCGATGATTCTTTTTTAGTTGAATAGGTTATACTACAATGTTTTTCACCGATATGTATTTCTTTTCTTTTAGAAAAGAAATACATCATAAAAGGGATGTATTGCTTTTCTTTTTGAAAATAAATACATCCTTATTTTTGTACTTGCGAGATAGTGATCCGAAAGCATTTAAGAGATAATATAACTATATATACTGAAAGACAACATCAGTACAGGCTTACCAAAATTCTGGAAAAATATATAGCTAACGACAGGATTTTTTTAAATTTAAAACTTGACCATGCGTTTGCTAGAGTAAAACATAAAATAGCTCTCATTGAATATATAGCCGAAAAATATCTGAATATTCGTTTTCACCATATAGCTAAATTGAAGGAGATTTCTAAGTCTTTTGACAGTAAAAGACAATATTATAAAAAATTAACCCAACAAAAGGGACTCTAAAAAAACCGTTAATAAATGTAAATTAATTATAATATTAATAAATATTCATAATCAATATTTTTATATTCAATGTGTTTTATTACAATCTTGTTTTATTAAACTTAAAGTCCTGGTTCCGAGGACGATGACGAATGTCTTAAATCTAATTGAATTATTTTGCGTTTAAAAATGGGTAATTTTTCTTCATCTTGCAACCCTCTACACGCTCACACATAGTTACGCTGCCGTCACTGCGACGCCTCAATTGTTTGTTAGCGAGACTCTGTCCGCCCTTTTTTCTAGGTCCATGATATAACATGGACCTAGAAAAAAGGGCGGACGCCGTCTCTTAAAACAATTACTGATGCACCCATACTAAGTCAGCTCGCTAATACAAACAAGCCGGCACGCACACATGCACACCATAGTAAGTCAACAGCCCGCCATTACGCTCCAAACCGCGTCCGCGTAACATTGTAGTGAAAACCTGTTGAAATCATAGTGGTTCCATTAAAAAAAGCCAGGGGATCACTTTTCATAGGTAAGTAAGTAATTTATTCACCTTATTTCTCATTTTTACTTTAATTTATTTCAAACTTTATTATCAAAACATTTTATTAACAAACAAAAATTATTATCAAAACACGAAACTAATCAGTGTTGCCAGTTATTAAATTTGCAAGTTACCTTAAATATGGGAGATTAATATCTTTTTGTTCACTTTGAATTGTTCCTTAATTCATTAATTTACCTCTGTATATACTTTTGGCGTCCCATGATACTAAAGTACCAATATTATAAATTTTACATTTTATAGATTTCCCTCTGCAGATGATGTGTGGAAGAATGGCTGGGTGCAAATAATAAAAGACTGTAGAAATGAAAACAATTGGAATACATCTAAATCTAGTGTAATCTGCAGTAAACATTTCGAGGAGAATGATTTATAGAGAACAAAAGGTGGACTTCTTCGCGTTGTTACTTACGCCATCCCAAAAAAGATAAAGATCAATGAATATCTATTTTCCTCTTACAATTATAAGCTTAACATATTGAAACGTAATTAATTTTTTAGTTTTTATTTGAGGCGTCAAGCGTTCCGGAGGAACAACTCGTTGAAGCAAATACTTCCAGTGCTTCGCATGGGGTACGTACGTGTTAAGGAGAGAAGTTTTTAATCGATTTGAAAAAAAGGAGGTCAAGAGAGCCAAGTCGACTGAATGTTTTTTGTTTTTTTAAGTTACACCGACAATGTCGAAACGTTTTCGATGATTCTTTTTTAGTTGAATAGGTTATACTACAATGTTTTTCACCGATATGTATTTCTTTTCTTTTAGAAAAGAAATACATCATAAAAGGGATGTATTGCTTTTCTTTTTGAAAATAAATACATCCTTATTTTTGTACTTGCGAGATAGTGATCCGAAAGCATTTAAGAGATAATATAACTATATATACTGAAAGACAACATCAGTACAGGCTTACCAAAATTCTGGAAAAATATATAGCTAACGACAGGATTTTTTTAAATTTAAAACTTGACCATGCGTTTGCTAGAGTAAAACATAAAATAGCTCTCATTGAATATATAGCCGAAAAATATCTGAATATTCGTTTTCACCATATAGCTAAATTGAAGGAGATTTCTAAGTCTTTTGACAGTAAAAGACAATATTATAAAAAATTAACCCAACAAAAGGGACTCTAAAAAAACCGTTAATAAATGTAAATTAATTATAATATTAATAAATATTCATAATCAATATTTTTATATTCAATGTGTTTTATTACAATCTTGTTTTATTAAACTTAAAGTCCTGGTTCCGAGGACGATGACGAATGTCTTAAATCTAATTGAATTATTTTGCGTTTAAAAATGGGTAATTTTTCTTCATCTTGCAACCCTCTACACGCTCACACATAGTTACGCTGCCGTCACTGCGACGCCTCAATTGTTTGTTAGCGAGACTCTGTCCGCCCTTTTTTCTAGGTCCATGATATAACATGGACCTAGAAAAAAGGGCGGACGCCGTCTCTTAAAACAATTACTGATGCACCCATACTAAGTCAGCTCGCTAATACAAACAAGCCGGCACGCACACATGCACACCATAGTAAGTCAACAGCCCGCCATTACGCTCCAAACCGCGTCCGCGTAACATTGTAGTGAAAACCTGTTGAAATCATAGTGGTTCCATTAAAAAAAGCCAGGGGATCACTTTTCATAGGTAAGTAAGTAATTTATTCACCTTATTTCTCATTTTTACTTTAATTTATTTCAAACTTTATTATCAAAACATTTTATTAACAAACAAAAATTATTATCAAAACACGAAACTAATCAGTGTTGCCAGTTATTAAATTTGCAAGTTACCTTAAATATGGGAGATTAATATCTTTTTGTTCACTTTGAATTGTTCCTTAATTCATTAATTTACCTCTGTATATACTTTTGGCGTCCCATGATACTAAAGTACCAATATTATAAATTTTACATTTTATAGATTTCCCTCTGCAGATGATGTGTGGAAGAATGGCTGGGTGCAAATAATAAAAGACTGTAGAAATGAAAACAATTGGAATACATCTAAATCTAGTGTAATCTGCAGTAAACATTTCGAGGAGAATGATTTATAGAGAACAAAAGGTGGACTTCTTCGCGTTGTTACTTACGCCATCCCAAAAAAGATAAAGATCAATGAATATCTATTTTCCTCTTACAATTATAAGCTTAACATATTGAAACGTAATTAATTTTTTAGTTTTTATTTGAGGCGTCAAGCGTTCCGGAGGAACAACTCGTTGAAGCAAATACTTCCAGTGCTTCGCATGGGGTACGTACGTGTTAAGGAGAGAAGTTTTTAATCGATTTGAAAAAAAGGAGGTCAAGAGAGCCAAGTCGACTGAATGTTTTTTGTTTTTTTAAGTTACACCGACAATGTCGAAACGTTTTCGATGATTCTTTTTTAGTTGAATAGGTTATACTACAATGTTTTTCACCGATATGTATTTCTTTTCTTTTAGAAAAGAAATACATCATAAAAGGGATGTATTGCTTTTCTTTTTGAAAATAAATACATCCTTATTTTTGTACTTGCGAGATAGTGATCCGAAAGCATTTAAGAGATAATATAACTATATATACTGAAAGACAACATCAGTACAGGCTTACCAAAATTCTGGAAAAATATATAGCTAACGACAGGATTTTTTTAAATTTAAAACTTGACCATGCGTTTGCTAGAGTAAAACATAAAATAGCTCTCATTGAATATATAGCCGAAAAATATCTGAATATTCGTTTTCACCATATAGCTAAATTGAAGGAGATTTCTAAGTCTTTTGACAGTAAAAGACAATATTATAAAAAATTAACCCAACAAAAGGGACTCTAAAAAAACCGTTAATAAATGTAAATTAATTATAATATTAATAAATATTCATAATCAATATTTTTATATTCAATGTGTTTTATTACAATCTTGTTTTATTAAACTTAAAGTCCTGGTTCCGAGGACGATGACGAATGTCTTAAATCTAATTGAATTATTTTGCGTTTAAAAATGGGTAATTTTTCTTCATCTTGCAACCCTCTACACGCTCACACATAGTTACGCTGCCGTCACTGCGACGCCTCAATTGTTTGTTAGCGAGACTCTGTCCGCCCTTTTTTCTAGGTCCATGATATAACATGGACCTAGAAAAAAGGGCGGACGCCGTCTCTTAAAACAATTACTGATGCACCCATACTAAGTCAGCTCGCTAATACAAACAAGCCGGCACGCACACATGCACACCATAGTAAGTCAACAGCCCGCCATTACGCTCCAAACCGCGTCCGCGTAACATTGTAGTGAAAACCTGTTGAAATCATAGTGGTTCCATTAAAAAAAGCCAGGGGATCACTTTTCATAGGTAAGTAAGTAATTTATTCACCTTATTTCTCATTTTTACTTTAATTTATTTCAAACTTTATTATCAAAACATTTTATTAACAAACAAAAATTATTATCAAAACACGAAACTAATCAGTGTTGCCAGTTATTAAATTTGCAAGTTACCTTAAATATGGGAGATTAATATCTTTTTGTTCACTTTGAATTGTTCCTTAATTCATTAATTTACCTCTGTATATACTTTTGGCGTCCCATGATACTAAAGTACCAATATTATAAATTTTACATTTTATAGATTTCCCTCTGCAGATGATGTGTGGAAGAATGGCTGGGTGCAAATAATAAAAGACTGTAGAAATGAAAACAATTGGAATACATCTAAATCTAGTGTAATCTGCAGTAAACATTTCGAGGAGAATGATTTATAGAGAACAAAAGGTGGACTTCTTCGCGTTGTTACTTACGCCATCCCAAAAAAGATAAAGATCAATGAATATCTATTTTCCTCTTACAATTATAAGCTTAACATATTGAAACGTAATTAATTTTTTAGTTTTTATTTGAGGCGTCAAGCGTTCCGGAGGAACAACTCGTTGAAGCAAATACTTCCAGTGCTTCGCATGGGGTACGTACGTGTTAAGGAGAGAAGTTTTTAATCGATTTGAAAAAAAGGAGGTCAAGAGAGCCAAGTCGACTGAATGTTTTTTGTTTTTTTAAGTTACACCGACAATGTCGAAACGTTTTCGATGATTCTTTTTTAGTTGAATAGGTTATACTACAATGTTTTTCACCGATATGTATTTCTTTTCTTTTAGAAAAGAAATACATCATAAAAGGGATGTATTGCTTTTCTTTTTGAAAATAAATACATCCTTATTTTTGTACTTGCGAGATAGTGATCCGAAAGCATTTAAGAGATAATATAACTATATATACTGAAAGACAACATCAGTACAGGCTTACCAAAATTCTGGAAAAATATATAGCTAACGACAGGATTTTTTTAAATTTAAAACTTGACCATGCGTTTGCTAGAGTAAAACATAAAATAGCTCTCATTGAATATATAGCCGAAAAATATCTGAATATTCGTTTTCACCATATAGCTAAATTGAAGGAGATTTCTAAGTCTTTTGACAGTAAAAGACAATATTATAAAAAATTAACCCAACAAAAGGGACTCTAAAAAAACCGTTAATAAATGTAAATTAATTATAATATTAATAAATATTCATAATCAATATTTTTATATTCAATGTGTTTTATTACAATCTTGTTTTATTAAACTTAAAGTCCTGGTTCCGAGGACGATGACGAATGTCTTAAATCTAATTGAATTATTTTGCGTTTAAAAATGGGTAATTTTTCTTCATCTTGCAACCCTCTACACGCTCACACATAGTTACGCTGCCGTCACTGCGACGCCTCAATTGTTTGTTAGCGAGACTCTGTCCGCCCTTTTTTCTAGGTCCATGATATAACATGGACCTAGAAAAAAGGGCGGACGCCGTCTCTTAAAACAATTACTGATGCACCCATACTAAGTCAGCTCGCTAATACAAACAAGCCGGCACGCACACATGCACACCATAGTAAGTCAACAGCCCGCCATTACGCTCCAAACCGCGTCCGCGTAACATTGTAGTGAAAACCTGTTGAAATCATAGTGGTTCCATTAAAAAAAGCCAGGGGATCACTTTTCATAGGTAAGTAAGTAATTTATTCACCTTATTTCTCATTTTTACTTTAATTTATTTCAAACTTTATTATCAAAACATTTTATTAACAAACAAAAATTATTATCAAAACACGAAACTAATCAGTGTTGCCAGTTATTAAATTTGCAAGTTACCTTAAATATGGGAGATTAATATCTTTTTGTTCACTTTGAATTGTTCCTTAATTCATTAATTTACCTCTGTATATACTTTTGGCGTCCCATGATACTAAAGTACCAATATTATAAATTTTACATTTTATAGATTTCCCTCTGCAGATGATGTGTGGAAGAATGGCTGGGTGCAAATAATAAAAGACTGTAGAAATGAAAACAATTGGAATACATCTAAATCTAGTGTAATCTGCAGTAAACATTTCGAGGAGAATGATTTATAGAGAACAAAAGGTGGACTTCTTCGCGTTGTTACTTACGCCATCCCAAAAAAGATAAAGATCAATGAATATCTATTTTCCTCTTACAATTATAAGCTTAACATATTGAAACGTAATTAATTTTTTAGTTTTTATTTGAGGCGTCAAGCGTTCCGGAGGAACAACTCGTTGAAGCAAATACTTCCAGTGCTTCGCATGGGGTACGTACGTGTTAAGGAGAGAAGTTTTTAATCGATTTGAAAAAAAGGAGGTCAAGAGAGCCAAGTCGACTGAATGTTTTTTGTTTTTTTAAGTTACACCGACAATGTCGAAACGTTTTCGATGATTCTTTTTTAGTTGAATAGGTTATACTACAATGTTTTTCACCGATATGTATTTCTTTTCTTTTAGAAAAGAAATACATCATAAAAGGGATGTATTGCTTTTCTTTTTGAAAATAAATACATCCTTATTTTTGTACTTGCGAGATAGTGATCCGAAAGCATTTAAGAGATAATATAACTATATATACTGAAAGACAACATCAGTACAGGCTTACCAAAATTCTGGAAAAATATATAGCTAACGACAGGATTTTTTTAAATTTAAAACTTGACCATGCGTTTGCTAGAGTAAAACATAAAATAGCTCTCATTGAATATATAGCCGAAAAATATCTGAATATTCGTTTTCACCATATAGCTAAATTGAAGGAGATTTCTAAGTCTTTTGACAGTAAAAGACAATATTATAAAAAATTAACCCAACAAAAGGGACTCTAAAAAAACCGTTAATAAATGTAAATTAATTATAATATTAATAAATATTCATAATCAATATTTTTATATTCAATGTGTTTTATTACAATCTTGTTTTATTAAACTTAAAGTCCTGGTTCCGAGGACGATGACGAATGTCTTAAATCTAATTGAATTATTTTGCGTTTAAAAATGGGTAATTTTTCTTCATCTTGCAACCCTCTACACGCTCACACATAGTTACGCTGCCGTCACTGCGACGCCTCAATTGTTTGTTAGCGAGACTCTGTCCGCCCTTTTTTCTAGGTCCATGATATAACATGGACCTAGAAAAAAGGGCGGACGCCGTCTCTTAAAACAATTACTGATGCACCCATACTAAGTCAGCTCGCTAATACAAACAAGCCGGCACGCACACATGCACACCATAGTAAGTCAACAGCCCGCCATTACGCTCCAAACCGCGTCCGCGTAACATTGTAGTGAAAACCTGTTGAAATCATAGTGGTTCCATTAAAAAAAGCCAGGGGATCACTTTTCATAGGTAAGTAAGTAATTTATTCACCTTATTTCTCATTTTTACTTTAATTTATTTCAAACTTTATTATCAAAACATTTTATTAACAAACAAAAATTATTATCAAAACACGAAACTAATCAGTGTTGCCAGTTATTAAATTTGCAAGTTACCTTAAATATGGGAGATTAATATCTTTTTGTTCACTTTGAATTGTTCCTTAATTCATTAATTTACCTCTGTATATACTTTTGGCGTCCCATGATACTAAAGTACCAATATTATAAATTTTACATTTTATAGATTTCCCTCTGCAGATGATGTGTGGAAGAATGGCTGGGTGCAAATAATAAAAGACTGTAGAAATGAAAACAATTGGAATACATCTAAATCTAGTGTAATCTGCAGTAAACATTTCGAGGAGAATGATTTATAGAGAACAAAAGGTGGACTTCTTCGCGTTGTTACTTACGCCATCCCAAAAAAGATAAAGATCAATGAATATCTATTTTCCTCTTACAATTATAAGCTTAACATATTGAAACGTAATTAATTTTTTAGTTTTTATTTGAGGCGTCAAGCGTTCCGGAGGAACAACTCGTTGAAGCAAATACTTCCAGTGCTTCGCATGGGGTACGTACGTGTTAAGGAGAGAAGTTTTTAATCGATTTGAAAAAAAGGAGGTCAAGAGAGCCAAGTCGACTGAATGTTTTTTGTTTTTTTAAGTTACACCGACAATGTCGAAACGTTTTCGATGATTCTTTTTTAGTTGAATAGGTTATACTACAATGTTTTTCACCGATATGTATTTCTTTTCTTTTAGAAAAGAAATACATCATAAAAGGGATGTATTGCTTTTCTTTTTGAAAATAAATACATCCTTATTTTTGTACTTGCGAGATAGTGATCCGAAAGCATTTAAGAGATAATATAACTATATATACTGAAAGACAACATCAGTACAGGCTTACCAAAATTCTGGAAAAATATATAGCTAACGACAGGATTTTTTTAAATTTAAAACTTGACCATGCGTTTGCTAGAGTAAAACATAAAATAGCTCTCATTGAATATATAGCCGAAAAATATCTGAATATTCGTTTTCACCATATAGCTAAATTGAAGGAGATTTCTAAGTCTTTTGACAGTAAAAGACAATATTATAAAAAATTAACCCAACAAAAGGGACTCTAAAAAAACCGTTAATAAATGTAAATTAATTATAATATTAATAAATATTCATAATCAATATTTTTATATTCAATGTGTTTTATTACAATCTTGTTTTATTAAACTTAAAGTCCTGGTTCCGAGGACGATGACGAATGTCTTAAATCTAATTGAATTATTTTGCGTTTAAAAATGGGTAATTTTTCTTCATCTTGCAACCCTCTACACGCTCACACATAGTTACGCTGCCGTCACTGCGACGCCTCAATTGTTTGTTAGCGAGACTCTGTCCGCCCTTTTTTCTAGGTCCATGATATAAGTTTACTAAAGTCAAAAATCTATGTGTTACCCACGTTCTAAACACTATTTATATAAATGAAGGACGGGAAGAGCGGAGGCTCTTAACACAAGTTTCCTCACTTAAAAGGAATGTTCCATTAATGTGTTATTTTTAAGTATTACTGGTCCGAAAATAAAGATTTTTTGATTCTTTTATATCCACCAGAGAATATCCGAACATTTTGAATCGCTCGCTGCGCGACTTTGGGCTGATTGGGTATTGCTTAGGTACATACCTAAAATATGTATTTTATTTTAGACTATACGAGTAGGTACATACCTACTTCGTTTCTATATTTATTTTCACACAAACAAAAAACATCGGCATGATCATGTTTGATGGAACCATATTTATATTGTTATTCTATTTATGTTAAATAATTTATTGCATTAGTTTGCTTTAGTTTTTAGATAAAACAATTTGACGTATATGCCTATGAGTTAATTTATTTCCATTTACTTTAAATCACTTAATCGTGTAATGTGCTATAGTTAAACTGTTACGAATTTTAAATAACGTGATTTATTCTTTCGTAATCGATTACGCACGTCTTTGTTAAATAATATGTGTGAGCGGGTATGAGTATGTTTAAAGGGATAAGGCATTAATATTACACCTAAATTTCAATTAAAAGAACTAAAAAAAGAAATAGAAAATGTTTTTAATCCATTGTTTTTTTTTTGTTTGTTTATATCGAATACCAAGACGAGTGTGCTTTCGGTGGTTTCTTATATTGTAAATTAATAAAGATCTAATGAAAATCTGCGATAATTTTATGCCAATTAAAATAAAATGGGCATGGCTATTATTTCAAATTCTTATTCCGACTTTACGATCTTTATATTTTATATTCTGATTCAGTGTCATCTTATTTAAACATGATGAAGTTCTCCTGAAAATCTATAAAGATGGAAATCGAACTTTCCAATGGAAACAGGAACTCATTAGTATTTATAACAATAGCTTAATATTACGAATGTTTTTAAATAAAAATTGAAAAGTAAATCAATCCCAGAGGTTAAAATAAGTACCTATAGACTGCAGGGTAGAAGATACTCTAAGGTAGAGGCTTTTCCATCCACCATTTGCCCTGCCCAGTTTCGTTTTAGTGTTTTTCACAATCAAATACAAGTTCATAGTTTTTCATTTAAGTAAATTATAGTTTTGTATTAAATTTTCTCATAATTTTATTGTAACTATGGTATTGGCTTATTATAAAATTTCTTTTAATTATATAATACTGTAAAGAATATTTTGTAAACATAAATTGCCGTACTTACTTTTAGATCTAAGTCCCTCGGTGACTTTCATTGTAATATTTTTAAATTCGATGTCCACGGTCGTCGGTGTTGGCATATTTATTTGCAATATTCTGCATTCATTGTGTTCTTTCCCGCGCACTTTCTGGCCAAGACCTTGCAGCACCGCCAAGGCGTTCGCCATGTTCACTCTTCAATAATCAGCTTTCAACGTTTAGAACATAAACACTGAACACATAAAATATAAACACTGCTAGTATGCTACTAGTATCATGATTTACTCCACCTTTTAATTTTTACTGATCCCGTGCGCTATAATCAATTGAAAGATAGTGTCCAATGCTGACATAAAACCCGCGTTACGTATCTATCGAATCACTGTTAATTAGCTCGTTCAAAAAAGATTCATTTAACGCCTGCCGGTATCATACGATTTAGACGGGCAGCGCGGTCGATGTGCGTAATGGAACGGTGTTGGTTTCGAACTGAATTAACGAGCCACGTGTGATACAAATTAATGCAGCTGTGGACTATTTTTTCTGTTCCTAATGATTACTCAGTCAACCGGCTTGTTTTCAACCATATTCAAATTTTATATTTTAACTTTTCAGTGACAAAAATCTTACTTACTTCCACTTAGACTTGTCAATTATACAAAATAAGCCATTTGAGATTTTCTACCGTGATATCCAGCATGAACATATCAGGGATCATATAATTCATTATTATAAGAAGCGAATGTTAAATATGTACTTACAAAAATAATCTTTCTCAACACATCTTTTAAAAACGTAGGTAATAAATTGAGATATGGGTGTTTTAAAAAAAGTTGGGATATGGTTCAAAGCTTAATAAGAAAATTCACGGCCCTATATCATTTCGTGAGTGTGCCCTGTATCCTTACATTTGAGGAGACGAGCAGCAGTATATAACTGATAACTCAAAATTATAAAAAAACAGCCTGCAACTTATTTCAACAGTGGACTAGATAGGCTGTGATGATGATGATTATTATCATTACTATGATTATGATAATGATAATGAAAATTAATAAATATTATTGTTCAATGAATTTCGGCACATTAGGCGTCCCGCAAGGGAACTTTTTACATAATAAGGTACTTTAGTGTAATATGGTCACCTTAAGCTTAACTTCTCTATAAAACTAAAACTAGGAGGAGGACATAGACAAAAACACAAAGTCGTATACTATAACTAATGTATTAAGAAAAAAAAATAACAAACAAGCTTTGGTAATAATAAGGAACACTTCGAAAAATCAACTTAAAAAAAAAAAAGAACTAAATACACTACGCAATATTAAAATCGAATAAAATATCTATTTACGATAATGTCAACAGTCAAAATAGCTTCGAAGCAGCGATCTTTTGACCTTCTATTATTTGATTGACTGATGGAGAGCTATCGTATTACAGAGCCATCTATGCAAACAAGGCTGTAGTTTTTCAGTTATAAGAAAGTGACTATATTAACCGGATAACCATATTACCCTCACGTACTATATTTGAGCCGTCCCAGATCAAATAATGTTCAGATGCGAGATGTCCCTGAAAATCCGGGACAGTTGGCAAGCCTACCTTTAACCAACTTCAAACAATGAACGTTCAGAGAATAAAATGCCTTTTTGTTGTGCGTTGTCACCTCTGATAACTTAAAATAAAATGCCCCACAGCCTGTACCTGTAGTACAATTTCTCTCCCAGACAGAGAGCTCCTTTGGTGTATGTCCTAGTGAATTACATATTATAATAATTTTATTATATTTTATGGATAAAACAGGTTTATTTAAGAACAACTTTTTTTTTATCTTGAACTTGTACCAGTACTAAATTCCTTTATAATTTTCCATAAAACCTTTGACCTATTTATATAGCAAATAGAATCTCGGACAGATAGCTGGTTTAATGTTTAGATTAATTACTGACTCCGATAAGCATTTGTATCACAGTCGCATATACACTTACAAATATAAAACATTTTATGCCTTATCTATATTTGTACAAGGATTTCCACTAATTTCCGCAAAGTATATGTCGAGCGAAAAAGCGTCACGGCCGTACCATCCTTTTCTCGAAGCAGTTCAGGCCATTTTCGAAACCCTATAACTTCATTGTGGATAAAACTAGAAGCTTGCATTTTCATTAACCAAGTAGGCATTGTATAAACTGGGTATATTTCAAATTTCATAAAATTTGAACCAGTAGTTTAAGAATTATAACTAGTCAAAGTTTCTTAATATTGTCACCCACTCACTGACCGATCGTCAAAACTCTAAGGCACTTCTAGCAGACATAGAAGCTTCAAATTTGGAATATAATTATTTTTTAGTATATAAATCAAGGAAAGACTAAAATATTTTGCAATTTCGGTCCAGTTTTCGAGATACACCAACTGCATAAATAACTTTGTAATCCCAAAGAAAGATTCCCAAAGAAGATTACATATACAAAGTTACATTTGCAGTGAATGTATCAGTGTACCTATATATATATGTATAATATAATGGAATAATAGGTGTA
The DNA here is from genome assembly GCA_963668995.1 of Parnassius mnemosyne. Lineage (NCBI taxonomy): Eukaryota > Metazoa > Arthropoda > Insecta > Lepidoptera > Papilionidae > Parnassius > Parnassius mnemosyne. The sequence goes on from CAVLGL010000126.1 coordinate 42,539,604, forward strand.
GATAGGTACCTAGATATAACTATCTACAAAAACTTGTTTTTTTTTTTAAAGTTATGTTTTTGATGGCATTACATTTAAGTCACACAGGAAATTCCCTAATATCTAAAATATGTACAACAATTTTTCCAAAACGTTTTACGAAGTTTAATATTATATATTATATGTCACTCAAATATATGTATATATATATATATATATATATATATATATATATATACTTTATCACATTTCTTTACAAGTCCCTGGTAATAGGTTGTCCTACAAGACTTGCTAGTGGGAAAATATATTTGTCCCGTGTAACCCGAATTTCGTCTCAGGTATCAATGAAATTGTCAATTGCAATTTCAAAATGCTGATTTACCACGTGTGGTGTCTTTATTTTGCAATGTCGAAATCAGAACTCATCATCGTCAAGTGAGTTTTTTATATAAGGGTATAATATTATATTTATTGAAGCATAATATGTAGAAATTCGCGTAGACAAATACCATATAACAGACGTGAATCACCAAGGACCTGAGGCGTCTGCTGTGAACATGTCAAGGATTGCCCCCGTACTTACATTACATTCTTTTTTCTTGTATAGGCGAGATATAATATTACACTTCAGGGGAGGTCATAGAACCACCCTCCCCTTCCCCCACCCCCCACGTATACTGTATCCTGAAGTACAATGAAATATAAATTAATTTAATAAAAAAATTCCATCCCTAAGGGTGGAACGGTAGGGAATGAAGATTATAATATGTACTACGTCATTACTAATGTAAAACGTTATTATATTTCTAGCTTTGAGCTTGGGAAATTCCGTCGACCGCTCTAAAGAAGGTCTAGGTCGGCGTACTTTTCAACCATTAACGCACTTTCTTATTTAAATTCGTGTAGTTAAAAGATTTCTCGTTTCAAATTTGAAATCGTGTTTAGTTACATTTTTTGGTTCAGATTTATAATTACGAGTACAATTTTGTGATTTTTTTCGAAAAATATATCTCAAAAACTATGAATGACAGCACTTATATCTTTTGGTATTTGATAAATCTTTACTAAACCCTTCTATCACAAAAATATTAACCCAATATTCGGAGTTGCTGTTTTTTAAACTGAGCCGAATCACATAGGACCTTTTGCACAGTTGTTATAAAACTCGTCTAAGAGAAACACTGGAAAAATTTTGCAAATAGCAGATTTAATCTCGATTATCCTAAAATTAAGACATCCACATCAATTTACAAAAAGCAACATTAGTGGTGCAAGACGGCTAGTACTGCGAACACTAAAGTGCCAAAAAAACGCCCACGCGCCTTTTGTACGGTAAATACTTATTGATTAGGTTGCCGAAAATGGAACGATTAGAAGGTTACCGGCATTATCAACAACATTGACCATTAGCCTTACCTAGATTTTGTATCACAATATTAAGAAACAAATATAAAAAAAAAAACAATGAACTGGTCTGCAGTAACCTAAATACCGTAAAATGTATTTTATATACAAATTATATATAATCGGAACGTACTCATTATAATATTTTATGTACATATATCACATACTAGATACTCTCACAAAATACCAGCGTAAAATTGCAGATTAATGCTAATGTGTTTCGTATGGTGAGTGACCGGAGACACTATTTACTGGAAACGAGGCATTCCATCTTAGTCCTCAAGGATGACAATGAGTCTGCATTTTGATTATTAATAGAGGATAGACGTAGATGTCAAATATCTAACACCACTTGGAAGAGAAGGCCAAATTGGTCTCTAAAAAGCTTGGCGTGCTCAGCAGAGCGGGACAGTATTTCATGCGGGCACACCGCTTGCAACTTTACAAAGCGCAGGTTCGGCCTCACATGGAATACTGTTCCCATTTCTGGGCAGGGGCTCCTCAGTGCCAGCTCCTTCGTCGAATCGTCGACGACCGAGTTCTTTCCGATCGGCTTGACTCACTGGCACTGCGTAGAGATGTTGCTTCTCTTTGCGTATTTTATCGTATCTACCACGGGTAGTGCTCTGAGGAATTGTTAATAATATAGTAATAATAAAATTGAATTGTTAATAATATAGTAATAGTAAAATAATTACCTAATGCATGATGATAATGTATTATAATTTTTTGTATAAATTTATGGTTGCATTTTTGTACTTACTCGTATAATAAATAAGTATGATTTGTATGGTGGTTTTTTTTTATAGGAGAGGGGGCAAACGAGCATGCGGTTCGCCCGATGGTAAGTGACTACCGCCACCCATGAACAGCTGCAACACCAGGGTGGGAATCGCAGATGCGTTGCCGGCCTTTTAAAAAGGAGTACGCTCTTTTCTTAAAGGTCCCTAAGTCGTATCGGTCCGGAAAAATCGCTGATGGTAATCGATTCCACAAGGAAGTCGTGCGGGGAAGAAAACATCTTCTAAATTGCACAGTGGTGGACCGCCAATCATCCAGATGGTGTGGATGGTATCGGGAGTTCTGCCGCGATGTGCGTTCGTGAAATTTGGCGGCTGGGATTAATCCGAACAATTCCTCAGAGCACTACCCGTGGTAGATGCGAATGAAAATGCAAAGGGATGCAACATCTCTTCGCAGTGCCAATGAATCGAGCCGATCGGAAAGGACTCGGTCGTCGACTATTCGAGCCGCTCTGCGCTGGATGCGGTCAAGTGGAAGGAGCTGGCAGTGGGGAGCCCCTGCCCAGAGATGGGAACAGTATTCCATGTGAGGCCGAACCTGCGCCTTGTAAAGTTGCAGGCGGTGTGCCGGCATGAAATACTGTTCCGCTCTGCTGAGCACGCCAAGCGTTTTAGAGGTCAATTTGGCCTTCTCTTCCAAGTGACAACGAAACTGCACGTCACTCGATATGTCGACTCCGAGGATTCCGATACTGGCTGAGGCAAGAAGGGGAGTGCCTTGAAACTGAGGAGATACGACAAAGGGGTTCTTTTTATCAGTTTGAATACATTTCAAATTACTGACTCGATCAGCAGGTGTAAAAAATTACCACTAAGTTAAGGTTTTAACAGCTAGGTAGGAGTCTGGCTTGGTCCCCCCCGAAGGGGTTCCCGCTTTGTCATGGCGGGGGGGGACTTAGTAGCCGCGGCTTGGTCACCCGCGGTGAACAAAGAGGAACCCCTTGGCTGGCCCGTGGTGTAGGGCCGACCCAAGGTGGCCACTCCGAGCGGGCTTGGCGAGCCCACTGCGGATGTGTGTCGGTGGGCTGCGGCGAGAGGAGTGCCCTCTTCCCCTACCGCTGCAGCCGAGGTACAGCCGCGGGGGAAGAGGAGTGTTGGTATTGCAAGGCGTCGCTCTGCCTACCCTCCGCAGCCGAATCTTGGCTGGCGGCGGAGCCATAGACCGGATCCGCCGCTGGGGTCAGGAAGGCTGGTGCTTCTGGGTGCTAGTATTTTCTGGGCCCATGGCCTTCGCGCATTGGATACGGGGGCGTCCGCATGTTAAGTTGGAGACCGCGGAGGAGGGCGCGCCATATGTTCTGGTACGCCTTACCTTAGAAGGAGATGAGGGAGGAGTAGTCCTCTCCCGAGGAGGGGCCACCATGGGGCGGCTAGCGCTGGTGGGGCTGCAGATGTGTGCCAAAGCGTTCCCGTGGCGCTGCCAATATGCCAATATGCGACGAAGGTGGAACACCATGGGGTTTTAGTCGGTGCGAGACCGACTTAACCCGTCCTTGCCCCCGCAAGGCGGGTATGCGTAGGCATTTTCCCATGTAAAAAAAAGGAGTCTGGCTAGGTACCACCCTCTAACCTATTTTTGTCGAATTGCAGCAGTATGCACATTGCTGTATTTCGGTCTGAAGAGTGGCCAGTATAATTACAGACTTAGAGGTATTACATTTATTTGATTAGATTTTCAGATTATATTAATAACTGCCTAAATTTTGCTAAACAAATTATAGCACTAATCATTGATTTAAAAAAAGCGTTTGACACTTTAGACCACGAGATCTTCTTACAGGCAATGGACGAATGCGGAATACGCGGTCCCACAAATAATTGGTTTAAAAACTAACTCACTAATAGAAAAATGAGCACAATTATCATCCAACTGGCTGGGAAAGAGGTGGATGTCGATTCGGGTGTGCCTACTGGATCAGTGTGCGGCCCTATAGGATATATAATGTATGTGAACACGGTGTCAAATGTCTTGCATAATTGTAAGGTGTTCATGTAAGCTGATGATATGTGTCTTGTTTATGCATCCAAAGATATAACTGAGGTACAAAAGTGCATACAAAGTGAGTTTGAAAACATTAGCAAATTGGCACACGACAATGGCATTATATTAAATCTTGCAAAAACTAAATGTATGCGTATACACTCGCCATATAATCCAAGTGCTAAATCTGTAAAAGATTAATATCTAACAGTGATAGGACATAAATACATACGAATGTAATAAATTTAAAGAAATAAATTTAACTGTAACTAATGTATGTATGTAAAAGTAATTTAAATATTTAGGTCTAACAATAGATAAGAACTTTAACTGGAGAATACATGTAAATGACATTTGCAACAGGCTAGGATCGGTGCTAAGTAAGTTTCACCAATTAAAAAATGTATTGAACAAACAAACGTTAAGAATATTATATTTTGCACTTGCCGACTTGCTAATGAGTTGTGGGCTCCTTGTATACGGTCGAACCTTTATTACATATCTAAGAGATATTCAAAGACATACAAATAAGACTGTTCATTAGTCTTTAGTTTTTAGTTAGTAAAAATGTTAAAGATTACAACAAAGACTATTATAAGTTGTTTCCCATTTGTAAAATAATTAAAGAGAATACTTACAACTACAAATAAAAGAGATTACTTGATGGTAAAGCGTGTAACCAGTGACTAGATTCCTTAGTCGAAACAGCTAGAAGGCGTGCCTTATCTTGGTCACTATGGAAATTATGAAACAAATCTTTCTGCACCTTCTGTACCAACGGAATAGGTTTTTGTTGGTTAATTTCCAGTGGAACATTTTCGCCGAGACAGAAAGTTTGCCATGTCTGCCCTGCCTCCGTAGCAAACCACAGGTCCACTTTATTTTTAAAATTATGTTACGTAAATCACTGATACCATGCACGGAAGCAAGGAAAGCAGGCAATGCAACGCTAGAAAGATTTCTCATATCAATACCACGAAATTTTATAGATAAAGTAGCTTGAGTCCAGGCGGTTGTATTTAAAGTTAAATTTAGAATTTTTTCTAGAGCTATTTTAAGATTATTATCAATATCTTTTAAAATATACGAACATTTCCAGACTGGACTCGAGTGAAGTAAGTATGTAAATCTAGTTACAAGGAGATAATATTTTAAAATAGTAAGAGCAATGTGGGGGTTTAATTGATACAATTGTTTTTATAGAATTAGAGTGACAAACGAGCACACAGTCCACCTGATGGTAAGTGGTTGCTGTGGCCCATAGACATATACATCTATCTTCGCTTGCGAATTAAAATGCAGATGCGTTGTTAGCCGTAAGGACTAAGATAGAATGCCTCTTTTCCAGTAAAATAGGTCTCCGGTACTCTGAACTCACCATACTAAACACAGCAGCATGAAGCTGCTATTTTACGGTGGTATTCTGTGAGAGCGTGGTCCTTCCCCGGTCGAGCCGACCCATTCGTGCTACAACTATACTATTAATATAGCTGCAGCATGGCTCTACCACGTAAATCGTATCAACATGGTTTAAAAACTGATCAAATTTTGTTTTTAAAACAGGTTTAATACTATCGAAAAACAACGGAGCACCTGGCAGGTATAGTGATTCCTTGTTGACTGTTTTTATTCCCGGAGAAATATGATTGAAATTTTGAATTAAAGTGTCTCTATGTGAAGTAGATAAATTATTGGAAAAAATATTTTACATTTATTGCTATTTGGTTCAAGACCAATATTTTTGGATTTCGAAAAATATGAGTAAGATCACTGAGGACGTCCTCATCTGCTGCTCTCCTCCCTCTGCTCTACCTCCCTGTCTACCGTCGTCCAGGTACCAGACATTCAGCTTGGATTTCAAATTTGAAATAATGGGTTGAATTCCCAAACTGAAAAGTGCTGGACCTAGTGGGTCACCCTGCTGAACACCGACAGCAGAATCGACAACATGCCAAACGTAATGATAAATTTCGAAGTTATCGTTAGCCACTTCTTTTAGCAAGGTTACCCTATCGATGGAGGTAAAAGCATTCCTTAGGTCAACTTTCACAAGAAAATCTGCATCAGAGTTTGTTAAAAATATACTCACTGAATGTACCGCCATCTCACAGTCACCTCTAGTGCCAAAGCCTAGTTAAGTAGGCTGAAATTTTGTCCAACGAAATGTGGAACCAACGGCAATAGGATGGATACCGTTATCCTTTTTTTTGAAGGCACAATCTTGCCCCATATAAGAATGCAATGACATTTGGATTACCATTACCAGAAAGCATAAAGTTACATAATTTTGTAATGTCATTAAGAAGTACTCCGCCAGCGTCACCAGCAGAAGCGCTTACAAGATCTTTAAGATGTTGAGGCGTAATTCTGTCAATGCCGCAAGCAGAGCCATTCGAAAATAACATAATTGCTTCTAAAGTGTCTTTTTCAGAAATTTGTAAACGTTGCATAGAAGTTTCGGAGGCAGCGGTAAACCCTGAGAAGGATTGACCGTAGGATGCTTCTAACGAAGGCTTTCAAGAGTTTCGACATTATGAGGAGCCAGGATGTCGTCTGAGAATAAAATACGGGATGCATTTTTTAAGTCGCCATCCATTACTTTCGACTCAACGACTTTTTTTTCAATACAAATTTAGGACGTGGACGAGATAAATGAGTATCAATTGGTTAATCAAAATTTTGTAAAGATGTCTCTTTTAGCTGAGACGTAATTGATTTATTTATTGTTTTATCAAAATGAAAATGGGAATACGCGAAAGTAAATAATTTTCATCATCATCATCATCATTACAGCCTTTCATAAGTCCACTGCTGAACATAGGCCTCCACCAAGGAATGCCAAAAGCATCCAAATAATTTTATTGATATTTAATTCATATAATTAAAGTTACATGTATATAAGGATATATAGTTAACATAACAACAAGATGTCATAGATTTTATTATTTATATTTAAGATGTCATATTATATATTTGTGTATTATTGTGTCCAATATTAGTAGTACATAAGGCGGTTCATTGTTATGTAAAAGAGCGCCTCTCGCCATCAAACATAAAAGTTTGGCGAGTTTAGAATTAAGTGACACCACTGTATCATAAATTTCTTAATAAATAAATTTAAAAAAAATCTTAGTACTCAGTGGTGACTACGCATCTGAGCCTTGTTTGTTGCATACAAACGCCCCTGGGCTGAACGTAGCAGCATCCACAGATCATCCGGTGAACTGTAAGTAAGTTTGCTTGTTACTTCAATTTTATAAAAAAACAAAAACGTATTGTAAATTTTCCGAAGCGAAGATATTTTTGCTCTTTAAATTCTATGTTTATTTTCTATGGTTACGCAACTCATTTCATTTTAAATCTTGATAATTTAGAACCGGAATCCGGCGACTAATATCGTCAATTCGATAACTGAGTATTATCTTAATCGATTTGTCATTATTAACTTCATTGAGTATATACTCACTACGTTTTATTTAAAGCGTTTTTAAGAATTGTGACTCTAACACTGACCTCTATACAGGATGTCCCAGAACTCAACGTCAAGCCGAAAAGGGGTGACAGGAATGGTAACCATCATGAGAAAAACCAGAAAAAAAATCTATCCCATGCAGTTTGGAAATTATGGGCATTTAAGAAAAACCTAGAAATTTGGTCAAACTGTAACCATTTTTCGGTTATTGTGGTTAGTTTTTATTATTTTTGTTTATTTAAACTTTCACCCTAACCCGATATAACATTTCTAGAATCACAGTCAAAAATAATGACACAACTGCCACAAGTTTTCTAGAATTAAGACTATTTGTTAAACTATGAATTTAAAATTTTCAAAATTTGTAGACTTTGAAAGGCCCTCCTTTAAAAAAAATGTACTAAAGTGCCTTAGCAAGTGCCACTAAAAGTTTGCATATTTAATTAGGATTGTAAAATGGTACAATACTTGTTAGTTTTATACTAAAAAAAAACTAGTAAAAAAATAAAAACCTCTAGTAACCCGATTTTTGCTAACCCACTTTACTCAGTTCAAATGTTTTTTATTCAAATGTTTTTTATTGATGTGAGAGATGGATAATGGACATGTTTGCCATAAGCGACCGAAACAGATAGTGACGCCACTTTTACCAAAGTCAACAAAAGTAAGTAAATTTAATAAAATAATGAAAAATCTTGACCTAGTTTAGTTTAGGTTTATTGGAATAAAAGTCAGATAGGGAAATAACATTTTTTATTACAATAAATGTTCAAATTGTTTACCATCTACTTCAATATACGCCATACATCTTACTCGTATTAAAAAAGATCTAGTTATTAGTCTTTTTTTTAGTTGTATCGCGAGTTTTATCGAGATGTGCGATGGTGAAATTGAGCGGCTGGAATTAGACCGAACAATTCCTCAGAGCACTCCCCGTAATAGATGCGATAAAATACGCAAGGAGAGTCAAGCCGATCTAAAAGAATTCGGTCGTCGAGGATTCGAACAGCTCTACGCTAGATGCGAACAAGTGGAAGGAGCTGGCACTGGGGAGCTCCTGCCCAGAGATGGGAACAGTATTCCATGTGAGGCGGAACCCGCGCCTTGTAAAGTTGCAAGCGGTGTGCCGGCACGAAACACTGTCCCGCTCTGCTTAGCACGCCAAGCTTTTTAGAGGCCAATTTGACCTTCACTTCCAAGTGACCATTCGATATATCGACACCGAGGATTCCGATACTGGCTTAGGCAACAAGGGGAGTGCCTTGAAACTGAGGAGATTCGACAAAGGAGTCCTTTTTGGCGGTAAACGTGCAAATTTGTGTGTAGACTAGATTTAGTCGCCCCCAGTCGGAGACTTTGTTCAACAAAGTCTCGACGTCAGACACAATTTTGTTACGGTACTTGGTGATGTTTTCCCGACAAATATTGGCACGGCCGGTGTATAAAGCTTCACCAGTGCTGTCGTCTGCATAGCAATGAATGTTACTGGGTTGCAATATATCATTGATATGCAGAACAGCGTTGGCGATAGCACGCAGCTTTGTGGAACACAAGCGTTAATAAGCTTGTAATCGGACCATACACCGTCTACTATGCTCCAATCTGCAAGAAAACTGATGATCCAATTGCACGATTTCTCGGGAAGCCCGGAAAGGAAGGAAGCTTCCGAAGAATCACTTTGTGCCAAAACCGATCGAAGGCCTTCGCTATGTCCAAACTAGCGGCCAACACCTCCCCCTTGGACTCCACTGCCTCCGCCCATCTATGAGTTAGGTAACCTAAAATATCACCAGCTGAGCGATCTCCACGGTAACCGTACTGGCGATCACTTATCAGCTGGTGATCCTCAAGGTACCGCATGAGCTGGCAGTTAATAATGGTTTCCATTACTTTGGAGAACAAGGAGGTGATAGCGGTAGGCCTGTAGTTGGATGGATCTAAGCGATCGACTTTTTTAGGGATCGGGTGCACCACAGCTGTCTTCCATGAGTTTGGGACTACGCCTAGGGAGTAGGAGTACTGGAAAATACGCGTTAAAACCGGTGCCAGCTCCGGAGCATTATTATTCAGCACAATAGGTGGGATTCCATCAGGCCCACTCGACTTGTTGACGTCCAGGGAGAGGAGTGTTTTACGCACCGAGCGCTTTGTAAACAGCAGGTCCCCCCCCCCCCTCGTCATCTAGTGTCGAGTTGGAAGCAAAAAGAGAGCCTAGCAGATCGGCTTTCTCCTTTGCGTCATGGGCCAGTAGCGTGATGCAATTTTACAGGAGTGACCAAACCATGGCTGAGTTCTGCCTCAGATAGATACCACAGATGATGGAATAAATAACTCCATTCCCTGAAGTACCACATCTGCGACAGAATCAGCAATAACGTTGGGATCATGCGGCGAGAAGCAAATTTGCCCCCAAGGGTAGAATGCAAAAAAAGATCGCATCCCGTCCCAATCGGCTAACCTATAGTGCCAAACACGACGGCCAGCTGCAGATCGCAACCTAGATGGGAGCGTGAGTGACACCGTACTCCGGATCAGACAATGGTCCGAAGAGCCCGGAGGGGCATCGACGGAGACCTGATATCCGTCCGGATGAGAGGTCAGCAGAAGGTCCAACAGGGAAGGTACATGATCCTCAACATCTAGGATCCGCGTAGGCGAAGTAACCAGTTGTGCCAGACCATATGCCAAGGAAAAGTCATAAACAGATCTACCCGCATGATCGGTTGAAGGGAAACCCAGACATTCAGCGTGGTGGGCGTTAAAATCACTGAGCATCACGATCTCTGCGGATGGGACCTGTCATAGCACGGAGTCTGCAGCCATTTGCACGTGATCGATGAGAAACCCGTAGACGTGGGGATGGTCGTCGCTGTCTACGCGCAGCCAAAGGATGGACAGGTCCGTACTTTCAAGACTGCTAAGGCGTTGAAAACAGATGTCCTCTATGACGTACACGCAAACTTCAGCCCGGGGCACAAAGGAGTGTTCTAATTTGTACTCCGTGTAGAAGAGATACGTAGTATCAGCCGGAGAGGACACCTGTGTCTCGGTTAGAAAGAGTAAGGTCGGCTTTGCGCTCTCCAGATAGTAGTGGATGGCGTTAAGGTTTGAATGAAGTCCCCAGATATTGCAGAAATTCACGGAAAGTGTGGCAGGGGTTGCCGTTGTTTTATTGCTCCGCTTGCTTCGAGCAGGTTTCGAATACGATTTAGAATACGCGGAGCAGCCTGAGCACCCGCGCTCAAAAAAAATAGGGTAGCTTGGGCGTGGATGCTCAGCGAGGGATTCTCCAGGGATGCTGGTACCCTCCTAGGGTAGTTTCCCTTTTTTAATTCTGCTGCCATGTTGATGGGGGGGGGGGACAATTGGTCCACCGGCCACCTGCACTCACCAGGCGAAATGCAGAAGAAAATTTCTACTTCACACTGGTATTCTGTGAGGTCGTGGTACCATCCCGGTTCAAGCCGGCCCATCCGTGCGACGGCAAAAGCTGCCGCGTGGCTCTACCACTGTTAAAAAAACTTACATGGTGAGTTTCGGATCCCTGACATCTCCTAGGTTTAAAATTATAATTAGATTTATTTCGTACAACATTATATAATAGATATACACTGAATGGCATTTTTTTTATATTCTAACTCTTTTATTTCTCTCCAAAATTCATTAAATTTACCAACATTGCGATGTCGGGCCAACACTACCATTTTTATTTTGTCCTGATTATTTTGAACGTACGTAGGTGCGGCTTTAAACTCTCTATACGAGGCAGCCATATTTTCGTTAAAATAGCCCGAACACGGCCTACCATTTTCATTCCACATTAAAAAACTTTTACTAGCCTTGAAATGTGTATGTGATGTGATGTTGCCTATCTTCGCTGATGCGTGTGCTTAAATTTTAGAATAGTCGAGATTAAATCTGTTATTAGCAAAATTTTTAGTCCACATAGTTTCTCCAGTATTTCTCTTAGGGTCTTAGTCGAGTTTTATAACAACTGCGGAAAAGGAGCATGGTCAAGGAGATTCGGCTAAGTTTAAGAATCGGCAACTCAGAGTATTGGGTCTTTTGGACATTCATAGTTTTTGAGATATAATTTTCGAAAAATCACAAAATTGTACCCGTAGTTATAAATCTAAAACAAAAAATGTAATTCAACATGATTTCAAATTTCAAACGACAAAACTTAATTTCATGTATTTAAATGAACCAAAAAATGTAACTCAACATGATTTCAAATTTGTCAAACGACAAAACCTTTAATTTCATAAATTTAAATAAGTAAGAGCATTAATGTTTTAAGAAGTATGATTTTGTACGACACCACTCGCTGTTTTGTTTTTTACCTGACTGCGGAGGGTAATGTGTTTATCAGCCTATATACAGGTTGTCCCAGAAGTCGACGTCAAGCTAGAATCGGGTGGGTGAAATCATAATAGGTAATAGATAAATATGAAAAAAAAATCTTTCCTTTCAACTACATACTGTTGCTACAAATTTTAACTTTTTAGGGTTCCGTGCCTCAAACGGAAAAAACGGAACCCTTATAGGATCACTTTGTTGTCTGTCTGTCTGTCTGCCAAGACCCTTTTTCTCAGGAACGCGTGGAGGTATCAAGCTGAAATTCATATCAAATACTCAAGCCTACTGTCCCTTGGAGCTGTGAAACAATCAAACTTCTAAGCCAACGCAATCAAAAGATACAGCCGTTTATGCCGCAAATTTTCGACATTCGCAAGGGAATCAAAACCTACAGGGTACTTCCCGTGAACTCAGAATCTTAAAATTTGGTACGAAGCAATGAAAAATTGCGAAAAGCATAAATTTTTAGTTACATCATATAATAAAAATATTTTTAATAATTTTAAACTTATATACCTACGGGTTTGTTCGGAACCCTCGGTGCGCGAGTCCGACTCGCACTTGGCTGGTTTTTTTATTTTCTTTTTATTATGTAATCCTAAATAATGCTTCTGAAAACTGTTGATTAAAATTTACAACTAACTTCTCCAGTCCAGCAGATAATGTAATTTTTTTTCCCAACCAAGTATTCAAAATTAATACTTTGCCCAGAGTTAAATGATTTTACTGAAAAAAATGTACTACACGAGTTTGACAAGTAACTACAAAAGTTGGCGCATTAAAAAAATGCTATTTTAAAGCAACCCAGTTGTAAATTAATTTTCCTTAACTGTCTAAAATGACTTTTGTGTACCACAAAGCTTTCCTCAACCCTGTTACGTAAACTTTATGATTATTAAAGTGTATACATACTTGCATTTTTTAAATAATGACAGTGAGAAACGAGCACCCAGTTCATCTACGATCTATCCTCAATTAAGAATCAAAATGAAAATGCGTTGTCACCACTAAAGGCAGAATCAGACAGTAAATTTTTCGTTCATTTGCGTCTTTCATTCGGCGACTCACTGGAAATGAAACATTTAAATACGGAATGAAAGAAAAGTGCCGAATTAATTCATTAGTGAATCGATCCAACTATGTTAGATATTGGCATTCGGAATCATTCACTCTCATTCCGGATGAACAAAAATGAACAGTTTGAACACTGGCAGAACGTTCACTCGGATTCGGCCATTTTGAGTCGAGTTCTGTGGTAGATAAACGTCAGGACAACTGTGTGAACATAGAATGAAAGAAAAATGAAGCATGTACTCGAGTGAATATTCTTTCGCGTGAACCGTCCGATTCTGCCTTAAGGAAAAGGGTGGAATGACATGCCTCGTTTCCAGTAAAAAAGGTTTCCGGTATGTATGTAAGTATGTTTGTTCGTTTGTTCCTCTTCCTTCTTCTCTTCGTTCCTCTAGAGAATAAAACGCGGGGGCGATTTTAATCATTTTTACGTCAAACGATTTATCTTAATCTTGTGAGTGTCGCTAAAAACATGAAACTAATCAAAATTCAATATGGCGACAACCAGACGCCATATTGATTTTTAAAAGAAAAAATTAAAGCACACGAACTATGTCAAGTAGGGTATCATTGGTCTTTGAAAATCATATTTAGGTTTCTTTAATGATTTTTCCTTTTTGAATGACTATTTAGAATCTATAACGATTTAAAATTGGTTAGCGACCGTTCTCGCTTAAATGTTCAAAACTTATAATAAAGGTCTTATATAATTTTATAATGATTATTACTAGTAATATTTTTGCGCAGTCGGGTTTATTTAAATCAGTATTAACCTTGCTTGTTAATTGACAGCTTGTACTCGCGATACGTGTTTTATAAAAAGTATAATTAAAACATTCAAGATTTATCCTTTATTTATGGATTTTATTTAATGCGACTCATGGCTAAAGTAATAAAATAATGTCCTCTACACCGAAATCCGGTAACGGTAGCCAGTATCAATGGAGGCTAGCCATCTGCGCAGCACTTTCCTTTCCTTACTATCCGATGGGACGGTAATCTGACATAACCAAGGAGAAATCAGGCGCAGGTCCAACGTCTTTACGCGCTTTTAGAGACATGGGCGTGCATTTGAAGAGTTGCTTCAAATTATAAAATATGTGTAGTTAGGTATCGTCAGGTCGCGGCGTCAAAAATACGAAAACACGTAATGTGCTCATCAAAACTTATTAAAAGTCCCCTGCTGAATATAGGCCTCTCCAATAGATTGCTTCATAGGGGGGATATTCGCGATAATTGTCACTACGTAAAGCAACAAACAATTGTGATAACTTGTCACGCTTGTTTGTTGTTTTACGTGGTTACTATGAGAAAGACGCTGCTGCCCATATCCTGGTTTGTTTCCCTCTATCACCTCTTACGACTTCCACTGGATGTTAAGCGGTGGATATTCTTACACCGCCACTACACGAAAGCATATAATATAATAATGATTTCTTATATTTACGCGAAGACTACACATTAAATGAAACTAATTTTAACGGATTCTATCGCGTTTAATTAAACTTTTTAATTCCCGACGTTTCGGATGCCTTACAGCACCCATGGTCACGGGGGTCTGAGGTGTTTGACGTCCCGATGTCATAGTTAGCCCGGCCACCTTCAATTTTTCAATAATAATTTTTGGTCTACGCAGAATGAGCTTACTATATCTTGAAGTCTTGCAGTAGTATGCTTGGGTTTGGATTCAATTTTATTAATTATAGTATCCCAAGCAGATGGCATCCCCCACTGACCGGAATCTCCTCGCGGTACATAACTATGCATGTCGTGGGCGCCGTTATGGCGTTGTAGGTAACGCAGTGATCCGGGGTTCGGTTTCCCGGTCGCTGCAAGTTGGTTTCAAACGAATTTCCAATACATTGTCTTCTGCGTGTATGATGTTTAACATACACCAGGTCTCTGGCCTCGGGGCATCCCCCATTGCCTGGAATCTGCTCGCGGTGCATTACCACGCACCGGTCGTGGGAGCCGTCATGGCATTGTAGGTGTAGCAGCGGTCCGAGGTTCGGTTCTCCGGTCGTTGCAAGTTGGTTTCAGTAAATGTCAGAGTTGGCCTATCTGTGGCATTGAAGGTTGTTACTCGACTCTCTAATCATTATAGAGAGGAGTTCTCTTGCTAGAGGTCGCCCGGCCGGTGGTCGAGCATGAAGAGGTGCGAAGTTGTTAAGATGTTCGTGTGGCCCGTTGGCAGCGCGGTTGAACATGCCACGCGTCAGCCGCGCCTCGAATTCCTGGATGCTTTCCATCTTCAGGTTGGCCGCGATGACGTCGTTCCGGACGTAGCGACCTGTACCGACGATGGTCCGTAGTGATTGGTTCTGCTGAACCTGCAGCCGCTGCCTCTGCCGTTCACTCAGGAGTGCGTACCAAGTCGGGGCGGCGTAGGTGATCTTCGGTCTAATGTATGTCTTGTAGATCTTCAGACAGTCGACTTTGGTCTTGATTGAGAGTGCTAGTGCTCTTATCACTGCAGTTATTGGGTCGGCGCCGGCTCTGATGTCAGCCAGGACCTGGCTGCCGACCTCAATGGCGATGCCAACCAGCCTCTGGATTGCATCCATAGTGTGTTGGTTGGTTGTTTGCTGTCTAAATGTTGTAGTTGACACTGGTCTCAGCTAGGTTTTGAACTCTTTCCTTAAGATAGAGCGCGCTCAATGAGTAGAGCGGGCTCTATTTTCTGATAAAGCCTTTTCTGGTGCTCTACCTTCTGTGGTTATCTTTGTTTCTCTCCTGATAACATGCACCGGTGAGGCTATCGTTACCGCTGGGGTTGGGGTAGAGGTTGCTGCCTGAGGAGGAGGCTGTACCTTCTTCTTCTTTCTCCCCCGTTTCCTCTTCTTAGAGGGTTGCCGTTCTGTGGCATCATTAGCGGGTTGCTGTAGAGTCGCCCCGGTGGTTGCTCTTGTTGTTGCAGGTTTCACCGTTTCCGTAGGTACTGTTGGTGCGAGTGGGAGGGTGGGGGCTGTTTGTCTCCCTCTCCCTCCGATGGTTGCCCACCCGTCTTCCTGGATCTCCATATTTCTTGGGCGACTCTGGGGGACCCTCTTCGGAGCTTCTGGAAGTAGTCCCGGCAGAGTGACCCCTGCTTCCTAGCAATCCTCCTCAGGACTGGGTAGCGGCGATCGTTTGCGGTATGGTTTTTAGCGCAATTTGCGCATGTGGGCTCCTCCACTCTACTCCGAGGGCAATTGCTTGCAATGTGTTCCCCGGCGTAGCGGACACTTCTCACGGGTCTGTGGCAGTTGGCTCATGCGTGGCCAAAAGCCTCGCAGCGGTGGCATTAAGCCGGGCTCACTCGTCCTTGCCAGGCTTCTATGACGACCCCTCTCACGTAGAGGAGTTCGTCGATTTGGTATAACTGGTTGAGCCGTTCTAGGCTTAGGTGGTCCAGCTGCGCATAGTAGAGGCACCCAGGTCTACCTCTACGGGGAGGGGTTGCTTGGGGAATCCCTTGGCCCTGATAGCCTCTTCTATTTGGACGGTATCCGCTGGCAGCCCCTAGATGTTCCCTTTAGTGGGCCTCAGCCGGGGTGTTGCAGTACCAGGACAGTGCTGGTACCTTCTCGGTCATTTCTACTAGGTACTTCTGTATTGCCCGAAATTCTTCCGCGCTCTGTGAAGTGAATCGAACACCCTTCCCGAACTGACGGGCGTTAGGTGGGTGTCCTCATTTCCCATTTAGGATTTCAAAGTGTTTCGTCCAGTCCGGGAGGCACTCAACTACAATGGGTGGGTAGCGTACCTTTTCTTCCTCTTGTTGGGCTTGAGGCATGTCAGCTGTATGAGGTCTTGGCACTGCTGGCATCGCTGCCAGTCGGGCATAACTAGTCAAAGGCCTTTGACTGTCATCTTGAGATAGGTCTGAAGGGTTGGAAGATGCCGAAGATATTTGCGGCTTTTTAATTCTAAAATTCAGTTCACAATGGAGTTAGAGGCAAACAATTCTTTAGCTTTTCTAGATGTGTTATTATTTCTGAATCCTGATAACACCTTGAGCCACACTGTGTATTGAAAAAAGACCCATACAGATAGATATTTAAACGGTGATTCTCACCACCATCCTTCACAGTTAGCTACCGTGGGTAAATCTTTGTTTCAGAGAGCACGAGGGATCTGTGACAGTAAACACCTGGCCGCCGAGCTCCAACACGTCAAGCAAGTTTTGCATGACAATAAGCTTCGGGTCCCGCGCCTACGTCACAGTGAACGAGTGAAGCCAGTCACAGCGAGCGAGTGCCTACTGTACTGCCATATGTCAGAGGTGTCCCTGACAAGATTGGCTACATCTTGAAGCGTGCTTCCATTAAAACATACTTCAAGCCGCCGAAAAGGTTTGTCAGTTTTTACCATCTGTCAAGTGTAATATTCCTCTGCAATATGCAGGAGTGTACAGACTTGATTGTGAATGTGGTCTCTCTTATATAGGACAAGCTAAAAGATCCATAAAAACTCGCGTTAAAGAACACATAGCTTATGTGAAGAATCGACGCTCCGGGAAGTCTGCACTCTGAACACGTACAGGATCGCCCTCGTCACTACATTAGATTTGTTAGACCACAAATCCTCGCTAAAGAACACCGATTACTTCCAAGGATGATTCGCGAGGCTATTGAAATCAAAAAACATCCTAATTTCAATAGAGAAGATGGCTGGGTGCTACCATCTGCTTGGGATCCCATAATTAATAAAGTTAAATCCCAACCCAAGCATACAACTGCAATACTTCATGATACTCTAAGTTCATACTGCGTAGATCGGAACAAAAATTAATGGAGGATAATCGGAGGTAGCCGTGGTTAACTATGACATTGGGATATCATACACCTCAGTCCCCTCGTGACCATGGGTGCTGTAAAGTGCTCGAAACGTCAGGAATATAAAATAAGTTAATATACGCGATAATATCCGTAAAATTATTTTTATTTAAGAACTTATTCCTTTTCAAAAGGATGGCGTCGTATCTGCAGTTCTCCTAGTGTTGTAGAATTATATTAAAATGTTAAAAAGAAGGCTCTTGTTGACCGGTTGTACTGGTTTACTGGCTGATATAAACGTTTCACGTTAAATCCAACGGCCGTGTGCCCCGACATAGGCCCCATTTCTTTATTGGTATGAATACAGTATGGTTTACTGTTTCTCCTCTTTATATATTGTAAATGATTAAATCTGTATCCTGTACAATATTTTTATCGATAACACTAATCGATAAACGTTGTCAATCACTAACTCATTTGGTGTGTTACTAGATAACAGAGGGCGCTTATTACAATGACGATAAATGTTCTAGAACAATCTACCAGAAATGATAAAATTTAAAAATTATGGGGTAAATATACATTACACTTGCGACAAAAAACCGAAATCACATTCAGTTTTTGCTACATATCGGGACTTACAATACCTTAATGCACTATCGCGCATATTTTCTTTAAAAATATTTTTTTTTTAATTTAGGAAAGTAATGCGTTCTGAGCTTTTGACGATGTGACTAAGACTAAATGACACAAATCCGAAATATATCCTATAGGACATAAGTAAAGGGTGACTATTTTGTTGCTGATGTCCGGTCTATTACTATTACACTTAAATGTCTTTGATCTTAGGCTTGGTTCATTAGACAACTGCCCACGTGTAACTATTCAATCAATTTTTCTAGCTATCATGTTTTTATTTAACAACATTTGTTACTCCTTGTTTTATTTTACAATGCTCAGTTTCTACAGTTCAATTTGTTTACGAAAATGCATTTTTATTTTGTTACCAACAACAATACTAAAAGTGCCGCTTTAAGTCCCTGCCTTTAACATAATATACCTAATATTATACTTTTCTACGCTTTTTTTTCCTTAAAAGGATTTTTTCTCTTACCCACTTTGCATATTTATAGAATATTTTGGTGACTAACAAGTACATACCTAGTTCACCTGATGATAAGTGGATGCTGTGGCCTATATAAAATAACTACATATATAGGCTCGATTAAGAATAAAATGCAGATACGTTGTCTGGTTTTCACCCCAAAGACTAGATGAAATGCCTCATTTCCAGTGAAGAGGTGCTCTACACTTACCGTACGAAACATAACAGCAATTAGCTACTACGCTGGTATTCTATGAGAGCGTGGTCCTCCCCAGGTCGAGCCAAACCATTGATGCGGCAGGCATGATATAACAGCGTGGCTCTATCCTACAAAAACATTCTTAGATATGCTAAAAAAGTATTTCTATCGATAAACGACGCTTGATGCTCCGAAAAATAAACAAGTTTATAAAATTTTCTTATGACCTCGATCAGAATCCCGTTATGAAATCTTGTATCCACAACATTACTCGGCTCTCGAATGGCGTCAGAAACTTGAATTAAGAACTTGAAAAAATATACTCATCGGCTGGTTATGCTCAATCTCAGTTTTGAGACTTACCTATATTTTTTTTATAATTAATATAATTAGGCGTTACTTTGCGGAAATCCATTACATTAAAGTTGGTAAAAATTATCTCGCGTATATCCGCTCGATAGTGGAGGTAATTATTGCCAACTTTATAATTTACTATATTTTTTTTCTAAATGTCAAATAGTTCACGACAAAATTATTTTTGAGGTTATACTTCTTTTGGGGCGTTTGGGAAAAATTATGAGAGTGAATTTTTACGATGCGTGCGCTCACCGACATCTAAAAACGACACCATTAAGTTGTTACGATGCGCGCGCATACTGACACCTAAAAGCGACAACTTCGGTGGGTAATTGTCTCTCAGGTTTTTTGTTTTGTTACGCTAAAGAAGTATAACTTCTTCCTACGTGCGTACTATACACACACACACACATTTTTTTGATTTAGTTACCTACTTGGAGACTCAACTGTAGAGCGCTTTTTTTCTGGATTTGTTGATAGTGTTTCCGAACGTAAAAAATGCATTTTTTTACAATTGTGTATGTATTTATCTGCGTGTTCATGTGTGTTTACGTGTGCGTGTGTTGTATAATATATTTGTTTATAGTTTATTTATTTTAGAATAAGAATCTCTAGAGTATACTTAACGCCCTAGAGTGTCCTTTTACGCCGAGCACAGACTAACCAAACGAAATGTGGCAAGGTTGGGATTCGCTAACGATCACCGCAAACTTGCTTGCCGTCACTATTGTTCCTGCATAGAGTGAACGCCAGCGAAGAGTAGTAACGCTCAGCGATCAACAACGAAGCACCCTGTTGAGGAAGAATTTTGATGACAAGTACTCCATTCATTGTTACAGATAACATCACTAATACAGAGTAATTTTTCAAAGAGAAGTCAAATTTTAAACTTAAGTTCAAATATATAAATATTGATATATCGTTATTGCAGGTTTTAAAAGTACGTGTAAATAAGGTTTCTACTTATATTTGCAACTATCCCAAATAGAATGTGATCTATGGGCAACAACGTTTTTGCCTACCGATCGACCCTTACGAATGTGTGCGTGTGCAGTAAAATCAGTTAAAAGAATGTTGTTGGCTACGCGTCTATAAATAATATTTCAAATTATTAGCTTACCAACTACGGATAAATTCTAAAGATAAATTATCGAGCGATAATTATCTTATAAGAAAACGCTTAGTAAAACTTTAAAGAAATATCGAATTAATAATCTAAAGGTCCTGAGTTCGATTCCTAGGTCGAACTATTTTTGTCGTTTTCTTAGCAATATTTTTCTTAGTAAATTCATAGAGGGAATTTGAAAGACAATAATCTAGGATGCCGGGTTAATTCCCCGGTTGAATTAACTTTTTTTTTATATTTTACTAAGCCAGCGCTTATCTATGATCCCACCTGATGGTAAGTGGTGATGTAGCCTAAGATGGTGAAGCGCACTGACTTAACAAAAGCCCATTCACTCTTGCTTTGAGGACACCCACACTGTAATCGGATGGAAAGACAGATGCTGGCAACTTATTCCACTCCTTTGCTGTACGCATGATGAACGACGTGGCGAACCGTTTGGTTCGAATGCGTGGTAAGTCAACAACGAAAGGGTGGAGACTGGCCGAACGTCTGGTTGTCCGATGGTGGAAGGGTGGAATTAAATTATGTAATTCCTGGGCACACTCTCCGAAATGCATCCTGTAGAAAACCGAAAGGCTGGCTACTTTACGTCTGTGTTCGAAGCTGGTAAGATTGGTTTTAACCAAATTCGGGTCACCAATAAGCCTCTTAGCACGCCTTTCCATTGAGTTTAGAGCTGCTAGGTGGCATTTTGCAGCACCAGTCCATATATGGCAGCAATACTCCATACACGACCGGACTTGCGCTTTATGTTTTCTTAACAAATTTTAGAGAAATTTTAAAAAATTGTATAAATGTATGTCTTATACAAATAAATATAATGAGCAAACCGTGGAAGTGCAATAGTAGGGGAAGGTGGGGATACACCGGATAGTTAAGATAAAGACCCAATAAATAAATCACTATGTTATTTATTGAGATAATCAATATCACAAAGGTTAAAGTATATCTAAGGCATAAATTTGGCACAAAAATATTTGAGATCAATCTTAATAACTACAAACTAGAACAACTTTAATCAAAAATTACAAATCCGAGTTCACCCCACACCTATGGGTCAAACCGGATAGGCATTTTATATTAACGGGGTGAATATAGATCATCATCATCATTACAGCCCTTCACAAGTCCACTGCTGAACATAGGCCTCCCCTAAAGAATGCCACAAAGCACGGTCCTGAGCCACCTGCATCCATCGACTTCCTGCAAATCTTACCAGGTCGTCACTCCATCTAGTGGGGGGACGCCCTACACTTCGCCTGCCGGTACGAGGCTGCCACTCGAGAACCTTTCTTCCCCATCGGTTGTCGGTTCTTCGAGCTATATGGCCGGCCCATTGCCACTTCAGCTTACTAATCCGTTGGGCTATGTCGGTCACTCTGGTTCTACTGCGGATATCCTCATTTCTGAGTTTATCACGCAGAGAAACTCCGAGCATAGCCCTCTCCATAGCTCGCTGAGCGACCTTGAGCTTCCTCATCCGGCCAGCAGTGAAGGACCACGTCTCAGTTCCGTATGTCATCACTGGCAACACGCACTGGGTGTACAGTCTCGTTTTCAAGTTTTGAGGTATACCTGACGAGAAGATGTGCCGTAATTTCCCGAACGCTGCCCAACCGAGTTGAATCCGTCGATTGACCTCTCGGTCGAAGTTGGACTTACCTAATCGGACTATTTGTCCCAGGTAAACATACTCGTCAACAACTTCGAGCTTAGTGTTCCCAACAACTACCGGCATAGGTGTGACATGGACATTAAACATGATCTTTGTTTTGTCCATGTTCATCTTAAGACCTATCCGTTGGGAAACACTATTGAGGTCATTGAGCATAGTGCTTAGGTCCTCCAGCGATTCTGCCATAAGGACTATATCGTCGGCAAATCGAAGGTGAGTGATGTACTCGCCATTGATGTTGATACCGTATCCTTTCCAGTCCAGAAGCTTGAAAACATCTTCCAATGCAGCGGTGAAGAGTTTCGGGGATATGACATCACCCTGTCTTACACCTCTCTGCAATTGGATAGGTTTCGTACTCTGGTTCTGTACTCGGATAGCCATCGTAGCCCTACTGTACAAGCACTTCAACACTTCGATATACCGACAGTCAACTTGGCATCGCTGAAGGGACTGCAGCACCGCCCAAATTTCGACGGAATCAAAGGCTTTCTCATAGTCCACATACGCCAGACATAGTGGCAAATTGTACTCTTCGGACTTCTGTACAATTTGCCGAAGGGTATGTATGTGGTCTATGGTGCTAAAGCCTTTTCGGAAACCGGCTTGTTCGGGAGGCTGGAAGTCGTCAAGTCTGCGCGCGAGACGATTCGTAATGACTCTCGAAAACAGCACGTAGACGCGGCTCAGAAGGGAAATCGGTCTGTAGTTCTTCAAAAGAGCGTTGTCGCCTTTCTTGAAGAACAAGACCACCGCACTTCTGCTCCACGCCTCCGGTGTAATGCCACCATGGAGGACGGAATTAAAGAGCTTCTGAAGGACTTCATGTACCGGTTTTCCACCCGCTTTCAGAAGCTCCGCTGTAATTCCATCCTGGCCTGGGGCCTTGCCGTTTTTAAGGTGCTGGAGAGCCATTCTAATCTCGCTCAGACTGACGTCCGGGATATCATCGGAATAATGTCGGATAAGACTCGCTCTTGGATCGTTACTCACACTTGCGTGTGGCTCCAACGATGACGTGTACAGCTGCCCATAGAACCTCTCAATCTCACTCAAAATCTCAGGTGCCCCGGAAACGATGCTGCCACATTCGGTCTTCAGCTTTGACAGTTGGCTCTTTCTGGCAGACAGATCTCTGGCAAAGACTTTGGAGCCTTGGTTCCGCTCGATCGCTTCTTCAATACGAGCTGTATTGAAGTTGCGTAAGTCCCGCCGCATGCATTTGGAGATCTGTCTGTTCAGTTGCCTGTATGCTGTCAAATCTGTTGAAGAATGTAGCTTCATCTCCCGTCTAACAACCATGAGATTAAGAGTGTGATCGGAGAGTTTTTGTGTTCTTCTGCGGCGGGTCTTGCAGAACTTAGCTCCGACCGCATGGACAGTTTCCACGAGCTTGTCATTCAAATCGTCCACTTCATTGCAGTCTTCTAGGCACTGAAAACGGTTTTGCAACTCGAGCTGAAAGGTTTCGGGACTTTGGATTAGAGCACGAGGGGGACGGAGCGTTGACTTCATTAGACGAGACCTCTCCAACTTAACGTTTAGGTTCAGTGTGCCTCTAACCATTCGGTGATCGCTGCCGGTTTTCACCCTCGCGATCACTGAGACATCACTGAACAGTTGTCGTCTGGTCGTCATAATGAAGTCAATCTCATTTTTTGTCGAACCGTCGGGGCTCGACCAGGTCCACTTCCTGTGGGGCCGCTTCTGGAAGAAAGAGTTCATCATAAAGAGTCCCTCTTTCTCCATGAAGTCGGCCAACTGCTGGCCCCTTGGGTTCCGTTGCCCTATTCCAAATTTCCCCACTTTCAGCTCACCGTTCTCTCTTGTGCCTAGTTTTGCATTGAAGTCTCCCATTAACACCGTATATTGGGTTTTGGAGGAATGCATGGCTCTAGAGATATCCTCATACATTTCCTCCACCTCCTGATCGGGGTGTGCCGAGGTTGGTGCGTAAACCTGTATGACCTTCAGCGAATACCGTTTGGTGATTCTGAGTATAAGGTACGCAACCCTCGTCGACACACTCTCAATCTTTACAACGTTGTTAACGAGAGACTTGTGGACGATAAATCCGACACCTCCTTGGGACAGATGGTCGCCCTCCCGGTGATAGAGCAAGTTGCCGGATTCGAGGATTACCGTGTCCTCCCCCTCTCTTCGGACTTCGGATAATCCTATAATATGCCAGCGTAACTTGTCTATCTCTTCTTCCAGCTCCACAATCTTCTCGTCAGTCCTCAGGGTGCGTGCGTTGTATGTTGCCAGGTCGAGTCGTTGTAGGTGGCAACCGAACCTCCACCGGAGATTCTTAGCACCCCCTGCCCCGCCGTTACCATGGTCGCCACCGTAGCCAGGAATAGCGGGGCCGCCGGGGACTGGGGGCCGTCTCTTCGTAACTTTCATTATGGGGGGTATATTGCCATAGTTGCCACGCTTGGCGAGCGGGTTGGCAACCGCAGTTTTTTATTGTATTTTGTCGTTCCCAGGAAGATGCTGCTGCCCATCTCCTGCCTGTTTCCCTTTGTCGCCTTTTACGACACCCACGGGAAGATATGGGGTAGTGGATATTCTTAACCGCCACTACACGGCATATATAGATACTAGCAATAAAACAAAATATAGATACTAGCAATAAAACAAAATATCGGAATTATTCGCAGTTTTTACATACAAAAAATAATAATTCTTGCTCAGAACAACCAATGCAACTTTCTTGAGCCCAGCGGTGCATTGTTATCATTCATCTGTGGACTTAGTTTGACTACACATTTCGCCACAAACCAAACACTTCGAATCCTCTTCATAGTTTTCTTTATTCGTCTTTTTCCCGATACCCTTACATTTGCCTTTAAATTTTATTTTACTAACTGGTCGCGTAGCCTTCTCAGCCAGTTCATTTTTATAGGGCGATTCAGTCATAATTGCGGTTTTTCCTCGACGTAATGATGGACGCATGTTCTTTTAAAAATGAGGAATTAGCATGATGTCTTTCGGTGATACAAGACTAATAGAATTAGAAAACATTTGTCCTTCTGTAGATGTTCCTGCTTGTTCCTGCTTGCGGGGATGGGGTTCTTTCTCGAGGCAGAGGATCCTGAGAGATTTTATTTGTTTTTGGTACAAATGATATTTCTGTAGTCTGTAATGGTGCAAAATCAACATCTGTAAATATATTGGGATTCAATGGGCAAATTCCGGTTTTGGAGAAAGCAGACACTGCAATTTGCATGGTAGCGGCACGATTATAAGCAGTTCCAAACAAAGATTACATTTGAAATTGGGTGACAACACGACCCGGATGATTTCAAAGCCATAAGTGGACTTCTTGCGAGTAAAACGTGCTCAAAGATCGCATAAAACCAACATAGAGTGGTTGTAAGCGATACGTGCAGTGAGGTGTCAAGCAGAGCATTATGACACCATGAGCACGAGCTAATTCAATAGCTTCTAGGTTCTTAGTGTGGCGTGACCATCTAAGACAAGAAGCACAGGATCTTCATGGGGCAGGGCATGCTGACGCTTGCAGTTTGTAAAAAGTAAAAAAAAAATAGTAATTAAAAAGAGACATAAAACAAACGCCCACAATATCTGCATACAAATCAATCGGGGTGACACCGAATAGTCGAAATCACCCCGTCCGCTTGTACCCCATAGGTACCATGTTTGAAATTGTAATAAGTAACAGGTTATGTTTACACTCATAGCAACAACAAATACCGGTTTAGAAGGTTAAATATGTATTATTTCTTAAATTAAACAACTATTTATGATTGCACACAGCTACACTCAATGATAACACTTTAAAAAAAATCTAAATATTAGATAACGTACCTTTGTTTCCAATTTTCATTTATAGACGCACGCGCTGAGATGTCACCGTCACCTCCATTTGCAACAGCACTGAGTAAGCGTTCTCGCATATTTCTCCCCTAGCTAGACCAAGACAGTTATACGCGGAATAATGAAATAGTAACTATCTGGTTTCACCCTCTATCCGGTTTCCCCCCTTCTTCCCCTACAGATTTAACGTAATTGTGTTGTGAAACCGCATAGGGGGCGCGGCTCTCTTTCGAGTATAGCTTCGAAGTACCTTATTAGACTGATTTTCATGACGTCGCCCCATCCCCCATCATGTGCGCACAAGACCTTATTGGGTCCATCATCGCTAACTTTAGTAACCTGGATGTGCCGGCTCTCGCCGCAATCCTGGCCTCTATTGCCCCTCATGCCCCTCAGACATATCAACCATCGCCCTCCGTCGCGACCTATCTAGCGACCAAATCGGCTGTTCTGAAGTCGAACTCCTTCGCGCCCCTAGAAATGGAGTGCTCGTGCTCCGTATCCAGGTTCACGCCGTCGGCTTCCCGGACGAGGCCCGCCACCGAGGCTAAGTCTGGCACCTGTTCATCGGAGTCCTCTAACTCCGTCGGAACCAGTGAATCTTCGTTCACCACGGTGACCTCAAAGTGCGGCGGTAAACGCGCCGCGAAACCCCCCCCCCTCCCGTCTCAGCGACCCCTGCCACTCCCCCAACCCTCGCAGCCCCCGCCGCTGCCTCAACCCCCGCAGCTCCCGCTGCCGTCTCTGCCCCCGCAGTCCCCACCGCTGCTACGGCCCCCCTAATGTCGTTAGACATCCCTCCACCTCCCGCTTCCCGCTGTGCCCATACCCTTGCTAAAAAGCAGGTCCCGCCCCCTGTCTTCCTTAGAGACAAGGCTAGTTTCACCCATCTTTCCAAGATCTGCTATGACGCAGGAATAAAATACGATCAGGCCACCAACCTCGGTGAGGTTATTAGGATCTTACCCCAGTCGATCAACGACTTTCGCCACCTTACCAGGCTGTTTACTTCCGCACGTGCGTCCTACCACACGTACGCTCTTCCGGAAGAGCGTAAAGTCAGAGCCATGATCCGCGGCGTCCCCTTTGAACTCGCCAACGAGAACATCCTTGAGGACCTTAAGTCCCAAGGATTCCCTGTAGAGGCCGTGCACAAAATGCACAGTAACAAGGGCAAGAAGTTCCCGCTTGCCGTTGTGATTCTAACCAACGTGCCGGAGGCAAAAGCCATCTTCCGACAGGTACGCACAGTATGCGGCCTGTCGAGAGTGAGGGTTGAGCCCACACATAGGCGCGGTTTCCCGGCGCAGTGCCACCGCTGCCAACTCTATGGTCATGCGGCGGCCAACTGCTCCGCCCCATCCAGGTGCGTTAAGTGCCTAGATCCTCACTACTCGAAAGAGTGTCCTCGGCCCCAAAACGCCGAATCCCCACCCGCGTGCGTCCTGTGCCAGCAGACAGGCCACCCTGCGAATTATAGAGGTTGCCCTTGCGCAACTCATCCTCGTCCCAGTAGGCAAGCTCCACCGCCAGTCAATGATAGATCATTCCCGGTCCTCTACCCAATAATGCTCCGTCAGGGCCTTTCTCAGCCCCTTCAGGGCCACTCTCGACCCTCTCAGGGCCCTCTTCGGCCCCCTCCGGACTTTTCACAGCCTTCGCAGCCTCCAGTCTTCCCCTGGGGCCCCAAAAAGGCCGACCCACCGCGGACATCCTCCGCCCCGCAACAGTCACAGGCCTCAATGGTTGATGACCTAAAAACGGTATATTCCGCTATTAGGAACATCAACGTTGGGGAAATTGCCGTCTTAGCACGCAAATTGCGCGCTGCTCAGTCCCCACAGGACCGTCTCCTCGCTCTTGCAGAGCATCACAATCTTTTGTGCTCATTGTAACTTAAATTTATTTAATTTAAGTTAAATTTTGAACGTGGTAGAGCCATGCCGCAGCTATATTATGGTTGTAGCACGCATGGGTCGGCTCGACCGGGGAAGGACCACGCTCTCACAGAAAACCAGCGTAAAATAGCAGCTTAACGCTGCTGTGTTTCGTTTGGTGAGTGTAGAGAACCGGAGACCCTTTTTACTGGCAAAGAGGCATTCCATCTTAGTCCTCACGGGTGACAACGCATGTGCATCTTGAGTCTTTATTGAGGATAGATGTAGATGTCTATGGGTCACAGTAACCACTTACCATTAGGTGGACTGTGTGCTCGTTTGTCACCCGATCCTATAAAAAAAAAAAAAAAAAAAAAAAAAATTAAATAAAATGAATTAAGCACTCTGCTTTCCAAAAATCTCACGGTCGTATTAAACCTAAGGGTTTATCGCTTGTTTATTTTTACATTCGCGGTTTGCGAAATAACCTCACAGAGCTTAAGCTCTTTCTTCGAGATCGCGAAGTCGATTTCCTCCTCCTCCAGGAAACTAATCACAAAATTAAGGACATTAAAGGCCTTTCCATTCAAAAGTTTTCTCTTCTTCGTAATGACAGACCCGACCGCCAAGGCGGCGGTAAGGCCATTTATTACAAGAAGACACTTCATTGCTCTCACATTTCTACTCCGCAGCTTACCAACATGGAAGCCACGGTATGCAGGCTAGCTACGACTGGACATCAGTCCATCGTCATAGCCTCCTGTTACATCCCCAGTAGAACCCTCCCCCTCAAAAAAGATTTTGAGGCTATTTTATCTCTAGGCAATTCAGTCATTATGTTTGCAGACTTTAACTCCAAGCATACTGAATGGACATGCCGTACTACCTCCCATAGTGGCAATGGCTTATTAAATCCTCCCTTAAGGAGAATGTAAGGGTCGTCTCAGTTGCTAATAATGATGGTCTTTCCCTACATATTAGCAACCTATTGAAAGCCAAGAAAGCTGCTTTCCGGAGAGCAGCAATCTATCCCACCCCCGAATATAGGCGCACGGCCAATCGTCTTCAACGAGAAGTTCGTTTCAGCCTCTCTGAATTTCGAGACCTCGAAAAGAGTAAGCTCATGGAGAATATCTCTCCCTCTCATAGAGCGTACTATCAGATGGCAAGAGCCCTCCGCATAGACGCTATCACCCATACACCCCCTCTCTCCCGTCCCGTCGGTACGGTTGCCTTCGAGGGCGAGGAAAAAGCTGAGTGCTTTGCAGACAGCATTGCCGCCCAATGCTCTCCTAGCTCTCAACCTATAGACCCCTCACACATCCAGGCAGTGGAGGATGAGGTCCGTCGCCGGAACTCACCCCCCACAGCCTCCGACCCTGTCACTGTGTCCAATGATAAGATTTCATCCCTCATAAAAGAACTTAAGCCAAAAAGGCTCCGGGCGCGGATGGCATCTCCAACCAAGCCCTCAAACACTTTCCTGAGCAAGTGTTAACCCTTCTTACTATAATCTTCAACGCCTGCTTCAATCTTAGTTATTTTCCCACTATGTGGAAAGAAGCAACTGTCATCGGTATCCCAAGCCAGGAAAACGTCTCAACCTCCTCTCCAGTCATCGTCCCATCAGCCTCCTCAAGGCCATGGGCAAACTCTTCGAAAGATTCATCCTCACTCGCATAAGGCTCCATCTTCACACACTGACACTACACCCACACCAAATGGGACAAACACTAATAGGACAACGGATGGGGCGCGTCGCACCCGTAGGCGGGCACGACGCGTTCCAACACACACCGCGTACACACCGTGCACCCGCGTGCCTGGGCGGTTCTCACGGAATATCGATCGATACGCGCTAAGCAGTCAGAGGCAGGGGTTCGCATTTCCCCCCTCGGACAGCGGTTAGACAGCTCAAAATAAACCTCTACGGAGGGGACATAACGATTGGTAACAATACCAAATCATAAACCATCACTATCCTCATTCTCATCCCAACAACCGCCTTTGCACTTTTAAATAGCTAGCGGCCTGTGTCCAGGGCTCGCGGCCTGAAAGGCCGTATGATATAATGAAGCTGTAAGAGCCGCATAGGTTAACAGCGTAAACATCACAGAAAATAAGGCTCCATCTGTTTCCCACAAATGGTGACCCTCTTGTCATCCCCCACCAATTTGGTTTCCGAGCGAAACATTCTTGTCCCCAACCAGTTCACCGTATTGTGGAATATATCCTCAGCGGTTACTATCCTCGTCGTCATAAGACCATAGCATTAGGTAGAGTCACGACCGACCGGCTGTCGTGGTATGCATAAAGCATTCACCGCCTCCTCGCGTGAACGGGGAGCCTTTTTCAATTGCTTCTGGACGCAAAAAAGATACATGTATTTCGATCGGGACCAGCTACCAGTAATATATATAATCAAGAAAGAAAAACATATAGGGAAGTGATAGGGAAAGTAATTGCACTCTTACGGAGCAGTTTGAAGATCCTTCACCAACGCCTATAAATGATACATACATTCCATTTCAACAAGACACGTACAACAAAGACGTCGGGACCGGGACCACTACAAGAGGGCCCGTAATTTTTGTCGTCTGACCGTTTCTTTTGGGAAAGGGACTTCAGGCACTCTCTTGTGATACTCCTTCACGGGGTTCACGACCACCTCGTTGACCCCCCGAACCCAACTTGGTGTTTCTGGGTAGAACGTCTGTGACAGACTTATCCCAGTTTGATTGGATCCTTTCAGATAAGGGATCTGATTAGGGAGCTGATGCTGTAGGTCCCGTTCAAATGCATTTTGAATTTAAAACATAAAAAGTACAGAATGTTTGAGATATTTTTATTAATTGTTCTTCACCACTTGCCTGTTTTACTTATTCTGAACCTTCTCTGAAAATTTGGCTGGTTATTGCAAAATAAACCTGTATAGAAGCAATATACGAGTATAATATAGCTATTGCAATAATTCTCCTGCCGGGTTATGGTGGCTCAAGAGTATCCATTACTCCGTATCGTCACGTGGGTGTCGTAAAAGCTTAAGAGTATCCGAAATTCAAATTCAATTCAAAATTCTTTATTCAGTATCTTAAATTTAAATACATTAACTAGGCTGGGGTCTTCCTTTTTTTTTATAGGATCGGGTGACATACGAGCACACAGTCCACCTGATGGTAAGTGATTACTGTGACCCATAGACATCTACATCTATCCTCAATAAAGACTCAAGATGCAGATGCGTTGTCACCCGTGAGGACTAAGATGGAATGCCTCTTTGCCAGTAAAAAGGGTCTCTCTAAAAAAGGTCCTTTTAAGTGATATACCTGTGACGTGTAGTGAGTATGTGTAGTGCTCGAGCGCGCGCGCGCGCGCGTGTGCGTGTGTGTTTATGTGTGTTTGTAATACCTATTTGCTGTAAGTTTTAATGCTATGGTGTACATTGATCTACTCATTTTAATAAATTTTCAGTTTCATTATACTCTATTGTTTTTATCCACAATGTAAAGTGTTTTTTCACATTGTGCTGTAGTATCTATTACCCCATTTCGGTTCCGACCGATGGCGGCGTGACCATTTCATTTACGCTAGGCGTAAAATACCCAGACCGGCGAATGGTTGCAGCATTAAACTTCTAGTACTGTGATTGTCTATTTCTCCTCCTTAAACAGGAGAGGTTCACCAGACAACTTTACAGCCAGATGATGGTGTAGAAGAAGTTTTAAATCCCCTTTATGAGTAACTGAAACAAAATTTTTACCACTTTGAAGATATTGTTTAAACGTGTACTTTACCATTATACGTGGTATAGCCATGTTGCAGCTATATTATGGTTGTAGCACGAATGGGTCGGCTCGAAAGGTACGTAGAGTTCAGTATTGGTAAAATAATCATACGAAGGTGTTGAAATTTGTTTTGCATTCAGTCCTAAAGAATGCTTAATCGCCAAAATATTATTTTTATAGTTTTTATAATCATTTTGTAAACAGACCGCCACATTCTGTCAAGTTAGCTAAACTACATTGCAACATCGATATGGAACGGCGCAAGTACCTACGTGGTAGAGCCATGCTGCAGCTATATTAATAGTATAGTTAAAGTACGAATGGGTCGGCTCGACCGGGGAAGTACCACGCTCTCACAGAATACCAGCGTAAAATAGCAGCTCAACGCTGCTGTGTTTCGTATGGTGAGTGTAGAGAATCGGAGACCCTTTTTACT
Organism: Parnassius mnemosyne; assembly: GCA_963668995.1. Classification (NCBI taxonomy): domain Eukaryota; kingdom Metazoa; phylum Arthropoda; class Insecta; order Lepidoptera; family Papilionidae; genus Parnassius; species Parnassius mnemosyne. The sequence continues at coordinate 42,571,836 of CAVLGL010000126.1, forward strand.
GGCAATGAGGCATTCCATCTTAGTTCGCACGGGTAACAACGCATCTGCATTTTGATACTTTATTGAGGATAAATGTAGATTTCTATGGCCCACAGCAACCACTTACCATCAGGTGGACTGTGTGCTTGTTTGTCACCCTTATATTATAAAAAAATACCACCAATAAGCAATTTTTATTTAATTTAAGTGCTTGACTAAAAATACACCTGATGGTAAGTGTTGTCCTAGATGGTGAATCGCAATATTTTAGCATAACAAAAACCTATTAATTTTTGCCTTGAAGACGCCGCTCAAATTGCAATCAAAGACAAAGAGAGACGCTGGTAAATTACTTAAGCTTTGTTGTACGTATTACGATAGACGAGACAAACCGTTTGTGTCCGAATTTTCGAATGCGTGGGACATCGATAACATAGGAAGACCCACCGACCGCCTGGTTGCTGGTTAAAAAGCTGTCATTTTATTTTTTGTAAAATTCGTCATTGTTAAACTGTATGAAAAACATGCATTTATTTTAAAAAAAAATAACACTAAGAAACGAGCATCCTGTTCATCTACATCTATCCTCAACTAAGAATCAAAATGCAAATACGTTGTCACCACTAAGGAAAAGTATGGTATGAAATGCCTCGTTTCCAGTAAAAAGGTTTTTCAGTTCTCTACATTCACCATACGAAAGCATTAAGCTGCTATTTTACGCTGGTTTTCTCTGTGTTGTAAGTATTTTTAGTTATTTCTATATGAAAGTTAAGAAAATCCCACTTCGGGATACTCCAGTGCGTAAAAAACTCACGTGACTGGATTTTTGGTAATTGTAATTACAGTGATACTGGTAGGCGCCAAAAATAAAGTACTATGGAACATGTATTGTATTTTAATGTAATAATTAACATGCAAGGTAAGTAGGTGGTGCCGTGATACGATACTTTATTGTGGCGTTGATTTTAGCTCTGTGTACTACTATTATGACTATTTGCATCATCGTAACCATTTGTCAGGAAAATGCGCAATTAAAAACATTGAATATAAGTATAATTTTAATTAATTATTGAATTAAGAAACCGACATAGCAGCCCAACGGATAAGCTCGAAGAACCGACGGCCGAATCGACAGACCTGAACGTAAATAAAAGGCAAACTTAACAAACATAATTCAATTTTGCTATTGTTTTTTTTTTCTGTAAAATTTTATGTTGATTCTTATCAAGTGACTATGTGAATAAATTAGGTAAACGCAAAACTAGTAAAACGACTAAATGTACACTTAGCATATTTAATAGAAAACATAATAAATTTTTTACATTCATTTGAAATCTCGAATACGCTAAAAAACGCCACTGGTTTGGTTAGTTTAAATTATTTTGTGTGATAATTATTCAATTTACATACCTTACATACCTGGCTTTTTTCATTTTCCATATTCATTAATTTTAAAAATAGACTTACTAAAAATCGAAAAATCCAATTACATTACAGGAAATTACAGGTTGTATTATGAATTGATCTGGGGATTTGTTTTAAAAATCCGACAATGCAAAAGTGTTGCCGCTTAAAAATAAATTAGCATAAATCGAAATGACGTAACCGCGTCCTTAGATCAGTATATTATATCATTATACTAGGATGATGGATGATCAATAAGTTTTCGAAATAGGAAACTTATCAATGATTTATAGAAATGTGTTCTATTTTTTTCGAATCTTTAATTCGCTAGTAACCAAGACCAAAAGAAATTAAATTAAAAACTATACCCAATTTTTTTCGACACCTGCTCTGGGTTGCCAACAATAACCGGCTACGCAAGAAAACATTAAACATTTCTAAGAAATTGAAAATAAACGTGTGATTATCCGTTATTTAACTGAGATTCTAAAAATTTCCGTTGGGACAATGCAGTTTATTTAACTGTTAGATAAATTAGAGAAAAAATTTCGTAAAAAGCGGCCGGGAATGGCAAAAAAGAAAATCCTATTTTATAAGGATAATGCACCGGCACACAAGTCAGTTGTTGCAATAGATAAGCTCCATGAACTCCGTTTCGAAGTATTAAACTATCCCCCATATTCGCTTGATTTAGCACCATCGGAATATTTCCTGTTCCATAAATTGAAAAAACACCTGGCTGGAAGAAAATTTTCCACAAACGAAGAGGTGATGCGAGGATGCTGAGGCGGAGCGGTTTTTTGAAGAGTTGGAGGAATCGGCCTATAAGAGCGGCATAGAACCGCTGGAGTACATATTGAATAAGTGTATTGATACAAGGAGAGAACATGTAGAAAAATAAAACATATATTTGTTGGAGCGTCTATAAAATATCACTTGGATCGAGGTCGAACGGAGGGTATATCGAGGAACACCCACTTGTTTGTGCAGTATAAAGTTCACTGTAGGTGCCGTGCGCCAGAGATTCTGCCCAAGTCATTCAACGAGTGTTGTCATTCTACTAGTGCTTAGATAGAGTCGTGGTTCTGTTCGTTGTTGTATGTAATTCTTCTAGTGCAGGTAAGGAGGATTGGTGTTGCTGAGAGGCTGCCCTGTATTATATTGAGATAAATATTGTTTGTGTTGGTTTACATATTTTGGTGTTATCGTCTAATTACGTACATCACGTTACACTGGTGTGTGATTGTGGCGGAGACGTGTTACGGTGTGGTCGAACTGTAATTTCACTATACTGAATGTATAGTGCGTTACGTTGCCTTATTACCGATAATGATTATTTGCGTAAGCAAGAGAGCAAGTTGAACATCCGCTCTCACACTTTTATTATTTTAAAAATTAATGCTGTCCTGATGTATTTCCGAGATCACAAATGAAATTCTTTATTGAAATTCTCCGACATCAGAAATGGGATCTCCTGTTGTAATTTCCGATATATTAATGTTATTTTATTTGTTTTCTTAGTCGGGCCGAGAACTTTTAAAACCGCCCTTATCAATGATACGATAAGCGATCACACTACTATACACATATTAGCACAACTAACGAATAAACTGCGAGTTATTGGTTCAATTGTTTTCATTTCAGAAATTTTGACACAAATAAACTTCGTGGTCGGCTGGAGAAGGTTGGAAATGACGAAATGAAGGCATTAAAGGAAGCGGATTCAACTTAAACTACGGCTATGCAAGTGTCTGCTTGTGATGTAAAAGTATCAAAACAATATGAGGTCATTTGCGGCACATTAGTAAAATTAAGAAGCTTGACTAATGGTTATTTCACGGGCAGAGTAAATTTGCATTATATTGCCAAATCGGCATAGAAAGGAGAGAATTTGGAGTCCTATTGTTACTTACGATGTGAAGTGGATCATATACAACAATCGCTACTGTTACGAAACAAGAGATTAGCAAGGAAAAGCTGAAATGTACATGATTATAAATACAGCGATGTTGCACGAAAAAAAATTGAGCTAAGCAAATTAAACTTCCTTACGACATATCGTTATTCTTTTATTTTATATTTTACATATATAGATAGAAAATGAATAACAGATTTCGAAAAAGGAATACGTTACCGTTTGAGTCAATTAAAGTCCACTGCTAAACATAGGTATCCCCTACAAATTGCCTCCAAAAAAAAAAACGAATAACATGCGTTAAATATAAGTTGTATGTTACACTGTTACTATTACAGTTCAAATTGGCCAGTTCAATTAAACAGCAGTTACACGGGAAAAGACTTTTTAATATTTTTGTACTATTTTATTGACTAAACTGACCCAAAAAATTAAATAACAAAATGTAGACCCAATGGGCGCTGTGTTCTAGTTATTAATAACTTTTATACTACAGAAAGTTAGTAAAAGTCATCGCGCCATCTAACGCAACGGGCAGAACAATGTCTGGAGGGCCAGCTAGCATTACTAGAAAATTGTTTTTCATCAGATATTAATTTAAAACAAATAAAAATTTAGTAGCCGCTCGAACACGTCGGTTTCGGTTTCGATTTCGGCAAGTTTTGGGTAAAAAATCTAGTTTCGGCAAAAAACCAGCCGAACCTTCGACGGCGCCGAAACTCAGTGTTCGTGGGTTATCGTGCGTCGTTCGGATGAGTTCGTGACTCGTGTATTACTCATATTTATATTAGGTTAATGCTCTCATTGAATAGTATATTAGTTTTAACAATATTGTGAACAAAATAAAATATGTTCTCAATTAGCGAGTAACTATTTATAGGTGTAAATGTTGCTTTTATGCAAAATTTGCTTAAAAAAGTATTTCTTAACATTAATTTGTTTATTTTTTACTTTAAAATAAATAAGTATATTGCTACATGACTATTACAATTACTATTTTTATTAACATGCATTACCTATCTCTATATGTATAAAAATATACCAGATTTCAGTATAAAATAAAAAAATTAACATGTCTAAATAAGTTTCAGTTTCGGTTAAATGATACCCAGACCGAAAATCCTGTTTCGGTCGGATACTAACGTACGTAAGACGTAAGCGTATCCATCTCCACTTTAGACCCGTGGATGTATATATATATATGGGTAAACAACAGCCTGACGGTTTGACATTGTTTACTCCATACATTTCATTTTTAATTTAATTACAGCCTCATTAATTTCAACCAAAAGAAAATAAAAACTTGAAAATTTAAACAAAATTAACATAACATATATAAAATAACACACACATATATATATATATATTAGTAATACAACTTATTTTCAGACTAGACGACATCACTAAGGAAGTTAAGAATTCGTCTATGGAAAAAATTGGTTTTTGAATTGAGTTTTGAAAAAGATATATCTATTTTTCTACAATATGTTCTCCAACCCCTTATATTTTCAGTTTTCCTTATTTTTTGAGAAAGACTAAAACAGCAAAAATCATAATTAATTATAACATTATGGCACTTTAAATTATAAGCATAGGGGCTCAGGACTCAGGACCTTCATTTGCAGCAATTTATGGTGCATTGGTATCCATGTTCAACTCTTGACTTGTGATGCAATGATAGTGATTATTAGAAAACTTGGAAGATTAATTTATAAAAAATCGATGTGCTACATTTTTAAAAAAATATTTGTATAAAAGGCAAATCGGACTTCTTACAATTAAAACACTTACTACAGTAAGGTTTTTAACAGTGGTAGAGCCAAGCGGCAGCTTTTGCTGTCGCACGGATGGGCCAGCTCGAACCGGGGTGGTACCACGACCTCACAGAATACCAGCGTGAAGTAGAGGTTTACCTCTGCGTTGCGCTTGGTGAGTGCAGGTGGCCGGAGGCCCAATTCCCCCCCCTCCCCCATCAACATGGTAGTGGAATTAAATACAAGACTACCCCAGGAGGGTACCAGCACCCCTGGAGAATCCCTCGCTGAGCATCCACGAACAAACTACTTCACTCCTGAGCGTGGGTGCTCAGGCTGCCCCGCGTATTCTGGGGGGGGCAAAATTCCGCTCATGACTAATGCTGCTCGGGGCAAGCGGAGCAATACAACCAAGGCGACCCCTGTCACGCTATCCGTGAATTTTTGCAACATCAGGGGACTTCATTCCAACCTTAACGCTGTCCATTACCATCTAGAGACGGCGAAGCCGGCCTTGCTCTTTTTAACCGAGACTCAGGTGTCCTCTCCGGCTGATACTTCATATCTCTCCTACCCGGGATACAAATTGGAACACTCCTTTGTGCCCCGGGCTGGAGTTTGTGTATACGTCAGAGAGGACATCTGTTTTCGACGCCTCGGCAGCCTTGAAGGTACGGACCTGTCCATCCTATGGCTGCGCGTAGACAGCGACGACCATCCCCGCGTCTACGGGTGCCTCTATAGGTCCCATAGCGGTAATGCCGACACAGACCGACTCATCGACCACGTCCAAATGGCTGCAGACTCCATGCTACAACAGATCCCATCCGCAGAGATCGTGATACTCGGTGATTTCAACGCCCACCACACTGAATGGCTTGGTTCTCGTTTAACCGATCATGCGGGTAGATCTGTCTACGACTTTGCTTTGGCATATGGTCTAACACAACTGGTTACTTCGCCTACGCGGATCCCAGATGTGGAAGACCATGTACCTTCCCTGTTGGACCTTCTGCTGACCTCTCACCCGGACGGATATCAGGTCTCCGTCGATGCCCCTCTGGGCTCTTCGGACCATTGTGTGATCCGGACCACGGTGCCACTCACGCTCCAATCGCAGTTGCGATCTACAGCTTGCCGCCGTGTTTGGCACTATAGGTCAGCTGATTGGGACGGGATGCGGTCTTTTTTTGCATCCTACCCTTGGGGGCGGGTTTGCTTCTCGCCGGAAGATCCCTGCGTTGTTGCCGATTCTGTTGCTGATGTGGTACTTCAGGGTATGGAACTTTTTATTCCATCCTCTGTGGTGCCCATCGGTGGCAGATCCCAGCCATGGTTTGGTCGCTCCTGTAAAATAGCATCACGCTATAAGCAAGAGTGCTACCGGACCTGGGCTGACGCATCAACGTCTCGGGATTTAAATACCAGCGCACTTAAAAAGAAGTATAATTTCGCCTCCAGGTCCTTCAAAAGCGTCATTGCCAAGGCAAGGTCTGAGCACATCGGCAGAATTGGCGAGAAGCTAGTTCGCCTTCCTTCGGGAACCCGTGCATTCTGGTCTCTCGCCAAGGCTGTCCAAGGTAACTTCTGTCAGCCATCCCTCCCATCTCTGCACAGAGAGGACGACTCACTGGCCCATGCCGCAAAAGAGAAAGCCGATCTGTTGTGCTCTCTTTTTGCGTCTAACTCGACTCTAGATGACGGGCGGAACACACCGCCAACCATCCCTCGATGTGAGTGCTCCATGCCGGATGTGCGATTTACACAGCGCTCGGTTCGCAAAGCACTCTTCTCCCTGGACGTCAGCAAGTCGAGTGGGCCCGATGGAGTCCCTCCCATTGTGCTGAAGACGTGTGCTCCGGAGTTGGCACCGGTTTTAACGCGTCTTTTCCGGTACTCCTACTCCCAAGGCGTAGTCCCGAATTCATGGAAGACAGCTTTGGTCCACCCGATCCCTAAAAAAGGCGACCGCTCAGACCCGTCCAACTACAGGCCTATCGCCATCACCTCCTTGTTCTCCAAAATAATGGAATCCATTATAAACTGCCAGCTCATGAGGTACCTTGAGGATCACCAGCTGATCAGTGACCGTCAGTACGGTTTTCGTCGGGGTCGATCAGCAGGTGATCTTCTAGTTTACTTAACTCATAGATAGGCGGAGGCAGTAGAGTCCAAGGGGGAGGCATTGGCCGTTAGTTTGGACATAGCGAAGGCCTTTGATCGGGTTTGGCACAAGGCGCTTCTTTCGAAGCTTCCTTCCTATGGGCTTCCTGAGAAATTGTGCAAATGGATCACCAGTTTCCTTGCTGATCGGAGCATCAAGGTCGTTGTAGACGGTGCATGCTCTGATTACAAGCCTATCAACGCTGGTGTTCCACAAGGCTGCGTGCTATCACCAACGCTGTTTCTCCTGCATATCAATGATATGTTGCTAACTGGTAGCATTCATTGCTATGCAGACGACAGCACTGGGGATGCCTTATATACCGGCCGTGCCAATATTTCTCGGGAAAACGTCGCCGAGTACCGGGACAAACTTGTGTCTGAAGTCGAGTCTTTGCTTAACAAAGTCTCGGATTGGGGCCGACTAAATCTAGTCCAGTTCAATCCCCAGAAGACACAAGTTTGCGCGTTTACCGCTAAAAAGAACCCCTTTGTCGTATCTCCTCAGTTTCAAGGCACTCCCCTTGCTGCCTCAGCCAGTATCGGAATCCTTGGCGTCGACATATCGAATAGCGTGCAGTTTCGTGGTCACTTGGAAGGGAAGGCCAAATTGGCCTCTAAAAAGCTTGGCGTGCTCAGCAGAGCGAGACAGTATTTCATGCCGGCACATCGCTTGCAACTTTACAAAGCTCAAGTTCGGCCCCACATGGAATACTGTTCTCATCTCTGGGCCGGGGCACCCCAGTGCCAGCTCCTTCCACTTGACCGCATCCAGCGCAGAGCGATTCGAATCGTCGACGACCGAGTTCTTTCCGATCGGCTCGATACACTGGCACTGCGTAGAGATGTTGCATCTCTTTGCGTATTTTATCGCATCTTTCACGGGGAGTGCTCTGAGGAATTGTTCGGACTAATTCCAGCCGCTCAATTTCACCATCGCACGTCGCGACAAAACTCGCGTTACCATCCATACCATCTGGATGATTGGCGGTCCACCACTGTGCGATTTAGAAGAAGTTTTCTCCCTCGCACAACTTCTTTGTGGAATCAATTAACACCAGCGAATTTTCCGAACCGATACGACTTAGGAACCTTCAAGAAAAGAGCTTACACCTTTCTAAAAGGCCGGCAACGCATCTGCAATTCCCCTGGTGTTGCGGTTGTTCATGGGCGGTGGTAGTCACTTACCATCAGGTGAGCCGCATGCTCGTTTGCCCCCTATTCTATTAAAAAAAAAAGTACGTATACGTAGTAAAACATTTAAATTTCATAATTATTGTTATCTATCTAAGTTCATATTTCATGCTTGTAGCATGCACGATTTAAAATAAGAAGTTGTTTACAGTGCCTCTTAAACTCTCCTAAACTTTGGTAATTCTTTTCGTTCGTAATATTTTGAAAAAAAAAATGAAATTTAAACAGGAACAGAACCGAAACAGAAACTTTTTTATTCAATATAGATTATAAATAACACTCGCTGAAAGTAACTCCTTTGTTTAATTACCACTGATTCGAAAAAAAACCTCTGTCCTGGGAAGAACAGCAAGAAACCCAGCGGGACTTTTTTTTAAAATAACAGCTTACCCATTATAAAACTCAAAGTTTGCGTTTTCAGATTTCCGAATGCAAAAGGTTTATGATCACTACTGGAAGAAACCAAGTAAAAATCAGGGGTGAAATCTCTTATTACTCTGATACGGGAGTGAACAAGACAATTATGAAACGTAGTCAAAGCTTTGTAGCATTCAACCCAGATACAGTCCCAATTGGTGGTCCAAGTGGTGTGCCAAGTTGGTTGATGTCCGTAAATTACTCGAAACATATTTTGGGAAAAAATGGCTCCTACTACAGGAACTACAATATTATAAAAAAGTGCTTAGCAGTAGAAATGTTGTTGGTCGTCGTTTGGAAGTGTCTGAGGATGAAGATGATACCGAAGAAGTATTGAATTTTGTCTAAGTAAAACTCCCCTTTTCTTGTTTTTTTTTTTTAAATAATAGTAGCATTTAAAATTTGTTAGAGAAGGTTAAATAAACTGTTTAATTTGTATTGTTGGTTTAATTTATTTCAGCAGACCTCGTATTTATAAAATCATTAGTTGCTTTAGTGACAAACAACAAAAAGCTTTGGTAAGTCCAGTTAAATTTTACATATATAAGTAAATACATGCCTTTTTAGTTCAATAACGGGTAAATCCAGTCATGTTACATCAAACGTAAAGGTAAATCCAAACTAAAAACGCATTTTTATATTTTATGCGACGAATTATTATTATTTTTAAAGTTTATTTTGACTATGTACTGCCCATCATCTATGGTAGAACATTACTTTCCTTATGAAACTATATATTTTGGACAGAATCTAATTTTCTGAAATAACTCAGAATCACTTTCAGTGGTTTTACCTTTGTTTAAAGTTAAGCGACACATTGTATAATGATTTCTCATATTTACGCGAAGACTACACATTGAATAAAACTACTTTTACGGATTTTATCGCGTTTAATTAAATTATTTTATATTCCCGACGTTTCGGTTGCTTTCCAGCAACCGTGGTCACGGGGGACTGAGGTGATTGACGTCCCGATGTCAAAGTTAACCCGGATTACCTTCAGCTTTTTTAATTAATAATTTTGGTCCGATCTACGCAGAATGAACTAAATGTGTCTTGAAGTCTTGCTGTGGTATGCTTGGGTTTAGTTTTAATTTTATGAATTATAGGATCCCAAGCAGATGGTGGTACCCAGCCTCCCTCTCTATTGAAATTAGGATGTTTTTTAATTTCAACAGCCTCACGTATCATCCTTGGCAGGAATCGATGTTCTTTCGCGAGAATTTGTGGTTTATCAAATCTAATGTAATGGCGGGGGCCGTCTAGGATATGATCAAACTGCAGACTTCCCGGAACTTTGGTGCTTCACGCGTAAAAGAACACATAGCTGACGTGAAACACCAACGTTCCGGGAAGTCTGTAGTTTGTGATCATATCCTAGACGGCCCCCGCCATTACATTAGATTTGATAAACCACAAAAATAGAGAGGGAGGCTGGGGGCATACCACTACTACGGTTGCTGGAAAGCAACCGAAACGTCGGGAATATAAAATAAGTTAATTAAACGCGATAAAATCCGTAAAAATAGTTTTATTCAACGATACATTGTATGTTACACAATTAACAACACAAAACAAATAGGAAATAGCTTGATAGCGATCACCTCATTATTTATTAATTACTTTGCTTTTACCCATATTAAGTCGTACTAAGCGGAGCGGGTATTATTTCATTCGTTGGTTACATTTATAATATCAAGGAAAATTGCTTTCAAATGTCAATGTTTACTCTTTTTAGAATACATAGCATAAAAAATGGCCGTCTGGTTTTAAAACCCGTCGCTAGAGTTAGTTAGTTAGTTTAATTTGCGGGCAATTATCCCAATTCGGCGTATAATATTAAGGTACAGAACTAATAAGAGGTTTATTGAGTAAAAAAAACCATTTTATTAAGATTTAAGAGCCCATGTAAAATTCAACTCAATATGCTGAGATCTGCGTAAAAAATAAAATGATGTGTCTTACCTAGTTTGAAGAGCACCTCCCGCCATCCCTCGATTGCATGCACTACCCCTGTCATCACTAATCCCAGCACCACTACTCCCAACTCCACTGCACTAGGAAGGACACTTAGCGGTCAGCCACCGCAAAGTCTACCACACCTGAGTATGCCTTTTTGTTTTTATAGAATAAGGATGACAAACGAGTACACAGTCCACTTGGTGGTAAGTGGTTGCTGTGGCCCATATACATCTACATCTATCTTCGGTTGCGAATTAAAATGCAGCAAAATGTGAGGACTAAGATAGAATGACCCTTTTTCCAGTAAAATGGGTCTCCGGTTCTCTACACTCACCATACGAAACACAGTAGCATCAAGCAGCTATTTTACGCTGGTATTCTGTCTTTCTCCGCTAGAGCCGACCCATTCGTGCTACAACTACACTATTAATATAGCTACAGCATGGCTCTACCACGTAAAAATATAGCTGCAGCATGGCTCTACCACGTAAAAATATAGCTGCAGCATGGCTCTACCACGTAAAAATATAGCTGCAGCATGGCTCTACCACGTAAACATATAGCTGCCACATGGTTCTACCACGTAAAGATATAGCTGCAGCATGGCTTTACCACGTAAAGATATAGCTGCAGCATGGCTCTACCACGTAAACATATAGCTGCAGCATGGCTCTACCACGTAAAAATATAGCTGCAGCATGGCTCTACCACGTAAACATATAGCTGCAGCATGACTCTACCACGTAAACATAAAGCTGCAGCATGGCTCTACCACGTAAACATATAATTGCAACATGGCTCTACCACGTAAACATATAGCTGCAGCATGGCTCTACCACGTAAACATATAGCTGCAGCGTGGCTCTACCACGTAAACATATAGCTACCGCATGGTTCTACCACGTAAAGATATAGCTGCAGCATGGCTTTACCACGTAAAGATATAGCTACAGCATGGCACTACCACGTAAAAATATAGCTGCAGCATGGCTCTACCACGTAAACATATAGCGGCAGCATGGCTCTACCACGTAAACATATAGCTGCAGCATGGCTCTACCACGTAAACATATAGTTGCAGCATGGCTCTACCACGTAAAAATATAGCTGCAGCATGGCAATACCACGTAAAAATATAGCAGCAGCATGGCTCTACCACGTAAAAATATAGCTGCAGCATGGCTCTACCACGTACACATATAGCTGCCACATGGTTCTACCACGTAAAGATATAGCTGCAGCATGGCTTTACCACGTAAAGATATAGCTGCAGCATGGCTCTACCACGTAAACATATAGCTGCAGCATGGCTCTACCACGTAAACATATAGCTGCAGCATGGCTCTACCACGTAAACATATAGCTGCAGCATGACTCTACCACGTAAACATAAAGCTGCAGCATGGCTCTACCACATAAACATATAATTGCAACATGGCTCTACCACGTAAACATATAGCTGCAGCATGGCTCTACCACGTAAACATATAGCTGCAGCGTGGCTCTACCACGTAAACATATAGCTACCGCATGGTTCTACCACGTAAAGATATAGCTGCAGCATGGCTTTACCACGTAAAGATATAGCTACAGCATGGCACTACCACGTAAAAATATAGCTGCAGCATGGCTCTACCACGTAAACATATAGCGGCAGCATGGCTCTACCACGTAAACATATAGCTGCAGCATGGCTCTACCACGTAAACATATAGTTGCAGCATGGCTCTACCACGTAAAAATATAGCTGCAGCATGGCTCTACCACGTAAACATATAGCTGCAGCATGGCTATACCACGTAAACATATAGTTGCAGCATGGCTCTACCACGTAAAATATAGCTGCAGCATGGCTCTACCGCGTAAACATATAGCTGCAGCATGGCTCTACTGCGTAAACATATAGTTGCAACATGGCTCTACCACGTAAACATATAGCTGCAGCATGGCTCTACCACGTAAACATATAGTTGCAGCATGGCTCTACCACGTAAACATATAGTTGCAGCATGGCTCTCCCACTTAAACATATAGCTGCAGCATGGCTCTACTACGTAAACATATAGCTGCAGCATGGCTCTACTACGTAAACATATAGCTGCAGCATGACTCTACCACGTAAATATATAGCTGCAGCATGGCTCTACTACGTAAACATATAGCTGCAGCATGGCTCTACTACGTAAACATATAGCTGCAGCATGGCTCTACTACGTAAACATATAGCTGCAGCATGGCTCTACTACGTAAACATATAGCTGCAGCATGGCTCTACTACGTAAACATAGCTGCAGCATGGCTCTACCACGTAAAAGTGTGGAGGCGAAACACGTCATTTTATTTTATTACGCGGATCTCAGCTGGTCAATTTTTAAGATACTTAATATAATGCATTTCTGCAAAGTAACGCCTGATTCTACAAATTTTAAACTCAAAAGTGAGTTCAAGTCAAGCTCAGTGGCTGAGTGTTCGCGTTGAAATTTCACAGTGTGCGAGAAAAACGAGTTTGATTCCAGCCAGTACCAACGGAATTGTTGGATTTTCCGCGTGGTAAACTAAACTATTTGTTCAAAAATACAGGCTCCATAAAACTTGCGGAACAACTTTGATTAGATGTTATAGATTCCCCGTGACATTACTGAGCTGTCTTTGCATATATTACAAGCCACATAACATGAAAAAGGTTATTATAAATTAGATGATGATTTAATAAATAAGAATGCTTGGAGATAATAAACTTTATTCGATTTACTTCATTTGTGTGTATACGTATTTGTGCGTATTACCTTTGAATTTAATTGCGAAGAAACCTTTGAAATTAAAAATATTTCGAGAATATGTTGAAGTCCGCCAGCATATTGGTACAAACAATACAGTGTTCTTCTAACTTTCTCAAAAATGAGAGAATGTTTATACTTGTATATGTATAATATGTATATGTTGTTATTTTACTAATTTTGATTAATATCTATTGGTGTTTTACTATCAGATATAAGTTCGACATGGATAAGATAGATAGACACGTTAATTTTATTTGCTTTTAATATTTTTATTCATTCATTACAGCTACCTATAAGTCCACTCCTGCACATAGGCCTCCCCAAGGAATATCACAAAGCACGATCCGGAGCCATCCATCGACTTTCTGTATTTCTTACCAGGTCGTCACTCCATCTAGTAGTAGGAGGGACGCCCTACACTTTGCCTACCGGTACGAGGCTGTCACTCGAGAATTTTTCTTCCTCATCGGTTGTCGTTGCTTTTAATATAGTAAAAGTTATTACGTCACGTAAAACGTACAGACCGGCGATAGGGATGAGTGTAAAAGATGCGATATATGTACTGGGATCATCAATTAGCCTGCCAAGCGTGTTCCTACAATGAGAGAGGCACGTCCAGTAGTGTTCTTTTACTGACTAATGATAACAAGAAAAAGAAAGAGTATAATTTTGTTATATTTCGAAGGAAGTGTTACCTATACACACGATGTATGGGCGGATTTGTCGCTTCGAATACTCAAGCAGTCACGGATGAGTCGAATTACAACATTATTTACCTTTTACACAGGCGCTTTGAAGATATGTAAATATTTACCTAGTGACATCAAAAGTAGTTATCTAGACTAATTGTAGTTCAAACGGATAACTAATGTGAATAATGTCAATTATAGTGTCATCTACAGCCTCATTCTGCAGATGCATTGCTCAGATCTAACATTCTTTTGCAAGGCACAGATATTTTATTCTTACTTATCTAAATTTATCTTTGTTATCTTGCTTTACTAATTTAAGGAAAATGCACTAAGATTTGTACTTATATTATTATTTATTTTATAGCATTTCCAGTCCAAATAAAACTCGGTCAGCTATGAACACTGAGTTTTGCTGCATATACAAAAATACTGCCTCGTAAATTTTGCTATACTTAGCGAAACATCCGATAATTGCAGTAGGTATATCTCATTGAAGAGATTTGTTCGTGACAATTTGTATTACAATATTTCAAGAAGCAATAGTTAATAATTTAACCGTTTAGTGGCGGTGTAAGAATATCCACTAACCCAAATCGTCCCGCGGCTGTCTTAAAAGGCAACGGAGGAAAACAGACAGGAGATGGGTAGCAGCGTGTAGAGAGAAGGAGGACCATCTCTATACTATGAAAAGTGTCCCTATAAACGTGTCCAATAAGGGTGGCGCTGCAGTAGCACAGGATAATTTAAAAAAAAAGCGCCAAAAGTAATTAGAGTAAGATGGAGAAATAAACAAGGACCGACCAATCCGCTTGGTTTTGTACTACGTAAATAGTTGAGATTTTGTATACTGGCATTTTACTAACTACTTAAATATTTGAATTCAGCTGACTTCACTCCGTTCATAACAGCTATCTTCATATCGTAGTTTTTCAGACGCCAGCGCTATTGTGGTAGTTTTTGGAACCTCTATTTTCAGTAAATAGTAGGACACTTTTTCAACTTTCGTCCCTTATAAGATGGTTCTCCTTGTACTTACACTCCATAGTAGCAGCGACTCTTAATAACAATTAATAAATAAAAAAAAAACAACTGAGCTTGTCAATCCGCCAAACGTTGTAGCTATTGGAAATTTGATGATTGAAAGATTGCCGGATGTTGTCTTTGGATGAGCTTTTTTTTCACCTTAACATATTACAATATATAAAAACCAAAAAATGTGTTTCTTCGAAATGATCAGATATTATTTTTTTAAGTACCTAATTGCTTTAGATAACACTAAATGATTAATATGGAAGAGATTTCGCAAC
Source organism: Parnassius mnemosyne (assembly GCA_963668995.1). Lineage (NCBI taxonomy): Eukaryota > Metazoa > Arthropoda > Insecta > Lepidoptera > Papilionidae > Parnassius > Parnassius mnemosyne. The sequence goes on from CAVLGL010000126.1 coordinate 42,587,403, forward strand.
GCAAGGGCATTCTCATTCATGCAAAATCAAAAGTTTTATTACAGCGTTTGCGCGCCATCTATCGAGGATAGCGGGCATCAAGATAATTGAGTTTAATAATAAACGTGTTTAAGCGTATTTCTCACTAAGATAACTTAGTCGTTTGTGAAAATGTCACCAGGTGTCGCTACTTGTTTATTTCTCTCAAATTAGTTTTTGATATAAATTAAAGCATTATTACGGCTAATGTTAGTGTAAATAATAAACTTAAGATAAGCCGACTAAACTAAGGTTTAGTTTTGAACGTAGGCTAATGTTATCTGTTATAATGCTAATAATGTTAAGTTTATATTATATAAAAATATACACTTCTTTGGGGTGGCCCAATAACCAAACCAACCGCATCTTAACCTGCTGGCGACCGGTGATACACATGGTTTGTGTAGTTTTATTTTGGTGTCACCGGCCTCAAGTAGGTTATGATGCTACTCGGGTGCTTCTTGGAACTTCCTGTGAACATCTATCCTATAAAAATAAATAAAATTGAAGTGTCTGTTTGTTATGTCAAAATAACAGCTTTCTACTAAATGCATGTGAAAGTATATACGGTACTGATATAAAAAAAAACAATTCTTGAAATTTTTTGTCTGTCTGTCTTTCTGTTTTGACTGTCTGTATGTTCCGGCTAATCTCTGACTTGACAGATTTTGACGGGTTTTTCACTGGAAGATAGCTGATGTTGTAAATAGTAAATTAGGCTAATTTTTTTAGAAAAAGAATTAGGGTTCCGCGCAAAAAAATTAAAACCCCCAAATAACACGCGGGCGAAGTCGCGGGGAACAGCTAGTCTATACATATAAATAAAATGATACTTCACGAACATGTAGGGAGTAACACCCTGGAGTGATCTAGGCTATATTTTACCCGAAAAACTTGGAGGTTTTCTTCGTGAAATCGAAAAATTGATAAAATCTAAATGACCTCACATTAATTGATCCCATCCACGCGAAGCGAGGTCACTAGTTTTTAGTTTTAGTATTTATAAACTCTTTATTATATTCACCTTACGGAAGCTAAAAATGGGCCTACTTAGGGATAAACTTGTTCTCATTCATGCCGTAGAAAACACAAGGGCGACTATACGATGACGAAAAATACCTTTTATACCTCGTAGAGCCACGCTGCAGCTATACTCGTATTATGGTGGTAGCACGAATGGGTCGGCTCAACCGGGAAAGGAACACGCTCTCACAGAATACCAGGGTTAAATAGCAGCTTAACGCTGCTGAGATTTTTATGGTGAGAGTCGAGAACCAGAGCCTTATTACGGGAAACGTGGCATTCCATTTTAGTCCTCAGGAATTACAACACATCTGCATTTAGATTCTTAATTAAGGATAATCTATACAATTAAATAAATTTGAAGTGTCTGTTTGTAATGTCAAAATTACAGCTTTTTACTAAATGCATATGAATATGTGTTTTAAGTACGGCGAAAATTAAAAAAAAACATTATTTTTATAGGATAAGGGTGACAAACGAGCACACGGTCCACCTGGTGGTAAGTGGTTGCTGTGGCCCATAGACATCTACATCTATCCTCGATTACGAATCAAAATGCAGATACATTGTCACCCGTGAGGACTAAGATGGAATGCCGCGTTTCCAGTATAAATAATCTCCGGTTCTCTAAACTTACCATAAGAAACACAACAGTATCAAGCTGCCATTTTACGTTGGTATTCTGTGAGAGCGTGGTCCTTCCCCGGTCGAGCTGACCCATTCGTGCTACAACTATACTACTAATATAGCTGCAGCATTTCTCTACCACATAAAATGGCCCGGAATCTTATGATTAATATTTTTACACAAACGTTAACGCTGGTTGGAGGTTTAACCACATACTGCGGTATGTAATATGACATAATGACTGCTAATGGTAGGTATATTTTTGTAGAATTATTTCTAATGAGAGCAAAGGTGGCAACTTTAATGACATAACTATTATTTTTTACTATAATTTTTTTTATCATGCTGTTAGGTGACAGACGCATAATTAGAGAGAGACGGATAGAACAAAAAGCTATACTTTGAACTTCGAACTATGTTTTGTTTCAGCCACTTCTCAGAATACAAGTGTCACCACGACAATATCAATTTAATAACTTGCTTATTGTTACTTAGAATTCTAGTAGAGGACTAATAACTTTAGTATTCTTTATACTACAAAATTGAGAAACCCTTATGTTGCACGTGGTAGAGCCACTACAGGTATATTATGATTGAAGCACGAATGAGTCAATTAGAGCAACCACATTGACAGGGTTTGAAGCCTCAACAAGCTAAGAATGATTCTAGGAAATATGGGAATCATTAAAAGACGCCTTCCATTTCATATATAATACCATTATACGTGATAGAGCCATGCTACAGCTATATTTGTAAAATAGTTGTAGCACGAATGAATAGAACGAGGTAGGATCATACTCTTACAGAATACGAGTTTAAAATAGAAGCTTAATGCTGCTGTGTTCCGTATGGTGAGTATAGAGAAACGGATACCCTTTTTACTGGAAAGGAGGCATTCCATCGTAGTCCTCAGGGATGACAACGCATCTGAGAGTCAAAATGCAGACTCTTGATTGATAATAAATATAGATGCATATGGGCCACAGCATACACTAACCATCGGGTGGACTATGTGCTCGTTTGTCATCCTTATTATATAAAAAAAATCGTGCTGATATTTCACTTCACCGTAGTTGATCACGGCAATCCATAAAAAGGCTACATACAATGTTAGCTCAGAGCACTAAGATGAAATATCCCAACAATCTGTAATTATACTCGCTTTCCATACCCTTCCAGAAGGCTGCGGCGAGTGCACTATTGCGTGGCGGCAGAGACCTGTATCTTACACAGACGGAATCTAACACAAAACAAATAATAAAACACTATCTGGAAAATAACAAAAACATCGAAAGGGCATCTATACTATTAAATTAAATTGAAGTGTGTGTTTATAATATTAAAACAACAGTTCTTATTAAATGCATACAAGAAAAATAATTCTTAGAATGTTTGTCTATCTGTCTGTTTGTCTCCGTAACGACTGGAACGATTTTGACGGGACTTTCACTGTCAGATAGCTAATGTTATAAGGACTAACTTAGGCTAGTTTTATTTTAGAAACATATTTACGGTTCCGCACAAAAAAATTAAAAGCCATAAAATACAACCGTAATAAATTACACATGGACAAAGTCGCGGGGAACAGCTAGATTTAAATAATTTTAAACCTAAAAAATGCAAGCCAGTGACTTGAAGCGTGATTCCAAGATACAACGACCTCTAATTCGTCTGTCTTGTACAGATATAATATACACAGTCATTTTTCAAATTATACCCCTTTACAAAGTAATAAAGGCATTTTCGCTCGTAACTGATGTTGATAAAAATCTGTTTAATTGCTTGTTTGGGTTTTAATTGAATTTATTTTTAAATTAATTAAATAAAAATTGAAATGAGTTAACATATTTTTTTTTAATTTACCAATTTTCCAGTGACACATTCTTACTTATTGTTGGTAAGGAACACTATAATGACGAAATTCCATTTAGATTTTGATATAGTAAATTGGTGGTGCCATGACGCTGGGTTAAATAACCGGAAAATAAAAATAATGCACATTAAAAAATAATATCAAAAATTATTAATAAATCCAATTGTGCATGCCCTATAAGTGCATTTGACGGCTCTGTGGCGCAGTGGCTTAGACTCAGTTGTTGCGCTGGTGGCCGCGGGTTCGAATCCCGCACGGAACAAGTATTTGTATGGCCTACAAGTAATTGTTCCGGGTCTGGATGTTTGCCCTTGTGCAATTTATGTTTGTAAAGTGCCTCCACGACACAGGAGAAAATCCTAGTGTGGCGGTAACGTTTTTTTAACAAAAAAAGTGCATTAAAAATTACGTATAACATGATTATACGTAATTTTTTAAAGTAGTTTAAATACGCACAAGTTTTCACTAATAACCTTATTGCTATATCAAACAATTAAATCAAACTTCTCTTAAGTTAAAAATTATGTCAAACTTCAATTTAAAAAAAAAGTTTGGAAAAACCAAAAGTGCACGACTCATAATGCTCATATGATCATCATATGATCATTCAGGTCACTTAAGTCCAAGACGTATTTAAGTATAAATATACTTAAAAATATACACCCTACTTACTTTTAATACGTAGTACTATTATTTATTCTATGCTTTTAAAATATTGTAATAAAAATCTCTAATTATTATAATAATCAAGTATGTATGTTTGGTTTTTCCAATATTTTGTTATTGTACAGCGATCTTTTTGAGCGCTGCGAACAACCGATACAGTATCCACTCACGACAGCGGTTGACGCCGAAGTGGGTGACCGAGTGAGTAAGGCAGTCTATTTAGTAAATTAAATTATTACAGGGCTGCTAAAACACCGTAAATTTCCGAATTTCTACGCCGAAAAAAAATCAATTATAACCAAGCAAAAAAAAAATTATACTGCCATTTACATTCCATGGCTCCCCACATGATAGATGAAGATATTAAAATAATAGATAGAGTTAAACAATTGATATTTTCAAAGTTATCGTGTTTACCACTCTATGCGGACTTGATAAATCTACACCATAAGCCACTAAAACCACTTTTTCATGTAAAAAAAAGCAATTAATCGATTTAAAAAAAATATTTATAAGTTCAACAATCATTTAGCTTTCTGACGATGTGGTTTTTATATAATTAATATGCTCAATATGATTGTTAGATACGATTTTATGCGACAAAACGTTGGAATCTTGATTGTTAGGCGCTAGTAGAACATACCTACGTGCTTTGTGCTTAAGGCATGCAATAAATCACCTTACGTAAAAATAGCGCCGTCTCAAAGGGCCAAAAATACTCACACCCTCACAAAGATAATTAGAATTAATATGCCTGTACTATTGAAGCTGTTACAAGTTATGACTTCAACTAAAGCAGTCACATTAACAGGGTTTGAAGCATTAACGAGCTTAGAATAATTCCAGGAACTATGGCCATCATTAAAAGCTCCATGGCGCACAGGCTTAGCAATGAGTTGCTGCGCTGGAGGCCGCGGGTTCGAATCCCGCACGGAACAAGTATTTGTATGGCTTACAAATAATTGTTGCGGGTCTGGATGTTTGTCCTTGTGAAATTTGTGAAATAAAAAGTTGCCGTCCATTTCATATATACGATTATAATTATATAATGCACTCGCGGATTCACAAATATCCCACAGTTTAAGTAATGACTAACCTTCAAGTCATATTTGGATATAATACTCAAATAAATACTTATATTAAACAAATAATTCCTGTATACATCAACGTAAATATATTAGCGATGACGCACAAATATTTAAAAATTGTAATTGTGATATGTCCTAGCTGTACACGAAAAGTCACATTTCAAATACTTAAAGAACAATTTAAAGTAAAAAATACCAGTCTATACTAATATTATAAAGAGAGAGTGCGTATTTTGTGAGTTTGTATATAATATGTGTAACCACTGCACCTATTTGAATATTTATTTTACTAATTGAAAGGTACATTATTCAAGATGGATACAGACTATATATTATGTGTATATATTTATATAATGGCTAAAAGTTTTGATGGTATTTGTCAAGTAAGTCGAAAAAAGACGTGCCTCTTGAGAGCTCCCACAGCGTGCGTTGCATCAATGGTTAAAATCGCATGAAAGTAATGTATTGCTGAATTTTTCCTCTTTAAAGGTTCTAAAAAAAAGCGCGACAGCGTATATAACTATGAGGATAACTCACAATAACCATTTTTATATAAAAACTCGCACGACAATGTAATTATGATGGCGGTCGGCGCGGCAGTGACGGGAGGAGCTGCGGTATGCGGAGGGTGCATAGATATAATTAATAAAAAAGGAGATATACCCGGTAGTTGAAAATGTATCAGAACCCGGTGTTTCCAGTTGGCCCCTACCACCCGCCTACTACTACACTTGCAGATCAGTGTTTTTTCTACATAATATGTATACTTTCACGTCAAAGTATCCGAATTCGGGATTTTTATCGGCAAACTGGCTCTTGCGGTGGTTTATTCCGATATAGCCGCGACTTACTCTTAGTGATGGAAAAACTGTCCATTCCATATTTAAACGGCCTTTGAGTGTCTCCACCCAGAAACAATCCGTATGTTCCATACGAAAATACGGGCCACTAGGCAAAGTTCTTCAATATGTCTGTCTCATAATGTGGGACGAACGTACGATGAGCCACCTCAGATGAGCTCACATATAGAATCTGTATACATAAATCTAAAAGACCTAAGAAGTTCAGTTAAAATTATAGGAGACGTCACCTTCGTGTCTGCCGGTGACTTTCTTCAAACTCTTCCTGATGAGCCTAGAGAAACACGTACAGATATACTTAAATCCTGCTTAAAGGCATCTCCTTTATGGAGCTCTGTACAATAAATCACCTTCAGAACAAACAAGAGAGCCCATGTAGGAGAGGGTCATACGCATTTCGCGAGTTTATTATTATAAGTAGGTGATGGGAAAATACCTGAAGAAGATGGTCTTATAAAAATAGATGAGTTAGAAAAGTCTATTTCAAGTCTTAATGATTTGATTCTAAATGTTTACCCAGCAATTTTAGAATAGAACAGAATTTTTTTTATTCAATATAGATTATTACTTAATACTTATTGAAAGTCATTTTTTTATTTACCACTGGTTGGCAAAATACCACTGTCCTGGGAAGAACCATTAAGAAATCCAGCGGGGCTTTTTTTAAAAACATTTCACTTTACAATACTTTTGTTTTTTTTTGTTTGTACAAATTTTAAATGAGTTTTAATAGAACCTGCATGGTGGCGATCACCTCATTCCCATGGTTTTTTTACACTTATGTATTTTTTGATATGATAATAACCCTTATTGTACAGTTTTTCTTTAATAAAATATTTTTAAAGTTATTGACAAATTTTGTACATATTCTGGGATTTTGTTGTAAAAGTGTATACATTGTCCCATAAATGAATTATTAATTCCGTGAAGTATAGTAACTGGTATGACAAGCTTATGTTTGTTCCTAGTGTTTAAAGTATGAAAATCTTTATTCTTATCAAAGCTATTTATGTTTTTATGTACATACATTACATTTACATAAATATATTGCGATGCCAAAGTTAATATGTTTATTTCTTTAAAATTTTCTCTGAGGGACTCTCTACAATGTAAGTTATAATCTTTCTTACAGCATATGTTGCAGAACTAAGTCTGCTTGCTAATTTAGATTACTTATATATGGGGGCCCCATTGAAGCTTCGCATCAATAGTATTATCAAGAACAACAGTGTTATCCACAAGACTCAACTCCTCCCCATATAAGAGCACATTGGTATTTGAACATTAGATATTGTAAATTTAACACATTTTGTCTTATTCCCGTTTAATAGCAAATTGTTGGCGTTAAACCAATGTACCAATTTCGCTAGAGCACTATTTACATTGTCAAAATTAATTGACTGTCGTTTGACACATTAAAAAATAATATCAAAAACTATTAATAAATCCAATTGTGCATGCCCTATAAGTGCATTTGACGGCTCCGTGGCGCAGTGGCTTAGCAATCAGTTGTTGCGATGGGGGCCGCGGGTTCGAATCCCGCACGGAACAAGTATTTGTATGGCCTGCAAATAATTGTTCCGGGTCTGGATGTTTGTCCTTGTGCAATTTATGTTTGTAAAGTGCCTCCACGACACAGGAGAAAATCCTAGTGTGGCGGTAACGTTTTTTTAAGAAAAAAAAGTGCATTAAAATTACGTATTACATGATTATACGTAATTTTTTAAAGTAGTTTAAATACGCACAAGTTTTCACTGATAACCTTATTGCTATATCAAACAATTAAGTCAAACTTCTCTTAAGTTAAAAATTATGTCAAACTTCAATTTAAAAAAAGTTTGGAAAAACCATAAGTGCACGACTCATTATGCTCATATGATCATCACATGATCATTCAGGTCACTTAAGTCCAAGACGTATTTAAGTATAAATATACTTAAAAATATACACCCTACTTACTTTTAGTACGTATTACTATTATTTATTCTGTGCTTTTAAAATATTGTTATAAGAAATCTCTAATTATTATAATAATCAAGTATGTATGTTTGGTTTTTCGAATATTTTGTATTTGTACAGCGATCTTTTTGAGCGCTGCGAACAACTGATACAGTATCCACTCACGACAGCGGTTGACGCCGAAGTAAGTGACCGAGTGAGTAAGGCAGTCTATTTAGTAAATTAAATTATTACAGGGCTGCTAAAACACCGTAAATTTCCGAATTTCTACGCCGAAAAAAAAATCAATTATAATCAAGTAAAAGAAAATTAAACTGCCATTTACATTCCATGGCTTCCCACATGATAGATGAAGATATTAAAATAATAGATAGAGTTAAACAATTGATATTTTCAAAGTTATCGTGTTTACCACTCTATGCGGACTTGATAAATCTACACCATAAGCCACTAAAACCACTTTTTTATGTAAAAAAAAAGCAATTAATCGATTTAAAAAAAATATTAATAAGTTCAACAATCGTTTACCTTTCTGACAATGTGGTTTTTATATAATTAATATGTTCAATATGATTGCTACATACGATTTTATGCGACAAAACGTTGGAATCTTGATTTTTAGGCGCTAGTAGAACATACCTACGTGCTTTGCGCTTAAGGCATGCAATAAATCACCTTACGTAAAAATAGCGCCGTCTCAAAGGGCCACAAATACTCTACACCCTCACAAAGATAATTAGAAATTATATGCCTGTACTATTGAAGCTGTTACAAGTTATGACTTCAACTAAAGCAGTCACATTAACAGGGTTTGAAGCATTAACGAGCTTAGAATAATTCCAGGAACTATGGCCATCATTAAAAGCTCCATGGCGCACAGGCTTAGCAATGAGTTGCTGCGCTGGGGGCCGCGGGTTCGAATCCCCCACGGAACAAATATTTGTATGGCTTACAAATAATTGTTGCGGGTCTGGATGTTTGTCCTTGTGAAATTTGTGAAATAAAAAGTTGCCGTCCATTTCATATATACGATTATAATTATATAATGCACTCGCGGATTCACAAATATCCCACAGTTTAAGTAATGACTAACCTTCAAGTCATATTTGGATATAATACTTAAATAAATACTTATATTAAACAAATAATTCCTGTATACATCAACGTAAATATATTAGCGATGACGCACAAATATTTAAAAATTGTAATTGTGATATGTCTTAGCTGTACACGAAAAGTCACATTTCAAATACTTAAAGAACAATTTAAAGTAAAAAATACCAGTCTATACTAATATTATAAAGAGAGAGTGCGTATTTTGTGAGTTTGTATATAATATGTGGATGGTAATCTCCGGAACCACTGCACCTATTTGAATATTTATTTTACTCTTTGAAAGGTACATTATTCAAGATGGATACAGACTATATATTATGTGTATATATTTATATAATGGCTAAAAGTTTTGATGGTATTTGTCAACTAAGTCGAAAAAAGACGTGCCTCTTGAGAGCTCTCACAGCGTGCGTTGCATCAATGGTTAAAGTCGCATGAAAGTAATGTATTGCTGAATTTTTCCTCTTTAAAGGTTCTAAAAAAAAGCGCGACAGCGTATATAACTATAAGGGTAACTCACAATAACCATTTTTATATAAAAACTCGCACGACAATGTAATTATGATGGCGGTCGGCGCGGCAGTGACGGGAGGAGCATAAATATAATTAATAAAAAAGGAGATATACCCGGTAGTTGAAAATGTATCGGAACCCGGTGTTTCCAGTTGGCCCCTACCACCCGCCTACTACTACACTTGCAGATCAGTGTTTTTTCTACATAATATGTATACTTTCACGTCAAAGTATCCGAATTCGGGATTTTTATCGGCAAATTGGCTCTTGCGGTGGTTTATTCCTATATAGCCGCGACTTACTCTTAGTGATGGAAAAACTGCCCATTCCGTATTTAAACTGCCTTTGAGTGTCTCCACCCAGAAAGAATCCGTATATTCCATACGAAAATACGGGCCACTAGGCAAAGTTCTTCAATATGTCTGTCTCATAATGTGGGACGAACGTACGATGGGCCACCGCTCACATATAGAATCTGTATACAGAACTCTAAAAGACCTAAGAAGTTCAGTTAAAATTATAGGAGACGTCACCTTCGTGTCTGCCGGTGACTTTCGTCAAACTCTTCCTGATGCGCCTAGAGAAACACGTACAGATATACTTAAATCCTGCTTAAAGGCATCTCCTTTATGGAGCTCTGTACAATAAATCACCTTCAGAACAAACAAGAGAGCCCATGTAGGAGAGGGTCATACGCATTTCGCGAGTTTATTATTATAAGTAGGTGATGGAAAAATACCTGAAGAAGATGATCTTATACAAATAGATGAGTTAGAAAAGTCTATTTCAAGTCTTAATGATTTGATTCTAAATGTTTACTCAGCAATTTTAGAATAGAATAGAATTTTTTTATTCAATATAGATTATTACTTAATACATATTGAAAGTCATTTTTTTATTTACCACTGGTTGGCAAAACACCACTGTCCTGGGAAGAACCATTAAGAAATCCAGCGGGGCTTTTTTTAAAAACATTTCACTTTACAATACTTTTGTTTTTTTTTTGTTTGTACAAATTTTAAATGAGTTTGAATAGAACCTGCATGATGGTGATCACCTCATTCCCATGTTTTTTTTTTTTTACACTTATGCATTCTTTGATATTATAATAACCCTTATTGTACATACAGTTTTTCTATAATAGAATTATTAATTCTGTGGAGTGTAACTGGTATTACAAGCTTATGTGTGTTCCTAGTGTTTAAAGTATGAACGTCTTTATTCTTATCAAAGCTATTTATGTTTTTATGTACATACATTACATTTACATAAATATATTGCGATGCCAAAGTTAATATGTTTATTTCTTTAAAATTTTCTCTGAGGGACTCTCTACAATGTAAGTTATAATCTTTCTTACAGCATATGTTGCAGAACTAAGTCTGCTTGCTAATTTAGATTACTTATATATGGGGGCCCCATTGAAGCTTCGCATCAATAGTATTATCAAGAACAACAGTGTTATCCACAAGACTCAACTCCTCCCCATATAAGAGCACATTGGTATTTGAACATTAGATATTGTAAATTTAACACATTTTGTCTTATTCCCGTTTAATAGCAAATTGTTGGCGTTAAACCAATGTACCAATTTCGCTAGAGCACTATTTACATTGTCAAAATTAATTGACTGTCGTTTGAGTTTAGTTGTAGCATAGTTGTAGCATGTAGTATAGTTGTAGCACGAATGGGTCGGCTCGACCGGGGAAGGACCACGCTCTCACAGAAAACCAGCGTAAAATAGCAGCTTAACGCTAATCTGTTTCGTATGGTGAGTGTAGAGAACTGGAGACCCATTTTACTGGCAAAGAGGCATTCCATCTTAGTCCTCACGGGTGACGACGCATCTGTATTTTGATTCTTTATTGAGGATAAATGTGGATGTCTATGGGTCACAGCCACCACTCAACATCAGGTGGACTGTGTGCTCGTTTGTCACCCTATTCCTATAAAATAATAATAAAATAATTAAAGAGGTATCATCATCAAATAATATTATATCGTGGTTGTCGTGTTGGGTTTGAAAGTAAGTCGCCTGCATTTGAGGATTCTGTTACTGTGGGGGTCAAGGGGGTTTATCTGAAGCACCCCCATTAAATTTTAGCTGCCGGAGCAGCGTCAAAGTATTTTAAATTATTTTTTAAAATATTGGTTATTCACTAACTAAACGTGAAATGGAACGTACATTTAACTAAATTCTAACGTTTTTGACGTTTAATCTGTCAATGACATCTGAAAAATCCATTTGGATTTATTACTTGTCAAAGTTATGACCCCTCCAAAGAGTATATAATAATTTAATTTAATTAAGAAGGGACCCCTTAGAACAATAGATAAAGAGTATTACTTTACTATACTTCATTAAATCAGGAAACACACCAGAATCGATACAAGTATTAAAAATAATAGCAAGATGAGGTGCAATTAAATCTAGTATGGACGCAATAACTGTAACGGAAATCCTCCATAAATCTGCGGTTTTATTTACTTCAAAGGTTTTGAAATATTTTACAATATCTTGTGGTAATACTGTAACTGAGAATATTACTCAAAAAGATTACACATGGATGTGCGAGAAGGCAATAGTTCGCCAAGAAATTATTCTGTTGATCATATCAATGACGCCGTATTAGATAAAGAGGACGTAATGTAATTGAGAGTATTATTCTTACAGTGCCGCTTGTCAGTTGGCTCATATTCCGCGGATTTCCATTATAGTTTCCAATAAAAAATTTTCACCGTAATCCAACAAATCTGGAGGCCAAACATACAAATATATTGGACTTGACTTAAGGGAAGATTGCTTTACTCACGGTCAATTATATATTTGTTTCTCTAGGTCAGGAAATGCGGAGAATCAATTTATATTAAAGCCGCAAAAATCATCATCATTCATCATTACAGCCCTTCACAAGTCCACTGCTGAACATAGGCCTCCCCCAAAGAATGCCACAAAGCACGGTCCTGAGCCACCTGCATCCATCGACTTCCTGTAAATCTTACCAGGTTGTCACTCCATCTAGTGGGGGGACGCCCTACACTTCGCCTGCCGGTACGAGGCTGCCACTCGAGAACCTTTCTTCCCCATCGGTTGTCGGTTCTTCGAGCTATATGGCCGGCCCATTGCCACTTCAGCTTACTAATCCGTTGGGCTATGTCGGTCACTCTGGTTCTACTGCGGATATCCTCATTTCTGAGTTTATCACGCAGAGAAACTCCGAGCATAGCCCTCTCCATAGCTCGCTGAGCGACCTTGAGCTTCCTCATCCGGCCAGCAGTGAAGGACCACGTCTCAGTTCCGTATGTCATCACTGGCAACACGCACTGGGTGTACAGTCTCGTTTTCAAGTTTTGAGGTATACCTGACGAGAAGATGTGCCGTAATTTCCCGAACGCTGCCCAACCGAGTTGAATCCGTCGATTGACCTCTCGGTCGAAGTTGGACTTACCTAATCGGACTATTTGTCCCAGGTAAACATACTCGTCAACAACTTCGAGCTTAGTGTTCCCAACAACTACCGGCATAGGTGTGACATGGACATTAAACATGATCTTTGTTTTGTCCATGTTCATCTTAAGACCTATCCGTTGGGAAACACTATTGAGGTCATTGAGCATAGTGCTTAGGTCCTCCAGCGATTCTGCCATAAGGACTATATCGTCGGCAAATCGAAGGTGAGTGATGTACTCGCCATTGATGTTGATACCGTATCCTTTCCAGTCCAGAAGCTTGAAAACATCTTCCAATGCAGCGGTGAAGAGTTTCGGGGATATGACGTCACCCTGTCTTACACCTCTCTGCAATTGGATAGGTTTCGTACTCTGGTTCTGTACTCGGATAGCCATCGTAGCCCTACTGTACAAGCACTTCAACACTTCGATATACCGACAGTCAACTTGGCATCGCTGAAGGGACTGCAGCACCGCCCAAATTTCGACGGAATCAAAGGCTTTCTCATAGTCCACATACGCCAGACATAGTGGCAAATTGTACTCTTCGGACTTCTGTACAATTTGCCTAAGGGTATGTATGTGGTCTATGGTGCTAAAGCCTTTTCGGAAACCGGCTTGTTCGGGAGGCTGGAAGTCGTCAAGTCTGCGCGCGAGACGATTCGTAATGACTCTCGAAAACAGCACGTAGACGCGGCTCAGAAGGGAAATCGGTCTGTAGTTCTTCAAAAGAGCGTTGTCGCCTTTCTTGAAGAACAAGACCACCGCACTTCTGCTCCACGCCTCCGGTGTAATGCCACCATGGAGGACGGAATTAAAGAGCTTCTGAAGGACTTCATGTACCGGTTTTCCACCCGCTTTCAGAAGCTCCGCTGTAATTCCATCCTGGCCTGGGGCCTTGCCGTTTTTAAGGTGCTGGAGAGCCATTCTAATCTCGCTCAGACTGACGTCCGGGATATCATCGGAATAATGTCGGATAAGACTCGCTCTTGGATCGTTACTCACACTTGCGTGTGGCTCCAACGATGACGTGTACAGCTGCCCATAGAACCTCTCAATCTCACTCAAAATCTCAGGTGCCCCGGAAACGATGCTGCCACATTCGGTCTTCAGCTTTGACAGTTGGCTCTTTCTGGCAGACAGATCTCTGGCAAAGACTTTGGAGCCTTGGTTCCGCTCGATCGCTTCTTCAATACGAGCTGTATTGAAGTTGCGTAAGTCCCGCCGCATGCATTTGGAGATCTGTCTGTTCAGTTGCCTGTATGCTGTCAAATCTGTTGAAGAATGTAGCTTCATCTCCCGTCTAACAGCCATGAGATTAAGAGTGTGATCGGAGAGTTTTTGTGTTCTTCTGCGGCGGGTCTTGCAGAACTTAGCTCCGACCGCATGGACAGTTTCCACGAGCTTGTCATTCAAATCGTCCACTTCATTGCAGTCTTCTAGGCACTGAAAACGGTTTTGCAACTCGAGCTGAAAGGTTTCGGGACTTTGGATTAGAGCACGAGGGGGACGGAGCGTTGACTTCATTAGACGAGACCTCTCCAACTTAACGTTTAGGTTCAGTGTGCCTCTAACCATTCGGTGATCGCTGCCGGTTTTCACCCTCGCGATCACTGAGACATCACTGAACAGTTGTCGTCTGGTCGTCATAATGAAGTCAATCTCATTTTTTGTCGAACCGTCGGGGCTCGACCAGGTCCACTTCCTGTGGGGCCGCTTCTGGAAGAAAGAGTTCATCATAAAGAGTCCCTCTTTCTCCATGAAGTCGGCCAACTGCTGGCCCCTTGGGTTCCGTTGCCCTATTCCAAATTTCCCCACTTTCAGCTCACCGTTCTCTCTTGTGCCTAGTTTTGCATTGAAGTCTCCCATTAACACCGTATATTGGGTTTTGGAGGAATGCATGGCTCTAGAGATATCCTCATACATTTCCTCCACCTCCTGATCGGGGTGTGCCGAGGTTGGTGCGTAAACCTGTATGACCTTCAGCGAATACCGTTTGGTGATTCTGAGTATAAGGTACGCAACCCTCGTCGACACACTCTCAATCTTTACAACGTTGTTAACGAGAGACTTGTGGACGATAAATCCGACACCTCCTTGGGACAGATGGTCGCCCTCCCGGTGATAGAGCAAGTTGCCGGATTCGAGGATTACCGTGTCCTCCCCCTCTCTTCGGACTTCGGATAATCCTATAATATGCCAGCGTAACTTGTCTATCTCTTCTTCCAGCTCCACAATCTTCTCGTCAGTCCTCAGGGTGCGTGCGTTGTATGTTGCCAGGTCGAGTCGTTGTAGGTGGCAACCGAACCTCCACCGGAGATTCTTAGCACCCCCTGCCCCGCCGTTACCATGGTCGCCACCGTAGCCAGGAATAGCGGGGCCGCCGGGGACTGGGGGCCGTCTCTTCGTAACTTTCATTATGGGGGGTATATTGCCATAGTTGCCACGCTTGGCGAGCGGGTTGGCAACCGCAGTTTTTTATTGTATTTTGTCGTTACCAGGAAGATGCTGCTGCCCATCTCCTGCCTGTTTCCCTTTGTCGCCTTTTACGACACCCACGGGAAGATATGGGGTAGTGGATATTCTTAACCGCCACTACACGGCAAAAAGCCGTGTAGTGGCGGTTAAGAATTAATATAGAAAGCCGCAAAAATATAGAACAAAAAATATGTTACATGAAGAAGTTTTAAAATTAGTTATATCAATCTAAATCCGAAATATATTATACCTATATAGATAATTGTTGAACGCGTGCAAAGCTGGGGCGGGTTGCTAGCAGATCATAAAATACGTACGTACCAGACAAATGGTACAGTAAAATCCAATAATGAACATGGGAAACGAACAGTGGCATATATGTTAAATAACTTTAACAGTGGTAGAGCCACGCGGCAGCTTTTGCTGTCGCACGAATGGGCCGGCTTGAACCGGGTTAGTACCACGACCTCACAGAAAACCAGCGTGAAGTAGAGGTTTACCTCTGCGTTTCGCTTGGTGAGTGCAGTTGGCCGGAGGCCTTTACTGGAAATGAGGCATTCCATCTTAGTCCTCACGGGTGACAACGCATCTACATTTTGATTTGTAACAGAGGATAGATGTAGATGTCTATGGGCCGCAGCAACCACTTACTTAATATCAGGTGGACTGTGTGCTCGTTTGTCACCCTTATCCTATAAAAGAAAATAAGATGGACGTACAACTAAAAGATAGTGGTAGCAAAAATATTAGATATAAACATAAAAGATACTTTTTATTCAATTTATATAATGTTTAGCTGCTATCTAAAGCGAGACTTAAACATTGTGATAAAATGGTGTCACTGAAAACTACAAAACTGGAAACTGGACAACCAAATTTATTGTCCCTGTCTCTTTTTTTACTGACTTCAAAAAGGAGGAGGTACTCTATTCAACGGTATGTTTTTTTTGTGTGTTACCTTATAACTTTTTTCTGGGTGAACCGATTTCAACGATTCTAAATAGTAGTAAAAAGTATAAAGAACAAAGTTTATCTTCATAAAAGCGTACGCAGATAAATCATGTCGGGAGTGCTTTTTCTTCTGACTTGCTTAACAAATATCCATATTTAAGGCTAGCTGAGTGATATAGCTTAATGCTAGATAGCCTATACTATTCCACATGAATCTGGCTATAATGTACAAAAAGAATTTTTCAAATCGGACTGGTAGTTCCAGAGATTAGCGCATTTAAACAAACAAAAAAACTTCCGCTTTATTATACTCGTATTTAGTATAGATAGATATAGATGAACCTTACTACATAGATACACATAGATATATCTTTTAAAATATTTTATATTCTTTTTTGTGTCTTATTGTTTTAAAACTATTTATTTCATTTGATTTCCTCGTATTTCTCTCCAGTTCAAAATTTTTAATCAATTTTGAAGCACGTTCTATACATGGAATTTGATTAAGCTAAATTACTTTAATGTAACTTTGATTAAAATGTTCCTGTGATCAGGATGCTGGTCGAAGTAACGCCTGTTAAGCTTATATCATCACTATCCATGACTTGATTATCACGTATATCTATAAAAAAGGCAAGCCATTTCAAATTATTCGGCATTCTGTAAAATATAATCTTAATTCTGTAAATACATTGCCTCATGAAATAATTTAATTTAATTTAATTTAATAGCACTAAGCTCGAAGTTGTTGACGAGTATGTTTACCTGGGACAAATAGTCTGACTAGGTAAGTCCAACTTCGACCAAGAGGTCAATCGACGGATTCAACTCGGTTAGGCAGCGTTCGGGAAACTACGACACATCTTCTCGTCAGACATACCTCAAAACCTTAAAACGAAATTGTACAACCAGTGCGTGTTGCCAGTGATGACTTACGGATCTGAGACGTGGTCCTTCACTGCTGGCCGTATGAGGAAGCTCAAGGTCGCTCAGCGAGCTATGGAGAGGGCTATGCTATGGTTTCTCTGCGTGATAAACTTAGAAATTAGTATATCATCATATATAGAACCAGAGTAACCGACATAGCCCAACGGATTAGTAAGCTGAAGTGGCAGTGGGCCGGCCATATAGCTCGAAGAACCGACACCGATGGGGAGGAAAGGTTCTTGAGTGGCAGCCTCGTACCGGTAGGCGAAGTGTAGGGCGACCCCCCACGAGATGGAGTGACGACCTGGTAAGACATGCAGGAATTCAATGAATGCAGGTGGCTCAGGACCGTGCTTTGTAGCATTCCTTGGGGGAGGCCTATGTTCAGCAGTGGACTTATGAAAGGCTGTAATGATAATGATGATGATGATGAAATAATTTGCTTGGAACTGAACCGCAAATATAAAAGTTTGATTTTTCGTCTTATGTTAAAAGTACGTGGACAACTGCCAACTAGAATTGCTCGATTACAGTAGAAGATACACCTATATTATTTTCAATAAAATATTAAATTCTTTACGTGGTAGAGCCATGCTGCAGTTTTATTAGAAGTATGGTTGTAGCACGAATGGGTCGGCTCGACCGGGGAAGGACCACGCTCTCACAGAATACACATTAACACTGTTGTGTTTCGTATGGTGAGTGTAGAGAACCGGAGACCTTTTTTACTGGAAAAGAGGCATTCCATCTTAGTCCTCACGGGTGACAATGCATCTGCATTTTGATTCGCAAACGAGGATAGATGTAGATGTCAATAGGCCACAGCAACCACTTACCATCAGGTGGACTGTGTGCTCGTTTGTCACCCTATCCTATAAAAAAAAACGAACGTCACATTAGACACATAAATGAAATTATGTCTAAAGTATGTGTTTTATGGAATAAGTTATAATTGTAAGATGAACCAACATCGATGATAAACGGTAAACGGTAGAAGTCCTCTAGCGGTATGCAGACAAATCCTTTGTCGCGTCCAACATAAACAAACTGCGAACAAAAGACGGATGTGTATCTGTGCTTGTATACTGAGTATTTATAACGGGCAATGATTACCGAGTTAGAATTGGTATCTCGCTCCAAATTAATATTAATTTTTGTATGATGTTGTTGGTATTCAAGAGTGCGTTGGGTCCTATGTCTAGCTAGATGGCTGCCGAAATATGCAAGTATATTATATTATGTAAAATGACCATTTTATTGTATTCTTTAAGACGATCGTTGGGCCTTGTGTTTGTATAGTTAACATAGGTACGTAGTAATAATATAATATATTCTTTGATATCTGTGTGTAGTGTAGTGTTAGGGATAAAATTAGCAGCGTCTAAGCTTCATTGCGTTAGCAAATATTCATGAATAATAAACCTAGCAAGCTAACAGCATAGCATAGTAATCGATTGCTGAAAACAGAATTTGAAAATTCGAAACCGTTCTCGAGATAATCGTGGGACAGACGGACATACGGACAGACATCGTGAAATCAATAAGTGACTTCGCAAGCTTCGCCACTTAATAAGGTAGCGGGCAGCCATTACAAAGTCTATTCCTCCTGATAATGCATCGGATTTGAGACGAAACACGTATCGTATTATAGTGGTGTGTTTTTCCTGGTGTAGTGGTATTGGGAACACCACTATGTTTGGTAGTGGTGCACTCAATTGAGGGAGTGCGGGACTTGCTCTTCAAACAAGGTAAAACACGTCTAATTAGTTTCAAGATCTTTAAGTAATTTATAATCGAAAATTTATTATATCGAATTTTTATGGCCTAATAATTTTTACTCTTATATTTGATTAAATATCAAAATACAGATGAGTAGAGATGTGAGACGAGAGATTAAATCTTACCCTTGATGGCCAATGGCATTCCAGTAGTGTCTCGAGTTCTCATTACTCTTCACTACTTCAGACTATGTTATTCCCAGCCCATCAACTTGTTCTGCAGTCATAAAATGCTGCAGCATGACTCTACCATGTTAAGTCGAGTGGAATTGTATTAAAATATTCTCCAGGCCCAATTTCGGTCACGGCGGCCAGTAGCAACGGAGACTAGCTATTTCCACAGGACAGGATTATACTGCACTTGCACAGGACAGGATTACACTGCACATCAGGCGCGGGATAATACACTTGAATACACGGGAGTGAAACATACATAATTTTCTGACTCTGCGCAGCGTACTGACTGAGAATTTAATGAGAGAAAAACCCAATAACTGACTTTGATTATGACCCGGGATTCATATCCGGGACCACATGATCAGTATCTGTAAAGAATTAAATTAGTATTAAATTTTAACAGCAAATACTATCAAGTTTTACGATAACAAATCTGGGTTCATATTATTACTTTGCCTTCAAGTCATACTACAAGTCATTATTTTTCTGAACTTGATATAAAACTGGAGTACAACAAACAGGCCTCTAACCATATTCCGAAAAACTAACCTTTACAACTATTTCTGGTTATCGATAACCACAAAGATATTACTTTAAAATAAACTAAATAATATCAATTTATTTACATATTATTCGTATTATAATATTGTTTATACATTATATAATATTATTTATTCATTAGAAATGTACGCAATAAGTTTGCCTTTTTAAATTTATTTTCCTGTATGGGTAAACCGTATAGTGGCCGTGCAAGAAAAACGTACACAATGCTATATCGTCCAGTGGGCGTCGTAAAAGGCGACAGAGGGAAATTGAAACAAGTGATGACCGTCAGAATCTTCCTGGTAACAACTCAAAATAATAAAAAACTGCGGTTGCCAACATACCTACCAAGCGAAAATAGCAAATCCTTTATATGAGGCAATCTATGGGGAGGCAGACCTTTATAGGCTGTAATGGATGGATAGCCGACATAGCCCGACGGATTAGTAAGCTGAAGTGGCAAAGGACAGGCCATATATTTCGAAGAACTGACAAACGATGGGGAAGAAAGGTTCTCGAGTGGCGGCCTCGTACCGGCAGGCGAAGTGAGGGCCCCCACTAGATGGAGTAACGACCTGGTACAGGAAGTCAATGGATTCCGGTGGTTTGGGACCGTGCTTTGTGGCATTCCTTGGGGGAGGCCTATGTTCAGCATTGGACTTGTGCAGGGCTGTAATGAAAATGAAATGAAATGACTGGACGGATGTATGGGTTCACTGGGATATTTCAATATATTTTGGAATATGTAGCACCTTTATACGAACTCATTGTATAATTATATCTGTCTTGTACTCTGCTTTATATTTATAGAATAAAGTCTGCCTGATAAGAGGATGCTGTGGCCCATAGACATCTACATCTGAAAATGCAAATCCGCTGCGTACGAAATCCAGCAGCATTAAAATGCATGGTATTCTCCGAGAGTGTGGACCTTCCTCGGTCGAGCTGACCCATTTGTGCTACAACTATGTAGCCGTGATCGCTACCAAGCTATTTCTAATTTGTTTTGTGTTGTTAATTGTGTTACATACATGATTGTAAGCTGTTATTTATAAATAAAGTTCCGCTGGGTTTCTTGCTAGTTCTTCCCAGGACAAAGGTTTTTTTTCGAATCAGTGGTAATTAAACAAAAGAGTGACTTTCAATAAGTATAATTTATAATCTATATTGAATAAATAAGTCTCTGTTTCTGTTTCATAAACAGATAAAAAATAATTTAGCTAGCATACACTCGCTACATCAAAAGTTGTATGTACTGTGGGAGATTAATATATCGTAATCCTAGGCGCAATACCAGCTGATTTAAAAAAAAGAACTTTTGTCTTGTCACGGCGGCGTAACAGAATGCACCGGCCCATATCGTCCTATGCAGGTGTTCATACACTGAAGTAGCTACTTACTACACGGTGGACTGTAAGCTTGTTTGTTACTTCAGTTTCAATTATAAATTGTGATTTGTACATATAAATAAAATTGAAGTGTCTGTCTGTTATATCGAAACTGGACTTCAATGGACTGTTTTAATTATAATAATATGTATTTCAAAACGAAATGAAAGCAATCACTTTATCTCCCCTGACGCCAACAGAGGGGTGAGAGTTTAATGTGTGTATTTGTATATCTACGCAAAGATATTATATATAAAAAAGAGGTATCATTGTATCTACGTCTGTTTGTGTCATCGTAGCGCCTAAACGTATTAAACCGGTTATTTAGTTTCTTTTGGTTTAAAGGTAACTTGATCGAGAGTATTCTTAGTCATGTATGATGTATTCAAGAAAATTGTGCTAGTACTACACTGCAGCTATATTATGGTTCTAGCACGAATAGGTCGACCGAAGTAATACCACGCTCTCACACAAATCAGCGTAAAAATGTTTCTTATGGTGAGTGTTGAGAACCGGAGATACTTTTTACTATTTTTTTTACAAGATAGGGTGACAAACGAGCACACAGTTCACCTGATGGTAAGTGGTTGCTTTGACCCATAGTCATCTACGTCTATCCTCGTTTGCGAATCAAAATGCAGATGCGTTGTCACCCGTGAGGACTAAGATGGAATGCCACTTTTCCAGTAAAAAGGGTCTCCGGTTCTCTACACACACCATACGAAACAGTGTTAAGCTGCTATTTGACGTTGGTATTCTGTGAGAGCGTGGTCCTTCCCCGGTCGAGACTTATTCGTGCTACAACTATACTACTAATATATCTGTAGCATGGCTCTACCACGTAAAATGGTAACGAGGCATTCAATCTTAGTCCTCAGGAGTGACAACGCATCTGCATTAGATTCTTAATAGAGGAAAAATGCAGATCTCTGTGGACTATAGCATCCACTTACCATCAGGTTGACTGTGTGCTCATTAAATGACAAATTTTGTCACCCTTATTCTATACTTATTTTATCCCGACAGCCTGTACCTGACTTGATACCATTGACAGAACGGCAAGAAATCCTTCGTTATCCCTACACATGAAAGCAACACTCAGGCAAGACGTAGCATACCGTCGCGGCAGATTAGGACAGTCGTGCAGATTACGTTAGTCTTAGATCTTCTGAATAAATATATGACCTAGTGCTCAAATATTTATTCAGAAGAATAGAAAAATATTCAACAACAAAAAATTACTCGAATATCCTTTTGTAACCAAAATTCAAAGTGGTCGTACCTCGGAATACATTCCGAAGGCTGCCGAATCATTTCGACGGCATTTCAGGCCCTGAAGGCCTGAGCAGCTGCTGAAATAGCACCCATGGACTTACAGCAGCATTGTGTTTGAAGCTACAACCATTATAAATAAAATTTCAACTGTAATATCATAACATTAATTTATGTTACTATTCGTTATCTAAAAACACTTGCCGTCCTTTCCCCGTAGTACTGCAGCGTATGTAGATGTAATTTGATCTTATATATTCGGTGTGGTCTCCAGTGTCCACATTATCGCTAACTGCATTTTGGGTGAGCACCACTTCTTTTTCCTCCTGTTTAGAGTATGATTTTCTTGGTAGAATCTGATTGTCGAGAACAAACTTGCGTCCGTTCTTAATGTCGTATGTCTGTGTAATGTTTCGAGCCATATTGTGTTTCCCGCCCTTTCTTAGAACGCTGCACTGGCAGGGTCGCCAATCGCCATGCAGCGTGAGAGGTAGATAGCAATAAGAACACGTATGTAATGCTTGGTATGTTTATTACTGACTACAAATTATAAAACATGTTTCACCAGTTACACTATTAAAGTGGCATCGGGCCTAAGAATGAAATGCCTTGAGTTTAAAATTCTTTTGTGGAATACATACACAATAGCAATATTAAAATTTTAGAAAACTTAAAGAGAGAATTACCTTAGTAGGATCACTCAGATCAGGATACTTGGATAAAGTTATTAAATTATTATTTTGTCATAGTTCCTTGATACGAGTGCAAATTTTCAAGTCAATTGGCCGTTTAAATGTTGGTGCAAATTACATTAAAAAGATTCTGTTACACAAATAGATCGATAGATAGATAAATAGATACAAGCGAAGCTAATAAACGCAACCATAAACCAAACATACACTGATATATTACATACAACGCATTTTTGTATGAGTAAAAAGGCCTAATACAACAGCAAATCGAAAGAATATAAGAGGTTAAGTTTTAGGATAGCTAACACTAATAATTTTTAAGACGCTTCTACTAGCTTCGTTTTTTTCAAAGAATATTTAAGTAAAATCTATTCTTTTATTGAATATTTTTCTATTTTTCTGAAGAACTGTTGAGCACTATAGTAAAATTATTTTGTGCATGCAGTTGGGGTCTAGCCGGGCTGAGGCCGAGCTATGTTTTATGACCCAAACTGCACGCACAAAATAATCCTAGTATCTATAGGTCTTAATCTGCACGATGTCGCGTCGGTATACTACGTCTGGTCTGTGGACACGTGGTCAAAGTTGCTATATGTTGCTTTCATGTGTAGTGATACCGAAGGATTCCTTGCCGTCCTGTCAATGGTATCGAGTCTATCTCCGAGTCCAGATACAGGTTGTCGGAGGCCATTCACACTAAGGTTTTTATCTAACGTTCCACTACTGAAAGATGGTATCTCCCGTTGTAGGAAGTGTTTTACACACCTCGAACGCGAAGCGAAGAGTATAGGCTTTACTATCGACTTGAAATTACTTGATTATTTTTATATTGCTAATACGTGAAAGAAAGCACATTAATATTATGAGGAAACTAATAAATAACACTAAAATTAAAAAGGCCCCGATATAAAAATAATGAGCTGATGATTTTCTTGAATCATAGTTAAGAACACTCTCGATTAAGTTATCTTTAAATTAAAAGAAACTAAATCATAATCGGTCCTACCATTTGGGCGATACGATGCCACAGACAGACACGCAAATACATAGAAACACCAATGGCCAATAAAACATTTATCGAGTTTGTGCAGCCCATACAGTACAGACATACATACATAAAGACAGACAGATAGACAAAAATTTTCAATGGTTTTTCATGTTATAACTGTATACAAATAAAGTTTTATTTATAATATAATATAATTTATTTATTTATAATATAATATATTTAAAATATAAATTTTATTTATATGTATAACAAACAAGTGACAAACACACTTACAGTCTATCGTAAGTACTTACCACAGTGTATGAACACCTGTAGCAACAAAAAAGGCTATGGGACGATATGGGCCGGTGCATTCTCTTACGCAGCAATCACAAGACAAAAGTTCTTTTTTTTTAATCAGGTAGTATTGCGCTCAGGATTACGATATATTAATCTCCCACAGTATATACAACAAGCGAGCTTATGGTAGCTGAAATATTTTTTTATATCTATATAGACGGGCCAACCGAAGCAAAACGAAGCACTACCTACCTTTTCTCGAAGCGCTTCGTCGTTATTTTGAACTCTCATAACTTGGGTTTGGATTGTACCAGATATACAAAATTCTCGGGATACGATGTTAATAATAGACTTTTTTTTTATAGGATAGGGTGACAAACGAGCACGCAGTCCACCTGATGGTAAGTGGTTGCTGTAGCCCATAGACATCTACGTCTATCCTCAATAAAGACTCAAGATGCAGACGCTTTGCCACCCGTGAGGACTAAGATGGAATGCCTCTTTGCCAGTAAAAAGGGTCTCCGGTTCTCTACACTCACCATACGAAACACAGCAGCGTTAAGCTGCTATTTTACGCTGGTTTTCTGTGAGAGCGTGGTGCGTCTCCGGTTGAGCCGACCCATTCGTACTACAACTATACTACTAATATAGCTGCAGCATGCCTCTACCACGTAATCGATATTACTCTCTCTAATTATCACTTATTAAATATATTAAGTTTCACTTGCATAGCTCTTATACTTTAGATTTTTATCTAAAAAAACGGTACTTCCTGAAGTCGTAGAAGGCTGAGATTTGTTATGTAAGCTAGTATTAGTACAATAACAACAAAAAATTTTAAAACTTGGAACTTAGGGATGAAAGTTTGTATGAGACTTCCGCAAATTTTAATGCTAGAGGTCGGAAAATTGATATTGTGACTCCTCTGTTACTCCTTGTTATAAATAATAATAATAAAATATATATTTCAGGATTTTTGGTAAATCAAGAACTTTTACCTCCCAACCCTCTAAATATGGGGATGGAAGTTTGTATATGGGTTTTCCCATACAAAGTTAATTTCATGCTAGAGATCTGAAAATTATACAAGTACATAGACTTCTAATTACAAATTAAAAAATACGTGTTTCAGGTTTTTAAAAAATTCCTCCTTCAGCCCCTTAAATTAGAAAATAAAAGTGTATGTGCTTTCCTCAAGTTTCAGAATATTACTAGATTATTATAATTATATTATACGAATAATATTACCATGCTTATGTACTTCGTTAAAAATTAAAATGTGGTGACAAGTATTTCCAAAAGAAAACTTCTATGGATATGAGAAATCACAATGGCGTAGGGGATGGAAGCTTGTATGGGTTTTCCCATACAAAGTTAATTTCATGCTAGAGATCTGAAAATTATACAAGTACACATACAAAAAACCGTCCCGAAGAACGAAAAAATACAGTTCTAAGCTATACTCAATCACATAGTCAACAACATCGCGAATCCGTAGCGCGATATTCAGCTTCACATCCGGAGGTCGACCGGGAGGCAGTTGCACGATACTCAGCCTCTCATCCAGAAGTTAACCGCGAAGCAGCTTGTCGTAAAAGATTAAATGAAAAATTAAAATTTAAGATAAAAAATTCCTGCCCCCTCAACCCCGCGCAGTAGCTAAAAATAATTGTCCTTGACAGTGAGCGGGTCGATTGTCGATTGTCTTGTCAATTGTTGATTGTCTTGTTTAATGCAGAATATTTACTTAGATGTAGTAGGCAGAAAGTTGCATTTAATCTAGTATTCGTTTAGAATTTATTAAGAAAGGTTATTTTAGTGCAAGGCTGTTTTCTTTAGATTTGATAGGCTTGTACCGAGGTTTAGGTGGGTATATTTAGTTAGTTTGAACGTTGTCGAATTTCCTACTGAATTAAGAGTGAACATGGATTGTAAAATAGTTTCACTTGAAATAGAATTAGGACCCCACCGTCGTGTGGTTCATATGCCGGGAAATGGTTACTGCCACTTTACTACACTACTTACACTAACCCTGTTGTCACCACAGGGTTAGAAAAAACTATAGTCATTAAGAAAGGAGTGAAAGTAATGCTTAAATGAAATATAGACGTTTCTTTGGGTCTTGGCAATGGTACTATAGGCACAGACAAAATAGAATGGGTTTCGAAAGATAAAAATAAAGTAAGAAGAGTTGCGATAATTTTCACCTAGAAACTTATACCACCTATAGAACTAGCATCTGTAAAATCGAAATTTAAATCTATCAATAGAGCATTCGATCAACGTGAACAGTTTCCAATCTGTGTCGCGTATGCTATCACCACACATAAAAGTTAAAGGGCTAAGTTTAAATAACGCTCTCATTGATATTGGGTCATCCACGTTTTCTTGTGGGCAGGCTTTTGTAGCACTCTCTAGAGTGACTAATTTGCAATTACTTTGCACCTTATAAATATTGACTTTAGTAGTATTAAAGTCCGCTATAGTCGAATATAATCATCTAAGCGCCAAGTATCGCCCTGATCTATCGCTTATTAAAAACAGTCAACCAACAAAGAATAAAAGCACCTCTGAGGTACAAGAAATACATCCAAAAAAAAATTAACAGAATAAAAAAATATTGGCATAAGAAACTTACAAGAAGAAATCCCACCAAAAACATTTTATGCAAAATGTTGCCAAGATGAGACCATATGCCTCGCACTATTTATACGTGGTAGAGCTATCCTGCAGCTATATCAATAGTATAGTTATAACACGAATGGGTCGGCTCGACCGGGGAAGGACCACGCTCTCACAGAATACCAGCGTAAAATAACAGCTTCATGCTGCTGTGTTTCGTATGGTAAGTGTGGAGAATCGGATACCCTTTTTACTGGAAAAGAGGCATTCTATCTTAGTCCTCGTGGCTGACAACGCATCTGCATTTTGATTCGCAAACGAGTATAGATGTAGATGTCTATGGGCCACAGCAACCACTTACCATCAGGTGGACTGTGGGCAGCAGCATCTTTCTGATAACAGTTTTTTTGATTTAACCCTCTCACCAAGCGTGGCAATTATGGCAATATACCCCACATGATTAAAGTTTTGAAGAGACGGCCCCCAGTCCCCGGCCGCCCGGCTATTCCTGGCTACAGTGGCGACCATGATAACGGCGGGGCAGGGAATGCTACGAAACTCCGGTGGAGATTCAGTTGCCATCTAAGATGATTTGACCTGGCAACATATAACGCAAGCACCCTGAGGACTGACTCTGGTCCGAAGAGAGGGGGAGGACATGGTAATACTCGAATCTGTCAACTTGTTCTATCACCGGGAGGGTGACCATCTGTCCCAAGGAGGTGTCGGATTTATCGTCCACGAGTCTCTCGTTAACAATATTGTAAAGATTGAGAGTGTGTCAACGGGGGTTGCATACCTTATACTCAGAATCTCCAAGCGGTATTCGCTGAAGGTTATACAGGTTTACGCACCAACCTCGGCACATCCCGATGAGGAGGTGCAGGACATGTATGAGGATATATCTACAGCCACGCATTTCTCCAAAACCCACTATACGGTGTTAATGGGAAAGTTTGACGTAAAACTAGGCACAAGAAAGAACGGTAAGCTGAAGGTAGGGTAATTTGGAATAGAGCAACGAAACCCAAGTCCCTCCAAACTCGTCAGGTATACCTCAAAACTTGAAAACAAGTCTGTACAACCAGTGTGTGTTGCCAGTGATGACCTATGGAACTGAGACGTGGTCCTTCACTGCTGACCGGATGGGGAAGCTCAAGTTCGCTCAGCGAGCTATGGAGAGGGCTATGCTCGGAGTTTCTCAGCGTGATAAACTTAGAAATGAGGATATTCGCTCTAGAACCAGAGTGACCGACGTAAGCTCTTCTAACGTGGTAGAGCCATGGTGCAGCTATATTAGTAGTATAGTTGTAGCACAAATGGGTCAGCTCAACTGGGGAAGGACCACGCTCTCACAGAATACCAGCGTCAAATAGCAGCTTAACACTGCTGTGTTTCGTATGGTGAGTGTAGAGAACCGGAGACCCTTTTCACTGAAAACGAGGCATTCCATCTTAGTCCTCACGGGTGACAACGCATCTGCATTTTGATTCGTAAACTAGGATAAATTTAAATTTCTATGGGCCACAGCAGCCACTTACATTCAGGTGGACTGTGTGCTCGTTTGTCACCCTATCCTATAAAAACAACCCCAGGAAACTGAACCAGGTGACAGATGCAGCAACATCTTCCTGATAACAAAAGAATAATGATCGTAACGGTGTCGTAAGAGGCAACATGAAACCACCCAGGAGATAGACACCGGCGTTTTCGTAATAACAGCTAAAAATACTGTTAAATACTATGCAAAACTATGCAACTATCAACAATGGCAACCCCTATGAGGCAACGTATAGGGAGGTCTTATATTCTGCAAAGGACTTTTAATTACTTAGATGTAGTAGGCAGAAAGTTGCATTTAATCTAGTATTCGTTTAGAATTTATTAAGAAAGGTTATTTTAGTGCAAGGCTGTTTTCTTTAGATTTGATAGGCTTGTACCGAGGTTTAGGTGGGTATATTTAGTTAGTTTGAACGTTGTCGATTTTCCTACTGAATTAAGAGTGAACATGTATTGTAAAATAGTTTCACTTGCAATAGAATTAGGACTCCACCGTCGTGTGGTTCATATGCCGGGAAATGGTTACTGCCACTTTACTACACTACTTACACTAATGGTGACAACAGGGTTAGAAAAAACTATAGTCATTAAAAAGGAGTGAAAGTAATGCTTAAATGAAATATAGACGTTTCTTTGGGTCTTGGCAATGGTACTATAGGCATTATTGACAAAATAGAATGGGTTTCGAAAGATAAAAATAAAGTAAGAAGAGTTGCAATAATTTTCACCTAGAAACTTATACCACCTATAGAACTAGCATCTGTAAAATCGAAATTTGAATTTATCAATAGAGCATTCGATCAACGTGAACAGTTTCCAATCTGTGTCGAGTATGCTATCACCACACATAAAAGTTAAAGGGCTAAGTTTAAATAACGCTCTCATTGCTATTGGGTCATCCACGTTCTCTTCCACCTTATAAATTTACTGATTAATTGACTTTAGTAGTATTAAAGTCCGCTATTGTCGAATATAATCGTCTAATATATATACGATCTATCGCTTATTATAAACAGTCAACCAACAAAGAAAAAAAAACACCTCTGAGGTGCAAGAAATACATCCCAAAAAAAAAGAAAAATTAACAAAATAAAAAAATATTGCCATAAGCAACTTACAAAAAGAAAATCCCACCAAAAACATTTTATGCTAAATGTTGCCAAGATGAGACCATATGCCTCGCACTATTTATACGTGGTAGAGCCATCCTGCAGTTATATCAATAGTATAGTTATAGCACGAATGGGTCGGCTGGACCGGGGAAGGACCACGCTCTCACAGAATACCAGCGTAAAATAACAGCTTAATGCTGCTGCGTTTCGTATGGTAAGTGTGGAGAACCGGATACCCTTTTTACTGGAAAAGACGCATTCTGTCTTAGTCTTCGTGGCTGACAACGCATCTGCATTTTGATTTGCAAACGAGGATAGATGTAGATATCTATGGGCCACAGCAACCACTTAACATCAGGTGGACTGTGTGCTCGCTTTTCACCCTTATTCTATAAAAAAAAAACTGTCAAGCAGTTATCAGATCTTATGTAGAACCAAGCGTCTACACTCCCTAACTCTACAAGCCCTAACTTCACAAACTTCAAATAATTAATAAAAATAATTATACAAACTTACTTCAAATAAAGGTATTAGTTATTCCATAATAAAATGAAATATCCCAGTGTACCCAATGTCATAAATACGCAATTTTGCTACTGCTATTTAACGTTTCGCAACATTACTCTGTTAAAGTTGGCAAAAAATTACTTCGCGTACATCCGCTCGATAAAATAAAATGATGTGTCTTACCTAGTTTGAAGAGCCTCCTAGAGAGTTTCATAGTGTAGTGGTGCTGGGAGTAGTGGTGCTGGGATTAGTGGTTACGGTGATAGTGCACGCAATTGAGGGAGGGCGGGAGGTGCTCTTCATACTAGGTAAGACACATCATTTTATTTTATCGAGCGGATGTACGCGAAGTAATTTTTTTCCAACTTTAATATAATGGACTTCCGCAAAGTAACGCCTGATTCTATTAATTACATTACTCTGTGTTAGCTGTGGTTGCCTATAACTGGGTGAGCACATTGCATGTTTCTCACAAAACTTGCATCTTGTTTTTAGTTTTTGTGCATCATCTGTCGGTGACCCGTATAGAATAGAAAAGAATAGAATAATGTTTTATTCAATATCGATTATTACATAATTCTTATTGAAAGTCATTTTTTATTTACCACTGGTTCGGAAAATACCTCTGTCCTGGGAAGAACCAGCAAGAAACCCAGCGGGACTTTTTTTTTTCAAACATAATTTCGTTTATACAATTTTTAAATGATTTTTCATAGAACCAGCATGGTGGCGATCACCTTATTCCCAGGGGTTATTTTTATTCATGTATTCCTTGATATTATAATAACACTTTTTGTACAGTTTTTCTTTAATAAAACTTTTAAAGTTGTTTATTGACAAACTTTGAATATGTAATATAAATAAATAAATAAATAAACCCATTCATCTATCCATTACAGCTTTATTAGTGATCGATGATTACAGCCTATAAAAGTCTGTCTGAACATAGGCCTCCCCACACATTATGCCATTTTCGCTTGGCAGGTGTGTTGGCAACCGCAGTTTTTATTATTTAGAGTTGTTATCAGGAAGATTTTATTTATATGATAAAGGTGACAAACGAGCACACAGTTCACCTGATGGTAAGTGGTAGCTGCGGCCCATAGACATCTACATCTATCTTCTATTCCAAATAAAAATGCAAATGCGTTGTCACCCGTGAGGACTAAGATGAAATGCCTCATTTCCAGTAAAAAGGGCCTCCGGCCACCTGCACTCACCAAGCGCAACGCAGAGGTAAACCTCTACTTCACGCTGGTATTCTGTGAGGTCGTGGTACCACCCCAGTTCGAGCCCACCCTTCCGTGCGACAGCAAAAGCTACCGCGTGGCTCTACCACTGTTGAAAAAGAAAAGATGCCGCTGCCCATCACTTGCTTGTTTCTCCCCGTCGCCTTTTACGATGCCCACTGGACGATATGGGATAGTGGTTATTTTTACACGGTCACTATACGATATACGCTCAGAAAAATAAATTTAAAACGACAAAATTATTCCGTGAATTTCTAATGAATAAATAATATTTTATAATGTACAAATATTATTTTATTCTGTGAACAATAATATGTACATAAATCGATAATATTTAGTTTATTGTAAAGCAATAACTTTGTGGATATCGATAATTAGGAATAGTTGTAAAAGTTAGTTTTTCAGATAATATTTAAAGTACTGTTTATTGTACACTACGATATGCGATGGACTTAACGCGTTCATGCGGTACTCCAGTTTTTTTTTATCAAGTTCAGAAAATAATGACTTTTCGTATGACGCGATTTGACTTATGGTAGAGTCATTTTCTGTGAAGGTAAAGTAATAATTTGAAACCAGATTTCTTATCGTAAAACTTGATAGTATTTGCTATTAATATTTAATAATTATTTAATTCTTTACGTATAATTTAGAGTTTATAAGTTAAAATGATATTGATATGTCTTCCCCACCATACCCCATTATCTTACCGTGGGTGTCGTAATAGGCAACAGAGGGAAACTGAGGCAGAAGATGGGCAGCAGCATCTTTCTGATAACAGTTTTTTTCAGTTAACCCTCTCGCCAAGCGTGGCAATTATGGCAATATACCCCCCATGATAAAAGTTTTCAAGAGACGGCCCCCAGTCTCCGGCCGCCCCGCTATTCCTGGCTACGGTGGCGAAAAGGATAACGGCGGGGCAGGGAATGCTAAGAATCTACGGTGGAGGTTCAGTTGCCATCTAAGACGACTTGACCTGGCAACATATAACGCAAGTACCCTGAGGACCGACGAGAAGATCCTGGAGTTGGAAGAAGAGATAGACAAGGTGCGCTGGAATATTATAGGATTATCTGAGGTCCGAAGAGAGGGGGAGGACATGGTAATACTCGAATCTGTCAACTTGTTCTATCACCGGGAGGGTGACCATCTGTCCCAAGGAGGTGTCGGATTTATCGTCCACGAGTCTCTGGTTAACAATGTTGTAAAGATTGAGAGTGTGTCAACGAGGGTTGCGTACTTTATACTCAGAATCACCAAACGGTATTCGCTGAAGGTTATACAGGTTTATGCACCAACCTCGGCACATCCCGATGAGGAGGTGCAGGACATGTATGAGGATATATCTACAGCCACGCATTTCTCCAAAACCCACTATACGGTGTTAATGGGAAAGTTTGACGTAAAACTAGGCACAAGAAAAAACGGTGAGCTGAAGGTAGGGTAATTTGGAATAGAGCAACGAAACCCAAGTTCCCCCAAACTTGTCAGATATACCTCAAAACTTGAAAACGAGACTGTACAACCAGTGTGTGTTGCCAGTGATGAACTATGGAACTGAGACCTTCACTGCTGACCGGATGATGAAGCTCAAGGTCGCTCAGCGAGCTATGGAGAGGGCTATGCTCGGAGTTTCTCAGCGTGATAAACTTAGAAATGAGGATATTCGCTCTAGAACCAGAGTGACCGACGTAAGCTGAAGTGACAAAGGGCTGGTCATATAGCTCGAAGAACCGACAATCGATGGGGAAGAAGGATTCTCGAGTGGCCAACCTCGTACCGGCAGGCGAAGTGTAGGGAGCCCCCCACTAGATGGAGTGAAGACCTGGTAAGACATAGAGGAAGTCAATGGATGCAGGTGGCTCGGTACCGTGCTTTATGGCATTCCTTGGGAGAGGCCTATGTTCAGCAGTGGACTTGTGAAGGTCTGTAATGATGATGATGCTGACATTATAGCTACACATAAAATGTTTCATACTTTAATATACTTCTCGTTATCCAAATATGTTCGTTGTTTATTGAAATAACTGAAATTTTAAGGAAATAAAACAATTACCATTACCATTAAAGTTTATAGCCCATTAAAAGTCCTTTGCAGAACATAGACCTCCCTATACGTTGCCTCATAGTGTTGCCATTGTTGATAGTTGCATAGTTTTGCATAGTATTTAACAGTAGTTTTTAGCTGTTATTACAAAGACGCTGGTGTCTATCTCCTAGGTGGTTTCATGTTGCCTCTTACGACACCGTTACGATCATTATTCTTTTGTTATCAGGAAGATGTTGCTGCATCTGTCACCTGGTTCAGTTTCCTGGAATGATATGAGGTAGACGATTTTCTCATATAGTATAATAATAAAACAATCCGAAAACTAAACTAAATGCTGTATAATTTATTTCGTACTTTTTATTATTTAATTCTCTTCTCTGCGGTGAAATAAAAGTAATAATATAATGAAGATTGTAAAAATTTAAAACACCTATAAGTTAAGTATATATTATGTACAGTGTACACATAAAAACAGTACAAAGTTCACCTTAGAAATACTTTTTGGCGCAGTCGTATCAGGCACGTGTTTTTTGCGCGTATTGTTTTTCATATTAATTTTTAAATAAGTAAGTTATAGTAAACATTATATATAGAGATCAATGCGACAGTAGCTGTCAAGCGCGATGTAATTATTTGTTGAACAAAAGGTTTCCGATAGTCCAGTTCGGTCGGTGACAAGGCGCACGCGCATTATCGCGCATTCGTTCGCACAACGCACACGCTTGTACCCGCGAAAAGAGAGCGTACGTTCATCGCAATGATATTGGCCGGGGCGCAAATCGTGGACGACCACAGTGTGGCCTACCGGCCGGAAAACATGCCAGAAACAGTGAAATCAAGTGTGACACCAGCTATCCCCAGGGAAGGCTCATCATCTCAAGACACGCAAGTCGTCGCGAAAATCCCAAAGAGGGATCTAGTCGATATCCAGTTTACAAATATCACATGCACCGTCAGCTTGGGGATCAATAAAGGTAAAATTTACAATTAAAGCAATTGCAATTGGAAAAAATTACATACTTATTTTGGAAGAGACACAGTCTATACCTGGTAGAGCCATGCTACAGCTATATTACGGTCGTATATTGTTGTCGGCTCGACCGAAGAAAGACCACGCTCTTACAGATTATATGCATAAAATTATAGTATTAAATACCGGCTTTACTGCTGTGTTTCGTATGGTGAGTGTGAAGAACCGGGGACCCTTTTAAGTGAAAACGAAGCATTCCATCTTAGTCCTCAAGGATGACAAAGCGTTTACATTTTGATTCTTAATGGTGAATAGATGTAGATGTCTATAGACCACAGCATCCACTTACCATCAGGTGGACAGTGTGTTCGTTTTTAACCTTAATCTATAAAATCATTCCTTATAATTATTAGTTGCAAATACATTCCTTTATAAATGGTCATCTCTTTAATGATTTCTTATATTTACGCGAACACTACACATTTAAATAAAACTAATTTTACGGATTTTATCGCGTATATTAACTTATTTTTATATTCCCGACGTTTCGGGTGCTTTCCAGCACCCGTGGTCACGGGGGACTGAGGTGTTTGACGTCCTGCTGTCATAGTTAGCCCGGCTACCTTCAGTTTTTTAGTATTAATTTTTGGTTCGATTTACGCAGAATGAGCTTACAGTATCTTGAAGTCTAGCAGTGGTATACTTGGGTTTGGATTTGATTTTATTAGTTATGGAATCCCAAGCAGATGGCAGCACCCATCCATCTTCTCTATTGAAATTAGGATGTTTTTTAGTTTCAATAGCCTCGCGAATCATCCTTGGGAGGAATCGGTGTTCTTTTGCGAGGATTTGTGGTCTATCAAATCTAATGTAATGGCGGGGACGATCTTGAACATGTTCACAAACTGCAGACTTCCCGATACGTCGGTGCTTCACGTCAGCTATATGTTCTTTAACGCGGGTTTTTATAAATCTTTTTGTTTGTCCTATGTACGAGAGACCACATTCACAATCCAGCTTGTACACTCCTGCATCTTGTAGAGGGATATGACACTTGACGGATGGTAAAAATTGACCAATCTTCTTCAGCGGCTTGAAGTATGTTTTAATGGAAGCTCGCTTCAAGATGTAGCCAACCTTGTCTGTGACTCCTCTGACATAGGGTAGTACAGCAGGCACACGCTCGACTGTGGCTGGCTTCACTCGGTCACTGTGACGTAGGCGCGGGACCCGAAGCTTGTTGTCTTGCAGTACTTGCTCGACGTGCTCTGTGACGTTTTCTGTCACAGATCCCTCGTGCTCTCTGAAACAAAGATTTCCCCACGGTAGCTAACTGTGAAGGATGATGGTGCGATTCATCATCCTTCACAGTTAATATCGGTTGGTATGGGTATTTTTTCTGTACACAGTATGACCAATAGTGTTATCAGGATTTCGGATGACTATGACAGCAGGACGTCAAACACCTCAGTTCCCAGTGACCACGGGTGCTGGAAAGCACCCGAAACGTCGGGAATATAAAGATAAGTTAATATACGCGATAAAATCCGTAAAATTAGTTTTATTTTAATGGTCATCTCTTTGTTTAAATACGTGTTTGTTTGAACGATAATTATATGCGTAAATTTATTTTTAAGAAACTGCGTACTTAATTATCATATTTGGTATGTGGTTTTTCCGGATAAGTAATTGCTACCTAAGCAATTTATATAAATTAAATTAATCACACGGAAATGAAATACGTGGTGCAACATTGCAATAAAAGTAACAGTTTACCAATTCAGTCTAAGCTTATATATACGAGTACATCCATCCCACTACTGAGCTTTAGCTTCCGCTCATTTCTGATAGAATATTGCTACAATCATGTTTTTTTTTAATCCATTGTAAGGATATCACGTAAGATATTATACTATAAAATTAAAAATTTTGTACAGCCGACTTCAATATAAGTTATTAAGAATAACTCAAAAACTATTGGTCTGACCTTGATTAAATGGGATGTATGGGACCACACGAGAAGTATCAGCTTTCAAATAAAAAAGATTCATCGAAATCGGTTCACATAGAATAATTTAAAATTAAAAATTTTGTACAGCCGACTTCAATATAAGTTATTTAAGAATAACTCAATAACCATTGGTATGACCTTGACCAAATTCATATGGGACCACACGAGAACTATCAGCTTTCATATAAAAAAAGAATCATCGAAATCGGTTCCCCCAGTACAAAGTTATGAGGTAGCACACATAAAAAAAAACATACACTCGAATTGAGTACCGTCTCCTTTTTGGAAGTCGGCAGAAAAAAACATACACTCGAATTGAGTACCGCCTCCTTTTTGGAAGTCGGCAGAAAAAACATACACTCGAATTGAGTACCGTCTCCTTTTTGGAAGTCGGCAGAAAAAAACATACACTCGAATTGAGTACCGCCTCCTTTTTGGAAGTCGGCAGAAAAAACATACACTCGAATTGAGTACCGTCTCCTTTTTGGAAGTCGGCAGAAAAAAACATACACTCGAATTGAGTACCGTCTCCTTTTTGGAAGTCGGCAGAAAAAAACATACACTCGAATTGAGTACCGCCTCCTTTTTGGAAGTCGGCAGAAAATAAAGAGAAATATTTTAATTATTTCTTCTGACAATAAAGGTAAATGGACGCATAAAATGAGAATCAGTAGGTCAGATTAGATTCAATATGTAAAGATAGATACAAGGAGCACAAGGGTATTTGTATATGAAACAGAACGTGTATGTACTATTATTCTATATATCTCGGAACGTGATAAGTAAGACCTCGTACTCGTCCGGGCAACGACAACAGTGTAAGGATTATGACGTAAAGAAAAACGTGAAGTACTTTATCTTATTAAAAATAATATCAGCGACGATATCTATCAATTGCATATTATGAATATTAATTTAACATTAGTTTTTCCACCGCCTCACATATGTCATCAGTATTATTTGTCAGGATTGTCGATATTTAAGACAGCAAAGAAGATATTTTAAATTAAATAAATTATTTTTAATTCCACGGAAGCACTTAATATTATGTTGTACAAATGATTTTTTATCCTTTTCTTATAGAATAAGAGTGACAAACGAGCACAGTCCACATGATGGTAAGTGGATGCTGTGGCCCATAGACATCTAAATTTATCTTCGATTAGGAATCAAAATGCAAATTCGCCCCCTGAGGTGTAAGATGGAGTGCCTCGTTTCCAGTAAAAAGGGTCTCCGGTTCTCTACACTCACCAAAGGAAACAGCAGCATTAAGCTGCTATTTTACGCTGGTATTCTGTGAGTGTGGTCCCACTTCGGTCGAGGCGACCCATTCGTGCTATAACAGCATATCTCTACCACGTTAAATAAATAAAAATCTCCCTATAATATCCATTACAACTCCTATTAAGTAAATGGTTTACGATATATCGAAAACTGATTCATAAGTAAAGACGTAAATACGCCAAATTATCAATATTGAAAAGATTTTCCGCATCGCACTTTTAAAAATCAATGATATTTTACGTACTATAATATACTCTCGCATACAATAACACATCAATTATCCACAATGTCACAGTTTAATCATTTATTACGTGTTAGTTTACTTTGTTGATCTTATCATATGACCGTACTTTAGCATTATCTTGAGTAAAATTATGTTAATTCCTTTTTTAAACAGTTTTTTTAATATTTCACAAATTAATTTGTGTATATATTATGTAGTGAATGATTAATATATTACATTTTAACTATTTTAAACACATAATGATTTTTTATATTTACGCGAACACTACACATTGAATAAAACTATTTTTATGTATACTTATTTTTTATTGCTGATGAAAAATATATTTTATTATAAGAACGAAACCAAGCGGCACAAGTTTTGCTTAAGTCAAATTAATCAATATTTCTCATCTTCGTCTTGCATTTGCGATAAAGCAAAACAAAATACTTAAGATTCTTTTTCGAAAGCTTCCGCGTCTGACACTTTCGCTTTTAAATTTAGTCAATTTAACAACGAGCACTAGTGTGTAATGGCGGTGTAAGAATATGCACATATTATCCCGCGGGTATTGTAAGAGGTGACAGAGGGAAACAAACCAGGGAAGTAGCGTCTTTTTAATAACGCTTGCCATGTGTGACATCTATGCCGAATATTCCCCTAATGAGACAATCTATTGTGACCCTTGTTTAGCAATGGACTTTGAAAAACTGTAATGAATGAATAAAAAAATGATGTAAAGATAAAATAATACTGTCCATCCATTTGTACTTGATCGGTAGTGACTGCATAAGTCATAAAATTGTCATCCCTCTCATTCATCTCTGTCCTATAATCACGGGCATACTGAATTATCCACTGAATACTGCTTATTTTCATTTCCCTTGAAAAAATTCATTTGTAACTATTCACCAGAAAAGGTCAAATCGCTGTAGTTTTTTTTTTAAAAATCTAATTTTATATCGCTGATTGTTATAACCCTACTTCTACTCTGCCTTTTCTTTTCAAAGTTCTGGAACGCTTTGTGCACAAATATGTGTTCAAAGCGTATACATAATCTTTTATATCCTTTGCAATCCGGTTTCCCACAATACGACTACGACTCATCGGTGACATTCGATATGGTATGGAGAAACAAAAGCTTAATATTCTCGCTAGATTTTAGTAATGAATTTTATACTGTTGATTTTGATATCAATTGTAAGGAATCCTCCGCTCTCTTAACATATCTCCAACCGTAGACTGGTTTTGAAGTTAATTGTTTGTTCGCCAACAGCGCACTCAAGTCCAAAATGATTTTTCCCCTTGGTTACTACAGCAGCTGGTGTATAACTTCTTTTTTGTACGCATTGTTTTTGTTCATTATTTTAATATATACATTGGTTTTGTTCATACTGTTCATTCTGGTCTGACGGGTATAGAGTGCGAGTCTTAGACAGTATTATAGGCTGTAAGGCATTCCAACTTAGTCCTTTAATTTAATTACCTCTTTTATGTAATGAAATGACATTAAAACTCAGTTCATTTCCCTAATTTTGGACACAGAATTTGCAATTTACCTAAGTGAATATTTACGCCTAAAGCCAATTAATCAATATAATATAAAAATTGTTAAGGCATTTTTTTATAGGATAGGGTGACAAACGAGCACACAGTCCACCTGATGGTAAGTGGTTGCTGTGACCCATGGATATCTACATTTACCCTCAATAAAGAATCAAAATGCAGATGCGTCGTCACCCGCGAGGACTACGATGGAATGCCTCTTTTCCAGTAAAATGGGTCTCCGGTTCTCTACACTTAGCATACGAAACACAGCAGTATCAAGCTACCATTTTACGCTGGTATACTGTGAGAGCGTGGTCCTTCCCCGGTCGAGCCGACCCATTTGTGCTACAACTAAACCATTAAAATGATAGTTTAATATGCACATATGTGAGTATATTAAGCTATTATTTAATTTACTCATATATGTGTATTTTATCGCTAAATGTGACAGTTTCATAGCATTAATTGACAATTGATTACATCCGTTATGACTATTGAACTTAAAACATGGCGCGAAAATTTTATTTTGCTACCCCCATATTAAGATTTTTGCCCTATATCACGGCGGCGGTTTACAAACATAAATTGCACAAGAACAAACACCCAGATACAGAACAACTATTTGTAGGCCATACAAATACTTGTTACGTGCCGGATTCGACCCCAAAGTCCGCAGCGCCGTAACTCAATGCTAAGCCACTGCGCCACGGATCCGTCAAGCATCATTGAAAAGTAAATTGTAGTTGAGGATTTATCTAACTATATATTATTTCGAGGATGTTTAACTTCCCAATTTACAATGGCGCATCTTGGCTCTTAGTGGCGCGTAGTTCATCTTTCAATTCTTTAAGCTTCCACGTACAATACACGTTAAAATTATCGATGGTCGACCAGTTTCGATACAAAGAAAAGCAAAAACTCCTCATGTAAGCAAATCTACCTACAACAATTTAACTGCAGCTGTGACGCCGCTGGTGCCCTCTATGATTACTTTTGCTTGTTGAGACCTAGATTCTCTTTTTGTTCCCGCAGTCGGGACGTTTAACTGACGCTACCGACTTTAGCTCTAGTCAACGTTTTAATAAAAAACGATGTTATAGATTCGATTTTTAAATTCTATTTAAAATAATTTTATATTGACCTACATCGTAAAAGTAAAGGATATGATGTCTTTTTTTCTATATAAAAAAGTAGAAGTTTAACTTTATCAGATAATAAATTTTGAGGACAGAATTGCGTCAACTATTGGAGATTATTTTTTTATCAATTTGATTTGCTTTATCAATTATTAGCATATGTACTTTGATTATATACTTGTATAAAACATATTTATCCATAAGATATAAATTTAATTAACGTGCAGTGTTTTATTAAAGATAAATTAAGTTTTTATCTATTAAAAAAAAGGAAAACACACAAGTAGACTGTGGTTGCAGGTGGCTCTGGATCGTTCTTTGGGGTAATCTACGGTGAAGTCTATTTTCGGCAGTGGACTTGTGATGAATTGTAGTAGTACTATGGAAAAATTGCTTCTTTATTCGATTCATAAGAAGTACTTTCTTCTTCTGCATAAGCACGAAAAATTCCGACGCTGGATATGGGACTCTTCCGTTGTAGGAAGGAATATGGGGAATTGCCATTTTATACCCAAATATAACTATGACTTTCATTATTTTTAGTTTAGAAGTTGTTTTCAGGGTTAAAATAAGATGCAATAATTTTATGTTTAAGATCAGCAAGCAGAGTAAGTTTTGTATATTAACAGAACATATTATTATATTTGTAGGCGAAAGACGCACTCATGATTGATGGGGCAAATATGCGTGCGTTACAAAATAAAATACAAGAAAATATCATAAAACAGCTCGTTAGTAATTTAGATGTTTTTCTCAAAAATCCTATAATCAATAACGGAAACGACACTTTGCTTGAGTAAAGCCTTTACTCTGGATCTAGCCAGTATTTTATAGACGTGCCTATATATTATTCGAAAATGTTATTTAAGCTTCGTTCGTATCTTGGCACAATACGATTGGGGTAAATCACGTTATACAACCTTGAATATAAGAAAATTAATGTTAACATTCATTAATTTTCTTATAGAAGAAATAAAAGAAAAATTATTTTTATGATACCGTACGTCAAAAAGAAAAATGGAACACTTATAAGAAAGTTTTTGTTCGTCTGGATCATTTTCGCTATAACGGGGAGAAGTATCAATTTCAAATTAATATCAAATACTAAATTCTGTGGTTCCTTGGAGGTGTAAAAATTTTGGTCTTCTCCATCAACACATTCAAAAGATACGACCGTTTATGTCACAATTTTAATACTCGCAGGCTCACTCATTACAATCTATAGAGTTATTTACCTTGTCTTAGGATCAAGATATTTTGCAAGGAGCAAAGTAAAGGCACAGAATAAATAATAGTACAAGAAGTAATCATACAGCACAAGTTAGGCAAAATTGCTCGTGGTTTTTGCGATTACCATATTATGTATTTGTAATAAGAGCATATTTTTATACGTGGTAGAGCCATGCTACAGCTATATTAGTAGTATAGTTGTAGCACGAATGGGTCGACTCGACCGGAGAAGGACCACTCTCTCACGGAATAAAAGTGTTTAATAGCTTAACGCTGCTGTGTTTCGTATGGTGAGTGTAGAGAACCGGAGACCCGTTTTACTGGAAAAGAGGCATTCCATCTTAATCCTCACGGGTGACAACGCATCTGCATTTTGATTCATTATTGAGGATAGATGTAGATGTCTATGGGCCACAGCAACCACTTACCATCAGGTGGACTGTGTGCTCGTTTGTCACCCTATCCTATAAAAAAAACATTGATATAGACCGATTTACGGGAGAACATTTTTTTCTGCTGCAAGGTTAAGTTCAACCTTATAATTCCTCGTTTGGATGAACCATTTAAATATAAATAATTAACTTAAGCCAGATTCGAAGTCGGTTAGGAACACAATTAAAGTGCACTAATATTCAAATTATTGTTGCCAAACAGTTGTTGGAATGAAAGGGAGCGCGTCTGTGGATTTAACTCAATTGGTACATCATTACATCCGTTTCACTTCTGCCCTCTCTAAGTATTAGGAAATAGGCAATTTCACCGGACCAATGTTCCCACAGACTAACAATTTAATTGTATTGTATTTTTTATTTTCTGCACTAAATCATTATAGCGGTATCGTGCAAATATTTTTTTTAATTTGAATTAGGATACAGTGTATGCTGGAACAATAGCACCTCCAGACTAGTCAAAAGCAATTTATGTTTTTTTTTTATAAATGTTTTCAACTGAGCAGGGGTTGAAGAAATGAGACGTAGTATCAAGTAGTTTTAGCTATTTTAAGCTAGGCCCTTTTTACTGCAAATGAGGCATTCCATCTTAGTCCTCACGGGTAACAACGCATCTACATTTTGATTCGCAAACGAGGACAGATGTAGATGTCTATGGGCCGTAGCAACCACTTACCATCAGGTGGACTGTGTGCTCGTTTGTCACCCTTATCCTATAAAAAAAGAAGTATGGCTCTACCACGAACGATTTCGTTACATAAATAAATAGAGACACGCGAAGCTAATAAAGGCAAAAGCATGTTAATAATTCAGCCTGATCTCATTACTAACATAAACAAGAATTGAACTTAGAATTTGTTTGTAGTGCTGCTGTACTGATAAGAAATTGTCATTATTAACTCAATATTATCATTAAACAAATGTCACCATGACGTGCTGCTAATTATGTAAACATTGGAACGGGAAATGTTAAAATTAATTTCATAATAAATATTTTTATATCCATGCCATAGTTATCATAAAATTATTTTTATTGTGTCAATTCGTGGGTGTTGGTTTGTTTTGTTCTGTCCACCGATAGACGCTGGAATTACCATCTCCACGAAGGAGTTACCTCTACATAGTATAAAACAAAGTCGCTTTCTGCCGTCTGTACGCTTAGATCTTTCGAATTACGAAACATATTTTAATGCGGTTTTCATTTATAGACAGCATGGTTCAATAAAAAGGTTTATATGTATAATACATGCATGTTATATATTATATATTTCTTCTGTTCGTGTGTGTGTAACTGAACTCCTCCAAAGCGGCTTTTATGTGTGTGATTAAGTTGATTAGAGAATGGTTTAGATTCACAATAATTGAACCCGGTAGATGGTAGATTTTCGAGATCGATAAATCAATATCTGCTGACAAGTAGTAGTACACTTACTTCTCTACTCTGACTTAACTCCGACTATTGTCTTCGTTTAAGGTATGGTAGTAAAATATAGATACAGCATGACTTTACGTGGTAGAGCCACGCCGCAGCTATGTTCTGGTTGTAGCTCTCACAGAATACTAGCGTGAAGTAGCAGCTTAATACTGCTTTTTTACTGGAAACGAGGCATTCCATCTTAGTCTTCGGGGGTGACAACGTGTCATCCTGCAAAGAAGATCGCGTCTCTTCTTTACTCACATATGACATAATTATATCTTATAATAGTATTGCCATATATATGAAACAATGATATTCTTTTGTTTTAATTTGACAACTTTTAC
This sequence comes from Parnassius mnemosyne, assembly GCA_963668995.1. Lineage (NCBI taxonomy): Eukaryota > Metazoa > Arthropoda > Insecta > Lepidoptera > Papilionidae > Parnassius > Parnassius mnemosyne. Next base: position 42,631,803 of record CAVLGL010000126.1, read on the forward strand.
GAATAATCTACGGAACGTAGATTAGATAGGTGGCGGATTGTCTTATGCTGTCCCCCTACGCCATACGGTGAAAAATCTTTAAATGTATATGTATACAGAAAATATATAAGGTCGGGGAAAAAGTTTCTTCGTATTTTATTTACAAATTCAAGACATTTTTTTTCAAAGTTTAATTACATTTAATTATAATAAATGTGTAATTTTATTCGGTAACTTGTTGCCATCCTGAAGGTAGTAACATAATCCAGTTGCTATAAAGTCTTGGGATTTTTGATTAAAAAAATGCGATAAGTAATTTTGACAGTCCTCTCTTGACGATAACCTAACACTACCCAAAGAATTCTGAAGAGACCGCAACAGGTAAAAATCTGAGGGTGCAAAGTCAGGCCTATAAGGTGGATGCATTAACACTTTACGATCAAGCTCTCTCAAGTTTTTTCTGAGTGACCTAAAATGTATGTGGTCTGGCGTTATCACGATGAAAGACCACTCAGTTTTTCACTTTTTATTTTTCTTTTTCTAAATGTGCTGTATGTATTGATATTTAAACCATCCAGACACAAACAGTACAACCAAAGAGATTTTTCTTCAATTTTATACAAACAAAATATGAAGAAAGTTTTTCCGCGACCTATTACAATAAACGCATAGGTAAGTACTTCAAAAGATATTAACATAGACAAATTTATTACTACTGAAAACAAAAAAACTTTGGTAAATTAATGTGATTATTTATTATTATTTTATATCATGTTGTTTATTTTATATAATAAGAATGACAAGCGAGCACACAGACTACGTGATGGTAAGTGATTACTGTGGCCCATAGACATCTACATTTATCCTTAATTGAGAATCTAAATGCAAAGGCGTTGTCATCCCTGAGGACTAAGATGGAATGCCTCGTATCCAGTAAAGAGGGTCTCCGGTTCTCTACACTCACCATTCGAAATACAACAGAATTGAGCTTCTGTTATACGCTGGTATTCTGTGACACGACCCTTTCGTGCTACAACTATAATATAGCTGCAGCATGGCTGCAAGTTAAAAATTATTATAACGTCTTTAACACCGACAATGACTTTAAATATTATCAACATTATATTTTATTTTCTAACGAACTAAATACCAAACTCCTTCATTGGTGTACTTATATTTTAATAAAATTAAGTCATAAATAATTTCAAGTCAAGGTCAAAACCTTTTATTAAATTTAGGCTTGTTTAAAGTACGTCAAAATATACACTGCATCGCAAAAATAAAACTATAGCCAGAAACTCTGGGGTCTTTATCTATGTTAGAACTTTGTTAACAATGACAACTTACAATGAAATAATACAATTTTAAAGTTCATGGTATCTTTGAAAAAAGTCAGTTTTCACAAAATAATATCAGCTGCAAGGAAATTTGCAATTGCAGAGTAAAAGTTATTTTTACATATCATTTTCCACAAGATATAACCTTTGAAATATATATTTATATAGCAGTGAACTCAAGTATCGTTAGTTACGTTAAAATGACGGGCGTGAATCAATTAACGACATTTTGTTGTTCTTTGAATCGAAAGTGGCTCACGGGTTGTAAGACAACGAAGTAACAGATAACAAAGAACAAAGGACTCCGCGTAAATGCTCTTTATTTCACACTGATGTGTCATTGTTCATTGCAGTATTTGAGGTTAAGCAATTAGTTGTTTACATCGCTTCGTCATTAAAACACAAGGCAAGCTCATTACTATCGCCACTCTCTCGACTGTCACCTCTTCCGAGTCAAAAATAATCGACTTAGAGACGAAAACTGTACAGGGGCGATATTGAAATTTATAGTACTATATTTCAACGCTTAGTTTAACAATAAAATGTTGTCTACAAATTTCTAACAGACTTTTTTTTTTATAAAACAGAACTGTCAGATGGTAAATGATTACTGCAGTGCAGTCCATTGTTGTTGCATGTCTTTGCGTATTTTATCGCATCTATCACGGGAAGTGCTCTGAGGAATTGTTCGAACTAATTCCAGTCGCTCAATTTCACCACTGTGCGATTTAGAAGAAGTTTTCTTCCTCGCACGACTTCCTTGTGGAGTCAGCGATTTTTCCGGACCGATATGACTTACGGACCTTCAACTGAAGAGCCTACTACTTTTAAAAGACCGGCAACGCATCTGTAATTCCCTTGGTGTTGTAGTTGTTCATGGGCGGCGGTAGTCACCATCAGGTGAGCCGCATACTCGTTTGCACCCTCTTCTATAAAAAACAATTGAAACCTGTAGGCAACTGTCATATCTGAGGACTGCGATGGAATGCCTAACAACCCTAAGTTATACATGCTCTCTATGCCTTTCTGAGCAGAACACAGTCGTGCAAGCACTGTTATTAGGCAGCAAAAATAAAAACGTTGGAATTTTAATTTTTAGGCCCTAGTAGAACATACTGACGCGCCTTAGCGCTTACGACATGCAATAAGAGGGTGATATCTACCCAGACGGTCTCCTAAATGTCTCCTAACCTAATAACACCTATTTAGGACGATGATTTGGTGATTTTTTTTATTGAATTCGTATGTTGAATTCGTTGTAACCATTGAGTTATAATATGTACTACGTACTAGAGAAGTTTTCCAAACAAAAATTGTGTGCTACTCTATGTCTTCTCGCATGCACGGGAGATAGTAGAGTCGTGTATGCGCGAAGACTAATTTAATATAAAATAAGATATTAATATAAAATATATATAAGACTTTAATATAAAATACTCTTATTTTAATCTAAACAAACATATTTCTAAATAAAATGTAATTATAATTATCTTATGGAATTCACAAATCTTCAATTTACGGAATATTTAGTTTAGTGTACGGATCGCAGTACAGTTCAGTTGAACATAGTCAATGTTCGGAATGCGAAATTTAGTGAGTAGATATCGATGGTTGTAACGGTTTCGCTTTTCGAAATTCCAAATTTGAATTATCTCCACGATTTGAGGCCGCTTGATCCCAATCCTACTTTTTAAAAGGTTGTTCACCGTTTCCACTCTGCGCCCTTATATACTTGACCAAATAGACCTACAAAACAAAAGCGCTATCACGGTTGTGCTCACGATGCAGTTTTTTTTTTAATCTTCTTTCTTCCTTTCTTATTTTTGTGGCAGCTACTTACCCAATATAAAACGCAAGTCCGGTCATGAATGGAGTAGGTACTGCTGTTAAATGTGGGCTGATGGTGCAAAATGTCACCTAGCAGCGTTTCACTCAGTGAATAGTCACGCTAAGAGGTTTATTGGTGACTTTGATTTAGATATAACCAGTCAGCCTCGAGCATAGGCGTAGAGTAAACAACCTCTCGGTTACCTATAGGATACATTCCGGAGTGTGTGTGCAGGAGTAATATGATTTCATTCCTCCCTCCTCTTTTCACCATGGGACAACTATACAGTCGGCGGGTCTCGTTGACCTTAATTTCACGAATTCGAAGCAAAAGATTTTGTTTCTTTTGTGATGCGTACAGCAAAGGATTGAAATAATTTACCTACGTCTGTTTTTCTGTTAGATTATATTACTAGGTGTCTAAGTACTAGGTGTCCAAGGCAAGAGTGAATCGGCTTTTTTACGCTATGACACTGTGATTAACAAATTAGGGCTTCATCGTCACTCCATCATCGTCATCCTCAACCACCATGTGTAATTTTAGCAAGCACTAGCTTATAATAAGTGAATAAAAATGACTCGTAGTGGTTTTATTATCCTTTTAAATTTAATATGTGACTGCACGCCCTGTAACGGAATTATGTGGCTTTATCAATGTTCACATAAGATCCGTGATAGCTCAAGGTCTAAGCGCTCGCTGTAAGTTTCACAGTATGCAAGTAAACCACGTTCGATCCCCGCTGGAACCAATGAAGTTCTTAATTGCAATTTTAACGATTTACCACGTGCTCAGCGGTGAGAGAAGGTGAAGAAATCTGCATATCTGAGAAATTATAAAAAATATTTCGAAGATATGTGAAGTCCGCGAACACGCATTGGGGCAGCGAGGTGAACACTTCTGCAACTACGTAGGTCTTACATATATTTTACATATAACTTTGATCTGGAGTAATGGCATTAGATATCATAAGCTGTTGTGAAATAAAGACTAATGCCGGTATTTAGAGACAATCTGGAATATAAGTTTGAGTAACTGCATCGTCATCATCATCAACAGTTCATCGTAAGTCCGCATAGGCATTATATACCTTCCCCAAGAAATGCCACAAAGCAAACTTGCATCCACAGACTTTCTAAGAGATTACTAAGTCGCCCTACAATTTACTAACCGGTACGGTGCTACTGCTCAAATGACAAACCAAATTCGAGTCTAGACCATATTACGTTACACAAATTTTAACGTTGTGAAATTTGAGCTTAAAACACGAGATTGTCTTCAATTACCAGCATCTGTGACGCCGTGGAAACTCAGTACTCACTTTGTTAGTGTTCAGTAAGGCGTTGGTATGTGTATGACAATAATAAGGTCCTGTCTTGTATTATAGTGTACTGAGTGGCGACTACCCAAATTTTATTCCTAGCGAGCCGTGGTAGTGAGTAAACCGAATTCGATCCCCGCCGGTACCACTGAAATTTTTAATTGTAATTTTAAGATCTGATTTACCAAAGGCTCGGCGGTGAAGGAGAACATCGTAAGAAAACATGTCTCGCATCTCTGAGAAATAAAGAATATTCCGATGACATGTGAAATCCGCCATCACACATTGAAACGGCGCGGCGGACACTTCCTTGCCCTAAAACCCTCTCAGTTTTAGGGCAAGGAGGGACAAGGAAGTCTGTGAGGAAGCCTGTACTGCTCGGATTAGGACGGATATAGGATATAACTTTACTTTTATGTATAGGTTAACATAAACGTTCTGTTTAAATTATTAATCATAATTGCAAATACAATAAATTATCGAAGTAATTAAGAATGTAAATAACAGCATACATACTCATATAATTACATTATATTAGTTAGTTATAACTTACTCTACTTACTAATTGTATAAACAACAAATTAAGTGCAAATTGTGTTTTAAAAATATATTAACAAGTTTTGTAGCGTATAATAAAATAATGTTATCGACATTTACGATGTAATATAAGAACCAATACCTAGCAGTGGAAATACGATAAGTTCATAGAATTATATATTATTATCTTGTTAGCACAATACAGGATCTAATTAAAAGATAAATTGATAATGTTATCGATGATAATCGATGAACACACAATTTGGAATCAATTGAAAACTAATTTTCAAGATAAAATTGTTTTTTAACCTTACAAGAGCCTATTGACCTACTAGCCTATGGACTCGTTGAGTTCGACCTTTTTGCTGTAAATACCTCACACCTGAATGGTTTTGATTTGAACAACACTCGCAATTAATAATTTTTATTGCCTTTATAAAATAAGGGTGACAAACGTTCAGACAGTCCACTTGATTGTGAGAGGTTGCTGTGTGCCTGTGGGCATAGATACATAGATACATACATAAGAATCAAAATGTAGATGCGTTATCAGACTTCACGACTTATGGATTGCCTCCTAACAAGTAAATAGGGTCTCCGGTTCTCTACCCTCACCATATGAAACACAGCAGCATTATTCAGCTATTTTACGCTGGTATTCAATCAGAGCGTGGTGCTTCTCCGATCGAGCCGGCCCATTCGCGCGGCAGACATAAATGGCTAGAGATTCTCCTTTTAGGAGTCTCTGGTTTCAAAAGACATACAAATATTCGTTCCGTTCAGAATTCGATCACCCGGCAACGCCAAGCACTCGGCCACTGCGGAACAGAGCCGTCACATCTATCTTAATAATTCAGGAAAACTGAAATCCATATTTGTGTGTAAATATCCATATATATATATATATATATGTATATATATATATATATGGATATTTACACACAAATATGGATTTCAGTTTTCCTGAATTATGGATCACAGTTCACTTGATTGTAAGAGGTGCTGTTTGCCTGTGGCCATAGATACATAGATACATACATGAGAATCAAAATGTAGATGCGTTATCAGACCTCATGACTTATATGTATTGCCTCGTAACATGTAAATAGGGTATCTCTACATTCACCATACGAAACACAGCAGCATTAAGCTGGCTGCTATTTAACGCTGGTAATCTGTGAAAGAGTGGATCTATCCCGGTCGAGCCGACCCATTCGTGTTGCAACCATAATATTATAGCTGCAACATAGCTCTACCATCTACTAAGCTACCACGAGCTATAGGAATGCATTACGTTCTTGGAACTTCTATGGAGCTTAGCACCCGTTTGGACTATTTTTTTGGTGTAACTTACAACTCCTTTGTATTTGTATTGTTGTAAAGTCGTTTGTATCAAACGTGTTTTTCATATAACGTTTTGTTTTTGCATTTACGCTTCACTGTTTTTTTTATAAGTGTTCCGTACCTAAAGGTCGTAAAAGTAAAGTACAGTTTCTTCGTTAGTTTATCCGTGTGTCAAGACCCTTTTTCTAGAGTATGAAATTGAATTAAATTGAATATATTAAATAGGTCTACGGTTCCTTGGAGGTGTAAAAATTCAAGCTTCTAAGTCAGCTTAATTAAAAGATACGGCCAATTATGTCACATATTTTGACGATCGCAAACACACTCATCATAACAAATGTAGGTGTGGCCCATTGTCGGTGCGATCATACAGGCTTTGCGACATACGGAGTACAAATTTTTCGGCAAAGTCTTTTGGCATATAGCGATAATTGGGACATATTCCCACTCCTAGAAGCAACCACAAAGTGCCTTCCTACTCTTTTGACTTGCGTAAATGGTGGGTCAACGAAACTGTACCTCAGAGATTAAAAGCCTCAGATTTTTATGCTCTAAGGGTGAAGGGTGGGTAAAAGAAGTGTTACAGTGTTAGATCGGCTAACCCTTTTTCTATTTATTTATAAACGTGTATAACGTGTTTACATTTATGTATTTAAAAATTATATAGGAGACCCCTAATCTTTATACATAATATATTTTCCTTATACTATGTAAATATTTGCAAGAGATCTAAGGCCGGTTAATTAATTCGCAATAGAATCAAGGCAAAACCGGATTCCCCGTGGCATTAACCTTGTCCAATGCAGTTTGCTCTCGTTTGCGGCTCACTCCTAATTGATCCTAACTCAGAAGCTAGATACAAACATAAATAAAAACGCCAACGTCTTAGAAACACATTATGCATATGCACGTGTGTTAAAAAATATTAGGATATTCAGTAACCAATGGATATATAATTGCCATGAATGTATACAAAAACATTTCGCATTTTTTTCGAGACAACGTGTAGTGCCGAGACGCTACGACTAGTAATTTGTAATTAAAACCACTGTGAGTAATGTACTAGAATTTATTAAATTGCAAAGTAAGTGACATGACATGCAGCTTTTTAAATTATTAAAAAAAAACACTTTTAATGGTAATCATTACTCATCAAAGAAGTTGAATTTTATGTAATAATGCACACGACCAAAGAGGAAAACTTGGCCAAGTTTTGAGTAATTAGAAACAGAAATAAAAAGAAAGGAAAGAAAATTGCTGTATTTATTAGTTCTTTTAGAAAAACTATTCAATAAAAGTACCCACAGAAGCTTGTATCTTACTATCTAACTAACTGTGAACCCTACTTAAAAGAAGAAAGAATAATTTAAACTGGTTAGTTAGGGACTGTGCACTTAAAAAAAAAAACTTAAAATAAAAAAAATCACATCAGTTTGTAACCAATGCTGATATATTTACACAATACTACAACTCGAAAAATTAGAAGTCGCAATGTTTACAATCCAAAATAATACACCGCTTAAACAGATGGGTTTCATAAAAACTGATCAAGTAATCTCTCTATAATATATTAATTTTTCATCAAACCGTGACGTTCACCTTTAAAATATAAAACGTCAAAGTCATCATGATGCGGCTGCACGTGTGCGTGCTTACGTCACGTAAGTAAAAACACTCATGTGCTTACATGTCAATCTGTAGTCTGTACTGATCTATGCAATCATCGATATCACGGATATAACCTATATTGCTGTAATTAGAATCGCAAGGCGTAAATCATATCTACCAACTGTTTATTCTAATGTACTTCGATGAGTTGTATCGTTTGTTTGCCGATCAATACTGTTTACGTAATGTGCGCTAATACACAGAGATTTCGGCGCGACTTCGAATAATAAATCCAGACATCCATCCATCACAGCCTATAATAGTCCACTGCTACACATGGGCCTCCCTGATAAATTGCCTCGTAGAATTTGTCATAGTTGTCAGGCTTTTCAGGCGGGTTGGCGGTCGTAGCTTTTTATTATTTCGCGTTGTTATTAGGAAGATGCTGCTGTCCATCTACTGTTTCAGTTTCCCTCTGTCGCCTCTTACGACACCCACGGGACGATATACAGGTAGTGGATATGTTACGGATAGAAGCCGAAGTGCGGTTACACCTAACTCTAGCCGGCTAGAATTAGGCGCGGCCAGCAGTAGTTGGTGAAATTTAGGCGTACTGTGAAATTTGTAAAAATACGGAAAAACGTATTAAGTAATATCAGCGACAGTAGGTTAAGGTTTTTTTTTGTATAGGATAAGGGTGACAAACGTGCAGACAGTTCACCTGATGGTAAGTGGTTGCTGTAGCCCATAGATATTTACATCTATCTTCGATTACGAATCAAAATGCAGATGTGTTGTCACCCGTGAGGACTAAGATGGAATGCCTCGTTTCCATTAAAAAGGGTCTCCGGTTCTCTACACTCACCATAAGAAACACAGCAGCGTTAAGTTGATATTTTACGCTGGTATTCTGTGACAGCGTGGTCCTTCCCCGGTCGAGCCGACCCATTCATGCTACAACTATTCTAATATATAATATAGCTGCAGCATGGCTCTACCACGTATAAAAAGGTGCGGTTAAGCTGGCCCTTGAGACAATTATGTACGATACATCGACTACAATTGATTACACCTTGTATTAGCTGGATACACCTAGGTGTATCGGCACTTCGGCTATTCGCCGTACCACGCATTGCGGTAACACCTTCCGCCGCAAAAGTATACCTGTTACAGCTAAAACCGCACTTTGGCTTTTAGCTGTAACTGATATACTTACACCGCCACTACACGGAATGGAATAGTAAATAATCAAATCAAATTATGTTGACGTACCTGTATAGCTCTGCAGTGTCTTGGCATACATTTTATCCCGTGGGTGTTGAAGACGTCCAACCATCTCGTTTAAGCGAAAAGCAACGGGCAATGGGCAACGGGCTGCAGCGTCAAAGATGTGAAAACTAGGATCGTCAATGCGTCAAGTGTGCCGATTGAAGGAAATGCTCCCTTCAACGGTAAAGACAAGTTCAGCCGTGAATTAATACGTATTAATCAAGAAGAAGACTCATGAATAGCGTTGCCAGGCGTGGATAAAACCGGACATAGTAAGGCTTTTTGATTGGGTGTGCGGCCAAATGAAAACGGTGTCCGGCTTTTGTTAGGCTTTTTAAATTTGACTTTTTTATACATTTGTCGTGTGTCGGTAAATATTGTAATCAATATTGTGCCTACTACTCAAAACTTGGCAAATGATTATTAATAAAGAAGACTGATTCATTTAATTTTATTGTTGTTTCAATAGAATTTAAGTAGATTTAATGGTAAGTAAATGATAAAAAAGCCTTGTAATACTTTAAAAAGAATTGTCGTGTTATACTAAAACAAAAATTAACGGTGTCCGGCCTTTTCACCCAAATGTCTGACTAAACTGGCAACTCTGGGACTTTCGGTTTCAAGGCCTGGCAACCCTACTAGTAAAGCTAAGTCATAGTATGTAGCGAATAGATGATGTGCGGAGTGTGCAAGTGTTCTTAGAAGGAATTTTCCTTAAAATAATTACAACGGGGTCACAAGAGAGAGACTAATAACGAACATTACAAATAACAGTGAAGAAGTTATCACGTTGTCGATCTGAATTAAATATTTTAGGTTTTTTACGTTTCATCGTCATCATCATTACAGCCACAAATCCACTGCTGAACATAGGCCTCCCCGAAGGAATGCGACAAAGCACGGTCCCGAGCCACCTGCATCCATTGACTTCCTGTATGTCTTACCAGGTCATCACTCCTTCTCGTGGGGGGTCGCCCTACAACTCGCCTACCGGTACGAGACTGCCACTCAAAAACCTCTCTTCCCCATCGGTTGTCGGTTCTTCGAGCTATATGGCTGGCCCATTGCCACTTCAGCTTACTAATCCTTTGGGCCCTTTGGGCTATGTCGGTTACTCTGGTTCTACTACGGATATCCTCATTTTAAGTCTATCACGCAGAGAAACGCCGAGGATATGCCTCTCTATAGCTCGCTGAGCGACTTTGAGCTTCCTCATACGGCCTGCAGGAAGGACCACGTCTCAGATCCATAGGTCATCACAGGCAACACGCACTGGTTGTACAATCTAGTTTTGAGGTTTTGATTTACGCCTGACGAGAAGATGTGTCGTAATCTTCCAAACCCTGCACAGCCGAGTTGAATTCCTACCCCCATACCCTAATAATACTACAATGACGTTATTGCTAACGTTATTCTATTGTGCAGCAATCCAGTGAATTAGTTTTTGTTTTAGTTTGAATTAAGAAGGGTAGTTTATTTTAGCTTTATAAAATTTTTCTAGTAATTTACGTAGATTTTTTTAAATAAGTTACGTTATTAATAAGATTATTTAAGTTTTATAATATTTTTATGGATGCTTAGTACATAATATACTTAGTATATATAGTAGTACCAATCAAACACACACAACAAATTTCATCAAAATAGGTCAAGCCGTTCTTGAGTTCCAGCGAGACTAACGAACAGCAATTGATTTATATATATATATATATATATATATATATATATATATATATATATATATATATATATATTTAGAGGTGTGAAATTCATTAATTTATTACGTTTTGGATTTTTATTTTATTTGTATAAAATAAAGAAAAATATAAGGAGATTCCAATGTCACAATTCGCTCGCGGTCAATTCCCAAGCGTAGACTAATTCAATATATTTTGTGACTAATGTCAAAATATAAAAATAGCTATAAATAAATATTATTTTAATTTAATAATAAAAAAGTTATATTTTATTATAATATTATGTTGTATTGTTGCAGAAGGCAATTAGCACATCCATAACCTACGCGTATTAAACATCGCGAACATACAGATCAATGAGTTTATTCACTTTTCGATTTGTGAAAAGGATTTATGTTTATATAATTACAAAAGCAATGGAAAAAACAGATTCTTTTTTCAAGTTATACTTCTTTTGGCGCGTTTGAGAAAAATGATGAGAACGAATCTTCTACGATGCACGCGCACCGCGCACACCGACACTTAAAAGCGACGCCAAAAAGTTGTTACGATGCGCGAGCACACCAAAACCTAAAAGCGACAACTTCAGTTGGTGATTGTCTGTCAACTGTCAAGTTTTCGTGAGAACTGATAGCTATTTTCAATTTATTTTGCTATTTTATATTTATTCAAATATATATGAATCTATAAAACGTGTCTTTTACGTGCGTACATAAGTACACGTGTTTTTTTTTCTTTGTTTATTTAGGGATTTTTCTTTGTGAACATGTCAATCCTATTGTAACTAACCTAAAATCTCTAAATTTATTAATCTGAAAATACTTGATATGGTCCGAGGTGGGGGTATGTAGAATGCCTTGCGCAATACCCATATTGTAGACATTTATCTTGTACGTCCTTATAAATAATTCCCTTGCCCCTCGATTCCGCTCACATTCCATTAGAAAATGATGTAAGTCGTATTACTCTACAAGTTTCACAAAAACGGATTTTAGAGAGCAGGTTGTAGTATATGAGTAGTAGATCTTTGTTTATTTTTAATCATTTATCAGATATCAGAAACCTTCGCGGTCACAACTCAATAAAGTTGTTATTGTCATCGGACGAATGTTGTAGAGACTAAAAACACATTAATTTTTATATTAAATAGATTCAGAGGTATGTACATAAATTCTCAAACCATAAACGTTTTAAATAACTATAATTATAACAAAATAAAAACATGCGTGAATGTCGTGGAACATTCGGTTGGAACGAAGTTCCTTTCGTAGTATATTATTATTTGTATACGTATTATCTTATTGATTAACAAATACAAATAAATGAATATAGCGTCTATTAAAATGAAGCGTCATTTAAAATAATATTTCTTTCATGGAAGGATAAGAAAAAGTGCGAAGGAGATGTATATTATTCCATTTCGCTCGAAAAATCTCGTCTTGACGGAAAAATCTTACACTTTTTCTCGCCTAGCCCCCATCCGTCAAATTCGTACCACGCGATAATAGCAGATAGATTAGCGATATGAGAAATATTGCAATTTAAGTCTATTAAAATTTCAAGTGCTGTATCGGATATTGTACTTACACTAACTTAGTTGCGGATTCTTGAGAAGGCTCTTGTTCAGCAGTGGTCCTGGCTGTTAGGAATGATACTTACGATGATGATGATGAAAGCTAACATACTATTAATGTAAAAACTATTTCAGTTATAAAATTTTGATAGAAGTAGTGTTCTTCTTATCAAATTTAATTTTTTCCTAGGGTTGCCCTACGTAATTACGTAATAATATTTAATTTCATGTCACTAATAACAAGAAAAATGTATTAAGGTATTACCTAAATACAGCAACGTATTCGCATCACAAATCTACATACGAGTACATACATATGCAGTATTTATATACTTGGTATCAAATATTGGTGCATTGCCTTACTAAGAAACTATTTTCTTTACTTAGTCTGTTGCCGTATATTTTGATACGTCACTAAAATTACCGCCATGTGTCGTTTGCCTAGCATAAACTAAATTCTGGTTAATAAATATTACAAAAATTAATATATTAAAGTAATGTGTTTTATTAACTTATTTATTTAATCTTTATTATACACTCAAAGGACGTTCTCTACCAATCCTACAAATCCTAGATAATTGAGGTACTAAATAAAATTGAAATACAGTTGACCCGCGGTAATGCGACAAACTTTTTACAATGCGGTGTCGGATTACCAAATTTGTCGGACTATAGAGGACTGCCACAGCTGCCTGGTAGTCCGGAACTGTCCGGAACTTTTTGGAAAAGAGTACTTTGTGATCCGGCAAATTACTTCAAATATAAGATAATCTATACAAATAAATAAAATTAAAGTATCGGTTTGTAATGTCGAAATAACAACTTTTTACTATATGCATATGCAAGTTTAAACGGTACTTATAACAAAAACAAGATTTTTAAAATTTTTGTCTGTCTGTCTTTCTATCTGTTTGTTCCGGCTAATCTCCGAAACGGCTGCACTGATTTTGACCGGACTTTCACTGGCAGATAGCTGATGTTATAAGAAGTTTAGAGTACTATTATTTTAGAAAAAGAATTAGCGTTCTGCGCAAAAATTAAAACCCATGAATCATGAAATCCAATCGTAAATAATTACGCGCGGGTGAATTCTCGGGGAACAGATACTAAAAAAATAAAATATCATGTGATGCACAATGAATACCTAAACAGTAAATAATGAACAACCACTAGGCCGCTACCATAGTCACATTCAAACACGTCAAGCAAAATTCTGGGTGTCACACAAGCAAAAGTCTGGCAAGCTAGTTACAACCCAAAGACATTTTAGTAGTTATATATATTTTAAATCTCTTTGTTACAACCTGTTTGTCCACGTATTCGGGAGGAAAACCTTCCGCCGCGCCGTGGCGGATACTCGACTGTACATACATGATATAGGCATGTCGGATTACAGGGGGTGCGGGATTAGGTTGGGGCCGGACTACCGTGGGTCCACTGTACTTACATAAAGAAGATATAATAAAATTTAAATTAATAGAACATAGTAAAATGTACACATACATATAATATTATAAGTTATAAATAAAATGTAAATGTTTCAATAAAATAATACACTATGCTGGGTCCAGTTTAAAATAACAAGGGATATTTAACTAAATTTATTATCTGTTTTATTTTATTGTTTAAATAATGGTCAAATTCCATGCATATTTTTGTAATTAATAGTATCTAATTTTAACAAATTTACGTCCTTGATACAATATTTTGTATTTGTTTTTCATCTCAGAACGCCATTAATAGACAAAATATGTTGAAAAACCAGTCAGGTCGGCGACATAAATTGTAGTTTTCACAACAATATATATTTTAAATATTTGAATGATTATAAACGAGGAAGTTGACAATGTCAATGTTTGCAATTACATGTATGTTTTGATAAGATTAGAATAAAAATATAAATGTGCATGCACTTAAACATAAAACATAATATCATGAGATTTTAGGTTTGCATCACCATCATCATCTTCATCATTAGAGATATTCACAAGTTCACTGCGGAACATAGGCCTCAGCCAAGTAACAAAACACGGTCCCGAGAGTCAACGCTAAACGAAAGCGCTGAAACCCACCCAAAACCGCTACCGCCAACCGCTAGTGGCAAAAGTAACCAACTACGAGTACGTGCCGACTCCGTAGGCCCTGCGACGTACTTATCGAACCCTCAGTTTCACTCGACCGACTCGATAAAAGACCTAAACGTTGAAATTTCGTCACACAATAATACTTCACTTTCACGAAATGTTACAAACACAATTAGGATTGGGACAATGCGGCTAGATTTGCCAACAGTCGCGCCAAAGCCTTGACAGGTGAATAAAAGGTCGGGGCACTAGAAGTTATATTGTAATTTTGTCAATAAATTTTCATAATGATAAATTATTAAGAATAACTCAAAAACTATTGGTCAGACCTTGATCAGGAATGAGAAGCACCAGCTTTGCAAATAAAAAAAGAATCATTGAAATCGGTTTACTCAGAAAAAAGTTATGAGGTAACACACATAAAAAACATGCAGTCAAATTGAGTACCATCTCCTTTTTGAAGTCGGTAGAAAATCACCCAGACTCTTATCTCGATATTGATACAGTACCAATCAATTTAATGTCCCTATTCCAGAGCCTAAGCGGATGCGTCCCACGAATGGTGTATGCGGGACGCCAATTGTCCCGTTTTATTGTATACGACTAAATTTTGGCAGAAGTTTACGTACTTTTTGTTCGCAACGCTCACCCGCTTACACTGCGTAAATTCCGTAAAGCCGTGTTCCTATAAATCGCATCGTCCAGAATATCGACTGATACGAGTTCTAACGGATACTCTAACGGCGGTTAGTTATATAGCTCAAAAACCCCACAAATCATAATCATGAAGTCAGATGAATGTGTCAAAAGGTATCTCAGAATAAAGAAGAAAGGCCCTAAGCCAAAGGTTCATTTAGTGGGGGGCCGCCCTAACAAATGTTCCAATCACAACAATGTGGCAAACATCCATCTATGGTTTGGAAAAAAGCGTATCAAGTTAAAAGTAAAAATAAACTTACAGACGAAATATTTTAGTCCTCAGACATGCA
The DNA here is from genome assembly GCA_963668995.1 of Parnassius mnemosyne. NCBI lineage: Eukaryota > Metazoa > Arthropoda > Insecta > Lepidoptera > Papilionidae > Parnassius > Parnassius mnemosyne. The sequence continues at coordinate 42,647,366 of CAVLGL010000126.1, forward strand.
AATGTCCCCACGATGTTTTCTTTTACCAGCGAGCACGTGGTCAATCAGCACTTAAAATTGCAATTAATAAATTCATTGACCCTGGCAGGGAAATTTACGGCGACCATTTAGGGTGAGATCTATAGACCGTACTTTGACTGTACTCAGACTTTACTTACGAAAAACTTAGCTGAGTATATACTTAGCATAATCTTTGATTCTGAATTTATAGTTGTATCGGGCTAAGATTAATCGATGCTTTATTCCACGCATTATGTTCTTAATTTTTATGGATAACATTTAAAAAAATTAACAATTAAAAATCGAAAACATTCCAATTTGTATTTCATAAATAAGTTGTTATTATACGAAATAGAAAACGGACGTATAAGAGCGGGAACGGATGAGAAGAGTGCAAAATCAGAAACAAAAAAGAAGGTCTTAAGAAATTCGAAATAAGTTTGAAATTACGTTAATAGAAGATGGATTTTTTTTAATAAAAATACTAGTAATGTTATTAAACATTACTAATATTCCCTTTAACCACTTCTGCTAAGCTTAAAATGCTTGTGTTAGAAGTGATTCACGACAGTAGTCGAATGGCGGATTCGAACCCACGACCTTACGAGTTCGCGGTCCGCGTCCTGCCATTAGGCTACTGACGCTTCCGGATTAATGCTATTTAAAACTAGAAGACGGACTTAAACTACCTATTTATTGTTATAAATAATTAGAGTAACATAAAAACAACAATTTAAAATGTATACGGTGGTTTCGGATAATACCTTGATTTTTATGTAAGTCACTCAGCACGACTTGGAAGTTAGCTCTATAAATACCAACATTGTCTTAGCTCTAAAGTAAAGTCTGAGCAAATTCAAGGTACGGTCTATAGATCTCAGTCTTAGAGCTGCTGCGTCAAAAACAAGTAAAATAAAAAAAATATTAGCCGTGTTAACTCTAGGTTACAGCGCACTGACATATTATAGGTTAGATTGACTGCCTCGATGGTCTATAAGTCGTAAAGGTGGCTGTTGATCGTGTGTTAGCGGGTCTTGAGTTGAGATTTAGTTGAAAATATTGCTATTTGGATTAATTTGAAAATTTTCTTCAAATCAAATCAATTTATTTCGCTAAAAACATGGGTACAGACGGATGGATTATTTTGCCTTTCGTGGTATACGAAATAATTATATATCTTATTTGGCTCAAATAAGAAAATGTTAATTTATTGAATCCCATGTACTTTAAGATCATTAACGTTAGTACATTATGTCAAGATATAACTGTAATTTATTTTCGATGCAGTTGCCTACATATCGTGGTAACAGGGCAGTCGACTTATCGATATAAGATAGAAATATAGCTTTAGATATCAAAATGGTCAGCAACAATACTAATTACCCGTAAATGAACTAAGGACACATTTTATCGCAGCTTGTGGTTGATAAAGTGCAATCAATTATTACTGATAATGGTTTAATATTAGAATTACATGACAGTCCAACCGTCCAACTCCAAATGTTCGCCTTAACGCTTTGAGTTCGAGCAAGACCAACAATCGCATGCGAACAACCTTTCTACATGATCATCATCATCATTACAGCCCTTCACAAGTCCACTGCTAAACATCACCAAGGATCCTCACCAAGGACCTAAAAATGCCACAAAGCACGATCCCAGCTACCTGCATCCCTCGACTGCCTGCATGTCTTACCAGGTCGTCACTTCGTTCGTGTAAGTGTAGGGGCTGCCCTACACTTCGTCGAATATACGAGGCTGCCACTCGAGAACCTTTCTTCCACATCGGTTGTCGGTTCTTCGAGCTATATAGCCGGCCCATTGCCACTTCAGCTTACTAATCCGTTAGACTATGCCGGTTACTCTGGTTCTTCTGCGAATATCCCCATTTTTAAGTCTATCACGTAGAGAAACTCCGAGCGTATCGCTCTCCATAGCTCGCTGAGCGACCTTGACCTTCCTACTACGGCCAGCAATGAAGGACTACGTCTCAGATCCATCAGTCATCACTGACTTTCTACATAATATCAGTGTTTGGGTGTTCGTTAGAGGTTTAGACGTTCCGTGTAGGACCATTTGACAGACGTTTTTCCTACATCTTAATTCATCGAAACATTACTAGGTGGAACACCTTTTCTATCCAAATACCAGTTTGTACTGCTGTGTTCCGGTTTGACCGTGACCATCCCGTGGGTGTCCTAAGAGGTGACAAAGGGAAACCAATTAGCAAATGAGCAGCAGCGTCCTAATAACGACTAAAAATAATAATAAAAACTGAGATTGCAACCCGCTGGCCAAGCGTAGCAACTATGTGCAATATCTCCGCCTGTGAAGTAAAATCTGGGGGAGGCCTATGTTCAGCAGTGGACTTTTTTTGTTTTTTTAAGTTTCTCTTGTTTTTATGTTTTACTTAAAACGGACTAGGATTTTCTACTGTACAGTATTTTCTATACAAATAAATAAAATTGAAGTATCTGTTTGTAACTTCAAAATAACAGCATTTTACTAAATGCATATGAAAGTACATACGGTACATATAACAAAACCACAATTTTTAAAATTATTGTCTGCCTGTCTGTCTGTTTGTTCCGGCTAATCTCCGGAATGGCTTGACCGATTTTGACAGGACTTTCACTGTCTGATAGCTGATGTTATAAGGAGTAATTTAGGCTGTTTTTGTTTTTTAAAAGGAATTAGGGTTCCGCGCAAAAAAATTAAAACACATCAAATCCAATCGTAATAAATTACACACGGACGAAGTCGCGGGGAACAGCTGGTATTATATACAAAATTGCAATTTTGCAATTGCTGTCCGTGGTCTCGCAAAAACTTGAAAACGGCTGGACCGATTTGAATGTATATTAGAGTGGATACCTGAATGGTTTGTATTCACAATTGGACTCGGTAGGTGGCGTTGTTATCAAGATTTAGAACCCGTGCGAAACCGGGGCGGATCTCTAGTGGGAAATAATATATACATGTCATTTTTGTAAAAAAAAAACTTTGTAAAATATGAAATATGAATTTATAACTTCATTATTACTGTTTTATACTTGACAAAGGTAGCAAAGTTTTCAGCACACTCGATGACGTCATCATTAGTAAGTTTGAAAACATTTTTTAACACTAAAAATTTACCACTGCTTAGAAAACAAAGTAATTAAAATTTGTGCTTATTATACCTATCTATAAAGCAAATGAAAACGACACCTTAAAAATCTTAGGTACATCGGTATATGTACCTAAGATTTTTGGTGTCGTTTTCATTTGCTTTATAGATAGGTCTAGTAACTACTAACTGCGAATCGTTTTTGATAATTCTTTTATTTATTATATAGGTTTCAATTAAGGGGTGGTCCCATATAAATTTAAAGTTTTTAATGTACCGTATGTAATATGTAATTAGCAGACATTTTAGATGTTACCTTGGTTAGCAGAAATCGTAGCCGGTTTAGGCTAAATTACAAACAATTGTATTCATCTAAATTTCAGACGTCAATATCTCACAATTTACTTTTTGTCGGTACTTTTTGCGTAACTACACCCAATTATAGGTCGTTGAACCGAAAAGCCGAGCACTTTTCTTAAATAAGTAGAAGAGTGTTTAATGTAGTTAAAACAAAACGATAATAAAAAAAAAATTTAAAAAAAAAACAAAGTTTCACATTTGATATAATTTTCTGCAGATGTTTGTTTTGAGTTCTTTGCCCTCACTACACATATAAGTGACTCAAAACAAAGAGCGGGATGACACGTGCGTGCGTGACCGCTTGCCATACAAAACAAATAACTTTAGCTTTGCAAAATGCAAACTTTATCGCGCGGTGTCAGTGAACGTGTGACGTCACAACAGCTGATAGCCGATATAGGCCGCGTTATGTGGACCACCGAAAACGACAAAACAGTGGCTTTGTTTCACGAATTCTCTTTTCACCACTTCCCGTTATTGATAGGGATAATTATTTCTTTGTATGTTATTGTATTTAATTCATCATGTTGCCGGCGTATGTCTTTCCGTTCCAATACAATCTGGGTGTCTTTAAGGCGAAAGCGGATAGGCTTTTATTACGTTAAGATTTAAGAAGTGAATTTAAGAAGAAAGAAAAAAGAGTGAAAAGAAAGAAGAGTGGAATTTACCTTCTAGACCTTCATCACCAATTACCATCAGATGAGATTGTAGTTAAGCACAGGCTTATTATAATTAAAAAAAAACATTTTATACAATAATTAATAATAAAGTTTTGGAAGCCGTAAATTATTTAATGGTATTTTTCACCGCCGTACCAGAGTTAATAACTTTCCCTGTAAAAATTAATAAAACCCGAAAAAAATTAAAATCAGTTAAATCTGCGCTAAAAAGTTTGCTAGAATTTTGTGGAGGCAGTTTACAGAATTATTTGTAAGCCATACAAATACTTCCGTGCGGGATTCGAATCCTTGGCTTTCAGCACCGCGACTCACAATACTAAGCCACTGCACCACGGACCCGTTGAAATTTGCCATTGAAATTCGTCGAAATCGTATTGCTGGAGAGTTTCCAGCTGAAGACTTTATAATTTAGAGAAAAGTTCAGTACGTAATGTGGAAGAGTTGTCCTTAAAGTTGCCAAACATTGGTTGTTTTGAAGCGAGTTTGTTCCTTATCGCTTGCAATTCTTAACAGTATACAATTACAACTACAGTAATAAGTATGCAGTAATAAATTACCTCAGTACAGGTCTACCATACAGTAAGAGAACGTTATACGTGGTAGAGCCATGCTGCAGCTATATTATAGTTGTAGCACGAATAGTCGATTCGACCGGGGAAGCAACACAGTTTTATGCTGCTGTGTTTCGTATGGTGAGAGTAGAGAATAGGTGATAATTTTTACTGGGAACGAGGTATTTTCATTTCCTATTCGTTATTTTTACACGTGTTAGAGCCACGCTGCAGCTTCAGTTTAAGCTTGACCGGGAAAGGTCTGAGGTAAGACAGAATACTACGTTACTGGGCACAGATCTATTTTCATTTATAAAAGGGTTCTTGAGCCAATATAGTATAGCTAGAATGCTGCAGTGTGGCTCTACCGCGTAAATGTTTAAAATGCTTTTAATGGTTAATTACATACATACATATAATCACGCCTCTTTCCCGTAGGGGTAAGCAGAGACCACTTTTTTCCACTTGCTACGATCCTTACATACTTGTTTCGCTTCGTCCACTTTCATTATTCCCTTCATACATGCTCTAAGGTTTAGGGTACTCTTGTTAATTGCGTGTATTAAATTTCACATATTCAATTAAGCAATTAAATTGTTAATTTCATACATTCAATGTCAATTTGGACCTGTTATACCAATAAGGAGAGTCCCTTAAGGATTATTTTTCAATGTTTATTACTATATTTTATTATATTCATAAAATCCGTTTTCCTCCCCAAGTCTACAGAAGAAAAACAAACACTTCCTTTGTCCCTAGAATATCGACATTTTATTAACCTTCGTGCATTGCTTTTTCTTCGTCATTTGTTTTTACAGCTTGTTGTTACTTGATACTTATATAATATAGAACTAATAAAAAATGTCGATTTAGTGTCCGAAACTAAAAAAAAATCGGTTAGCCCACCGAATATTAATATTCCGTCGTTTAGCCGATATTAGAAAACGACGAGTTTAAAGATAATATTAGAAGTAGGTATTAGGGAATTCCGCAATAGGCGTTTGTTCCGAAGCGACGTAATGCATTATTCATGACAGTAATTATAAACTCCATTGTGTCCACCGCGCAGTTTTTCTTTAATCTATGCACATGTTTAAAAACATTGCATTTAATTCCAAACTATTATCGTACGAAGAACACGTTTTACGCATACACTATACAAACAAACAAAGCTAAAAGTGTACCAAACGGTTGTGTACCCTTAAGGTTATTGCTTGCGAAATGACCGGTATGAGGAACTAATAATTTTTTTTTTTATTATGTTAGTCCACGGTTTGACCAGTATTGTCAATGAAATTAAGTGCTGCATTACATCTGAACGACAGATGAAACTGTTAATAACAACAGAGTATACGGGACGTACCCTTTTTATCCTCTTATGTATCCAACCATTTTTGTAATAGGAATGGTTGGATGTTATAAGTTGGAGGTTAGACGGAACTTTGCGCTACTTAAGTACACATACTTGATATTACGTGGTAGATTAAACAATCCGGAAATTCTGGAATCACTGCGGTTCCTCGTGCCTAATCCTAGGCTGCGACGGAGGCTGAGAGGAGGGTTGCTAAGCCTACCAGTTGCTCGTACAATTATCTTAAAGTACGCACCGGTTGTTCGTGCAGCTAGAATGCTTAACATCGTAGCACAACGATTAGACATATTTAATTGTACATTGACGGAATTCGAGAGGGTGACATTAAACAATTTGTCTTTTTTACATTAGTGGTGACATTGTTGCATTAGGCTCCACTCCTGTAATAACAATTGTGAGTTAGTAAATAAATAAATAAAAATAAAATAAATAAATAAATAGCAGTATCAATTAAATCACACTACCATTGACTAAACAGTTTTATCGTCATGAAATCGTCACAAGTTAATAAGTAATAATCACGAGCGACAGATGACGCGGTTAATGTTGTAAATTACGATTTTAATCGTTTTGTCGATGGATTACGATTCGTAATCCATAACTTGTTGCCATTGACCTAGTAGTAGGTCAATGCTTGTTACCTATAGGTAAAAAGTCGCTTAGTCTAGTGTGATATGAGACTACGAGAGTATTCGTGTGCAATAACTTTGACTAAAACAAAATAACTAACAAAGAAGATATATCGAATGCGCTGAACTTTGTTCTGGTTATTTTAATACATACGTGTTTTTGCTATTCCAAGCTAGATAGAATTACTGATGTAGGAGATCAAAGTTTTTGTATGACAATGTTTCCAGTGGCCGCCCTATAAGTCTCTCAATCTCTTTGTTTATAAAATACATAGTAATATTATGTATGCAAAGTGGGAATCTACAATTCTTGTTTTTTCTTATTCATATTTTAAATAAAATAAAAAATACAAACCTATTTAAAGATATTACGTGTAATTTGTGTGTCAATGTTGTGTTTGAAATGTCAAATGGGCACCTTTGGTATATTTATACTAAAACCAAACATTATCTTTCCATTTACTATAAAATATCATCCTTATGAAGTAATATTAAGAGCGACGATATTTTACAAGACATTTTTATTTTACCTTGATTCTATAGTGATTTTGTTCTTCATATGACCAACAATCGATATCTATGTTCATTCTATAGGTCGGCTCTGCCGAGGAAGCACCACGCTTTTACAGAGTACCTGCGTAAAATAGCAGTATAATGTTTGTTTTTGGTATGGTGAGTGTAGAGAACCGGAGATTCTTTATTATGAAAACGAGACATTCCATCTTAGTTCTTAGGGATAACAACGCATCTGCATTTTGATTCTTAATCGATAGATTTAGGTGTCTACGGGCCACAGCATCCACTTACCACCAGGTGGACTGTGTGTTCATTTGTCGTTGTAATTCTATAAAAATACAATTTTAGTTTACATTTTAAATACTTGAGATTAGCAGCAGCTAATTCTGAACAGTTCTTCGCTATCTTAATATGATAACTCGACTAAACATTTCCATATACACATACATACTTGTAATTCATTTAGAATTTATATTGTTCTTATTTCTAAGGTCACAATATTTTAAGACCTTATTACAAATAATTTTTGTAGTAAAATCGCTAAAACGTTGCGTAAATTTAGTATTGACCATTGACAGACGGTGTGGATAATTTGTATATCCTACGATTTTCAGTAGTTTGTGGGCATGGAAAATCAATAAGTATTTATATAATGTTATTCTACATCTAAAATAACCATACGAAACACATCAGCATTATGCTTTTATTTTATCAACCGACTTCAAAAAAAGGAGGAGGTTCTCAATGCGACTGTACTTTTTATATGTGTTACCTCATAACATTTTTCTAGATGAACCGATTTTGATAATTCTTTTATTTGACAGCTGGTGCTTGGCGTTTTTGAGTTATCCTTAATAATGCGTATTTAATAGACTTCGACTACGAGGATGATATTTATATTGAAGTCGGTTGTACAACATTTTTTTTAATTTTACCACTTGTGTATTTTAACTTCTGCATAGTCAGCAGCAACTTCGGAGACGTAGTGGATACTGATGTCATTATAATAATGTTCCTAAACCGCTTCTATAATTACATATGGCCCAACTTATTTTCACTTAGGTAAACACTATCGATAAGGATGTTTATATAACACGCTTTTTATTGTTTAACGTGTGAAATATAATACATTTGTTATTGCTCTCATTAATAATTACAGAAAAGATATGCGTAAACAAATTGTGCACTAATTTGATAATTTTGAGTATGTGATAATAACGTGATACCTCTCAACAAAGTAATATAATATAATATTATTAAATTACTTCATTTGAGAATCATTAGCATCACATCATTAGACATTATAGCACCGCGAATATGCTGTAAGCCTGTAAGGCCACGTCCACACTAGATCATCTTGACATATCTTAATCAGTCTCCACGTGCACCGCGCTCTTCCACACTTAACCATAATATAGTAACAGTATTATGTCAGCGTATTGACATAACGATTTTTATTATGCGGACATAACGGAGGATGTTCTCAATTCGAATATATGTTTTTTTTATAGAATAAGGGTGACAAACGCGCACACAGTCCACCTGATGGTAAGTGGTTGCTGTGGCCCATAGACATCTACATCTATCTTCGTTTGCGAATTAAAATGCAGATGCGTTGTCAGCGGTAAGGACTAAGATAGAATGCTTCTTTTCCAGTAAAAAGTCTCCGGTGCTCTACACTCATCATACGAAACACAGCGGCATTAAGCTGCTATTTTACGCTGGTATTCTGTGAGAGCGTGGTCCTTCCCCGGTCGAGCCGACCCATTCGTGCTACGACTATACTATTAATATAGCTGCAGCATGGCTCTACCACGTATAAAATTTGCAATTTGTAAGTATGTTACGCGATATCTTCGCAGATTGTGAACCAATTTTGATGATCCTTTTTTTAATAAATAGGTTATACTTCAAGGTAGGTGACCATATAAATTTGGAGAAGAATTAAAAATTAAGAAAAAATCGGTTTTTTACTTTTTGTTAAAACTTATAATTATCCACGTTCAAACTTCTAAGACTGTATAGCGGCATGTACTCTGGGAAGAACCGACTAGAGATGCGACGCGGCATATCGGTTATCGTATTTCCTCGATCTAATACAGTAATACCTACGTAATACATCACGATATATGTACATATTGTGTCGTGATACAGTAATACGTTTTGACATACGATATGAGGTGTATCATATATAAGATTTTGTGTAGAACGGGATCATCCGACGCGACACTATATATTTTTTATAGGATAAGATTGACAAACGAGCACACAGTCCACCTGATTGTAAACAGTTGCTGTGGCCCATAGACATCTATATTTATCCTCGACTACGAATCAAAATATAGATGCGTTGTCACCGGTGAGGATGTCTCTTTTCAATAAAAGGGGCCTCCGGTTCTCTACACTGACCATACTATTTTACGTTGGTATTCTATAAGAGTGTGGTCCTTCCCCGGTCGAGCTGACCCATTCGTGCTACAAATATATTACTAATATAGCTTCAGCGTGGCTATACTCAACTCCGTGCTTTTTGTAAACATTTGTTCAATTTATTAGCACAACAAAGACAGTAATATAAAGGAATATGCACACTAACGGACCTACAGTAAGAGAGATTTTATGATATAATTTACTGTTTTTCTAAGCATCTTGTATTTTATAAGATAACATAATACATATAAAAGTATATAAAAGTCTTTCCCAGCATTGCTTCTTCATGCGTTTAGGATTCCGTTGGAGTTCCCTCAAATTCTCTATAGTTCGGGTAGTAAGTAAGTAAGGGTCAACGAGTACATAGTTTGTGGACTGTAACAAGTGACAGCATATCTATACTCGAAGTATCAAAAAGCAGACGCGTTATCGTTCTTAAGAACTAAAATGGAATGCCTCGTTTCCACTAAAAGAGTCTCCGAATCTCAACAGTCATTCTACAATACACAGTAGCTTGTGTTATATACAAGCGTGGCTCCTTCCTCGATCAAGTCGACCCATTCGCGCTGGAGAGCTATTTAAATTTGTCAAAAATTATTATAAATCATTTTTAATTAAAAATTAAAAATTATTTCTTAATATTAAAAACTAAAAATTATTTTTTAATTTAAAATATATTAAATATATCGGATACATAAAAGTAATAAATGATACGAATATAAATAAGAAAAAAAACAATCGTTCGATTGTTCCTTAAAATAAAGTTCGATTTAGACGTTGCTCCGTGTCCCTAGTCCAATTATTTTACTTTTGGCGTAAAAGGGACCGTGTATGGCAGTGTTGGCCGTGGTGGTGTACGAATATCCACTATCCAATTTCGTTCCATGAGTGTCGTAAATGCAAATGGACACGACCGTAGAGAGACCAGGCACAGGACCAACGGCAAATATCCCCACCAGGAGGCAATGTCTGGGGGGCCTATGTTCAGCGGTGAACTTTTAATAAACAGTAATTATAATGGTAAACGGAATGGTTGTACAGCGAATTGTCGGAGGTACAGGAAGAAACAGGGTGATCGAATTACCCTACACGATACCCGCCACCACCATATCTTTATTTTCTCCTGTATCGTGGAGGTAGTTTACGTACATAAATTGCACTTAAGTACAAACATCCAGACCCGGAAAAGTTATTTGCAGTCATCATACAAATACTTCTACCATGCGGGATTTGAACCCCCAGTTCTTTAGCCGTTAGATGTAGGTGTTGCCTGATTGAAATTCAGCCAATTGCTATTAATATTTTAATACAATAACAATTGCCTGAATTTCATTGACAAATATAAAAGTGTGCGACTGCTATTTTATTTTTCAGTGAACAGTGACGCTGAGAATTGCACAATGTCCGCGACAATTTTGTGACACAGTTTAGAAATAAATGATAAGTTGGCTAATATTAGTTACTAAATGCACAGTAGACATATTATGTAAAATAAATGATGCAGAAAAATTACAAATTTATTCTACGGGCTTTTTCATGTTTTGATATAGAAATACCAAACCTAATTGTTATCAGAAAAAAATATAAACGATACGGAGAAATCGTTTTGGTATTCAGTTTGGAAAAGAAATATAGTAGAATTCATAAATAATCCACTTTACTACTCTACAAGTATACGTGTTAGAATAATTACATGTGTACATAAGTGTCCATGGCAACACAGAGAGATTTACCCAACTTGCGTTTGATGTAAAGATTATCAATCGTGGGTTTAAATACTGTATCGGGAGAATCAAAACACCATAAGGTGGTAGCGTGCGTAGATCGAATATAAAATTAAAAAAAATATAATATTTTTAATCTGGAGGTAGCCGTGGTTAACTATGACATTGGGACGTCATACACCTCAGTCCCCCCGTGACCATGGGTGCTGTAAAGTACTCGAAACGTCGTGAATATAAAATTAGTTAATATACGCGATAAAATCCGTAAAACTAGTTTTATTTAAATGTGTAGCGTTCGCGTAAATATATAATAAATCATAACATAAGGTGGGATCGTACCAGCTAACAATTAATAAAAAAACAGACCCGATAAACAACATTTTGTTTTTATACGTTTTGTATCATGATGTAATCAAACTGCTAGGACAAACATTCGTCACAAATATTTGTAAAGAGAATCCACTACCCCATATATTCCAGTGGCTGATGTAAGAGACGTCAGAGGGAAACGTACCATGAGATGGATAAATAAATGAAATATTTATTTACTTATAGATATAAATATAATCTTACGTGTCCATGAATCGTATTAGCTAATGTATGATATATTACAAGCAGCAATACGCGTTTATTGCAATTCCGAACTTTGATCAGTACCTATTCATTCACACTGTACCTAATATCATTTTGGACTTTGGTACTGTGTGCCCATCGTAGCACTGTGTCAATGCCAACCGCAGATAAAAACTATGTTGAAATTATTACTAATAACGCACAAAGGTTTATGAGTACAAAAAATCCTGTTGAAAAAAAAAATGTTGAAAACCTGTTGTTGTACCAACTCACAAAAACGTATGAAATCTTAATTTTAAACTTAGATTACAATGCTTGACATCCTCACAATGTCTCTCCCCATCCCCATGGGTCCAGCATTTTTGGAGAACTTCTTCCATTATTCAGGATGCAAATTAGAGTAAAATTTTGCATACTCTTCCTTTCACCGCGAGCTTTGTCATCTGGCAAAAATATTATTGAACTTTGTAGAATCACTCTGCAGCCTTATATGGATGCAAGATGCAACATGATTGGGTCGGCACATACGGAGAAGGACCACGATTGCACCAGCATGAAATAAGATACCGCTGCGAATAGTAAGTGACGAGAAACGGAGACCCTTATTAGTAACGGGACACAGATTAACTAATAGTTACAAGTTTGTACAATTTGAACTTATTTATTGACAAATTTTGTACATTTTCTGGGATTTTGTTGAAAAAACGTGTATACATAGCCCGATAAATGAATTTAATATGTATAAAAGTTATTCTGACATTTTTTGAAGCCTGAATACCTCCTTCTGTAACAGTGAAACAATACAATATGACAAAATTAAGTTTATGCCCGGATTTCATACCGCCTTAAATAAAAATAAAACACATCATCTTCCGGTCCCTCCTCTAAGTCGCGTCTGTGGTCGCGTCTTACAACATCTACGGGATGAGATTGTTCCTCTCACGAAATCTTTTATCACATAAAATTTTGCGGTACTTAATATAAAAACATGCAGTAATTAACATTATTTGCTGTTATCACTAACTCATTACCATCATCATCGTCTTTATCATCACTTAAGACTATCATAAGTAAGGCCTTCAACGAATACCACAAAGCATGGTCCTGAGGAAGCTTTATCTGTGGACTTCCTGCATCTCATACCAAACCGTAATTTAATCTATCACTAAATAGTACAAAATAAAGTAGCTTATTTGCGTTTGTCTGTGTATTTGTCTAAAACTTAAAAATTACCAGATGGATTTGACTGCAGTTTACGCTTAAATTTTACGAATATTCAGTATTAAGAATAATTTTAAGAATGTCTTTAACAATGTTTACATTCCCCGGGCCGATTTTGGACTACGGCTACAATTTTTTAATAATCTGAAGCTGTCAACCGCGCAATATATACAGGATTATTTTTCAAAGAGTAGCCAAATTTTAAACTTAAGTTCAAATATGTAAATAATGATATACCGTTATTGCAGTCTTTGAAAATACGAGTACATAAGGCTTCTACATTTATTTGAAATAACCCCAAATTGAATGTGAATTATGGGCAACAACGTTTTTGCCGACCGACCTTACGAATGTGTGCTTGCGTACTAAAATAGATATTTATGAATGACAATCGGTTAAAATAATGCATAACCACGCATTTTGAATTAAAAAGGTAAAAAATACAATTTTTTTGCGATTTTTTTTAATTAACTTTTCTTTACAATTACAATTTGCCTTTATTATTTATTCTGAACCTTCTCTGCAAATTTGGCAGTTTATTGCAAAATAACCCTGTATAGTGCTACAATAATATGACTTGTTAGTTATCCTAAGCGCCTTCGTCTTCGGGTCAAAAATGAATACTAAAATAATCCTATGACTACACTATAAAAACAATTACAGCAAAAACATTAGTCATAAAATAAAAACAACAGATAAATAAAATATAAATGTAAGCAAACTATTCACTAAATACTGATCGAAACACGACACATCAATAACTAAATGTAGATTTTTGTTGGTCGATCCTTTATGCATAACTCCGTTCCACACAAATTACCTTATTGTAGTAATGAATTATAGACCCTAAAACTTACTTCATAACTTTCAGTTTAAAAATGTTATTTTTCACATATGCCAACGCAAATTGTAGTCAAATTCACTCTGGTAAAACCGATACGTACGGTGCGGACCCACATCCCATATGATGGCACAGGTGACAGGGCGAAGTAGCATCTTGCATGCTGCTACGCTTTTCTTTGTCAAAGCGGGACATATTTACGTATTTTGGGGACAGCGGGACACATATTTTAAAAGTGGGACTATCCCGCTCAAAGTGGGACGTATGGTTCACGTTATCCATGGGTTACTTTTGTGGCTCTATATTTCAATTATAAGCTAGCGCTTGAAATCGGGCCTGAATAGGTACACACATAACAATTTTATAATTCGTCATTATTCGCTATTTTGGGAATTGACGTCTCAATCGGAAGTCAGTATAATGGTTGTCAAATTAGTATATTGAACTATATTCAATAATATTAGTGGTGCTGACCTGGCATCGATCTCTGCTTGAGTTCAATGAAAATCATTAGAACGAGCGCCTTGTCCCTCAACAACTCGGCTCAAGAGTAAGTAAGAAAATGCGTGAATGTCATTAACCTATTAAAACATTTATGAGCGTTTATTTTTACATCTAAGTTTTTGTTATTCCGAGTTAAGAGCGTGTATTGCGTTTAACGATATGCCAGTGACGCGCGGAAAGGTTATCGAATTCTCGGGTCGGGATGAACCACGGAAACCTAGCGATAGGTCAAAATTAAACGGCAAATAAACATAAACAAATGTAATTTGTTTAAATTGCGAAAACTGTGTCTCATATTCAGTACCATATCATACTATGTAATGAAATTTTTTCTTTTTTTTTCTTAATCAGAACATAAACGTGACGGCTGGTCATGGGACTCTCTCGTCATAATTTGCACGAGTGACGATCGTATTACCAAAAGTATCGTACCTCTCACTGCTGCCAATCGCCCGTCTAGTTTTTTGCGTCTTGATTTAAATGAATGGTTATGCTGCCATCTTTCTAAAGTTTCTAAAGGAAAAAAAGGTTTTTCTACTATTTCCCAGAGTCTCTTCTTACGACACCCACAGAACGAAATAGGGTGATGGATTATAAGGTAGTTATAACATTATCAAATTATGTAATTAAATGATAGTAAATTATTTACTTCCTATTTGAAACTCATTATTATATCTCCACGTGTAGAGATATATAAAGTCCGATTGTACTGTTTTTAAATAGTGGTCACATATATTTAGTACGTTATTGAATTTTTATCATGCCTACGAGGGTGACACTGAAAGTTCTTCGAAAATAAAAACTGAATAAACTAGCAAGTTATTAGTTTTATTATATCTTTACAAAATACTGTCTATTTACAAATACATTGCTGCTTCCGATGGAACCACTGAGAAAATAACTTTGCCCACTGGTCCTTAGGGGTCTCTTCGACGGCATTTTGAAACGCAGCCACTGCTTCCTCGGCGTCCATAAAACGTTTTCCTCGAAGGATTTCTTTTATTTTCGGAAATAAATAAATATCGCAAGGTGCGAGGTCGGGGCTATAGGGAGGGTGACCCAGTAATTCCACGTCTACGTCGCCAAGTAGTCAATTGTTTGCTTGGCGGTGTGCAACGAGGCGTTGTCGTGGTGAAGGAGGATCCTACTGCGAGGTCGTTTCTCCCGAACTTTTTCCAAGACAAGTGGCAAACAATTATTAGTGTACCACTCTGCAGTAACTGTTTTTCAATTCTCTAAAACAATTGTTGCGTAATGACCTGTCCTTCCAAAGAACGAGGCCACTATCTTTTTTTCCACGCTTCGACCTTTCTTCACTTTAGTTGGCAACTCCTCGGAAGGAAACACTCAGATAGCAGACTGCCTCTTAGTTTCAGGATCATAACAATAAATCCAGCTTTCGTCACCCGTAAGTATGTCGAACACAGCATTTGAGTCACCTAAATTAAGTCCAAATGTGCTGATAAGTCACTCTTTTGTCAGTCTCTATCATACGCCGCAGAACACTGATGTTGTCTTCAGTCGTCGCTGTAGAAGGCTGTCCCTCACGCAGATCATCGGTGAGATTAGTGCGACCACGCTTAAACTCATTAAACCAGTTGTAAACAGTGGCACGAGATGGGGCTTCTTCGTGAAAGGCCAATCGAAGTCATAAAAAATCATCGTATAAAAATTTACTCGCGTTAAATTCATGCTGACGTGACACAGACAATTTTCAATTTGTCGCCAAATCGTAAACAAATGACAAATTAATAAAATATATAATAGAATAATATTGGCAAAGAGTTCGATTTTCAAAATTTGAACTTATTTTTTTATTATATCGTTTACAAGTGGCCAGTTCTAAAAACTTTTAGTGTCGCCCTCGTATAATCATTTATTGACCGTATAGTGGCGATGTAAAAATATCCACTATCTCATAAAATAGAGAGTTTTAGGGCGGGGAAGAATCTTCTTGAAGAATGTCCTTATTATTTTTAATGAAAACTTCTTTAGCATCATTGTGATTTGAAACTCAATTAAACGAATAAGTAACACTAAAAAGAGACAAATATATAAATCTATAGGAGAGAATGAGATACAATATATAGGTAATATAAGGTCGAGGTAAATGTATCTTCGTATTTTAAGTACCAATTCAAGACTTTTTGTTTTCAAAGTTTAATTACCCTTAATTATAATATATACGTGCCATTTTGTACTATAACTTGTTGCCATCTTGTAAGTAGTGGCGTAATCCCGTTGTTGTAGAAAACTTGGGATTTTTGATAAAAACATGCGACCTAACCTGATATTACCCAAAGAATTCTGAAGAGACAGAAACAGGTGAAAATCTGAGAGGGCAAGGTCAGGACTATATTAAGGTGGATGCATTAACACTTCCCAACCAAGCTCTCTCAATTTTTACTGATTGGTCAAAGATGCGTGTGTTTGGCGTTATCATGACGTAAGACCACACCTTTTCCGTTGATCAATTCCGGTAGTTTTTTCGCAATTTCTTGCTTGAGTCTCATTAGTTGCTGGCTATAGATATCTGAGTCGATGGTTTTACCAGGCGATAAGAGCTCATAATAAACGATGCCCTTCCAATCCAACCATACACACATCATTACCTTACTACGTGTTAATCGTTTAAAGGTTTCGCTACAGTCTGTGGAGCTTGACTACCGTACCGTAGTAGGTGTTTCACTTTTCATCACCAGTGATCAATCTTTTGGTTCGCTTTCATTACGTTCAGTTTCAGTTTCAGTACGTAAAAAATGGTTCGCTTTCATTACGTTTCAATAGAGAATCGCCAATGAGTACAAGATTCAGTAGTTTTCTTTCAGTGAGCTCGTGTGAATGTGATACCCAAATATCGAACTCCTTTTATAGCCAGACTTTTTCAACTGGATCAAAACTGTTTTGTGGTCAATCCTCAATTCCTCGGCTATGTCGTAACTACTAATATATCGATCTAGCTCCACACTTTGTCAAAAATGGCATCGACTTTAAACGTATGAGGGCGACCAGAGCGAGCTGCGACTGAAAACTCTTGAATCAACTTTATGCTACTCTTACTGACAATGCATTAGATCCATAAACGTCACAAATTTTTTTCGCGGATTGAGTCGCATTTTTCCTTTTTTTGTAATAAATCTTCAGAATGTATCGAATTCCTTCGTTAAATTCACTCATTTTGGCGAACATAAAAACAATTGAAAAATAGCGGGAAAGTGTTTTTTTTTCTTTTTATTTATGTCCTATATGTATTGATATTAAAACCAGTCAGATACAAACAGTACAAGCAAAGATATTTTTTATTCAATTTTATACAAACAAAAACGAAGATATTTTTCCCCGACCTATTATAATAAAGCGGAAGAGGTTTTCTGTTTGTTTGAACACATAAATTTCTGGAATTACCAGTACAAATTAGTTGTGTCAAGGCCATCTAGTGTTTGGTATGTACCACCTTGAGAGTCAATAAATTTTTGTTCGATAAAATGATTTTACCTATAAAATGAAGACGTCGCTATTATAAAGCAATTTTTGTCGAAAGAAAATTATATTCTTTTGATTTGATACACTAAAATTTAGGCTCTACATATCTGAAAAAAGGATTTTAACATTTATTTGCTATAAAATTAAACTTTTATCTTATATTATATGCCGCAATTATGGTTGAAAATTATCATATTAAATAAATCATTTGCTGTGAAATGTTTTGTTTTATATATCATTTAATTTGAAGGTCAGTTCTACCGCATGTGAATTGCACACATGTTTTTTTTATACATTCTCATTCATACTGGTCACCTTACGATGTTTACCTTCATCCATGCACTCCTTTAGTGCTGGTTAATAGGGAACTATGAAATTTTAAGGTGAGGGCTTATCCTTAGGCTACAATGTCCTAGTTAAAATAAACAATTAAAAACATTTGTTCCCAGGACACAAACAGATCTTGCACGGCGTGAATGGCCGCTTGCGGCCAAATCAACTGATTGCTATAATGGGACCATCAGGCGCTGGGAAATCTACACTGCTCGACGTACTCTCGGGATACCGTATCAGCGGCGTCGGAGGAGCCGTATTCATTAATGGTAGAGGCCGAATTCTGAGTAAGTAATTCCAAAACAATTCTAGAAATATAGTTATCATTACTTCGTAACGCGTGATGCGTTTATCGATTTGGAACATTCATAATGCCGTTAGATAATAAAGGCAAAACAGAAAGTTAATAATCGATTTTATGAGCTATTAAAATTTTAATACTCAATTTTTAAATTAGTTATCTATTATTAATGCTTCATTAACGCAATATAAATAACGTAATAGTTAATTAATATTATAGTAAATAATATAATAGTTAAAGAATATGTTATTTTTATTGCGTAATTTCTAGATATTTTTTTAAAGTAAGATTTAAGCATGTGGCCCACAGACAATTTTGTTTTCATTATAGAATAATGGTGACAAACCAGCAAATAGTCCACCTGATAGTAAGTGGATGCTATGGCGCATAGGCACCTACACCTATCTTCGATTAACAATCAAAATACAGATGCGTCGTATCCCCTGACGACTAAGATGTAATGCTTCGTTTCCAATATAAAGGATCTACGGTTCTCTACACTCACCGTACGAAAATCAGCAGCGTTGAGCTACTATTTTACTCTGGTATTCCTCAATCAGTCTAGTAAACCCCTGTGCTACAACCACGTTATGCAGTTATAGTGTGGTTGTAGCACAAATGGGTTTGCTTCGCTCTACCAATTGAAAATTAAATAACATTTATAGTCAAAATGCTAACCCGTTTATACTACTAAAGATTAAGATGGAATACCTCGTTAACAAAATAAGGCTCTACAGCTCTCATATATCACCATACCACTTGAAGTAGCAGTATTGTATTGCTGTATTGCTATTTGACGATATTGTGTTGTGCGTTCCACGGTAGAGTCAATCAATTTGTGCTGCAGACATGATACTAATAATGTCCTCCAGACCGAATTTCGGTCACGGCGGCCTGCCTCAATCGAGACTAGCCATCGGCGCAGGACAGGATTATAGTACCTGAGTGTATGCGCAAGCTGTGCAAGCACAGGTGCACTCTCTATTCCCTCAACCTCATAATCCGATGGGACGGTAAACCGACACGACCGGAGAGAGATCAGGCGCAGGAACAACGGCTTTACATGCTTTCCGAGGCACGGGGGTGAGACACCGCCAACTTCCTGACTTCGGGCAGCTACTGAAAATTTTTAATTGCTTGACTGAATTGCTTGCTTGACTATTTTGGCCCGCCCCAGGATTCGAACCCGAGACCTCATGATCAGCAGTCGCACTACTACAACCCCTAGACCAATGAGACAGTCGATACAATACGTAGCACGAATAGTGGTGTGGATATGTTTTCATCTAAATTCAAAACTTTATTTTTGTATTTACTTTATTTATTGGTTTTCAGAAAGATTCAAACGCATGTCGTGCTACATCCAGCAGGACGATCGGTTGCAGGGCTTACTCACAGTGGGCGAGAACATGGCGCTCGCAGCGGACCTCAAACTGCCCACCAAGTTAGATAAATACGAGAAGGGAGAAGTGGTTAGTTTAATTCGACATTTACTAGTCTATTTCGATAACCAAATCTCCAATAAACTATTCTGTTCGAATGTCGGGTTGGGAGAAAATATATAGTTGGATTTTTCCGTCAAAAAATTCTCAATACCGATACCGTCAGGAATTCGGCGATGTTTAACCCCGTGCCGCAGAAAGCAAGTAAAGTCGTTGATTCTGCGCCTGGTCTTTCTCCATTCGTGTGGGATTCTCCGTCTCATCGGACTATAAGAGTGGGGGAATAGAAAGTGCACCTGTATTTGCGCATGTACTAAATATCCTGTATTTTGAGACCGTACTTCAGCTGAAGGGACATTATGATACTAATACATAAAAATTTTGCAAAGTATTATAAGTTTATGGAATAAACAAGCAATAATGAGTAAAGCAGTGAAGAATTATGTGAGATTTTGTGTTTATGATAAACTGCTGCAACCCATAAACACCTGCGACTATATCCAGACAGAGAAAGTTTTATAATATGGTTACCCGAGGCAAGTGTGACAGTGTGGCAAGTGTAACAAATTCAAATTATGCGGCATAGACACTTTTTTTTTTGGTTAAAATCCATCTATTGAACAACGATCGTTTACGCTATTGACAATACCGACAGAGTACATAGCTTCTACTATTTTACCGACAGACGGTATTTTTTTAAAACTACTCCGAAAACTTGCCCCATGTGAGAAAAAGCTTACACAAAAATGGGCGTTCAAATCGTTTATAGATTTTAAAATATTTTGACATTAGTATCATCTCTACAATTTTGTCGAAAACCATAGATAATAATAAAGTAACTAAAAAAATTTGCATAATGTCACACTTGCCTCATTGATGGTTCAAATGTGACAGTCTTCCACCTCATTAGTTTTAGTTACCTTAAAATACAAAATGCTACTTGTAGATAGTAGATACTAAAATGCTTCATCAAAGAAACAAGCATTTAATAATTGATGTTATGAAACTGAATTCTCTATGTTAAATCCTTACAGAGTAGAAGTATTTAAATGTCCGTTATAGTCTTAATTAATTTATGTCACACTTGCCTCGGGTGACCATATACAAAAATATTATCTTGCTTAAACTATCTATTTTCAATTCATTCATCATATCAAGTACATGGCCACTCAATCTTTGCGCGGCGTTAGAAATAAATTTTCACAGGAATGAAACCTATCTATATAAAGCCAAACATTATCGAAATTCAAAATGTCATTCAAATCGTTAGAGCCACTTTTGAGAAACTATACACATATTTTACAAGAATTACTCACTTAAAGTTCCTATTAACGTTTTTATAGGAATATTTATAAGTTTCTATGAAAAACTGTTATATTAGCGACAGAAAGTTAAATTGTTATTTATGTTACTAATTTATAGTACGAAATAGGTTAAATGTTATTGTCATTGACAATTATAACAAGCAAATTACCTACCATCCATCCACCCATCCATTACAGCCTATTAAAGTCTACAGCTGAACAAAGGCTAACGTGTCGGTAGTGGTTTATCTGTAACGAGGATATCTACAAAAGAATAAGACTAACTGACAGAGGTAAACGGATCAGTAGGTTGATGTGGAAATAGGTCGGCCATATAGTTCGAAGAACTGAAGACTGATGGTTAAGAAAATTTCTTGAGTGGCAGCCCCATACCGGTATCGGAGGTAGGGCGGCCCTCACGAGATAGAGTGACTTCAGTAAGTCTATAGATGCAGGTGGCTCGGCGCTGTTTATCTTTATGGCGTTCTTGGGGTCTATTATTAGCAGTGTACTTGTAAGGGGCTGTAGTGGTCATATGATTGACCACTACAGCCCCTTACAAGTTTTAGTTTTAAAAATGTATTTAAGAAGTAGAAGATATTTTTCTTAAAAGCAATTGCAATATCATTGCAATAAAATTTTTATTGGAATAATTTTTTTCCGAATGTACAATGAGCGACGTCTGTAGAAATAATAGAAGTATGTGAAACGCTTTGTTGAAGCGTGGCGGTAACAGCAACTACTCCTTAAAGTGACCTGTGGCCAGTAGTGATCTATGGTTATGATGCGTTGACCTCAAACATTTTAGTTTTAATTTTTGTTCTATCAGATCGAAGACATCCTAACGAACTTGGGTCTGTACGAACACATGAACACGCGCGCGGCGCAGTTGTCCGGTGGTCAGAGGAAGCGGCTCACCATAGCGTTGGAGCTCATCAGCAATCCACTCATTATGTTCCTCGACGAGCCCACAACGTGAGTATAAATAGAATTTATCGATTCTGCATTCGTATTTCAATTCTCGCTGATAGTATGTAACACTTAATACGTGGTAGAGCCATGCTGAAACTATATTGCTAGTATAGTTGTAGCACGAATGGGTCGGCTCGACTGGGGAAGGACCACGCTCTCACAGAATACCAGCTTGACACTGCTGTGTTTCGTATGGTGAGTGTAGAGAACCGAAGACCCATTTTACTGGAAAAGAGGCATTCCATCTTAGTCCTCACGGGTGACGACGCATCTGCATTTTGATTCTTAATCGAGGATAGATGTAGATGTCTATGGGTTCACAGCAACCAGTTACCACCAGGTGGACTGTGTTCTCGTTTGTCACCCTATCCTATAAAAAAACTTCTTATCAATTTTTTTTCTGTAATGTAACCGAATTTCGTGACTCTTTCAATATCACGTATATATCTGTAGTAGTACGCGTAGTAGCAGTAGTAGGTATCTTCCCTAAGAATGAAATATTCGTAGATGGGTATTTACAAATTATTTCATTATTATGAAAAACGCCTACTGCAAAGTCGGGCGGAATCTTGGTGCAAACGATACGCAGTCAAATACGCAGTGCACCCGAACATTGACTCTGCTTCTACACTGCCTCGATGGTGTTATGATGCCTCGAATTTGCGGTGGGCATATTCTCAAAGGAAACAGAGGTAGCGAACCTTCCTGGGATCAGCCATATTATGATTAAACACGAATGGGGTCACCTTGACAGGGGAAGGACCACGCTCTCAGAAAATACCAGCCTAAAATAACAGTTTAGTGCTGCTGTAACTGGAGTCCTATTTTACTGAAAACGAGGCACCCCATCTTAGTCCTCAGGGATGACAACGCACCTACATTTTGATTTTTAATTAACAGATATTTCAACAAAGTTGTGCAGTGTGGCAGAAGAAGCATTAGAGTAGGTTTAATATTTTATTTATTTATTTATTTATTCTTTATTGCATTCCTTAATCTAAAAGAATACAAAGGGCGGACTTAATGCCTTGTGACATTCTCTACCAGTCAACGCATGGAGTGGTGAGAATTTGAAGTATAGCAATATAGAATAAAAACAAAATAGAAATTTATAATTAATTACGTTATATATACATTTTACTAATATATACAATAAATAAACTATAAAAATATATCCTATTTATACATGTATACAAATATATACGTACATACATAAGCATACATATATTCATACCAACATACATATACAAATATTATAGAAATGGAGTCATTAAGATGTATGATAAGGATGTCTCTGAATGATAGAGTAACAAATTGTGTGATAAGAGAAAAAACTGGTTTGTAATATGTTGTCGTCAGGGTTAAGAAAAGAATGCTTCGGTGGTTTGGTGATGTGGAAAGAGCGATTGAGGAAAGAGTGACAATGCAAATTTATAGTGCGGAAGTGAATGGTAGAGTTGGCAAAGTACGTCCTAGACGGAAGTTTATTGGCAAAATTTGCGGTTTATTGAATATGGGCCAAATTATGAGCATGCATGCGACGTAAGGGGCCGAGAGAGGTGATTCAAAATCGTGCCAGAGCAAAGTTTTTTTTCTCCTTAAAAAAAACGTTACCCCCACACTAGGATTTTTCCTGTACCGTGGAGGCAGTTTACAAACATAGATTGCACGAGGACAAACATCCAGACCCAGAACAATTCTTTGTAGGCCATACAAATACTTGGTCCGTGCGGGATTCGAACCCGCAGCCCCGAGCGCAACAACTCATTGCTAAGCCACTGCGCCACGGAGCCGTCACGTCAAAGTCCGTAGTCTTTACCTATCCTGCTTAGTACCAGATTATATGAGATTTTATTTATTTATTTTATCTATTTATTCTTAATTGTACACACAGAGTACATTATATATTACTTAATTCAAATGTTTACAAAGGGCTTAATGCCATCTGGCATTCTCTCCCAGTCAACCCGGGACGTGTGGAAATAATGTGATAGGTTATATATTTGAATTATATATTATTTATATAACATAAACTTACAATAAAGGTAACCAAATTATAACATTGACCAAACTAACTAACTTCTGACGTCTGTTTATGTATTATATATGTATGCATGTAAGAAAATATGTGTGTTAATATTAAATAATAAGGTAATATTTTTATTGGTATTTCCTATACCATGAATACAAAAGACCATCGGGATCAGATTCTAATACCTTACAAAGCCACCCGAGGCATATTTTCTGATAACAGCAATAATATAAAAATAATTCCTTGCAGCGGCTTAGACAGTTCTTCCTGCACACAAGTAGTCCAACTTTGCCGGAGTCTGGCGCACCAGGGTCGTACCATCGTGTGCACAGTCCACCAGCCCTCGGCCTCTCTGTTCGCCCTCTTCGACCACGTGTACGTGCTGGCGGCGGGCTACTGTATGTACCAAGGCACAACGCGGAATCTCGTCCCTTATCTTGAACAAGCTGGGATACCGTGCCCGATGTACCACAATCCAGCCGATTATAGTAAGTACACAGAAATGCAATAAATATATTAATTTACTTTCTTATTCACCTATTTAAATTTTTATTGCATTCCCATTTAAGAAACAATACGAACAGGCGGAATTATTGTCTATAGTTACTCTAATAGCGAATAAAAAAGAAAATTAAAAATATTGGTTTCTACTGTAAATGCACGTATATTGTTACACATTGAGATATGTGGAAAAAACTGTGTTAAGACTTCAATAAAACCTAAACTCGGCGGGATGGTGATTATTAAACCAAATAAAAAAAATATTATCTAAAAATCAACGTTGTTTTATAAAATTTGGTTTAGTATTTAATAGTTTTATTAAAAATCTACCTCACGGTTCAGTTACCCTCTGTCGCCTCTTACGACAGCCACGGGATGATCCTTAAATTTTTATTAATATCTATTTAAATTAAACCTCGTAAGGTATATATCTATATATATCTATATCTATATATATATATATATATATATATATATATATATATATACATGGTAGAGCCACGCTGCAGCTATATTATGGTTGTAGCACGAATGGGTCAGCTCGACCGGGGAAGGACCACGCTCTCACAGAATACCAGCGTAAAATAGCAGCTTAACGCTGCTGTGTTTCGTATGGTGAGTGTAGAGAACCGGAGACCATTTTTACTGGAAACGAGGCATTCCATCTTAGTCCTCACTGGTGAAAACGTATCTGCATTTTGATTTGTAATCGAAGATAGATGTAGATGTCTATGGGCCACAGCAACCACTTACCATCAGGTGGACTGTGTGCTCGTTTGTCACCTTTATCCTATAAAATACAAAATAAAAAAAAAACAAAAAAATAAGGTTCCTCACGAACTAAATTTTAAAATTATTGACCACCTAATGTTTTGGTCTTCATTAAAGTAAATCATCTTGCCGCATTGCCAATTTCCAATTTCGTGTTCCAGATCTTCTTCAGTCCGTTGCATACTATATTTGAATTTCAACGTCAGTGGTGCTAGTCCAGTTGTTTGCATGTAATCAACATTACATGCATACATAAACACTCACGTCTGTCACCCAAAGGGGTAGGCAGATATTTACGGATTGCTACGGATCCTGACACACCTCCTGCACGGTTATATACCTACGCATATATGCTCGTCAATTCAGGGTACTCTTAATTTCGGCCATCTTCCTTTGGTCTATAAACTTCTATTTAGGGTGAACTTCGCTGATTCTGCGATTCACTTTTCCATAATTTTCTTTTTTTTTTGCTTTTTTACTCTTTCTTCATTCATTCTTTTTACATGACCAAACCAAAGAAGCATTCCTTTTTTATCCTGGTCACAACCGTTTCTTGCAAACCATACTTTTCTCATAGCAAACAATTTGTCACTATGTCAGTCACTCTTAATATACAACTTAATGACCGAATATCTACAGCATTTATTCTACTCTCGTGTTTCACTCATCTGCCATACCCAACTTTCACCACCATACATAAGGCAGGGACTAACACAACCAAATATTATATATAAATTTAAATGTTTGGGCCTTGGCTTCCTTATTAAAACTATGTTATCAAATTAATAAAGAGACCATTTTATCTAGTTTCTGTATTGGCATAACACTTCTGTAAAAGCTAGTTTATCGAGTAAATAGAATAATTGCGTGTGTACATACATGCGATAGTGAAATAATCGTTGTCGTCAATGACCCGACCTCTGTTTCTGTGACTTGGCAACACCTAGTTCACGACCGCCATTTTTTTCACTTTTGTTTTTGACTATTTCCATATAATGGTCTTAAGTTGAACGTTTTATAAGAAAAAAATATCGTACTAAAAATCTTTGAAATATTACGTAAAGTAACAACATGTTAAATTATCTTTTTAACTAACTACATAAGACTTTTTTCAAACTTAGACTTGCTGTGACAGTTTTTAATACAATTGTGGTCAGTTTTGTGCTAACTGTTAGAACTAAAATGTTCGGTCATTAATGAAAAGAGACCAAAGTCTTATAGTTGGTTGGACTCCCGTCTATATTCTGTATCTTTTTTGTCTCAGAACATGCAGGTGCCCTCGCAATGTTCCTTTACCGCCGAGCTCGATGTAAATCAGCATTTAATTCTGGAATTAACAAATCGATTGGTACCGACACTGATCGGAATTGCTGTGCCCTTAGGTCAAGTTTTTGACACTAATGTTTTCTTACCGCCATCTACAAAAATTGTATGAAAATATAATCAACATGACGATACAAATTTGATACGAGAAAACTCCATGCTCTGGAGTCTGTTATCTATGCTAAATTTTACATTGATCTAGTTTTGTCGATAACTGGCAACCTACCCCTGGTTTCGCTTGGGTGGAATCTATTAAATTTGTGTTATTTATATTTAAGATAATCATCAAGGACTATTTTATTTTTTATTTTTCGATATCTTGAAAAAAAATCTCACATCTTTTCGGATAAAACATAGGGGACAATATTGGGAGTGATTTAGGCCATCTGAAAATTCATTTCAGATGGCCGATGAAAATTCATTTCGGAATGGCTGAACCGATTGAAATTTCATTTCAATCGGTTCAGCCATTTCGAAGATCAGACATGACAACTTTTTTTATAGTATAAGAGTGACAAACGAGCACACAGTCCACCTCACGTTAAGTGGTTGCTGTGGCCCTTATACATCTACATCTATCTTCGTTTACGAAAGATGAAGCAGAAGAAGAAGAAGCAGATGTGTTTTCAGCCGTGAGGACTAAGATAGAATGCCTCTTTTCCAGTAAAAGTGGTCTCCGGTTCTCTACACTCACCATACGAAACACAGCAGCGTTAAGCTGCTATTTTACGCCGGTATTCTGTGAGAGCGTGGTTCTTCCCCGGTCGAGCCGACCATTAGTGCTACAACTATAATATTAATATAGCTGCAGCATGGCTCTACCACGCTAGAGAGACAGTAGTAAAATTAAGTAAAATTATAAAGTAATCAAAGAAATGTTTTAGTACAATAAAATAATACGAATTTCTAATCATATAAATGTTAACAATAAAAAATATTTTATTTCTAAAAAAATAATATCGTACAAAAACTACAAAGAAAATTAAAAGGTGCCTAGTTAATATCAACATATATTTCAAAATTTTTAAAAAATATACTTTTTTTCAGTAATCGAATTGGCATGCGGGGAATATGGCGAGGACAAGATCGGATACTTGACCACTAAAGCAGAAAACGGCAAGGATCTCAGCTGGTTCGATAACCCAGAGACCATTCCCACAATGGAGGCTTTAAGAAAACAGTATCCGCTAACCGTGCTCAAGGAACAGGACACGGGGCCAGGGCAAGAAGAAACTTCGCAGTCCAACCAGCGACTGGTGCTCATAAAAAGAGGGTTCTTGAAAGCTAAACGCGATGCTGTAAGTAACAAAACTTTTTTACAACATAATTATTTTTAACCGAGTTCAAACTATCGAGAAGGTTCTTTAATAGACGCGTATATTACCAGTTTTTTTTTTTATAGTTACTTTCTTGTTTGTGTCTGTCTGTCGTTCCGGTGAGCTGGAGACTTGAAATTTTGAACATATTTTGAAATATATTTTGACAATGTAGGAACATGATACAAAAACGTGGTATATTATTTTAAAACGCTTCGACAGCTTAACTAACTACAGCAATATCTTACTTCTATGTACCTGACGTTTTCATATAAGTTAGAATGACAAACGAGCCAAAAGTTTATCCGATGGTAAGTGTATCTCAATATCTGTGTCTAATTCAACGTACACTATTCTCAGTACTATGACAGTCCCATGTTACACCTTTTTTCAATGAAGCAGGTTTTTTAAAAATGAAAGCGCGACAGAAACTATTCTTCGATTATTTGTCATTTGATGTTCGTGTGATTTGATGTGTGTATATAAGCTCCGGGATGGTCCGCGAAATTCCGAAAAACTCGTTCAAAGGGATTATACATAGGCTGCACTAAAAGTATCGGGAATGGAATATTTCCACTGTTCCTGTCATATTAATATCTTTTTAATTGAAAATTCCTTGGTTTTAAAAATCGAATACCATTTATTTATTTAAAAAAAGATTCTCGGTCTTGTCACAAGGTTTTGTCAATCTTGTTTAGTCGTTGAGAAAATGGAATTGACTCGAGAAAATTCAAGAGCGATGATTTATTATGACTTTCGAAGTGGTTTAACACAAAAACAGTGTGTTGACCGGATGATTTCTGCATTTGGTGATGAAGCCCCATCCAAAACCACAATTTATCGCTGGTTTGCTGAATTTCAACGTGGACGTGTCAAGCTCAGTGATGATCCCCGTCAAGGTCGTCCAAAAACTGCAGTCGTTGAATCGTCGTCCGTCCGTCGTCCAAGAAAACGTTGATGCTGTGCATAAGCTGATTGAGGAAGATCGACATGTGACATACCGCGAAATTCAAGCAACTTTAGACATTGGCATGAGTCAAATACAAATAATCTTGCATGAACAATTAGGTGTAAAAAATTTATTTTCCCGATGAATACCGCATTCGCTCTGTGAAGAGCAAAAAGCGACTCGCGTTACTTGGTGCGTCAGAACTCTCGAAAGATTCCACGCAGGATCCTCAAATGCTATATACAACATCGTAACAGGTGACGAATCCTGGATATACGCGTACGAACCCGAAACAAAAAACCAGTCACGAGTTTGGGGTGTTCGAAAATGAGTTAAAGCCAACAAAAATTGTTCGTTCACGGAGTGTTGCAAAAAAAATGGTGGCCACGTTTGTCTCCAAAACCGGCCATGTTACGACTATTCCTCTTGAGGGACAAAGAACGGTTAATGCAGAATGGTATGCTAGCATTTGTTTGCCACAGGTCGTTTCTGAACTCCGTAAAGAGAACTGCAACCGCCGCATCATCCTCCATCACGACAATGCGAGTTCTCACACCGCACACAGAACAAAAGAGTTTTTAGAGCAAGAAAACATAGAATTATTAGACCATCCGCCGTACAGCCCCGACCTAAGCCCTAATGATTTCTATACTTTCCCTAAAATAAAGAATAAATTGCGTGGACAGAGATTTTCATCACCTGAAGAAGCTGTGGACGCCTACAAAACGGCCATTTTGGAGACCCCAACTTCCGAAAGGAATGGTTGCTTCAATGATTGGTTTCATCGTATGGAAAAATGTGTCAAATTTGGCGGAGAATACTTCGAAAAGCAATAAATATGAACTTAAAGGGTTGTATTGACGATTATAGTGATTATAATTCTGTAAACGCATACTCTGTACCGTCAGGGGTACAGAATTAGGTGGGTTCTTAAAAAACCAACAATTGTTGTAAATTATTTTAACACACGTACAAGTAAGTTCTATGAAGGGGATCACTGGCCTGACGTAGGGGCGAAGTCCAAGCCCGACAGTGATGATGGCCGTTGGTAAAAGGCAAGGCCAACACTCCGTTAGCTCGCGGCTCGGCAACAGTAGCTCTTAGGTAGCAGGTAGATGCTAGGTGGTAGTAGATCCTAGGTAGCAGTAGATCCTAGGTAGCAGTAGATGCTAGGCAGCAGTAGATCCTAGGCAGCAGTAGATCCTAGGCAGCAGTAGATCCTAGGCAGCAGTAGATCCTAGGCAGCAGTAGATCCTAGGCAGCAGTAGATCCTGGAATTCCAGACGAAGGCCAGCATTAGGGAAACTTCTATAGCACTATATGTGCCCTAGTCAATTCCAGCACCCCCTGTAGGAAGTTAAAATTCTTAAAGCTAAGCACTAAGCAGCCTCAGCAAAACAGGTAATAATTAAGCAGAACAGTTACAATGTTTCAATAAATAAGAACTCACCCCAGCGGAATCAACTGCACCTCGAATAATTTAGATTTTAATTGTAGGTAAGCAGGTTCAACGGTCGTTATTAGGAGGGTCACGCGCGTTGCGAACTTGAAGCGGTCTCAGGTAGAAATGAAAGAGGAATGGCCCGAACGGGGACTCGTCGTCGTGTCCGAATCCTACCGAGTCTTTTGTTTTAGAGATCGGTGAGAAAAATGGTTCACGCTGCGCGGATTAAATTAACTAGTTTATGGTTCCGTAGAATAACTATTTTAAATTAACAATATGTAATAATTTATTACCTTTTATTTCTAGATTAGAATATTATATTACTATTATTTATTTGAGATTAAATCTATATTATTATCTATTTAAGATTAATTAATTATAAGTATTTGTAAGGGTACATTCAGATGCACCGTTACAACTCGTTATGGCCACGAATCATATTTTGTTAAACATATAATCTGACCCTGACCTGCAAATTCCAAAAAACGTAAGAAAATTTGAATTTCGCGGGCCACCCTGGCGCTTCCACCTTAAAACTAAGTCGCCCCAATATTTATATGATTTACTTATATGGAGAAATCGACAAAACGTGATTAGGTCTTGTGCGAAGTCACTTGCCAATCCTACTTACTGTTCTGCAGCTTTCAGAGGTAGATTTAAATATGTAGCTACTAGGTGATACTCGGGGATATGTCCTTTACAGGAGTGTAAGTTTTCATGAGACTAATTCAAAGAATAACTTTAAATCACGCTTTAAAAATCATTTATTACACTTACAAAAAGCTTCTTAACCTTGTGCTTCCAGCAGATGTTCTTTCTAGCATCGTTGAGCTTTATATGTTTGTTGTTATTGTGTATTTACAAAGTTTATGGTTTATTTTTATATATTTTTGGACTGTTTATTTTTGTTTTTATACAGAATGTATGTGTATGATATGTCGTGTTGGTTAACCTGCAGCATTACGCTGGGTCATAACCTTTTCACTGGCTCGATACACACCCCATCACTTGTAATTTTAATCTACCATACATTTAACTGTCTTTTTATTTATGCAATGTGTATAGTTTCAGTGAATAAATGTCTTTCTTTCTTATACTGCGTACCTGTACCTTATACATGTCATACCTGAGGACTAAGATGGAAAATACTCTTTGCAAGAAAATAGGGTTTCTTTTTTTTATTTTATTTCAATTATAAAAGGCCACAAACATAATAAAATTTTAATTATCGTGAAACCGGTTTTTTTTTAAACGCTCACCCCCGCACTATGATTTTCTCCTATATCGTACAGTAGAATCCGTTTATTATGACTCCGCCTATATTGACCAACCGCTTATTACATGAACATGAATTTGATGAAGAAAATGACGTTCCTTTATCTTTGTGGGTACGAAACCTAAATTCAGATTGTTTAGCAACACCGGGAATGTGGGACGATTATGTTGACATCGATAACGCTCTCCTCACATCCGAAGAAACCACAGATGAAAATGTCGTACAGAACATTGAAGTTAATGA
Source organism: Parnassius mnemosyne (assembly GCA_963668995.1). Classification (NCBI taxonomy): domain Eukaryota; kingdom Metazoa; phylum Arthropoda; class Insecta; order Lepidoptera; family Papilionidae; genus Parnassius; species Parnassius mnemosyne. Next base: position 42,679,566 of record CAVLGL010000126.1, read on the forward strand.
GCAACGCGAAAGTGATGAGGAAGAGGAAGTCGAGGAAGAACCATTACATACCGCAGAAGAGGCTTTGAATTGTTATCACGATTTGTTTATAGCAATATTGAAAATGACAATTTGACGATGGCGATGTCTTCTTTACACAATACTATTAGGGACAGTTATTACAATATAAGGAAAAAACTAAAGCAAACAAACATTACTGATTTCTAATGTAAAAAATGAAACAATACATTACATAATATGTACTTATTACGTACAATTTTTATTCTCATTTATCTCTTATTTTGTTTCTCTCTATTAAAATAAATACATACTAACAAAAACAAGAGATTGTTTATTTTCTACAAAATGCTTAGTATGACGTGTTTGTTATTTCCCTTCGATGCCATTACAAACGGACTCCACTGTAGTTTACATAAAAAAATTGCACACAGGAAAACATCCAGACCCGGAACCAATTATTTGTAGGCCATAAAAATGCGTGAGAGTCGTGGAACACTCGGTTGGAACGAAGTTCCTTGAGTAGCATATTAACTACAAAATGCTTAGTATGACGTGTTTGTTATTTCCCTTCGATGTCATTACAAACGGACTCCACTGTAGTATACATAAAAAAATTGCACACAGGAAAACATCCAGACCCGGAACCAATTATTTGTAGGCCATAAAAATGCGTGAGAGTCGTGGAACACTCGGTTGGAACGAAGTTCCTTGAGTAGCATATTAACTACAAAATGCTTAGTATGACGTGTTTGTTATTTCCCTTCGATGTCATTACAAACGGACTCCACTGTAGTATACATAAAAAATTGCACACAGGAAAACATCCAGACCCGAAACCAATTATTTGTAGGCCATAAAAATGCGTGAGTGTCGTGGAACACTCGGTTGGAACGAAGTTCCTTGAGTAGTATATTATTATTGATAAACGTAGGTATTATATTATTGATTAACAAATACAAATAAATAAATTACTAGCGTCTATTAAAATAAGGCGTCATTTGAAATAAAGTAATATTTCTTTCATGGCAAGATAAGAAAAAGTGCGAGGGAGATGGATATTATTCCATCCTCACTTCTTTATTTCGCTGCCAAGGAAAAATCTTACACTTTTGTCGCCTAGCTCCCATCCGCCAAACCCGTACCGTCCGATAAAGAACTTCGTTCCAAAAGTAGTTGTTCCGTGCGGTATTAGATCCTACTGTCCCTATTGTACCTCAGTCCCGGAACTCATTGGTAAACTACTGCGCCACGAAACTTTCGATTAAAACAACATTTGATTTCAAGCCCGATTTATTTTCAGACATTAACGCACCTGAGGCTGGTGGTGAACGTCGTAGTGGGTATCATGTTAGGCAGTCTGTTCATCAGGGCTGGCAACGAGGGTACAAGGGTTATAGAAAACTACAATCTGCTGTTCGCCATACTAATGCATCACATGATGTCGCCAATGATGCTCACCATTCTTACATGTGAGTCAAAGTAACACTACTACTTTCTTTTTAACTTAATTTTCTTTTAAATTTATCGCTGGATCTTTCAACGTGGTAGAGCCAAACTGCTGCAAATTATGGATGTAGCACGAGCGGGAATAGACCACGCCCGTACAGTATCCCAGCTAGAAATAGCATAATAATGCTATTGTTTCGTATGGCGAGTGATGAGAGCCGGAAACCGTTTGGTTCATTTTCGAACAACATTTCCATTTTTTGAAAGCAGCAATTGTATTTACCCTACTAATTGGACAGTGCCGTGCAGAAATGTTTCAACCCTCAAAAACATAAAATTATTCAGTTTTGAAAGATAAATGCATTTTTATTGTGAAGTGAGCCATATTTATATCATGTTACGTGTATGACTAAAAAAAAAATAATGTAGAATTTGGGATAACTTGTTGTTTTTAAGAAGTCTTTCACATTTGGAAGTAAATTTAAAAAATAGGCTCTGAATTATTATTTTGGCCACTTTGTGAGTTGGATCACTTCTGTACAACACGGTTTAATTACTCTTGCGGATGAGAATCAAGTTTTGAAAATTTATAATGTACATTCATATATACTTAGTCGGGTCATAAGTTCTGTAAAAACCTTATTATTTAAAATTTTTGAATACTGGCTAGAGGAACTTCACCAATTTAAAAAAAATAACGTTTGCGATTGCCGAAAATAAAAAAGACATTAATTTTTATTCATTTTCAAATATGGAGTGGTCGAAGAAAGAAGATAGAGTAGCGCTTATTGCGTTGCACCGCTGTGGTTACGCGCTAAAAGAGATTTTCAAGATTCTACAAAAATTGAAAATAACCCTACGAGTTGTTTATCGCACTTTCAAACGATTCACTAAAGATTCAAGCTTCGAAGATCGTAAGAGGACTGGCCGACCGTACAGTTAGGACACCCGCGATCGTCAAAGCAGCAGTGAAGGCGCGAATCCAATGAAATCCTGTTCATAAACAAAAAATATTAGCTCTTCAGATAAGCCTAAGAAGAACCACCATCGAAAGAGTGATCAGTGAAGACCTAAGACTACGAGCTTATCGTAAGAAGACCGGACAGTTTTTGAACGCGCGTTTGAAAAAAATTAGGCTGGATAGATCCCGCGCTTTGTTACGACGGTACGCGGGAAAAAAATGCCATGAAATTTTGTTTTCGGATGAAAAAATATTTTAACATCAAAGAAAGTTATTATAAATAAAACGATAGGGTGTATTCCCACAGCAGTGAAAAAGCCAGCACGCGTGTTCCGAGGGATCAACGAGGACATTATCCTTCGTGACACATGGTTTGGCTTGGAGTCTCATATTCAGGCTTAACTGAGGTGTTTTTCTGTGAAAAAGGTGTAAGAACCAGGGCCGAGGTTTACCAAAATACCGTCCCAACAAACATAGTGAAACCTTTTCCTCAAACAATGTTCAAAAACAGACATTGGATATTCCAACAGGACTCCGCACCAGCTCATAGGGCACGCAGCACACAAAATGGTTGACCGCCCGTGGAATTTACTTTATCGGACATGAAGACTGACCCTCTTCTAGTCCAGATTTAAACCCACTGGATTACAAGATATGGCAACATTTAGAGGAGAAAGTCTGCGCTAAACCTCATCAGACTTTGGAATCTCTCCGAGCATCTTTGGATAAAGCAGCGGTAGAAATAGATATGAATGTGGTGTGTGCTGCGATTGAAGATTGGCTGCGTCGATTTTTTTTTATAGGATAAGGGTGACAAACGAGCACACAGTCCACCTGATGGTAAGTGGTTGCTGCGGCCCATAGACATCTACATCTATCCTCTGTTACAAATCAAAATGTAGATGCGTTGTCACCCGTGAGGACTAAGATGGAATGCCTCATTTCCAGTAAAAAGGGCCTCCGGCCACCTGCACTCACCAAGCGAAACGCAGAGGTAAACCTCTACTTCACGCTGATTTTCTGTGAGGTCGTGGTACTACCCCGGTTCGCGCCGGCCCATCCGTGTGACAGCAAAAGCTGCCGCGTGGCTCTACCACTGTTTAAGGGCATTTCTTCAAAATAGAGGAAGGCATTTTGCATAATGTAAATAAAATTGTATTCTTAATTAAATTACCTTTCATTTCATATGTAATTTCTATATAATTATCAAAGAGTGTATCATTAATTTTATACAACGTTTTTGACAGAACTTATGACCCGACTAAGTATATATACGTGGGTGTTCTGAAGAGTTTCTGATCTAAAGATACAAAATGATTATATCTTATGCATAATGTGCCGTGTAGTGGCGGTCAAGAATATCCTCTACCCCATATCCTCCCGTGGGTGTCGTAAAAGGCGACAAAGGGAAACAGCCAGGAGATGGGCAGCAGCATCCTCCTGATAATAGCCAAATGACAATAAAAAAACTGCGGTTGCCAACCCGCTCGCCAAGCGTGGCAACTATGGCAAATACCCCCCTATGAAGAGAGTAACAAAGAGACGGCCCCCAGTCCCCGGCGGCCCCGCTATTCCTGGCTACGGTGTCGACCATGGTAACGGTGGGGCAGGGGGTGCTAAGAATCTCCGGTGGAGGTTCGGTTGCCACCTTAGACGACTCGACCTGGCAACGTACAACGCACGCACCCTGAGGACTGACGAGAAGATCGTGGAGCTGGAAGAAGAGATAGACAAGTTGCGCTGGCATATTATAGGATTATCTGAAGTCCGAAGAGAGGGGGAGGACACGGTAATCCTCGAATCCGGCAACTTGCTCTATCACCGGGAGGGCGACCATCTGTCCCAAGGAGGTGTCGGATTTATCGTCCACAAGTCTCTCGTTAACAACGTTGTAAAAATCGGGAGTGTGTCGACGAGGGTTGCGTACCTTATACTCAGAATCACCAAACGGTATTCGCTGAAGGTCATACAGGTTTACGCACCAACCTCGGCACACCCCGATGAGGAGGTGGAGGAAATGTATGAGGATATCTCTAGAGCCATGCATTCCTCCAAAACCCAATATACGGTGTTAATGGGAGACTTCAATGCAAAACTAGGCACAAGAGAGAACGGTGAGCTGAAAGTAGGGAAATTTGGAATAGGGCAACGGAACCCAAGGGGCCAGCAGCTGGCCGACTTCATGGAGAAAGAGGGACTCTTTATGATGAACTCTTTCTTCCAGAAGCGGCCCCACAGGAAGTGGACCTGGTCGAGCCCCGACGGTTCCACAAAAAATGAGATTGACTTCATTATGACGACCAGACGACAACTGTTCAGTGATGTCTCCGTGATCGCGAGGGTGAAAACTGGTAGCGATCACCGAATGGTTAGAGGCACACTGAACCTAAACGTTAAGTTGGAGAGGTCTCGTCTAATGAAGTCAACGCTCCGTCCCCCTCGTGCTCTGTTTCAAAGTCCCGAAACCTTTCAGCTCGAGTTACAAAACCGTTTTCAGTGCCTAGAAGACTGCAATGAAGTGGACGATATGAATGACAAGCTCGTGGAAACTGTCCATGCGGTTGGAGCTAAGTTCTGCAAGACCCGCCGCAGAAGAACACAAAAACTCTCCGATCACACTCTTAATCTCATGGCTGTTAGACGGGAGATGAAGCTACATTCTTCAACAGACTTGACAGCATACAGGCATCTGAACAGACAGATCTCCAAATGCATGCGGCGGGACTTACGCAACTTCAATACAGCTCGTATTGAAGAAGCGATCGAGCGGAACCAAGGCTCCAAAGTCTTTGCCAGAGATCTGTCTGCCAGAAAGAGCCAACTGTCAAAGCTGAAGACAGAATGTGGCAGCATCGTTTCCGGGACACCTGGGATTTTGAGTGAGATTGAGAGGTTCTATGGGCAGCTGTACACATCATCGTTGGAGCCACACGCAAGTGTGAGCAACGATCCAAGAGCGAGTCTCATCCGACACTATTCCGAAGATATCCCGGATGTCAGTCTGAGCGAGATTAGGATGGCTCTCCAGCACCTTAAAAACGGTAAGGCTCCAGGCGAGGATGGAATTACAGCGGAGCTTCTGAAAGCGGGTGGAAGACCGGTACTTGAAGTCCTTCAGATGCTCTTTAATTCCGTCCTCCATGGTGGCATTACACCGGAGGCGTGGAGCAGAAGTGCGGTGGTCTTGTTCTTCAAGAAAGGTGACAACGCTCTCTTGAAGAACTACAGACCGATTTCCCTTCTGAGCCGCGTCTACGTGCTGTTTTCGAGAGTCATTACGAATCGTCTCGCGCGCAGACTTGACAACTTCCAGCCTCCCGAACAAGCCGGTTTCCGAAAAGGCTTTAGCACCATAGACCACATACATACCCTTCGGCAAGTTGTACAGAAGTCCGAAGAGTACAATTTGCCACTATGTCTGGCGTATGTGGACTATGAGAAAGCCTTTGATTCCGTCGAAATTTGGGCGGTGCTGCAGTCCCTTCAGCGGTGCCAAGTTGACTGTCGGTATATCGAAGTGTTGAAGTGCTTGTACAGTAGGGCTACGATGGCTATCCGAGTACAGAACCAGAGTACGAAACCTATCCAATTGCAGAGAGGTGTAAGACAGGGTGACGTCATATCCCAGAAACTCTTCACCGCTGCATTGGAAGACGTTTTCAAGCTTCTGGACTGGAAAGGATACGGTATCAACATCAATGGCGAGTACATCACTCACCGATTTGCCGACGATATAGTCCTTATGGCAGAATCGCTGGAGGACCTAAGCACTATGCTCAATGACCTCGATAGTGTTTCCCAACGGATAGGTCTTAAGATGAACATGGACAAAACTAAGATCATGTTTAATGTCCATGTCACACCTATGCCGATAGTTGTTGGGAACACTAAGCTCGAAGTTGTTGACGAGTATGTTTACCTGGGACAAATAGTCCGACTGGGTAAGTCCAACTTCGACCGAGAGGTCAATCGACGGATTCAACTCGGCTGGGCAGCGTTCGGGAAGCTACGACACATCTTCTCGTCAGACATACCTCAAAACCTTAAAACGAAATTGTACAACCAGTGCGTGTTGCCAGTGATGACTTACGGAACTGAGACGTGGTCCTTCACTGCTGGCCGTATGAGGAAGCTCAAGGTCGCTCAGCGAGCTATGGAGAGGGCTATGCTCGGAGTTTCTCTGCGTGATAAACTTAGGAATGAGGATATCCGCAGTAGAACCAGAGTAACCGACATAGCCCAACGGATTAGTAAGCTGAAGTGGCAGTGGGCCGGCCATATAGCTCGAAGAACCGACAACCGATGGGGAAGAAAGGTTCTCGAGTGGCAGCCTCGTACCGGTAGGCGAAGTGTAGGGCGTCCCCCCACGAGATGGAGTGACGACCTGGTAAGACATGCAGGAAGTCGATGGATGCAGGTGGCTCAGGACCGTGTTTTGTGGCATTCTTTGGGGGAGGCCTATGTTCAGCAGTGGACTTGTGAAGGGCTGTAATGATGAATGATGATGATGATGATGAGGACTAAGATGGAATGCCTCATTTCAAGTAAAATGGTTCTACGGTTCTCTACACTCACCACACGAAACACAGCAGCGTTAAGATGCTATTTTACGCGTGGTCCTTCCCCGGTCGAGCCGACCCATTCGTGCTACAACTATACTACTAATATAGCTGCAGCATGGCTCTATCACGTAAAAGTACAGTAATTAATCGACGCCAAAACTCGTATTTATTACGCCTAAACTGCACCAACAGAGCGTTGGAAATGTTCATTCAAACACGTTTCTGGTCTAACGTGAGCAAACGGGCACTTAGGGTGCCGCGTTCTCATGCCTAAATCTTGACTTAATATGTGACAAAAACGTTCTTTGGACATCATATCATAGCCTCTACTATCTCTCTTACTTTAATTCAGCGGTCGTCTAGCACCGTTTGGTGAACTTTAGGCATGTTATCGTCAGTAGTTGCAGTTTTTGGATGTCCCGAACGTTCATCGTCTCTCAAGCTCTCACGGCCATGTTTAAATTCAGCTGCCCAAAATTTCACTGCAGTAAATGATGGTGCATCATCTTGAATTTGTATAGGCGTATTGCTTTTCAAAAACAAAAGTTTAATGACAGCTCCATACTATTTTTTTTTCCATTTTCACAAAAACACTCACATCTACTCACTCAAACGACTGTGAAAAATAATAACTACACGTTTTTAAGCGCGGCTGTAATTTTGGTGTGTAACTGTCAAAAGATGCAAAACTACATTCACTAGCTTTTATTGACGAGTGCTGCCATCTTCACGTTGAGGTTGGAAGCTTTTCAGACCACCCTGATACATACTCTCGAAAAATATGACTCTCTTTCTGGGGCAATCAAATGATATATCAGTTTACTAGTTAGGGCTAAGGATCAGTCATATCTGTAATTTTTTTCTATATATTTCTTTCTTCTAATTTGCTTATACAGAAAGTATTTTACGTCATTGTGTACATATTACATAATCCTTGTTAAATAAATAAATTTATACTACTTCTTAGTTCATCTATCCCAATCGAAAGGAAGATTTGTCAAATAATTTTAAATGTATTTTTAATATAAGAATATTTTCCTCCATTTTCAGTCCCGTCCGAGATGTCGATATTAATAAAGGAGCACTTCAACCGCTGGTACTCGCTGGGGTCTTATTACATTTCCATTACGCTAGTGGACTTGCCGATCTCTGTAAGTTCTTACAGATTTAAGAATTAGATTAAATATGCAATAAAAAAATTAAATAGGTATTAGCACAAAATATTATAGTAATTAAAAAATAGAAAAAAGATAATGTGAAAAATAACAAGCGCAGTTATTTAATGGTTAAGGTTGTTTATATTATGACGTTGATCTAGTGGGCGTGGTCAGGCTAAAATCAGTTATTCAGGTTTTTACCTCAGTGTTACACCCCCGTGTCTCGGAAAGCATAAAGCCTTTAGTCCTGCGCCTGATCTCTCACCGGTCACGTCAGATTGACAGACTATGAGAGTGAACGAATAGAGAGTGCAGTTGTGCTTACGCATATACTGGAGCACTATAATCCTGTCCTGCGCAGGTGGCTAGTCTCTGTTGAAACTGGCCACCGTGATCGAAATTCGGTCTGGAGGACATTATAATGATATGTAAATTGCTCAATACAAAATGTTCTGCCACTAGATTATCCAACATTTATCGCTTCCAGTATCGGTGAAATGGACAATAATATCTTTATTCTTATGTCAAACCGTAACACTGTACAATTTGCTTCTTACAGTTTTTTTTTATAGGAGAGGGGGCAAACGATCATGCGGCTCACCTGATGGTAAGTGACTACCGCCGCCCAAGAACAACCGTAACACCAGGGGAACCAGTAGGCTCTTTCCTTGAAGGTCCCTAAGTCGTATCGGTCCGCAAAAATCGCTGGTGGTAAACTATTCCACAAGGAAGTTGTAAGAGGAAGAAAACATCTTCTAAATCATACAGTGGTGGACCGCCAATCATCCAGATGGTGTGGATGGTATCGGGAGTTCTGCCGCGATGTGCGTTCGTGAAATTTGGCGGCTGGGATTAATCCGAACAATTCCTCAGAGCACTCCTCGTGGTAAATGTGAAATAAAATGCAAAGAGATGCAACATCTCTTCGCAACGCCAATGAATTAAGACGATCGGAAAGGATTCGGTCGTCGACGATTCGAGCCGTTCTACCCTGGATGTGGTCAAGTGGAAGGAGCTGGCACTGGGGAACCCCAGCCCAGAGATGGAAACAACCCACCACCTCCCATGGGCCCACCAGCCTTGCGGTTATACGGGCCGAATCTCGAGAGATACACGCGGTATTTGCTCAGGGCTCTTTCCCGCGTGCACTTTCTTGATTCTCTACTAGTTATTTAATCTACTCCTTGTCCCAGTTTGTCATTCTCCCACATCTGGGGCTGACGGCACTATTACGCCTACGTCGTCAGGCCTATCTCCCGGCATTTTGTCTTGCATTATTCGTCGGTCGTGCCACCTGTGCGCAAACTCGCGCAACAGCCCGTAGTTAACCCCCTCGCTGACGAGATCCGAGTAGTAAATCGGTCCTTGAACCATGCGAAATAATCCCTCCATCATTTTCGCTCTTAGGTCGTCATACAGAGGACATTCCCATAGAACATGGCGAACGTCCTCCTCTATCGCACCATACTCACACATACTTGTTTCACACAATCGCATTTCACTCAGTCTCTTCCGAAAGCATCCATGTCCGGTGAGAATCTGAGAAGTTTGATAGTCCGGTGAGACCCAGGTATACCTGAGTCGCAACGCCACTTCCGGAAAGAACCGATAGAGCTCGCGTCCTTTTGATTCATTCGTCCATCGATCCTGCCAAACACCGATCACCTCAGTCCAAATTTCGCGCTTCCGTCTGCTCAACTCCTCTTTGGGCGCAGTCAACCATGCTATACTCATCCTACCAGCACGGTTGACTTCCAGATCAAAAGGGAGAACGCCAGCCAGCACCGGCAAGGCTGCCGTACTGGTGGATGGATACGCCTTAGTCAGCAGTATAAGGGCTGATCGCTATGATCCCAGAGATAGGAACAGTATTCCATGTGAAGCCGAACCTGCGCCTTGTAAAGTTGCAGGCGTTGTGCCGGTATGAAATACTGTCCCGCTCTGCTGAGCACGCCAAGCTTTTTAGAGGCCAACTTTGCCTTCTCTTCCAAGTGACCACGAAACTGCACATCATTCGATATGCCGACGCTGAGGATTCTGATACTGGCTGAGGCAACAAGGAGAGTGCCTTGAAACTGAGGAGATACGACAAAAGGGTTCTTTTTAGCGGTACACGCGCAAACTTATGTCTTCTGAGGTTTAAACTGGACTAGATTTAGTCACCCCCAATCCGAGACTTTGTTTAGCAAATACTCGACTTCAGACACAAGTTTGTTCCGGTACTCGGCGACGTTTTCCCGAGAAATATTGGCACGGCTGGTTTATAGAGCATCACCAGTGCTGTCATCCGCATAGCAATAAATGCTCCCGCTTTGTTTCATATCATTGATATGCAGAAGAAACAGCGTTGGTGGTAGCACGCAGCCTTGTGGAATACCAGCGTTAATAGGCTTGTAGTCGGAGCATGCACCGTCTACAACGACGTTGATGCTCTGATCTGCAAGAAAGCTGATGATCCAATTGCACAATTTCTAGGGCAACCCATAGGAAGGGAGGTTCGAAAGAAGCACTTTGTGCCAAACCCGATCGAAGGCCTTCGCAATGTCCAAACTAACGGCCAATGCCTTTGCCCTTGGACTCTACTGCCTCCGCCCATCTATGAGTCAAGTAGACCAGAAGATCACCAGCTGATCGACCCCGACGAAAACCGAATTGGCGGTCACTAATAAGCTAGTGATCCTCAAGGTACCGCATGAGCTGGCAGTTTATAACGGATTCCATTATTTTGGAGAACAAGGGGGTGATGGAGATAGGCCTGTAGTTAGATGGGTCTGAGCGGTCGCCTTTTTTTGGGATCGGGTGGACAAAAGCTGTCTTCCATGATTTTGGGACTACGCCTAGGGAATAGGAGTACCGGAATAGACGCGTCAGAACCGGTGCCAACTCCGGAGCACACGCCCACAGCACAATTGGGGGGATTCCGTCAGGCCCACTCGACTTGTGGATGTCCAGGAAGACGAGTGCTTTGCGGACCGATCGCTGTGAGAACAGCACATCCGGCATGGAACACTCACACCGCGGCATGGTCGGCGGTGTGTTCCTCCCGTCATCAAGAGTCTAGTTGGACGCAAAGAGGGAGCCCAAAAGGTCGGCTTTCTCTTTTGCGGCGTGGGCCAGTTAGTCGTCGTCCCTGTGCATAGATGGTAGTGATGGCTTACAGAAATTCCCTTGGACAGCCTTGGCGAGAGATCAGAATGCACGGGTTCCCGCAGGAAAGCGAACTAGTTTCTCGCCAATTCTGCCCATGTGCTCTGACTTTGCCTTGGCAATAACTCTTTTGAAGGACCTGGAGGCGAAGTTATACTTCTTTTTAAGTGTGCTGGTGTTTACATCCCGAGTCGCCGAAGCCGCAGCCCAGGCTTGATAACACTCCTGCTTACTGCGTAATGCAGTCTTACAGGAGCGACCAAACCAAGGCTGAGATCTGCCTCCGATGGGTACCACAGATGATTAGTATAAATAGTTCAATTCCCTGTAGCACCACAACAGTGACAGAGTCAGCAATAGCGCTGGGATCATCCGGCGAGAAGCAAACCCGCCCCCATGGGTAGGGTGTAAAGAAAGACCGCATTCCGTCCCAATCCACCGACCTGTAATGCCAAACACGGCGGCAACCTGCAGAACGCAACCGCGAGGGGAGCGTGAGTGGCACCACACTCCGGATTAGACAATGGTCCGAAGAGACGAGAGGTCAGCAGAAGTATGATCGGTGTATGATCCTCCACATCTGGAATCCGCGTAGGCGAAGTAACCAGTTGAATCAGACCATATGCCAAGGCAAAGTCATAAACAGATCTCCCCGCATGATCGGTTAAACGTGAACCGAGCCATTCGACGTAGTGGGCGTTAAAATCGCCAAGGATCACGATCTCTGCAGATGGGATAAAAGATAAAAAAGTTATAGCCTATATATGTTCCACTTATGGGCATAGGCTTTCTCTCATTTCGGTAAGAGTTTTAGGGAAAAGAAGTGTTCACTGCGCTGCTTCAATGCGTGTTGGCGTTAGAGGACTTCACACGTCTTCGAAATTATAAATTTTTCATATCTTCCAGCAGAATTCCTCATGATGTTTTCCTTGACCGCCGAGTTTATGGCACTTAAAATTTACACTTAAAATTAACACTTTCATTGGTGACAACGGGAATCAAATTTTCGTTACTCGCGTTCTACGAAACTTACAGCGAGCGTGAAGTCCCTGAGCTACTAGGGCTCAGTTAGAAGAAAATCTGTTTTTTTATCGTTATCTGCATTAAAATTTCGCTTCAATTTTTTCTCCTCAGATAGTCTCCTGTGCGGTGTTCAGCGTGATAGTATACACGATGTCTTCGCAACCGCTTGAGATCGTCCGCTTTCTCATGTTCTTTGTGATCTCGCTGTACACGGTACTCGTTGCGCAGAGCTTCGGTCTCATGATCGGCGCTGTCTTCAACGTCGTTGTAAGTTTTAATATTTACATAACCAATTTCGAATACGGCTAGCTGTGTAGCCTAGCTCGTGTGTAGCTAAGGATATGACAATAATCACAGGAGGTTCATGAGTGCCGCCTAAGAGAAGAACTATATCTTTCAGACCCTCGACAGGTATAACAGTCAAAAGTAAAATATTATTTATACGTCCCACGGTGGGCAAACTAGCCTCCCGTCATTTCTAAAGAGCTTTGGAACAGACACAAACAGACACAGGTAAAACATTATTTGTAAATAATTTAAAATCTCTTTAAGTAAAAATAATTTGTTGTCCGTTAGTCTCTTAAAACTCGAAAACGGCTCTCAACGATTTTGAAGAATATTTTGTGTGCATTTTAGTGAGTCCCTGGATGGTTTAAATTCGCAATTGGACCCTCTGTAGCAGAATTAACGACAGTGTGCCCTAAGACACTGTCATCAATTTCGTCAATTCTGCTCTGTTTACTATAGCTATTTGCCATTGTTGTGACGCTTGGCAAGCGGGTTGGTAACTGTAGTTTTTATTTTATTTTTAGTCGTTATTAGGAACTGCCCGACTCCTGATTTGTTTTCCTCTGTTGCGTCTTACGACACCCACGGAATGATATGGGGTAGTGGATATTCTTACATCGCCACTACACTTCATGCAGCAATGCCACTTACTGATCTGTTGATATAAATATATCATAAATCATAAATCTTTATTTGCAAGAATCACGGTATAAAAAGATGTTGCAATTTATATAGTGCAGTCGTGTTTCGCTAATAATAGCATGCAAATTATAATTTTAAAATGTTTAGAGAATATTAATAGTTATTTAAATCTAAAAAATCTTTTAAGTCATAAAAGCACTCAATTTTTAACCAATCATATAAACGTTTCTTATATAGTCTTTCGCTTAATAATTTAAATTCTTTAGGTATTTTATTATATATTTTTACACACATATTTAGACAGCTTTTGTTATATTTAACGAGCCTAGGAATAACATCTAGGACAAGTTTGTCTGGGTCACGTCGGTTTCGAGGATATATATCACTTGCTTTAACAAATAATGACTTATTTTTAAAAACAAACAAGCCAGCTTCATAAATTTATAGTGACGGGAGGGTCCAAGTCCATAGCGTAAAATAAACTCTACGTATGCGTGGTACGTTGCAATTGCCGTTTTAATATTTGCAATGTTTTTGACTTGTTTAAGGACATAAACAAACTTATTAATTCTACTGCATACGTTATCTATTTGTTCTTTCCAGTTTATATCTTCATCTAACGTTATTCCCAGAAATTGTGTACATGTAGCCTCTTTTAGTTTTGGTATATTAAATTTCATATTTGGATTGGAATTGATAGATTTATTAAATTGTATATAATGGGACTTATCTAGATTAATTTTCAAATTATTTGACATAGCCATTTTATTAGTGTGTCAATTGTATTATTAATGTCATCTTCATGATTTCTAATTGTATTATTATTTTTATTACATGTCACAATAATTGAAATGTCATCAGCGTATAGAATACATTTATGATTCGTAATGTCAACAATATCATTAATATGTAATAGGAAAGAATCGGTCCTACTATACTTCCTTGCGGAATACCGAATTTATTATATTTAAATCCAGATGAATAAGATATCAAGTTATTGTTTTTATCTATTTTATCAATTACATATTGTTGACTGCCATTTAAATATGACGATAGCCACTGAAGTACTAGTCCTCTGATCCCAACTGTCTCTAATTTTTGCAATAATATGTCATGTGAAACGAAATCAAAGGCCTTTGAGAGGTCAAAGAATAATCCTGTTGTCAATTATCTATTGTTTATGTAAATAAGTATTGTTTTTACTAAAGAAAACATGGCAAGTGAGGTCGATTTGTGTTTTTGAAACCCGTATTGTTCGCTTTTAATTATCTGGTATTTATCACAGAAATCAACTATTCTTTTATACATACATTTTTAAAACATTTTGGCCAAAATAGGTATCAAGGTGAATGGACGATAATTTTGAATATCATCCTTTCTCCCTTTTTTAAATAAAGGTTTTACAATTGACAACTTTAGGGCTTCTGGGAATTTTGCTGATAAGAATGATAAATTAATAAGATGTGTCAAAATTTTGGATACATTAACAGCGTATGATTTTAAAATTCTCGTGTTAATTTCGTCATATCCCTCTGAGTTTGTATTGTTTAATGATAATATTTCCATTTTTTACTTCACTTTCTGTCATAGGTTTTAGGTACATCGAATTCACTTTTGAGTTTGCACTTAAATCGTATTTTACATTCAAATTTTTTGTTGAGGTGTGATTTGTGGCCGTATCTATAAAAAAATCATTAAAAGCAGTAGCTGTTTCTATGGGATTTGATAATACGTTATTTCCAACTTTAATGGTGTCTATATTATCCTTAACGTTTAGATTATGAATTTCATTTTTAATAATTCTCCATGCTGCCTTGCATTTGTTATTATTATTATTTTTTTATATTTAATATTATCAATTTGTTTGGATTTATAAATACATTTCTTTAAAATATTAGAATAGTTTATATAGGTCATTTTATTACGTGTGCTTTTTGCTTATAGTATGTATATCGAAGGACCCGTTTAGTTCGACAATTTTTTTTAATCCTTGACTTATCCATTTATTTTTCCTTGTGTGATAATTGTTTAATTTTTTATTTTTATTTTTATTTTTGGGAAACATAGATTGTAAAAAAGACATATTAATTCGTGAAAAACGTTAAAAGCCTTATTCAAGTCAGTTTCCATATAAATTTTATACCACGATAAGTTTTGTAGACAATCTTTAAATTTTTGAATATGGTCCAGGTTATATTATCTCTCTTTAAAATGTTATAAAATGGTGCCGATCTTAACTTGTTTTTTACTGGAAAGGTTAATATTTGTGCTGTGTTATGATCCGACAGATGAAGTGGTAATACAGTTGCAGTGGCGTTTGGAATGTTACTATGTGGTCTATACAAGATAATGTTTGCGTAGGAACGTTTATATGAATTTTAAAATTGTAGTTGTGACATAATTCTTGTAACTCACAAGTGAATTTTCCTTTTTTTAATGTATTTATGTTTATGTCTCCTGCTATAACCATGCGCTTTTTAGTATTATACTTTGTGATTAAACTATAAAGTAAGTTATCTAATTTTATTAAAAAAAGGCTAGGATCTGATTGCGGTGTTCTATATAGACATATTATTATTAATTTATTTGCTGTAATTTCGATGCCGCATACTTCAAATATGTTTTGTACTGCCTGAACTTTTACAAAAGACAACTCTGCATAGTAAGCCCTTTTGAACTAAAATGCACGTTCCGCCTCTTTGTTTGTCCCTACAATAATAAGTTACTATTTCATAGTCACTAAGTTTTACATAATTATTGTGACCTTTCTTTAAAAATGTTTCGGAGAGACATATAACGTCAGGATCATTATGTACCTCTTGCAACTCTTTTAGCTCTAAAATATCTTTTTTTGACAAAATACTTGCGACATTTTGATGAAGAATTTTAAAGTTCAGTGATGTCTTTGTTTCGAAAAAATCATCTTTTTTTACTGTGGGAAAGTAACAGGGTATATATAGTACCCATTTTTGGTGATGTATCTGTGTGACAGGCGAAATAGAGTTTGTAATGCTTTGTGTCATTAAATTGTTACTGCGTTTAAAATAAAATGGGATTGTACCTCTTTTGTAGTGGTTAGATTTAACGTCTAATCTATCTTTGCTTGGTTTATTACCCCCTATTATTTTCTTAAGTTCACAAATATTTAAGTATTTATTTTCATAGTCACTACAGTCAATAAGGTAATTGATTTTTTTACAAATGTCAATTTTTGTACAGTAATTGCAATTCACGAAACGACAGTTTGTATATTTATTACATATATTTTTGACATTTTTTTTTTCGATTGGCATTAACATTATAATTTTTTAAAACATTTAATACAATTATATTGTTTTTATAAAATTTTTCTAATAATTTTTTTAATTGAATTAATATATATTGAATAAAACTATTTTTACGGATTTTATCGCGTTTAATTTACTTATTTTATATTCCCGACGTTTCGGTTGCTTTCCAGCAACCGTGGTCACGGGGGACTGAGGTGATTGACGTCCCGATGTCAAAGTTAACCCGGAGTACCTTCAGCTTTTTAATTATTAATTTTGGTCCGATCTACGCAGAATGAACTAACTGTGTCTTGAAGTCTTACAGTGGTATGCTTGGGTTTAGTTTTAATTTTATGAATTACAGGATCCCAAGCAGGTGGTAGTACCCAGCCTCCCTCTCTATTGAAATTAGGATGTTTTTTAATTTCAATAGCCTCACGTATCATCCTTGGCAGGAATCGATGTTCTTTCGCGAGGACTTGTGGTTTATCAAATCTAATGTAATGACGGGGGCCGTCTAGGATATGATCACAAACTGCAGACTTCCCGGAACGTTGGTGCTTCACGTCAGCTATGTGTTCTTTTACGCGGGTTTTTATTGATCGTAAAAACATCCTAATTTCAATAGAGAGGGAGGCTGGGTACTACCACCTGCTTGGGATCCTGTAATTCATAAAATTAAAACTAAACCCAAGCATACCACTGTAAGACTTCAAGACACAGTTAGTTCATTCTGCGTAGATCGGACCAAAATTAATAATTAAAAAGCTGAAGGTACTCCGGGTTAACTTTGACATCGGGACGTCAATCACCTCAGTCCCCCGTGACCACGGTTGCTGGAAAGCAACCGAAACGTCGGGAATATAAAATAAGTAAATTAAACGCGATAAAATCCGTAAAAATAGTTTTATTCAATGTGTAGTGTTCGCGTAAATATAAGAAATCATTATGAATTAATATATCTTTTACATTGTTACCATTTTCACCCATACATAAAACCAATTTATCATTTTTTGGTAGCGTCATATTTAGGCATGTCTTAGTTATCTCCGTGCAGAGTGCGTTAGGTATGGTTTCCGCAAAAACTTCGTATTTTTCATATTTTGTTGATTCTCTTGAATGTAGAATAGAAGATGCCAAGCCTACGCATTGTTAGGTGCCACAAATAATTATTTTATTTTTAGGTTGGCATATTTGTTTTGTGTCAAAATTTATAAATGTATTCCTAAAATTAGAAGAATTATATGGTTTTGGTGTCTGTAATTTTTGTGTCAGAATACAGATTTGGGTAGTGAGTTTAGAGATGTCCTTGTTTGCTTTTTCCAATTGCTGCTGCAAGTCAGTAATTTTTTCTTGTAGAATATATATATCAATCATATATCTTATAATTGTTGTTAATAACAGACTACAGCGTTCGCGTTCTTCACCTTTAATAATAATTTTCTTGTTATATGTTTAGAACGGAACATTCCTCGGGCCAACTATCTCTGTACCAATGATGATGTTTGCGGGTTTCGGAGTCACACTACGGGACCTACCCCCCTATTTGTATTGGGGCTCGTACATCTCTTATCTAAGATATGGCCTCGAGGGTCTCATCGGAGCGATCTACGGACTTGAACGGCCTACGCTGGATTGTGATCAGGCCATATACTGCCATTACAGGTAAGATGATATATAAAATTCCGGTATGCGTGTGTTCATATTTCTCACTCTCCTAAACGGCTCCTGAATGGTTCTTATTTATTGTAGGACTCGGTAGGTGGCGCTGTTGCCGAAATCCATAAAACACTTATATATAAAATAAAACAAACAGTGTAATAACTCAAACTCGCAACAGAATTACCGAGGGATAATCAAAATTACCTGTCGGTGCAGAGACAGATTAACCCATCTAAAGGGTAAGATAATGCGAGTGTCGGGTTCTTCTCCTTTTTAGCAACTTTCTATTTAACAGGCAAGGTTCGGACCTGTCCATCCTTTGGCTACGCTTAGACAGTGACGACCATGCGCGGGTTGACGGGTGCCTCTATAGGTCCCATAGACCATCGACCACGTCCAAATGGCTACAGATTCCTTGCTACAGCAGATCTCATTCGCAGAGATCGTGATCCTCATGCGGGGGGATTTGTTCGTAAATTTGCCTTGGCATATGATCTGACACAACTGGTTACTTTGCCTACGCAGATTCCAGATGTGGAGGAGCATGCACCTTCCTTGTTGGACCTTCCGCTGACCTCTAATCCGGACAGATATCAAGTCTCCGTCTACGCCCTTCTTGGCTCCTCGCACCATTGTCTAGTCCGGAGTGTGGTTCCACTCACGCTGAAATCACATGACATGTGAAGTTCTCCAACAGGCATTGGGGCAGCCCGGCGGAAATTTCCTTGTCCTAAAACCCCCTCAGAAATGAGGAGAAGCCTGTGCCCATCAGTGGAACGTATATAGGCTATATCTTTTTTGAATTTAAGCTATGCTCATATACTATATTTTTGACTTCCAAAAAGGAGACGGTACTCAATTCGACTGTATGTTTTTTTATGTGTGATACCTCATAACTTTTTACTGGGTGAACCGATTTCAATGATTGTTTTTTATATGAAAGCTGATACTTCTCGTATGGTCCCATATGAATTTAATTAAGGCCAGACCAATAGTTTTTGAGTTATTCTTAATAACTTATATTGAAGTCGGCTGTACAAGATTTTAAATTTTAAAATATAGGTACATTAACAGTTTTCTCATTTTTGTTTTTTATTTCTTTTAAATTAATTTTAAAATTTTTTCCTTTTCATTGCAGACACCCAAGGACGTTTTTAAATATAATCGCCATGTCTCCTGACATGTTCTGGTGGGACGTGCTAGCCCTTACCATCTTTGTGGTCGTCCTACGAGTGGCTGCGTTCTTACTTCTCAAATGGAAACTCAATGCTATACGATAAGGATCTAATCAATATTGACGTAATTTCTATAATTAGATAGATATAAACCCTTTGTGTTGGAAACGAGGCGTTCCATCTTAGTCCTCAGGGGTGACAACGCATCTGTATTTTGATTCATAATCGAGGATAAATGAAGATGTCTATGGGCCATAGAGTCCAATTGCCAGGTGAATTGTGCGGTCGGTCGTCGCCCTTATTCTATAAAAAAAACGTTTATAGATATTCCATTTCTAGCGATTTACTATTTCTGCACTCAAGAATAAAACAATTCATAGCCCGTAAAGAATAGTTTTTTTTTTAATAATTTCTCACCAAAGATTTATGACCGAAGAAATATGTATAACCGTGATTACCGTTCACGATTTTTTACAATAAGGCTTTATATAAAGTGATTTATTGCATAAAATTTCCTTGCATAATATGTAGATTTCCTACGATAAATGTGAATTAGTATTTAACAACTGTTTTAGAATTGTAACTTCTTAATTTGTCTTAAGGAGTTTATTTAGCTATTATTATTTTGAGACGTAAATAGGAAAGGTTTTGTAAAGAATTTAAACTTCCAACAAATTTTTCATATAAGGGTCCAATTACTGTGATACTTTAAAAAAAAGACGTCTTAAATAAATACTGAGCAATTTTTTTGGTGATAAAATTCTTGCCTAAAAGAAAACAAATAGGTGTCTTTATTGTGTTATTATTTAGAAGTTCATAGTATTGGGATACAGTGTAGGTATATTTAAGATTTATATTACTTTATAATGACGTATATTTATAGCTGTAACTGTTATGGCGCAATCATTTGAGATTTTAGTTGAATTGACTTAGCCACTATTGTTAGTAATATGACTTACGTTACATTATTTTCAATAGTTTATTTAAGGCGATACCCCGACCAAAACCTTGCGATAGTGCGTTTTTCAGAGACTATTATCTCATTAGTTATGAGAAATAAACTACATCTAAAAGCACATTGTTAATGTCCGATATCCTATCATCACATTCCACATTCTAATTTGTTTTTATGTTCTATAAATACATTTAAAATCTACTTTTAAAATGACTAAAATTAGTGATTACGTGCATCTGTTGCTAAAGGCAACGCTCTAATCATTTGAGAATAACAATGATGGATAGATAATTTAAAAATCTATTTTCTTCACATTTTATTAAATTTTTAAAGTTCGTTTTTTCTTTTTTAATTTAAAAAATAACAAAAATTGTGTGAATTCTCCGATAAAGCGGCGTACGTCTAAAGAGGGAACGAATGCTCAAGGTTATTTGGTCAGGGAAACGCCTTAATAAAGAAATATAAAACTTATGTATTACATAGAGAAGTACCATTCATTATACTACGGATGGAATAGTAAGCACGAATTTGTGTATTTAATTTTATTTGCTCAATTATATTATTTATTTTAAGTGTTTAGATATTTTTAATTTTTAATTGTAGTTAACTTTTTATACTGTTAGTGTATTAGAATGAAGTTCCATGGTGCCATGAGATTTGGTATAAAAGTCTTTAATGGTGATAATATTTTGTAAAAGACCAATAAATATATTTACAAGTTAATTTTTCTGTGTTTTACTTGCTTTGGAACTCTTTATAACGCTGCGATTAACTGAAATTGTACCGATGTAGAAAAAAACCATTATGTTAATAATTTCCATTTTCCACTCCCTTCTATTATATATAGGTATATAGTCGCGATGGGCCGACTATGACATTGGCCGATTAGCCGATTGGCCGACCCGATTATTGCTTCGGCGGAGTTCGGGTGGTATCGGCAATCCCCGTGGCGCTTTGCTGTATATCACGAAATGTGGCGTCTTGCGGATAAGAGTCTCTCTGTGTATAGCAAGAGATTTCTCCGAAACTGGCCATATACAGTAAGGAATCCACTTATATGCAATAAATGAAACCACAAGCAATACTAGTCCATAGAAGTGTAGAAAAATTAAATATTAAATTAAAACCCGTAAATTAAAAAAGAGAAATTTTCAAACAAAATAAATATTAAAATAAATTCAGTAAAGTAAACACTCTGTTTAGATTACGTACCTTGACCCCTTGGAAGAGTGGCAACGTTGCACGCGGGTGGCATGGCGGTTGGCAGCAGGCAGCGTTATTGTGGGCACGGCCTTTGATTCGTTTGACAATGTGCGACGAAATAAAAACTTACTAAACTGTTTAGGTATGTTTACCGCCACTTTTTTATTTCGCGATAATGGAACTGAACAAAATAAATATTATTGCATATTAGTTGCAGAATTTAATGGAATCCTAAATTTTAAAATTTTCAAAATGTCCGTCACGTTCTAAAATGCACAAGTTACATTGCTGCATAATTTTGTCAAAAAATAATAAAAATAAACGTACTTAAAAACACTATTTACACACACAAAATCAATTAACCAATAAGTATTCATTTCACCGTAAAAAAAAAAAATTGTTTGACTAATCGTATTTTTGTTACGAAAAATAAATCACTTGAAACAATGCGCGTAAGCAGCGAAACGCACCCGTATCCTGGAACTTTGGCGGTGAAGAACTGAAAGCGAAACTTTCAAATTCGAAAATGGTGAAAATAATAAAAGTAAATAAATAGGGCAGGCACAAGGTGCAATTATCGTTTATCGACACTTTTCTTTTTACACTTACTTACCTACTACAAGACATTTGAATACAAGTAATTTTGATTTTTGATTTGATAACAATTAAAAAGTTATTGATTGTTAAAAAAAGTTTATTTTTGTACAATTCAACTTACGAAACTACCGTTTTGTGACTTCCTTGGAAACGGGAAAGTAAGTATGAATTTTTTAATTGGTTGTTTTTATTGGTTTTTTATAATGTCTAAATAATTTATTATCGCTAAATCTACAAGAACACACAAACAAAAAGCTTTAAAGTTTAGCTTTAATTACTTAGGTCGTAGTGTTTTTAGAATTATCATAACAGCACGATAATTCCTAAAACACCATGCTCTAAGTATTTAAAGCTAAACATTTTTTTTATGTTTATCGATCATTACCCCCTTTCAAAGAAGCTAATGGTCGATAACAGGTGTCCTACTCTACGACACAGGCGCGAGCGCACTTGCACCGTCGCCTTTGAAGAACGCCGCCTGCCTCGTGCCGCTTGTTTATGGACGCCGCCAAAAGACACCACTGTCGACGTATATCACGTCGTAATAGTTTGCACTGCGTGTTAACGTCGCTTTTTTAATGTTCAAGGATTCAAGTTCATTGAATCATTAACTTAGTGACCCAATTCTATAGAGAGTTCAAATT
Organism: Parnassius mnemosyne; assembly: GCA_963668995.1. Taxonomy (NCBI): domain Eukaryota; kingdom Metazoa; phylum Arthropoda; class Insecta; order Lepidoptera; family Papilionidae; genus Parnassius; species Parnassius mnemosyne. The sequence goes on from CAVLGL010000126.1 coordinate 42,702,297, forward strand.
TGCTTAAAATTAAAACTCTATTTTTTGACCTAATTACTGGACCGATTACGTTCATTTTTTTATATCGTCAGTAAAGGCGATAATAAGTATGTGGTTTCATTTATTGCCTATGTATACAAAACCAAAAGAAATAGGTTGCTGCCAGAAATTGCAGTGCCTCTGGTGTATTTACACCACAATTTGCCTCTAATATAAAATTATAGACTCAAACAAAGCATAAGCCAGTCTCAACATGGTTTCTTCAAGGGTAGATTTACCGTTTCCAACTTGGTGCTCCTTAATTCATTCCTAACTAAAGCCATGGATGATGGTCATCAAATTGACGTTATTTATGCAGATTATAGTAAGGCTTTCGACCGGATTGAACAAAATATGTAGTTCTTGACAATTATGTATCAGGTAGGGTGGCGTACCATAGGGCTCCTTGCTGGGACCGATGCTGCTTTATATTATCACGCCTACTGTGTTTTGTTGATAATATGAAAATATTTTTCAAAATCTCATCTCAAGTTAATGCTGAATTACTGCAGGAAGACCTGATAAGATTATCTACCTATTAAGAAGACCTTATTACATATTCGCGCAAGCAAAACATAATTCATTTCGGCTATCATTTTAAAGACCAGAAGTTACAAAAAGAAGCTGTTGTACGTGAAGCAGTCAACACTGTCGTGGCAGTGTTGACTGCTCTGATTTGCTATCACAAATATCACTGAGAATACCTACAGTAAGTCCTAGAACGAATGCATTACTCTACTTACCGGCGTCATCTACTAAGTATGGAAAAGATAGCGGTCTAGTAATAATTTTAATAAATTGTGCAATAACCACGATTTTTATTTGTTTAATACTAACCATGTAACGGTAAGCCGGCCATTAAGTAGAGAGGTTTTATTTGTGTCGTAATTAATTTATAAACTAATATTATGTAGATTGTATATTCCTGCTTTTCCTTTCTTTTTGGCTATTTCACTTATAAATGTATGCATGTTGTACATTTAAATTAGACTCCATTTTTGATGCACGTATTTGTGCTGTTCTTTACACGATGAAAAATTATGTTATTGTATTTTTATTAGTGAGAAGCTGTTATTGGCTTTAAAGTGGATGGAGAGTAGTGGACTGTATTTGGTATTTTAACTGGCGGTGTGAGGTTAGCTATACTAGGGGACTGCTCGAAGAAAAGATGGTACTTTTAATTATACTATATTCACTATTTACAAAGGTTCGGCACTATTAACTAATCACTATACAAAAGGGAGGTCTTCAGTATGGAGTCTTCTGTCTTGATTCTTCCTTGCCGCTTCCGATTGAATGCTTCTGATTGATCCGAATGAACCCGAATGAACAACGACCGTCCGAGGCGCCCTTCTTATATTTCCGAGAAGAGCGCTTCATTTCGTCGGGTTGGCCGCCCGATGGCAATATTCCCCGCACGCGCGCTGATTGGTTGCCCGATATCGCGTGATCAGCGCCGGCGTGCGGGGTGCGCGGGACGTAACGGGGAACGAAGGGGCGACGGGGCGGCGGGTCTCTCGCTGTCCGTAACATTCTCCCCCCGGCGTAGCCTTGCGAGCCTAGGCTGCACTCGGGAGGACGGCGATCCTCCTGACCGGCCGCCGCAGCAATCCGCCCCTGGTCCTTACTTCAACGTTTCGTACCACGCCGTCTGGTCCGGGAAAGGTCTTCGTTACAACTCCTCTTGGCCACACGTTCCGCGGCATGGGCCCGTCTGCCACCACGACGAGGTCTCCTTCTTGTACCGGGCGCTGCTGCACGTCCCTTGAGTCTCCGCGCGCAACCAGCGTCGGCAGGTATTCCTTCACCCAGCGCTTCCAGTACTCGTCGGCAAGTCCCTGCGCCGCTCTCCACGCCCGACGATCATTAGGCGTGCACGGCGCGGTCACTGGAAGGCTCGATGGTCCCAGCAGCAAGAAGTGGTTGGGTGTCAATGCCTCTTCTTCGTCGATGTCGACCGGTACGTGCGTCAACGGTCGAGAGTTAACGGTGTTTTCGGCTTCTGTGAGGAGAGTCGCTAATGTCTCCTCCCGTGGGCTCTTCTGATTGAGTGTGGCTTCGAGCGCGGTCTTCACCGAGCGCACGAGACGCTCCCATGCGCCTCCCTGGTTCGGCGCACCCGGCGCGATGAACTTCCAATCCGTCCGCCGAGTCAACGCGTAGTCCTTCAGCAGGGGTGCCCACTCTTCCATCGCCCGTCGTAATTCGGTGTCCGCCCCATGAAAGTTTGTCCCGTTATCCGAGTAGATGACCCGTGGCCACCCACGCCTAGCCGCCATGCGCCGCAATGCCGATATCGCCGAGTCCGTCGTTAGGGAATAAACTATCTCTAAATGTACCGCGCGCGTCGTCAAACAAGTGAATAACGCTATCCACCGTTTTTCATGCCTACGTCCTATTGTTACCGTTATAGGCCCGAAATAGTCGATTCCGGTGTAGGTGAATGGTCGCGCGAATGCCCCTAACCGTTCAGGTGGTAGATCTCCGATAACCGCTGGCCGTGGTGTCGCCTTGCGTACCCTGCACCGCAGACATCTCCGCTCCACTTCTCGTACGGTCGGTCGTAGTCGAAGTATGTGATATCTCGTGCGTAGGTCGTTCACTACCCGTTCCCTGTTGGCGTGGCTTGCTTCCTTATGCGCCTTTTCCACAAGCAGCTTTACAAACTGGTGGCGTCCGTTCAGGATGATGGGCCTCTTCATTTGGCTGTCCACATCGGCTGCGTCAATCCGTCCTCTAGCTCGCAGTACGCCATCTTCGAATATGGGGTCGAGCTTCCTTAACGCGCTGCCGGTTGCCAAGTTCCTTCCTTTCTGCAGTCGACTGATGTCTTCAGCAAAACTCTCTTGTTGACTTCGCTCTATCCACATCCGCTCTGCTTTATGGATGTGGTCCAATGTTAGTCCGTGCGCCTTTCCTCTCATGGCATCGACGAACTGTAATATCCGAGCGGTGGCCCTGACCAATCTCTCGTAAGAAGAGAACCTCTCGATGTCTGGCAGGTGTGGAGCGCTCCTGGTGTCGCTCTGGTGCGCCACGACTTCCTCCAGCTCGTCATCTTCATCCCCTGCCTTCTCTTCCCGTCGTCGAGGCCATCGATCTTCCTCTTCGTACAGGAATGGCGGTCCCGTAAACCATTTGTCGCTCTCTTCCTTGTACGTATAATTAATGCGCGTTGCCTGATCCGCGATGTTGTCTGCGGTCGGTATCCACCTCCATTGCTCGGGTGACGTCTTCTCCGATATTTCCCCTAATCTATGTGCTACGTATGGGGTGTAACGCGCCGTATCGTTTTGAATCCAATGGAGCGCCGTAGTGGAGTCTGTCCAATAAACTACCCTATCGGCTACCACTCTGTGCTCGCCTTGCACGAATTCCGCGAGTCGCGCGCCTATCAGATTCGCCTGCAATTCTAACCGTGGTATGCTTTGCGCCTTTATCGGGGCGACTTTCGCCTTGGCCGCCACTAATCGTACCTTAACCGTTCCGTCGCGGTATCGTAATCGCCAATACGCCGCGGATGCGTACGCACGTTCGCTTGCGTCGCTGAACACGTGGAGCTGACGCTCTACCACTCCCCCCGTAGGAGCATAGCACCTAGGCAGCCGCAGTCGTGATACTTCCTCGACGACTCGCAGCCACCTCTGGAATTCCTCAGCTGCCTCCTCGGGTAGTTCGTCGTCCCATCCGACCTTCTTCATCCGCCACAGGTCTTGCAGCAGGATCTTGGCGGTGATGGTGAGGTAGCTCAGCAGTCCAAGCGGGTCGAAGACCGACATGACTGCACTCAACGCCTCTCTCTTGGTCGGTGGCCTCTGCAGCGTCTTCACCTCGTTCGGTACCCGGTTCATGGATGTGTTGAACGTTAAGGCGTCTTCATTGGCCATCCATAATAGCCCTAGGGTTCTGCCTGGGCTGTCTTGTCTCAAGCCTACCTCCTTAGGCTTGCTCGCTAATAATTCCTCCGGCTTGTCCTCTAGTAGGGCTGCGTGGTTCGAATTCCAGCCCGCTAAGGTGAAGCCGGCCTGCTGGTGGACTTCCGTAACCTGCCTCGCAGTGTTTACCGCTTCCTCTACCGTAGCATAACTGTCTAGGTAGTCATCCATGTAGTGACTACGTACGATAGCGTTAAGTGCCAACGGATGTGTCTCAGCGCGTGCGCGCGCGTTATGATCCCTAACGCTATGTGCGAGAAACGGCGAGCTCCTCGCACCGAAAATCATTGAAGTCATAACGTATTCCCGCGGTGGGCTGGATCGCTCGTTACCTCGCCACAGAAATAATTGCGCGGGTTGGTCGCGACGGTCAATCTTAACGCGTAGAAACATTTCCCTAATGTCCGCTGACACGGCTATTTCGTTCTCCCTAAATCTGAACAGTATGCCCGGTAGGTTCCGTAACAAGTCGGGGCCGTCAAGCAAATAATCGTTCAAACATTTACCGGACGCACGCGCTGCCGCGTCGAAAACCACTCTCGTTTTCCCAGGCTTGTTCGGATTTCGTACTGCGAAGTGGGGCAGGTACCAGCTCTTAGGGTCCTCTCTCTCCGTCCCCTCGGCTTCCCTTGCGTATCCCTTCGCCAGGAGGTTATCTATTTGCGCGGTATAGGCGTCTCGAAATTCCGGCGATTTGTCCATTTTCCTCTCGATCGTCCGCAGTCTTCTAGCAGCCATCTCGTAGCTAGGAGGCATCCGCACGTCGTCGTCCTTCCATGGCAGTCCCACCTGGTATTGATCGCCGACCTTCTTGACGGTGCGCTGGAATATCTCGACAGCGCGTTCCTCTTCCCGTCGCGGCCTATTCCTTAGCGAGATACCGATGGAATCGATCTCGTACTGCCGTTTGAGGAGTTCCGTTATCTCCTCGTCTTGACTCGCGAACGTTCGGATGTCCCTATCTATCCGTCCGCTACTGCTTACGACGTGTAACACGGTTTCACCGTCCTCCCTACACGTGAATCGCGGCACGGTTCCCTGTATCACCCATCCTAATAGCGTACGTGCAGCTATAGGCTGCCTTCGACGCCCTATCCTCAAGTTACGGGTGATTATTAAATGCCAATTGTCGGCTCCTAATAATAATCTCGGTTTGGCGTCCTCATAGCAAACCGAGCTCGGTAGGTCGCGTAAATGCTTTAGACGTAAACACTCTTTATTCACCGACTGCGAGCCTATCTGTAAATTCGTTACTGTACGCGCATTTATTCTATACATCTCGCTGCGCGATTTTCCACGTATGCCTATGTTGACTAGCCTGCTATCGGCCTCGCGCTGACTATTGCTTATTCCCCTAATATTCAGCGGCTTTACCGGTCCTTCCGCTCCTAACTCACGCGCTAAGTCGTCATCGATCAACGAAATAGTCGAACCTTCGTCGAGCAACGCGTACGTGTCTATTTCCTTACCGTGTGGTCCACGTAACGTAATGGGACACACTTTCAACAATACGGCTGCATTCATACCGACGTTAGACGCGACGAGTACGGTCTCATCCGGTTTGGCCGATGTCTCAGGTGCGCGGGTCTTGCGGGTGTGAAGGAGGGCGTGGTGGGGGGCGTTGCAGCCGTCGATGCCGCATTTCTTTGCTTTACATTTAAACCGTCGGTGTTTACTGTTTAAACATAGAAAACATACCCCGTTTTCTTTTACCCAATTCCACCGGTCGTCCACACCCATTTGCGCTAACTTTCTACACTTTGCGATCGCGTGTTCACCTCCGCAGCACATACAAGAGGCACTACCGGTGTCCTCCTGTGCGGTGAACGTTTTTACGTCGCGAGCCCTATTCTCTACGCGGCGTGTCACTATCCTCTTCGACGGCGGCGCCTCTCGTCTTACGGGCGATTCCTTAGTCGGCTCTACGGACGTATAGGCATGACTCAACGCGCGGTCAGCCTCTCTCATCATGAACCTGGACAGTGTAACGATGTCCGGCTCGTCTGCACTCCCGTAGTGCTCCGCGTAATCACACCAACGCGACCGTAAGTGAGGGCTTAACTTACTCGTTACCTCCCTAGTAAGCATTGGATTTTGCAGATATCCCTTGCCGTCGACGTTTTGCAAAATGCACACGATATTTTGCAACTTTATTGCGAACGCATTTAGTTCCTGTGCGGTTTGACCCGGGCGCGGAAGGCGTTTCAATTCTTCTAACGCGCGATCGATAATTACTTCCGGGCGGCCGAAACACTGCTCTAATGTTCGCATAATATCTGCTGGATCCTTTGCGGTAAACAGCAGTGCCGATACTACTTCCCTAGCTTCACCGCGTAAGCAATTTCTTAACCTTGCCATATTTTCCGTATCTGTGAATCCATATAGACGCGTGGATTCTTTCATCGCGGCTTTGAACGCTAGCCATTCCGCGGCCGAACCGTTAAAAATAGGCAAGTCCTGCGTCTGCTTCGCGGCAGCGGGCCTAACTCTGACCATATTCTCCAGAGCTTCCGCTAGTCGCTCTATACCCCTATCCTTTCCTCGCGGAGTAAGCGACCTATCTCTATCCCTATCTCTCTCTAGCCTGCGCTGTGGCGCTGGCGTCCTATGCGCACCTACATCCCTATGCGGCGACGGTGATCTACGATCCGCGTGGCGATGTGGCGATCTATGTGTAGGCGATAGAGTGCGGCGTTGGACGCGCGACGGCGACGTAACCCGTACACGACGATCCACCTGGTTCATTCCTGCGGCGACTCCATCTTCCCTTTGTACCGAATCTATGCGGCGCGGTTGAACGTTATTCGCTTCCGTCCTCCCCTGGGCATCTTCACTGTGGTCGTAACCGGTTACCCTGTTCGGTAGGGTCTGCTCTAACTCGATGCGGGGCGCGGGCTGAGAGGGGCGGGAAGGCGACTCCCCCCGCACAGTCTCTACGTTCTCTAACCACCTATCAACGCGTACCCTATTTTCAACTAACTCGTCTTCGTTGACACTTTCCCTATCTGTTTCTTCTTGTAGTTGCGCGACGTCCCTAGCGTACTTCTTCCTAATAAGATCTTCTTCCAACTGCAATTGCTTCCTCCTAATTGCAGCTAGTTCCTCCGCGGCGTTATATTCAATTTGCTTTAATTTAGCTATCGCACTAGCCGTCGACCGGGCTGAACGAACGGAGCGAATCGACGGGGCGCAGGGCGCGGGCCTATGTACGTCTGTTACAGGCGCGACGGTATGTACTATCGAACTAATCTCTGTAGACGGAAGATCTTCTATAATCGCGGCGAGTGTCTCTGTACGCGGCGCGGAAATGCTAACCTCTCCCAAACGATCGGTCGTGGACACGGACATAGCGGGGCGCGGCGGCGGGGGCGCGGGCGCGGGCGTAGATGCGGGCGCGGGCGGGGCCTGGAGCGCGGGCGCGGCGGAGGGCGCTTGTGCCATCGCGAGATAATCGGACGGGGACGCGGGTGCTTCTTCGAATATGCGCATTCCTACCGGCGTGTCATCATCGTTCCGTGTCTTCTGGCTTCGTGTCTTCCTCATGGTCCCACGTTGCGACCTCCGGTCGTCTTCAAAAAGACGTACGTACAGTATTTAAAAAGACACACGTATGGATGTCGTTCCCGCCACAAGGGCGTTACCAGATGGTCACAGTTTGGCACCGTTAGGGAGTGACCACTGGCCGCGTAAACGCGGTTAAGAAACAAGAAATTGTCTGGAAACAGACAATAGACGCGTATGACGTAGGCGTAACAAGAAACAGGGAAGAAATTAGTACCGACGATCTTCTTTCTTCGTCGACGAACTTCTTTCTTCCTTGAAGATCTTCTATAATAATCTTCTCTCTTCTGTAATTATGTTCCTTCTTCTATAATTACCTTCTTTCTTGTATAACTGCCTTCTTTCTTGTTTCTTCTTACTTCTTTCTTCTTTCTTCCTTCTTCTGGCTGCTATCCGGCGACGATGGACCAAGATAAAGTGGATGGAGAGTAGTGGACTGTATTTGGTATTTTAAACTGGCGGTGTGAGGTTAGCTATACTAGGGGACTGCTCGAAGAAAAGATGGTACTTTTAATTATACTATATTCACTATTTACAAAGGTTCGGCACTATTAACTAATCACTATACAAAAGGGAGGTCTTCAGTATGGAGTCTTCTGTCTTGATTCTTCCTTGCCGCTTCCGATTGAATGCTTCTGATTGATCCGAATGAACCCGAATGAACAACGACCGTCCGAGGCGCCCTTCTTATATTTCCGAGAAGAGCGCTTCATTTCGTCGGGTTGGCCGCCCCATGGCAATATTCCCCGCACGCGCGCTGATTGGTTGCCCGATATCGCGTGATCAGCGCCGGCGTGCGGGGTGCGCGGGACGTAACGGGGAACGAAGGGGCGACGGGGCGGCGGGTCTCTCGCTGTCCGTAACAGGCTTATTGTAAATATTGACTTTAAGATTTGTAAACTGTTGGTTTTCCATAATATAAAAAATAAAAAAAGTTAACTTTAATTTAACTATCTTTAAGTAATTTCTCTATCAACTCTATATCATACTGCAAAACCTTAAATTGACTTTTCCTTACAGTTAAAACCTTTTTTTTTAAAAAATTAATCTTATTTGACAGCAATAATTCATCTCAGATCTTACTTAATTCATATCACCTTAAACCCGGTGAATACAATATAACGTGATTACAATGAACTATGAAGCAGCAGCCGTAATCGACCCAACATGTATATGTTCTTCGGTATAATAATTAATAGAATTAGACATACATTATATTCCGGTAATTCATAAAAAAGATATGTTTTACCTATCTTTATATGACGGCAATGGTGGCGAGAGGTGCTCTTCAAGAAAAGAAGAAGGAAGACGTTGCTACCTGTCTCTTCTGGCGGTTTCTTTCCCTCTGTTACGTCTTACGATACCCACGGAGCGATACGGGTAGTGGATAAATATGAAACATATGAAAATAGAAACTTTAGAGCTGAGTTATTTCAAACTTGCAACGATTTTTTACATGCTTACGGACTTTATTATTCAAAATAAACTTGTTTGGATCTTTTTTAATATCAAGGGGGATGTCGTTTCAGAGACTGATGACCATGATGGCGAAAGTGTGAGATAAGTATGGTGTAAAGACTTGAGCAACTTAAGATTACCAGAAGAACTAGAAGAGAATTCAAATTTGGAAGAATGGATTTAGGGAGCATATAAAGCGTTCAGAGTAGAGAAAAGGGTGCAAAGTATTCTAACATATCTGCACTGATGAATTGTCAATTAAGTTGAGTCCGGAAAGAAGAAAAATGGTAGTATTTCCGAAAACCATAAATGTTACTGATGCAGTTGTTAATAAGACGATCCATTAATGCCGCAAGTACAACAGCCAACCGGAATCAATACAACACATAACCGGAGCATGTACAAGCCTTACACAGACAGATTATACTCACAGACATAATCAGCTCGCAAACATCATACATCAAAAATTGGCACTCAAACATAAACTTATTCAAAACACAAACACTCCGTACTACAAATACACACCACAAACATTTCTAGAAAATGCCTCACATAAACTTTACTACGACCGAGCTATACTTACTGACAAAACCATTCATTACCATAGACCAGACATTATTCTACAAGATAAAAATAACGAAACCACGTACTTAATAGATATTGCAGTATCCAATATGAATAACATTCAAAAAACAATAGCTGAGAAAACTTGTAAATATGCTGAGTTAAAAGAATAAATTGGAAGAATATGGAAGCAAGGAAAATGATATATAGTGCCCACAGTCATCTCAACCACTGGAGTTGTCCCAAATAATATGTTCAATAGCCTAAAACATATAGAATTAACAGAAAACACACATATACCCTACAAAAAGCCGCAATTTTAAATACTTGCAGGGTAGTGAGAAAGTTCCAGCAGTTGGAATAGTTTAAAGTCCCACAATCGCTACATCTTCAACAAACACACACCACAAACTGTAATTAACTTAGCTAAAGGCCCGTAAATACAGTTATTACCAACTTTTTCAAAAGGTTGAGCAAATTTAAGCTTTTCCGATAATAATAATAATAATTTTTATTTGCAAGAATATGGTTGTACAATGGTGTTTTAGTATAATTCATTCTACATATTTTACCTTAGTGGTGTGCAAATATTTATGGCCAAGTAACCTAAACAACAATACTTATCGAATTTAACAACATATAATTTATTTAATATTATTCAGTTGATTTGATAATTAATTTATTATGCCACAGTGTCAGAAAAATGCCTATAACATATATAAGTGTATGTATTATTATATCAAGTAAGATTATTATTACAGTTCAATGTCATATACTAATTAATATTCTTATGTCAAAAATTTTCCAATTTACAGACGATACATGTCTGGTGGTAGCCCACCACAATATGAATAAGGCGGTAAAACTGTTACAAGAAGACTTTACGAAGCTCATGCAGTGGTCACATGACGCAGGTCTAGTACTTAATTCAAATAAAACTAAAATGTTGTACGTTAGCTCCAGTCAAAATAGATTAAAACATAACATTACTCTTATAGCTCATAATCACACATGTCTTCATAATATCCAAAATACAGTCCATAATAACAACTGTGAATGTCCCCAAATTGAAATAGTAGAAAAATGTAGGTATTTAGGTTTAATAATTGATGATCGTATGAAATGGACTGATCACATTGAATCTGTATGCAATAAGCTACGAGAAATCCTTGCAAAATTTTATCTCATCAAGAGTAAAGTACCTTACCAGATGTTACTGTTACTATATAATGCACTCGGCGAATCAATAGTCTCGTACGGGTTGAGCAGTTACGGACGCACTTATAAAACCCACCTTGAAAAATATACGAGCTACAGTTGCGCATCCTTAAATGTATCACCCCTCTCAAAATAAAAGATAAATATAAAAAAATCCTTATTGTCTTTTCCATCATTGCAAAATACTACCAGTACACGACAAAGTGAAATACCTATTGCTACTTGAAAATGATGGCAAGGAAGAATTAAAAATTAGCCGTATTTATAAAAAACTTATTCGACAAGCCCTTTTTAATCCATATATGATTACCCCAAAATACAAAAATATGTACGGAAAATTTAGATTACAATATCAAATTCCCGCTCTTTTGAACCAAATTCCCAAACCAATAAAAAATGAACTTACTGAAAAAATATTAAATATATGCTTAAACAGTATTTTATCGACAAATTGTTAACGATACCTAATAATAACTTAAACTAAAATATAAAACTATATCCACTAACACACATCATAATATAATATACATAAATAAAAAAAATTACTAATAAATATATACATTTACTAATTTACTAATTTTCATTTAATACTAACCATATTTTGCTTTGGTACACACCTAGATAAAAAAATAAACATCTTGCTATTTTGTCACATCATTTATATACGTCATTAAATAAGTTGTCGCAACGCGAACCGATTGAACATGATCGAAGTTACGAATTGGCGGTACATGGAAAAACTTTTGTAAGTTTATTTGTACTGTCGGATTTTATTAAATAACTATACTTTGTAATAAATAAATAAATAATAATAAAAGTGAGCAACAATGCCAAAACAGATTTCTTTAATGACAATAAACTTATACGCTTTAAATTATCATGACATTGCAGATGCATTTCTTTTTGTAACTTAGACGATTTGCTGGTGCATATAACCTGTTCTTGTATCTACTCTTACTTTCACTCACTTCACACTTACGTTGAAATAAATGTGGATGCTTATGAACAAACATGCACATTTCAAATATGTATAATGAAGCAAAGGCAGGATCTTTTTAGATTTGAACAAAGGTTTGCAACTCACTAAAGGACTAACACCACAAAGAGCTCTTATGCAGCGTTTTTGTGCTTTAAATGCTTTATCCAAATCCACCGAATACCCCCAGAGTAGAACACCTTACCGTAGTATGGATAAGATATATCCATGATATGCCATCAGTGTCTTTTTGATACAATATTTCTCAGTCAATGTCAATGCAAAAACGAAACGATCTATTTTAGTACATAGGCTTTCTATATGAGGCTTCCAACTACAAAATTTATCAGATATTATTCCTAGAAATGTTGTGAAAACGACTTCTTCAATTATCGAGTGATATATGAGTTTCATGTCATATGAAATGTTTTTGAGGGTTTTATATTCAATAAATTTCCTCTTATTTATATTTATATCTAAATTATTTATATTCATCCATTGCATAACTTCATTTAGAGCAGCATTATCTGCGATTTCAAGTGCAGATCTGTTATTACCTTTAACATTAAGAGTAGTGTCATCAGAAAATAAAATGCATTTGCTTGTAGTAAAGTCAGGAAGATCGTTAATATATATCAAGAACAGCAAAGGTCCCAGTACACTGCCTTGTGGAACACCAAAACTGTTTATAAGATATTGGTGGCGTTTTGATATCTTTGTGTTCTTTATGACTTTTGTAATTTCAACATACTGCTTACGATTTTTAAGATAGCTCTCAATCCAGTTTTGGGCTGTTCCTCTTATTCTATACCTCTCTAATTTATCTAGTAGAAAACTGTTAGACACGAAGTCAAAAGCTTTGCTCATATCAAGAAATATAATTAAAAGTGGAGTCCGTGAATTTAAGCTTTCAGTTATAATTTTAATCAGTTCATAGCATGCTAATGTTGTGGAACAGTTTCTTCGAAATCTGAATTTTTCTGGTTTTAGAACGTTAAAGGCGCTAAGAATACAATATAGTATTTCATGCATTATTTTTTCGAAAACTTTTGAGAGCACAGGAATAAGAGTTATTGGTCGGTAGTTACCAACGTCTTGCCTATCTTCCTTTCTATACATAGGTTTAACAAAGGAGAATTTCTTACGCGTTGTAAATACACCCTGTTTTAGAGACAGATTTATAATATAACATAATGGTTCTGAAATGTATTCAGCGCATTGTTTTAAAACTTTTACATTTAATTCGTCATAACCTGTTAAATTTGTATTATTTAAAGATTTAAGTGTTTTATAGATGTCCCTAGGATGAGTTGGCGTGAGATACACATACTACTGTTATTAAACGAAATATTTTTATAGTTTAAATATTTATTGGTATTAGTTCTATTTGTAAGGTTAATAAAGTATTTATTGAATATTTCAGCAATTTCCTCTGATTTTATTAGCAGGTTGTTATAATCTCTCATTTCTTCAATATGACCAACATATTTCTTGTTAGTGGCTTTGTTTTGAATCAGATCCCAAGTTGCCTTACATCTGTTTTTAAACCGATAAATATATTTAGTGTTAAAATTTTTTTGCACTTCCGAAATACATCTCTTTAGTATTTTACTATATTGTATGTATTGACGTCTTTTATTTTTCTTGTTGTGAGTGTATAGTCTATATTAAGATAGAGACATCTTTTTACTATGCAGCATCTTTTGAGTCCTTTAGTTATCCACTTATTTTTTGTTACCTTGTTTACTTTTTTAATAGTGATAAGGGGAAAGCAAAGTTTGTAAAAAAGTACTATTATGTCATGAAATTGTTAAAATGCAGCATTGGTATCAGTTTCAGATAAAACCTCACTAAACGACAACGACGAAATTCATTCTCGAAATTTATTAATATTATTAATATCTAATTCACGTCGTGTTTCAAGCCAGTGTAATGGAGCCATCTTCTCCGGGTTATAACAGATATCAAACGAAACATTTTGAGCTTTTTCATGATCGGATAAAGCTAAACAATGTATCTGAGGGTTTACATTTTCTATGTTGTTAACAATTAAGTCTATATGATGAATTTCTTGTTGGTTTATTAATGTGATTTGATAAATTATGACACGTCAATATGGACAATAATTTTTTAACATATTTAGTGTTTTTAGGGATGACTATGTTCCAATCACCGCACAGCAAAATTTTCTTGTTTTTAAGTTTATGAAGTAATAATGATAAATTACTGAAAAACTGATCTACGTTTGATGTTGATGTTCTGTATATGCATATCACGATTATACCCACTGACAGTATTTTCACGGCGCAGTATTCAAAAATAATATGGCATCGGTGGTATAAGGTTATTTAGTAACTCGCATTGTAAATGTCTTTTTGACTAAAATACACGAACCTCCTCTGCGTTCATTACTTCTGGAAAAATGTGATAAAAGATTGTATTTTTTTAATTTTACATTTGACTCTGAACCATTCCTTACAAAAGTCTCTGTAATACATATGATATCGATGTCATAATTTTGTGAATTAATTTTGTTTAGGGCTAGTTCCAATATGTCCAGTATGTTCCTGCAATATTTTGATGTAGTAGTTTAATTGTATATTGTGTACGTAAATTATTCACGAAAAAAGTTTTAATTTGTGTTCTTAGGCTTGTAACTGCAAGGTAAAGACATTTTAGATCCATCCCGTATATCCCCGTTATTAAAATAAAATGACGTATTGGTATTTTTAACATTTGTATGGCATCTACATATATTATATTTTAGGTTTTTTATATATTCTAAATTTTAGTTTAAGTAGTCAATTTCTTAATTGATTTGGAAGCAGGAGGCGTTGAGAAATTTAAGATGGGAATATTTTTTGAAGTAGGATTAGAGACTGTTCTATGAAATTTTTTCCTAATTTCGCTGAGTCGTCCGTGTGCAGTAATTACAGAAGGTATGTAATTTTTCGGTAATATGGATGATGTATCCTTTGATTCAACCCTAGTCAGTTTTAAAAAAATCTCTTGTAAGTCTTTTTCTTTTATACTTTGCCTTAACTTTGTATTTTCACTATTCAGACTTTCAATCTCTCGATGAGCACTGTTTAACTGTATCTCCAAATCTTCTAATTTATTTTTTAATTCGATAACCATTGACGCATCCAGAGTTGTTTCTAATGGTACACTTTGATTAGTAACATTTTCTAAGGTTGAATGAAAAAATGAGTTTTCTGGTGAGATTTTCGTTAAGTCGTTGTATGAATTAAATTTTTTTGATAGTCTCTTACGTAAAGTAACGTTTTTCATAACTTTAGTATGTTTCCAAAATATGAAGAAGTATAAAATAAATAAAATACGAAAGTTTTTGAAGTGCTATCTAGTAAGTAGTATATTTATTATTGGTAATCAACAATAGATGGCATTGAGTGCCGAGTTCTTTCAATAGTTTATAACAAAAACACTTATTTACGCCATCTCTTGACGAGTAGTGGAGAGATAATTAGTTTGAATTTTGTAACGTTCGTAAAAATATTACTTTGCAGTTTTTCACATTTTTTTCCATTCAAAAGCACTACATCACACTCGTTACTCTTCACTGTCACTTATAAAGTTGGTTCAAATTGTTTTTGTTTAGAGATAAAGTAGTATTTATAATGTAAGCACTAAATTCAGTTACGCCTTGGTTGTAAATTTTAGTATGTAATAACTTTATAATTTCTTCAATATATGGTTGAATAACACTCACGGGTCACATGTTAGACCTTATTTTTAAATGAAGTAAACTTACGTAAAGTTTACTGAATTAAAACTATTTTAATTTTAATTTTTCACTGACACCACGGCTTTGGCGTGGTGTCAGTGAAAAATTGTGATTACTTGTGTAAAAGTGATTACTCTTCAAGCGCCATCTAGCGTCATCGATATCGATGAGGTAGGTATGAAACAGTCAGTTTTATACACGCTTGATCAAAGTGCTTAACAGCGTTTAGTCGGGCGTGAATAGGACGCACGCATATAATGGCCCGGCGTCAGGAAGTTCGCGGTGTCTCAACCCCGTTTTTCGAAAAGTACGTAAAGCCGTTGGTCCTGCGCCTGATCTCTCTCCGATCGTGTCGGTTTACAGTCCCATCGGACTGTAAGAGTGAGGGAACAGAGAGTGCACCTGTGCTCGTGCATATGGGCACTATAATCCTGTCCTACGCCATTAGGCAATCTCCGTTGGGGCTGGCCGCCGTGACCGAAATACGATCTGGAGGACATTATTATAAAAGCTTTGTAGGATAGCGGTACGGCAGTGAAAAAGAGACCTTTAAGATGGCTCTCTGCGTTCTCTCCAATTGAAGCATTTCATATTTTGGAGCACCGGTCCAGAAGGCCCAATACCTGTTAACATATGGTATACGAGTAACATATGTTAACAGAGATTGGGCCAAGGCGTAGTAGACGGATTTCTTTAGTTTCTCACCAGCCGCGTCTCCCAGAGTAAATAAATATAATAGTTTAGGAAACTTGCTATTAAATATGTTCATGAAAATGTAGAGTGCTGTCGATTATAACTCCTATATATTTTTCTTTGTCAGCTTGACGACGAATGACTTAGAATGATATGTGGTAGTGATGGTGGGATAAATATGTTATTTTTTAATCTAAACGTGACATAACATGTTATATCTACTTTTAGTGTCCGTACATTACTTCGAAGCCAATTTGAGACAGTTTTGTAGCTGAACTGGGCGTAGGCATAGACTTTTTGTCATGTACTTACACTAAATAGAAGGGTGGTATCATCTGCAAAACATATGATCCGGTTTTTAGGGAGAGTGAGCATACCTAGTTCATTAATATATATGAGAAATAAGGTTGGAAGGAGTATACCGCCCTGGGGCATTATAAGTAATTGTGCGTTCAGCACTTACGAATTTATCCACCTGAAACCACTTAGTACGTCCACTCAAGTAGTCTTCAAAAGGTCACAGTTAGATACATCTAATTCCCATACTCTCCATCCTACGTAAAAGTGTGAATACAGAAACCGTGTGGAAAGCTTTAGCGGGATCTAGAAACATGACAAGAACTTTCTGCACATTGTCCAAGTTTGTCAAAACATAATTTGTAAGGTAATATAATAATAACATAATCGCATTGGGCGTAAATTTAACTGACCTAAAACCATATTGTGAGGGCGAAAGTAAGTTATTTTTTCCAAGTAGTTTATGAGCCTGTTGTTTATTATGCGTTCGAGTATTTTGGACACGGCAGACAGCACAAGTATAGATCTATAATTATAGGCACGGTCTCTGTCCCCACCCTTATAATTCGGTCTTATAGTCGATTTTTTAAAAGCTTTTGGGAATTTTTCGGTTGTAAGAGCAATACAGCTCAGCAATACAGGTTGCAGACACATAATACACAGGGTTATTTTTCAAAGAGTAGCCAAATTTTAAACTTAAGTTTAAATATATAAATATTGATATACCGTTATTGCAGGTTTTGAAAATACGAGTAAAGCCCGCTTTTCACTATGGGATATAATATAACATATATTACATCTCGAGATATAAATTAATATCGCTCACCATACATTTCATATGGAACCGTTTACACTGAGCTATAATATATATTACATCTCAAGCTATAAATATTTTTTCGATTGACCGAGCGATATTTTCATATTATATTTCGCCCCCTGTACCCCGCACACCGTTCCGCGCCCCCGCAGAACGGTGTACGGGGTAAAGGGGGGTAATCCAATGACCAATGACGAACGCACACTGGTTAAAAGATATATCTCACAGTGTGAACGGCAATCGCGGGATATAATTTATATTTCGGGATATAATATATATTATATCCCATAGTGAAAAGCCAACCTAAGGCTTCTACTTTATTTTAAAATTATCCCAAATTGAATGTGATTTATGGGCAACAAGTCAGTCTTCTCCAAACATATTGAACTTGGAATTTAGGTTATTCTTACGTCGTTTATGAAGATCAAGAAAAATAACGGACCGAGGTGATAACCTTTGTAAGGTTTGTAAGGATCGTGACACTTGGCGATCTGTTCTCTCTGGCTACCCCGTCAGGGATCGTGCGTTAAGATAAGTAAGTAAGTAAGTAAGTAGGTGATAACCTTGAGAAACACCAGAAAAGTTTATAGTTTAGTTACGTTAATATGATTCACACCAACTAAGCAGCGTCCCATGAATGCCTATTGTTTCCAGTTTTAGCAATAATATATTCATGATTTACATAGAACGTCTTATGAAAATCAGTATATTTAGCGTCAGCATTTAGTCTGTTATTAATGTCATCAGAATCGTCCGATATGTAACTTACAAGATAATATCTGATTCTGCGGCTGATAGCTGATGATCTTTTTGAAAAAAAAAATATTAATTAAGTATTAATTAAACCTTAACGTGATTTAGTATTTCTATATTTCCACGAACAGCAGACCTATTTGCCAACTTTTTTGGACTCAAAATGATAGTCACTTTCATTTGTATGCTTTTTGAGCTGTGGTAGTTCTCATAGAAAAACTATGTAGCATACGAGGCAATATACTATATAACAACTATAATTTTGAGATCAAAGAAGTTTGCGAATACTGCCGCAGGTAGCAACGAAATTGTTATATAATTAGTTACATCAGCAATATTATCGGATTTATAATATCGAGTTATGCTAGAAATTTTCACACAAAGAGCCTGCACAGATCTTAAAAATCGAATGAAGGAAATCGAGATTAATGTTCTTGTCTTGGGTAAATATTTACCTATCTCATTCTCACCTAAATGACAACTTCACAGAGGCATGCTGAACGATATTGTTTCACATATGTGTCTAGTAAGTAGTACGTATCAGATCTATATATCTATACATTTTATACATCTATACATATATAATACATCTGTAGAAAATTCGTGTCTGTAATTCTAATATATTCTTGGGAAAATAAGAGCAGGGGACAAAATAAAGGGTACTGAAACCAAATTAGTGGTTTTTAGAATTTCAATCTGTCTATTTGTGTATTCAAAGTTCACGCAAAAACTACTGAACTGATTTCCATGAAATATTGTATGTAGGTAGTTAGTAACCCGGGGCAACTTATAGGCTACTATTTATGCGATTACGGAACTTCAAAAAAAGAAGGTTAAGTATTTTTATTTCTTTAGATATTAATATGGATTTAATTTCCTTTAGATTTAATATAATATATGAAAGGGTCCAACAGAAAGGGTCCAACTCACTCAGGACCTCAATCCGGCAGTGAAGGACCAACTGAAAGGACCCAACAGACAGTGGTTAGTCATTCATCGACGTTCTACCGCATGAAACAGAAATCACACCACGTTGGGTTCGGGAACAACGAGGTGGACGTGACCACCGTGAAGGAGTGTCACACAAGAACGTCTGTTGCCCTATCTGAAAATAAAAGTTAGACGACTAAGATTACGGGTCCCTCTGGAGTGGTCTCAGTCTTGACGTCTCTTGAGTGGATTGTATATTGTCCTATTGTTATTAGAAGGTGCAGTAGGAAATGAAACAGTAATTTTATCTTCGTAATTTCCCCATAAGAGTGCAACGTTGAAACTTGTACTACTTTCCTATCACTTCCCTATTGCCTTCCTATTTCTTACTTTAAACTATAAGACTGGTAGCTGGTCCCGAACAAATTTCCCTACGTTGTCGTCTGCTGAGGTGTGTGTACTACACCCAACAGGTCTCGGGCCTCGGGGCTGACCCCATTGCCCGGAATCTCCTCGCGGTGCATAACTATGCACCGGTCGTGGGAGCCGTTTCGGCATTGTTAGATGCTATAGTGATACGGGTTTGGTTCCCCGGTCACTATTTTCAGTTTAAAGTCTTCTTCCAAAAAATTTTTTCAGGAGGCGGGTAATATGGCCCGCTCCTGAAAACGTGGCATTATATGGCCTTTTTTCCTGAAAAGGCGCCTAATTCGGCCTAAGCCTGAAAAAGACGCCTAGTTCGGTATATGGTTATCTGGTAAATTTGTGTGTCAAGTCAATATGGCCGGCGGCTAATGCGGCCGGCCGTCTGGGTTGGCCTGTCTGCGGCATTGCGGGTTATTACTCGACTCTCTAATCTCTATAGAGAGGAGTTCTCTTGGCAGAGGTCGCCCGTCCGGTGGTCGAGCATGTAGGGGAGCAAAATTTTGTAGATGTTCGTGTGGCCCGTTATCAGCGCGGTCGAACATACCGCGCGCTAATCGAGCCACAAATTCCTTGATTGTTTCCATCTTAAGGTTCGCCGCGATGACGTCGTTCCGGACGTAGCGACCTGCACCGACGATGGTCCGTAGACTTAGGTTCTGCTGAACCTGCAGCCGCTGCCTCTGCCGTTCGCTCAGGAGTGCGTACCAGGCCGGCGCGGCATAGGTGATCTTTGTGCGTATGTATAACTTATAGATTTTCAACTTTGTTCTCAGCGGTAGTTTGGATGCCAGGACCGGACGGAGCGCCGTCCGCGCACATCTGGCATTGCGGACGACGATGTCGACGTGCGCGGTCATGCGCAACATCCTGTCGATCCGGCACCCAAGGTAGGTCACGGCCTTTTCGTACGCAATCTCCTGGCCTCTAAGCGTCAACGGGGGCGGGAAGTTCCGGTAGCGGCGGGTGAGGAGGGCGGCCGTTTTCCCAACGTTTACAGCCATCCTCCACTCATCCAGCCACGATGGCAGCAGGTCCAGCAGGCGCTGCATCTTGGCGACGGCGAGATGGGGGCTTCTGGACGAGGCGAAGTAGGCGCTGTCGTCCGCATATAACGCCAGCTCCACGTCGTCCTCCCATTCGCGTAGATGTCCAGCCAAAGTAGGGATGTCATTTGTATAAGCCGCGTACAGGATCGGTGAGAGACAACTGCCCTGTGGTACGCCAGCTCTTATGGGTTTTACTGCGGATTCGGCATCTTCGACACAGACGTAGAAGCTCCGGTCGGCTAGAAACGACGCCACTAGCCGCAGCATAGCCGGAGGGACACTCGTCTGTTGTTCCATCTTAAAGAGTAAACCAGAGTGCCACACCCTGTCGAACGCCTTCTCGATATCGAGGAAGACGCCCAACGATGTGCGATCCCGGTTGTATTCGGCCGACAATAGGTGCAGCACTCTGGTCAGCTGTGTTGCTGCGGAGTGTCCGCTCCTGAATCCATGTTGCTCCGCCCGTAATTTGATACACGGGCGGATTCTTCTTAAGGTGATACGTTCGAATAATTTGGCTATGTGCGGTAGCAGCGTTATTGGTCTGTAACTAGCTGCTCTACGCCTGTCCTTCCCGGGTTTCGGCAGCACTATCACCTTTCCTTTTTTCCATTCCTCCGGGAAGTGTGAAGTCCGCAGTATGCCATTGTAGAGTCGTCCTAGCTCTACAATGGCTCTATGGGGCAGTTGTCGGAGTGCAGCGTTCGTAATCCGGTCGTGCCCCGGCGCCTTCCTCGGTTGCAGGCGGGAAATCGTCCTCCGCATTTCAGCGGGGGAGATGAACCATTCTCCTGCAAGCGGTGGCGCGGGCGACGACAGGAACTCCCGTACGCGGCTCTCCTTTTGGGCATGAAGCTCCATGTACTCCGCACTTGCTGGGTTCGGCATAAATTGCTCCTCGAAATGCTCGACTAGGATATCCGCTCTACCTTTGGCCTCGTAACAACGCCCGCCCGCGCTGTTGGTCAGCGGGCAGACGGGGGATCTGGTCTTTGTTAGCTGTCGGTTCAATTGATAGAGCGACGCTTCCTGATCTCCAGCCTTCCATATGCGCCGCTCCCAGGCCCTTCCTCTGTAGGCCTGTATTGCAACCGACAGCTCATCCGTCAGTGCATTTAATCTCGTTTTAATCCTTGGGCAGCGCGTACGTGCCCAGAGCTTCCTCAACGCTCGCTTGTGATTGAGCTGCGCACGTAGTTCTTGTGGCAGCTCTTCTCTTCGATTTGTTAGAGGGACGATCGTAGAGGCCGCGTTGAGGGCTTCTTGGATGTTGTTAGTTATTCTGGCAGCGGCGGTCTCTACGTCGTCCGCCGAGGTGATCGATGTAATCACTGGAGGCCTCTCCTGCAGGTGTTGCTGGTAGAGCCTCCAGTTAATCTTGGTAGTAAACGCTCTGGGCAGCGTAGTCACTGCCTTGAGGCCAAGTGTTATCAGAATCGGGAGGTGCTGAGACATCAGGTCATACAGCACCTCTACCACTACCGGGTAGTTGACGTTCCTAGCGAGCACAATGTCCAATACATCCGGACTTTTCCTGTGGTCTGTTGGAACGTGTGTTGGTTCTTCGGGACCTAAAACGTCATAGTTGTTTCTTTCTGCATCACAAATTTCCAAATTTCTAGTTTACTATCCTAGTCGAGGGCTATACGCAAAAGAGAACCGCGCACCGTGCGCCACTTCGACATATATTAACATTGATTTTACCATTGCTCTCTTGTATTTTACCCCAAATCTTTATTTCTATAAAACATATGGTTACACAGTTTTATTTTTAAGAATCACACACAAAGTCTTATTATTATAATATACATTACGTCGTTATCACATAAAAACATATTATGATATTCAACAAAATATACCTATCTTACAGAACATTTTCAAAGTTACAAATCTTAAATATCTAACACACATGGTTTAAATAACAATCTTTATCAATATAGATGAATATCTTAACTAATACAATAGTTTAATTCATAATTTAAAGGATATTTTAAACTTTAATTCAACTTTAATGTTCTTATATAAATCTATAATTATTTCACTATTTTATGCATAAATTTAGGCACTTGTAACACAGCACTGTTCTTATTAACACAGATAATAATCCTGAAACATTTATTATTTATTTCTACTCACATTACAGAAATTTTAACAAATTAATAGTTTTATTTTTTATTTTTATGGTACATCACTTAGACTGTACGACTATACGACCCTTGCCATATCAGTAGGAGGCTAGTGCTTTCTTTGTTTAAATTACAACTATCTCTGATCATTATGAAACATTATTTGTTTACATATGCTATCCTTAGCAGCCATAATGAATCTTATCTCTTATCGCAAGAGCAAAAGTTATTTTCATCTAAAATAAGTGTTACGGCCCACAGCTGCCCCTAAAAACCGCCTCTAAAAAATGGAGGTTATCCCGGGCGACCTCACGACGTGCTATCGACAGCACTGCATTCAAGCAACTCCGTTGCACTCACGTTCTGCGCTCGCGCCCTCTGCCAAACCCACTCCGCTCGCCCGAACGTCAAAACCGGTATGGTGCCGAGCCGAGTGCCCTCTGGCGTCAAATCTTGAAACCAGAGTTTGGGCGCGAACAATAAGTATAAGAGTTTATTCGTATTGCATAGCCGATTACTATGTAACACGTGACTCTAAATTAATCTAAAAATAACTTTCGTGGAATTAACTCTCGACCGTGAAATCGAACCCCGAACTTTCGTTCGACATTATATTGAATCTATTTACTTTTAACATACATTATCTCTTTATCCGAAGTGCCTTATATAATTTTTATAGCAATAACTTCAAAACACAAAATAATTTATTTTTATGGAATGAAAAATGATAAACTATATTTTAAATGTGTCGCCAACAATATATACGAGTATAATTACCGTAAAACTACACAACTATGATCTGGATATTTCAGATCATAAGTTTGTGCTCTTCCCTCTAATTCATTGAATTACATATGTCACATGTGATAATGTTTTTAGATGAAGTAAGATGTGATAATTTAACTAATCGATGTTGAATATCAAACAATAAAAGTTCAAATAACTTTTTTTTATCACAATTTGGACCATGGCCTGTTATATTGGCAACTTTAGGCCGGATTATTATTTGTACTAAAAATGCGTATTGTGGCGTTCTGGATCATAGTTGAAAGCATAAAATTAAACAACTGTAATTAGTAAGAATTGAAATATGTTTATTTATCAATTTTTTTATACAAAAGTCGTCAAAATTCGTTAAAATTGAACTTTAAGTAATAGAATTATTATTATTTTTGGAATATTAAAGACAATGAAATTTTTTCTTACTTTTTTTTATATAGGTGTATTTATACAATAAACTATACGTAAAATGAATGCCAGAATCTTAACTTACCATATGAATCCAATTCTGAAACTTTGTCTTCACGTTAACCAATATTTTCAAATAAAAGTTTACGATATTCAGTTAACGCGTTCAAACAAGTTTATATCGGAGAAGGTCTACTAATTCGAATTAGAGAGACATCTGTTGTCCATGAATATAACTACAACGAACAGACGTCAAGAAACGAAAATAGTATAAAATAATAAACTAGATGTCGCTACACGTCCATACAGCTTCAATTTTGTCTTGTTAGTTGGGACCCTGCACTATAGTTGTGTAATTTTACGTTATGTTAGTTATTAGGCGTGGTGACGGGTGTTTTTTTTTTCAAATAAATACTATATTCATAATTTATAAATAAAGTTAAAAATTACTTGTAACCCTTGCATAACAATATGAAACTCCACCGAAGATCTACATTTTATTTATCAAAACAGCGCCATCTATCATCAAATGGAAAAAGTACAGTTACTAATAAATTAAATAATATAAATAATTTACATACATTTATATGTTTAAATAATTAGGTTTATGAAATAATTTAAAAATTCTAACGTTCATTTTTTTTTTGTTATTTCATTTTAAAAGTCTATACATTAAATGAAACTAATTTTACGGATTTTATGGCGTTTAATTTAACTTCGTTTCGGGTGCTTTACAGCTACAGCACCCATCGTCACGGGGGGGGGGGGACTGAGGTGTTTGACGTCGACGCATTTTGAGACCACCTTAATTCCATAAACTCTAAAATACAATTCACAATGGAGTTAGAGACAAACAATTCTTTAGCTTTCATCTGCTAGATGTTTTAGTCATCCGAAATCCTGATAACACTATTGGTCACACTGTGTATAGGAAAAAGACCCATACCAACCGTTATCATGGGAAATTCTTTGTTCCATCACAGTTAGCTATCATGGGAAAATCTTTGTTTCAGAGAGCACGAGGGATGTGTGACAGAAAACATCTGGCCACCGAGCTTCAGCACGTCGAGCAAGTATTGCAAGACAAGAAGCTTCGGGTCCCGCGCCTACGTCACAGTGACCGAGTGAAGCCGGTCACAGTCGGGCGTGTGCCTGCTGTACTACCCTATGTTAGAGGAGTCACACACAAGGTTGGCTACATCTTGAAGCGAGCTTCCTTTAAAACATACTTCAAACCGCCGAAGAAGATTAGTTAATTTTTACCATCAGAGTGTACAAGCTGGATTGTGAATGTGGTCTCTCTTACATAGGACAAACAAAAAGATATATAAAAACCCGCGAGAAAGAACATATAACTGACTTGAAGCACTGACGTTCCGCGAAATCTGCAGTGTGTGAACATGTTCAAGAATGTCTCCGCCATTACATTAGATTTGATAGACCACAAAGAACGAACGGGATAAGAACACCTATTCCTACCACGGATAACTCGCGAGGCTATTGAAACAAAACATCCTAATTTCAATAGAGGAGATGGATGGGTGCTGCCATCTGCTTGGCATTCTATAATTAATAAAAATAAATCCAAACCCAAGCACACCACTGCAAGACTTCAAGGTAATAGCACAGTCTATAAATCCATACAGTCGTCCGACGAAGACGTCTAGACAGGGCAATCGTGCGGGGTGTGAGGGGTGAGACGCGAGAAGGACGAGCCCGAGCTGCTTATGCCAATAGTATTAGTAGCTCGGGACACGACTTCCAGGGTTAACGCGTGTTTGCTTTTATAATTTTTAAATTTAGTGTTGATATTTATAATTAAAATGGTTCATACAACGTGTGCTGTGAGAGATTGCAAGTCGTCATCTCGCATAAATAAAGATATGCGATTTCACCAAATCCCGCACACGGAAGAAAGGTAAATAAATATTGTTATTATTTTTTACATTATGTATATTTTGTCATGTCATGCCACATTGCCAACGTAAAAAAATGGCGGACGTAAAAAATAGGTACTAGTCGCTGGGCATTACTGTTTCGAAGTTTGATTTTTTTTCTTCATCTAAATCATGTGGTCGGACAGGCTAAGGTTTTATATCATACTATAGTGCCTCATCTTCGGTTTTTCGAAGTTTTTTATAAAATATTAAGATTTAGGGGTAAATTTTTAGATTTGTCGGGGTGCTAATTACGAAAATAGCATTTATTTTTAAATCCGAGATGGCGGTCATTTTTTAATATATGTATGATATGGATGTCAATTTCAAAGTTTCTTTAAGATTACGAAAACGGCATCCATTTTCATATCCAAGATGGCGGACATTTTTTTAATAATATGATATGGGTATCAATTTCGAGGTTTCTTGTGATGCTGATTACGAAAATGGAATTTTTTTTTAAATCCAAGATGGTGGACATATTTTTTTATGTTATGGATGTCAATTTCGAGGTTTCTTGGGGTGTCAATTACGAAAATGGCATCAATTTTCATATTCAAGACGGTGGGTTTTTTTAAGGTTTCTGGGGGTGATAATTATGAAAATTAATTAATAAGTATTGTATTTAAAAATTTCAGACGCAAATTATGGATGGAAGTTATTGCAAGATTTAGTTGGAAGAACTTTGGAAAGCCTAAATAATCAATTATAAAATAAACTAATAATTCAATGTCTGTAGTCATTGTAACGTTAATAATAATATGGATTAGATGTCTATCTGAGAGTATAAGAACGATTTTATATATGCGTGGTTAAAAAGATGTGGAAATGTGAAAACCGTTAATACGCATTGAAGCATTATGACATACCTACTCTTTTCTGCTCACAAAACACTCTATGTATTATTAGTATTAAGGAGAATGTAAGCTGCTACTTTACTTATTATCTTTAAATAGACTTATAAATCAGGTTGTCATTTAAGATAGCTTTCATAGTTTCAGACAAATTAAGATTTTTTGACAGTCCTGGTTTCATAGCTCACATGAGTATATATAAATAAACATGCTCTTGCGGAAAAAATACTTTAATTATCAAAGATTTTAATTAAACTAAGGTTTATTTTATTTTAATTTTCAAAGGAGGTACATATAATAAAACTGATCCAAACGTAAATTTCATAGAACATAAGCATTATTATATATTTTAGCATATATATTAATTGCAATTTGAAGTGTCGATTTAGCTCGAAGGTGAAGGAAAGCCTGTATATCTGAAAAGTTCCCCAATTGACGTGATCCCACGTTAGGGTCAGCGCCGTGAATAATTTTTGGCCAAAAACTGCCTGTGCCCGTGTGAGCTTTATTTAATTCATATTGTTACGAGCTTGGGGTTCGAGACAATTAAAAACTGCCGATTGAATTACCAAAATTGACACTTTAATTACACAACACTAATTACAATCTAAAATCACACTAATAATAAAACACAGTTCGCCGTTATTTCGCTTCGAAGTATTCTCTTGTATCGCCAATTCAATACTGCCTCGGTCGTGGTCTATACCGGCCTTATATAGGGCCTCAGATAGTTTCCAGAATCTTCTACTGTAGCGACATCTAGAATGTTCGAGTACATATCGGTCCCGAAATTTCTGGAAGGATCTTGCCTCTCCTAGTTCTGCTACTCGACACTAGAGGGCGCTAGTGTAACTAGTGTTGCCATGTACAAGACATTAATAGTGGCGCGCAATGCTTTCATTTACTCGACACTAGAGGGCACTAGTGTAACTAGTGTTGCCATGTACAAGACATTAATAGTGGCGCGCAACACTGCCCCCTCCTAAGACATGCTCGTCCCGAGCATTATTGGCCCCATAATAACGCGCCAGTCGATCCACATGGACAATCTTAGGAGTACCTCTGGCACCTTTCTGTATCCGGTAGGTTACATCATTGATCCTTGTCACAATCCGGTACGGTCCGTCCCATTTAGCTTGAAGCTTAGGAGATTTCCCTTTGCTGCGAACTGGATTGTGTAACCACACTAGTGAACCTTCATCAAACCCCTTGTTGTTCATTTTGCGGTCATACCGTGTTTTCATCTTCTCAGACGTTTGCTGGCCCGTCTGTCTGAGGTGCTCATAAATGTCATTCATTTTGTTCCGCAAGTCATTTGCATAATCGGTTATACTGCGTGGAGCATCAGGTGGTATTCCGGTGATCAGGTCTGCAGGCAGCCGTAATTCTCTCCCAAAGTTTGCGAAAGCTGGCGTCACTGACGTACTTTCGTGAACAGCGCTTCGATATGACAACAAAAACGGTTGTATGTGCCTGTCCCAGTCTCGTTGCCGTTTTTCCACAACTTTTGCCAGGTACCTTTCCAATGTCTGATTAAATCGTTCTACCATTCCATCAGATTGTGGGTGGTAAGAAGTTGTTCGTGTTTTATGAGTACCCATAACTCTGCAAGTTTCCTGGAATATTTGAGACTCGAAATTCCTTCCTTGATCGCTGTGAATCTCTAAAGGTACTCCAAAACGACAGAAGACTTCATGAACTAGTTTATCTGCAATTGTTGAAGCTTCTTGATTTGGAATGGCGAAGACTTCTGGCCACTTAGTGAAGTAATCCATCACAACCATGAAATACTTGTTACCACTTTCACTTTCCGGAAACGGCCCCGCAACGTCAATGGCTATCCTCTCCCATGGTGCACCAACATTGTACAATTTCAATGCGCCTCTACTACGAATTTGAGGTCCCTTTACAGCCGCACAACTTGTACATTTGCGGCACCAGTCCTTGACATCGTCACGACAGTGGACCCAGTAAAACCGTTCTCGGATTTTCAGTAGAGTTTGTTTAACTCCTATGGTACAGCTGTAGAACATCCGGTACTTTAGCCTTAGGGACAACCATTTGCAAATGACAACTGTCTCCCCGACCATTTTCCCATTTACGGCACAGGACTCCATCCTGAATCAGCAGGCTGTCCCATTGGGCCCAATAGCTTTTCGTGGTCGAACTCATTGCTGAGACGTCGCTCCACTTGGGTTTAGGAGCACTGGCCCTCATCCATTCCAGAATCGGCTTAATATCCGAATCTTCCTGCTGTGCATGTTGTAGGCTGTCCTTCCACTCATTGCTGAGCTGATCTGTCCTGAGCATCCTCACAGATACCACTTCCTTACCCTCTTGCCTAGTACAATGCTTGCAATCTTCAGGGCAAGGTCTTCTTGACAATGCATCTGCATTGCCATGAGATTTCCCGCTGCGATGTTCGATCACAAAGTCGTATTCCTGCAGTAGTTCAATCCATCTCGCAACTTGTCCTTCCGGATTTTTGAACTGCAATAGCCATTTCAGTGCAGCATGGTCAGTTCGTAAGTGGAATTTCCGCCCTAGAAGATATTTGCTAAAATGCTGCAAGGACTTTACCACAGCAAGCAATTCCCGTCTTGTGACACAATAGTTCCTTTCCGGCTTTGACAATGACTTGCTGAAGTACGCTATCACAATCTTTTGGTCACCATTCCGTTGAGACAACACACCGCCAAGTCCTATATCACTTGCGTCTGTGTCAACTATGAATTCCTTGCCCGCATCAGGGTACCCCAAAATAGGTGTTTTGCACAGACGGTTCTTGAGCTCCTGGAATGCAATATCGCAACTTTCATCCCAGCAGAATTGTCGCTTCTCCTCGGTTAGCTTGTGCAGAGGTTTGGCTATATCTGCAAAGTTCTTCACAAATCGCCGATAATAAGAGCACAAACCCAAAAATGCTCTAACCTGTGTCTTGTCTTTTGGGACCGGCCACTCCTTGACAGCAGCAATTTTCTCTGGATCCGTGCGGATACCTTCTTCCGACACTACATACCCCAAAAAACTAACTTGCCGTTTGAATAGTGAGCACTTCTTTGGACTCAACTTGAGGTTGGCACTCTGGATCTTCATGAGCACGCGTTCCAGGTTTTGAAGGTGTTCCTCAAACGTACGGCCTACGATGATGATGTCATCCAAATAGACGAGACAGGCATCTCCAATTAGCCCGGTAAGTACAAGCTCCATCAACCTTTCAAACGTTGCTGGAGCATTGCACAATCCAAACGGCATGACTTTAAATTGCCACAGACCCTTTCCTGTGGAGAATGTAGTTTTCTCCTTGTCCTTAGGGTCAATTTCAACCTGCCAGTAGCCACTTTTCAGATCCAGCGTACTAAACCACTTTACGCCTGTAAGCATGTCCAGCGTGTCATCAATTCTTGGCAAGGGATAGCTGTCCTTCTTCGTAACGTCGTTCAGGCGGCGGTAGTCAACACAAAACCGCATGCTGCCGTCCTTCTTCTTTACCAGCACCACAGGTGAACACCATGGACTAGATGAAGGTTCAATAACACCATCCTTCACCATTCCCTGAATCATGATTTCCACTTCCTTTTCACGTGCTACAGGCAATCTTCTTGGCCGCTGACGAATAGGCAATTCTTGTCCTGTGTTTATTATGTGTTGAACTAAGCCAGTCTTTCCTATGTCAGCTTCGTTTGACGAGAAAATATTGGCGTACTTGAGTAACAACTTCTTCGCTTTGACCGTTTCATTCGGGGAGAGAACCCTGCGACAGTCTTCTAAAAGTGTGGTCACTCTAGTTTGTCCAGCCTTGCTGGGGGTCCTAGTCGATAGATATTCGCACCGACGCAACCAATCCACTTCCTGACTAGTACCAACCAATGTGCCTTTTTCTATAATCTGTTCCTGATCACAAAGGTTCAGCACACGTACTCCTGAGATGTCGGCGGTTCTGACCAAGGTTTGAGCCACTTTCCATGGAAGGTCATTGTCTACCCTTTCCACGAGTACACAACGAAGAGTTTGCCCAGGATTCCGTGGATGTCTAACCGGCACAATCGTTTCCGATCTCGGCGGAAGAACAACCTTCTTAAGGCTGTACACATTCCCTGGTAACGCCCCTTCCACGAAAAGTTCCTCTTGTCCACATTTCAAAACACCTTGCTTAACGTCGGTCTCACAACAATTCTTCCTCATAAAGTCTAGGCCCAGGATGCAGTCGTCCATTATATCAGCCACGATGACATTATGCAGGTAGATCATGTTGCCTAGCTTCAACTCCATCTCCTTCTCTCCACGGACGGGTATGCGCTGACCGGTGGCTGTCACCAAATTAATGCGTTCTCGGTTGTATGCGGAGTCCCCAAGGAACCGACTTATAAGTTGGGAACTGACAACCGTGCGAGAGGCTCCAGTGTCTATGGTCAGTTTACATGGCGTTCCGTTGACTTCGCCCTTGATGATTAGGCTGTTCCCATCATGAGTTTGTGAGATCGAAATCCTTGGGGCTCTTTTAACATCAGCCAGCACCCGCCAGTTTCCCTGCTGCTGCTGGGCGGTGCTATTATCCGCACTACCCTCTCGAGATCGATCACCTTCCCTTTCTACAGTTCGCTTAGGGCAGCTGGATCGAAGATGGCCCCTTTCTCCACAGCCGTAGCACCTAGGGCTGTAGCTTTTATTGCGGTCCTGAACTGTAGCTGCTGCAACCTCCCTGACGCGGTGGGAACGATGATACTGCCGCACGGCTTCCACCTCCAGTGCATGGGTCAAGGCGTCCTTAAGCGTCTCGTGGTGCCCGAGCCTCACAGCAGCTCTGACTTCAAGGTCGCGGATGCCGTCGATGAATGTCTGCACCAGGTTCCCTACAATAAGCGCAGGTACAGACTGGTACGCTTTTCGAACCAGCTTCTCCACCTCAAGGGCCCACTGCTGCAGGTTTTCGTTACTGCGTTGCACGCGATCTTTGAGCTGCGCACGAAAGACGTGTTCCAGGTGAGCGTCGCCATATCCTGCCTCCAATGCCTCAAGGAGCTGCTCGTAAGTCACTTCCTTACCAAGAGCTTCCAGAACAGTTAAGGCCTGGTCGCGCAGGCCTAGGGTGAGAGCAGTCATGGCCTGACTTTTATTCCAGCCGTTCGCTTTCATGACAGCCTCGAACTGGATTTTGTAGGCCGACCAGGAAGAAGTCCCATCGAACGGTGGCACTTTGAATCCACGTAGCGAAGGTGTTGTAGCTACCACGGGAGCTGTAACTCCATCCCCAATTTTGAGGTCGTTCAGCGTTTTCTTCACGTCAGCCATCACATTGTCAACCCGATTGTACACTTGGTCGATTCGGGTTTCAGCTTCCAACAGGCGGTTGTCATATTAAGCAACCTTATCCTTCACCTCACTTATTTCTTTCCCGAAGGTAGCGTGAAGGTCCTTCATCAGAAGTATCTGCTCTTCCTTATCGCGTTTGAGCTGCTCTTCCAACCGACGGCCCTGTTCCTCCTGTTGGCGGGCTTGTTCCTCCTGTCCGCGCTGCAGCTGCTCTTCCAACCGACAAGCCTGTTCCTCCTGTCGGCGGGCCTGTTCCTCCTGTCGGCGGGCCTGTTTCTCCTGTCGGCGAGCTTGTTCCTGCAGCATCATCATCAGAGTACCTAAGTCAGGTGCTGCAGATGCAGGAGCTGCTGACGGGCCGGACTCCGTGGTCGGCAACTGGCCTGCCGACGTCTGTGACGTTGCACCACCAAATCGTCTCTGGTCCGTCTCCTGTTGGCGTTGACTTCGGGTACGGATACCCTCGGTGTCGTCTTTAGGTAAAATCGGCATATTTGATCCCACTTCTGACACCAATTGTTACGAGCTTGGGGTTCGAGACAATTAAAAACTGCCGATTGAATTACCAAAATTGACACTTTAATTACACAACACTAATTACAATCTAAAATCACACTAATAATAAAACACAGTTCGCCGTTATTTCGCTTCGAAGTATTCTCTTGTATCGCCAATTCAATACTGCCTCGGTCGTGGTCTATACCGGCCTTATAAAGGGCCTCAGATAGTTTCCAGAATCTTCTACTGTAGCGACATCTAGAATGTTCGAGTACATATCGGTCCCGAAATTTCTGGAAGGATCTTGACTCTCCTAGTTCTGCTACTCGACACTAGAGGGCGCTAGTGTAACTAGTGTTGCCATGTACAAGACATTAATAGTGGCGCGCAATGCTTTCATTTACTCGACACTAGAGGGCACTAGTGTAACTAGTGTTGCCATGTACAAGACATTAATAGTGGCGCGCAACAATATTTTCGGAGATGTTATTTTTTGTTTTCACTCCACCTTAAATATTAAGGGTAGCATAGATTCTAAAGAGTAGAACTCATCATCGTTGTCAAATAGGTTGGATATTTGCTGTAGTGGCCACGCTTGGCAGGAGGGTTGGCAACCGCAGCTTTTATTATTTTGAACTGTTGTCAGGAAGATAATGTTCTCCTGTTTTTCTTCTGTCGCCTCTTACGACTCTTACGACACACGGGACGTGGAGTCTCTTTCGCCGCCACAACAAGGCGAACATTTTTCTACTCGCGTTCATGAGTGTACTTCTTCCCGCGTTCACTGTGAATAGAACTTAGTTTGCTATAAAAACTAGTCTTAAGGATTTTATCGCGTTTAATTATAACTTTTTTTAAATCTTGACGTAGAAGATTTATGGAAGCCATGGCCACGGCGGGGTAGGGGGGGGGGGGGCAATGAGGTGTTTGACGTCCTGAAGTCAGTTAATGAAGTCCACCATCAACTTTTAATTGATAATGTTAAATCCAATCTAAGCAGAACGAGCTTACAGTACTTGAAGTCTTGCAGTAGTATGGTTTGGTTTGGATTTAATTTTATCAGCAGATTTATAAGCAGATGGTAGCACCCAACTATCATCTATATTGAATTAAGGATGTTTTTTTTTTAATTTCAATAGCCTCGCGAATATTCTTTGTAAGAATCGGTGTTCTATTGCTAGTATTTGTTGTCTATCAGTTCTGATAGAATGGTTCGGACGATACTGAACATGTTGACATTCCTCAGACTTCCCGGAGCGTAAAAGAGCGATATTATGTCGTTTTACGCGGGTTTTTCTAAAACTTTCATTAAGTTGTGTAAAAATAACCCGCGTAAAAAAAAGTTAAAATTAAACGTGATAAAATTCGTAAAATTAGTTTTATTCCGTGTGTAGTATGTATCATTATAGAACTACGTTTATTAAAATTTGAAAAAATATCAATTTTAGGAATCAAATAACGCAAATAAACATTACGCCGTAAATTGATATTTTATTAATTGATGGACCATGATTATTTTTTCATACTTAATCATCATTGTTTTGTTAAAACTAAATTAACTTTAATTATGTATGCATGTAAAGAGTAAAATGTAAATAATAATAATAAATTTTGATTCCAAGAAAATGAACCATTTTATGGCTTACATCGGAAGACACGCCCGATATAAAAAATAGTAGATGTTTCTGAACATATGATATTAATACAATTCGGAAAAACTTATTTATTCACGTGTTATAGCATATTATATGTATGCGAAATATCACTCATATACGTCTAATAGTCTTTAAGAATTCAAAAAATTCTTTGACAAACTGATATAGAAACACATACACCGAGGTGACTATAAGGTGATCGAATTTTGCTAAATTTGGCACGGAACAGCATTTAATGATGTTCCTAAATTGAAACCCACGCGAGCGAAGCCGCGGGTAAAACGATATTTCTACAAAAAAAAACACTATCATCTTTACCAGCTTTTGTCTGCTTTTTATTATTTTCAAAGGTATAGAAATTGGATTAGACTTTTTCCTTTTAAAATTCCGTTCATAATTATTTTGTAAATGACTTTCAACATGCTTCTTAAAATTAGTATAACATTCCTTTAAAAGTCGATCACACCAAGGTCTTAATAGGTTGTAAGGAACTATGTTCAATGCGTTCCCATTTTTTACCTTCTTAATTAAGTATCTCTTAAAATATCCTTTTACAAAATTTTGGTATTTTACTCCCATACCGAAAATAACTCTAAATCATTTTCCTTATAAAATGATCTATAACTTGTAAAAATATTTTTCTTTTCCAGTACTACATTAAACATTCCACAAATAAGATATAAGATCTATTATTATAATATATTCATTGTCTAAGTTTTACTTCTTATATAAAAAATAGTTATTAAAACTAAACAATAAAAACTTTAAGCTTGTAATAGTATGGCAATTCAAGGTTCATTAGTGATGCAAGCTATCGACAGAAATATCACAATCAATAAGAAATACGGCGACGGACGCCGTATTAATGATACGAGTACCTTAATGCAAGATATAAGTAGATATTAAAAAATAACCAGAGCTGTGTTCATAGTTCTAGGCAACTTGGTTTAATTTATAAACAATGGCCTATTACAGCGAAATTAAATATTATATGTAATAATAATTGGCTAAAATATTTCAATACTTAAATATACGAAATGAGACTTCTTCAGATCAAAGCCAGTTACCGTAAAAATTTACACGTTGAACCTGTTACAGGTTGTTTGTAGTTTAAAGTACAAACGATCTAACAGCTCCTTGATGATAAGTGAATAATTTACCTATCACCCGTAAAGGTCGCGATGGCCATTCTATTTCCCATCAAACCGAAACACAAATAGTGCAATATTGTTTAGGAATAGATGAAAGGGTGATATCTGAGGTGGAGAGGAAAAATGTTCAGGAATAGATATTTTGAGGTAAATAGTCTACTACCAATTAATATTGCTTATTTTTTTAATTTGCCCGGAACCACGGGGCAAATACAAAGAGGAGATGGCATAACTAACTGCACTGTGATTTTAACTAGGTCCTGACGTCATCACAGTGGGCGTGGCTTTACTTAGTATACTGTCAGCGTTCGTCCTGTACGCTTATGTGTCGAAAATCGCAAATCGGTTTATTTTCGTAGTATTAAGAAGAAAAGGATGAACTGTTGTATTTTGTCGTGTAAAAACTACTCAGATATACGCTCTGATGGTATGGATGGCATCACATTTCATTTGTAAGTAGTTTTATACCTAATTTATTAAAAGGATTCTAGAAAAATCTCTACGTCGGCTTTCAAATGTAATTAAATATATTCGATACTAGATGACGACACTTTGTGTCATGGAACTAAAAACATAAAGGTACGTAGAGTTCAGTATTGGTAAAATAATCATACGAACGTGTTGAAATTTGTTTTGCATTCATTCCTAAAGAATTTTTAATCGCCAAAATATTATTTTTATAGTTTTTATAATCATTTTGTGAACAAACCCCCATATACTGTCAAGTTAGCTAAACTACATTGCAACATCGATATGGAACGGTACAAGTAGTTTTATTGATTGTTTATAATATTTTATTTAATATTTTCCATTTACTGGTTTACCGGTAGATGGAAAATAGTAAAGTAGGCGGGGCTTAACATAACCTCACCTCGCTAATTGTCACGCATTGTTACATAGTGAAATTTAATTACAACACCTCTTTGTAATTACTCCGTGGTCTGAACAGATATTAAACTTAAATTTTGATGAATCCATGGTTATTTAATCTTATTTATGCATATTTCTATTAGTAAGCCGAAATGGCAATGGGCCGGCCATGTAGCTCGAAGAATCGACAATCGATGGGGAAAAAGGGTTCTCGAGTGTCAGCCTCGTACCGTCGGACGAAGTGTAGGACGTCCCCCCATTAGATGGAGTGACGATCGGGTAAGACATGTAGTGGATGCAGGTGACTCAGGACCGTGCTTTGTGGCATAACTTGGGGGAAGCCTATGTTCATCAGTGAACTTGTGAAAGGCTGAAATGATAATGATGATGATGATGTTATCTATGAACACGCAAATAAAGGTATAGACAAAATATATATTATACACCTTGCAATTAAAATTAGACGTCGGCAATATACAGGCTGGGCCATCTAACGTTTAGAATTGGAACTATAGGTTATTTTGAGGTTGGAAGATTTGATGACATTTCCGATATGATAAAAAATTAGTTTTATGTTTGAAATTTATGATATGGGTCGCTTTTCGTATGAACAAAGTTGGGAAATATTAAAAATTGATTTCCAAAGTGGTTATACTCACAAACTGTAAGAAATTTAGGAAATATAATTTGACTAAAAAGGATTCACCAAAAACGCAGTTTATGGATCAATTTGTAAAAGCAAATTCGTGAAACTGGATCGTTGTTGGATAAAACAACCCATGTAGGTACTTGTCCATTGTTACTCAAAGTGTGTGTGAACAACCACCAACATCACCTCGGCGTTGTTATCAAAAATTGAACTTTCCACGCACTTCTTTGAGCAGAATATTGCATAAAGATTTCGGTATGAATGTGTAAAAAGTAGAATAAGTGCAAGAGCTGAAGCCGCATGATCATGCGATGTGTTTTCGGTTTGCTGTATGGGCCAAATACCGCTTGATCGAAGATGAGCATTTTTACTCATTTCCACCTCAGAGGATACATCAACGAGCACAATTGTCGTATCTGGAGCTCAGAAAATACACACGTCATCGTGGAGAAATCAATGCATCCACAACGGGTGACTGTCTGGGTGACTGACTGGTGAAGGAAACGCCGTTACAGTGAATGGCGATCACTACCGCGCCATGCTAAGCGATTTTTTGTGATTGATTCCCAAAATTGAAGAGGATGACATATGGTTTCGACAGGATGACGCAACATCTCACACAGCCAACGTAACAATAAATCTTTTGCGCAATGTTTCCGAAAATCGCATAATCAACCGAAATTCTGATATGACTTGGCCGCCTCGAAGCTCCTATTTGACTCCGTTGGACTTTTTCTGCGGGAAGCCGTTAAGGATAAATGTTACGCTAACCATCCAGAGACGATTGACGACTTGAAACATGAAGTAGAAGTTGCCGTTGACGAAAGAGTAATAATAATATAACAATCGAAAATGTACTAAAAAAGTTAAACTGTTCGAATGGGGTATTGTAAAGCTAGCCGTGGCAGTCATTTGAATGATGTTGTATTCCATCCCTAAATGGAAAGTTTCAATATTTCTAATAAACTCATATCTGAAAAAATATTAATTAGTTTTATTATAGCCAATTCAAATTCCAAATCTTAAATGGTCTACCCCTCATTATGTACGCACCCTTATGGAATTACTTTTTAATAAATAACAATAAATAATAAATTAATAAATAAACAAATAAATTTATAGAACTACGTCTTTTTCGTCGTCGGATTATTATTATTGACTTTGTTACCCCAGACTACGTCTATTATACACCACTGAATTGAATAAAAGAACAGACATTCCGTTATTACCATAAGTGCTAATAATACTAATTTAAATTCGTCGAAGATTCCCAACACTGAATAAACCACGTACCCGTTGCGAAGACTAGTAATGCACCTGTAAAATATAAAACAAAATATCTTTATGAATAACGTCAAGATAAAATGAAGAACCTTAGCATAATTGTGTCAATATTAAATAATTATGTCACATACACCATAAAATAGGACAAATTACAACTTCCCCGAACGGGTTCCACCTTGTCCTAGCGGAGAGGCTCAGTAACTGTTGCTTGGTCACCCTCGATGAACTCAGAGGAACCCACATCGCAGGCCCGGCTTGACAAGCCAACTTCACATGTGTGACTGATTCGAACCAATCGCTTGGCTATGTCGTAACTTATACGTATATCTCTATACGAAGTGGGTGTTTCAAGGCGAGAATGAAAAAGGCTCTTGTTCAGAAAAGTCAGTGCGCTTTGTCATTTTCGGCTTCATCGTCGTTTACCATCAGGTAGGATAGTGCTAGTAGTTAAGTACTGGCTTATTATAAAAAAAAAGTTCCAATTCCTAGTGTTAGCCAATATTTTAGCTCAAGACAAATTCTTACTTTTCGTGTCTAGTTGCATTGCGAGTTGTGACTAAAGGTTGTCCGTACGTAGGCACGTAACATGCATACTAATCTTTTATCTTATGTTACTCGTACAAGCTTTACATAAAGGACGTGTAGGTTACGACGTCCTTATTTGGAATGAAAACAAAGGTAATAATATACAACATAATAATAGTCCGAAATCCCACCGCGTTATAACTACGCCCATCTATTTTCAAACGTGGTAGAGCCATGCTGGAGCTATATTAGTAGTATAGTTGTAGCACGAATGGGTCGGCTCGACCGGGGAAAGACGACGCTCTCACAGAATATCAGGGTAAATAGCACTGTGTTTTGTATGGTGAGTAAGGAGAATCGGACATCCTTTATACTGGAAAAGAGGCATTCAGTCTTAGTTCTCACGGGTGACAACATATTTGCATTTTGATTCTTTATTGAGGATAAATGTAAATGTCTATGGGTCACAGCAACCACTTACTCTAACCCTAACTCTTTTTCTAAAATATAAGTAGCCTAAGTTACTCCTTATAACATCAGCTATTTGCCAGTGAAAGTTCCGTCGAAATCGGTCCAGCTTTTTCTGAGATTAGCCGGAACAAACAGACAGACAGACAAAAACTTTAAAATTTGTATTTTGAAGTTTTTGTCTGTTGGGTGCGTGTTAAGCCCGCCATATACATGCGGACCCTGTTATCTCTTCTGAAGATTCATTCCGCACTAGTAAATGTTCCTTAACGATGAACTGAAACGAGTAATATTTGATACGTTCTCATTGCGATATCAGCATCTTAAGATCAATGCTAATTAATAAACACATAACAGTTTCTTATTTACAGAGATCAGCTCCTCAAGACGCTGTATTTGGGATAGTGTTCTGTGACTTGACGGCTTGATCTCGTGAACAATTACGTAACATTGACAGAAGTTAAGAATATCATTTATCACATTTTACATCAAAAAGTTGTTTTCTACTTAAGAAAACCTTAATTTGATCAAACTGTGTATATATTTCTAAATACGACTTAAATGTTTACTACTCCACTCAATATGTATAAATAACGTAACGCATTAAAGCGAAAACGTCAGTGTCAAAAAAGAAAATATGAAACTGCATGTAATTACCCTAAGGAGTCTTCCTTAGGGTAATTACATGCAGTTTCAA
This sequence comes from Parnassius mnemosyne, assembly GCA_963668995.1. Classification (NCBI taxonomy): domain Eukaryota; kingdom Metazoa; phylum Arthropoda; class Insecta; order Lepidoptera; family Papilionidae; genus Parnassius; species Parnassius mnemosyne. The sequence continues at coordinate 42,741,949 of CAVLGL010000126.1, forward strand.
ATTTTCTTCCTTAGGGTAATTACATGCAGTTTCATATTACATACCGAGCAACATCTGCTTGTAAAAACGTAGTGATTTTAAGAGCATTGTGAAGCTCCAAGGCCCGCTCAAGTGCGTAATCATTTGACATGCCCTCATTACGATATCAGCATCTCTAGATAATAAACACATAAAAACAGTATCTCAAAACGCTGTACTTAGAAATACTGTTCTGTGACTTGCACTCAAGTACACACACTTGAGAGTCGAGTTTCGTTTATTAATCAGTGTCGTACTCAGTTGATATCGTAAACCTAAACCGCATCTTGAGATATGTTTATTAATAAGATCATAACCTCAAGATTGTACTGTTTTTTTACGTGGTAGAGCCATGCTGCAGCTATATTAGTAGTATAGTTGTAGCACGAATGGGTCGGCTCGACCGGGGAAGGACCACGCTCTCACAGAATACCAACGTAAAATAGCAGCTTTACGCTGCTGTGTTTCGTATGGTGAGTGTAGAGAACCGGAGACCCTTTTTACTGGAAATGAGGCATTCCATCTTAGTCCTCACGGGTGACAACGCATCTGCATTTTGATTTTTAATAGAGCATAGATGTAGGTGTCTATGGGCCGCAGCAACCACTTACCATCAAGTGGACTGTGTGCTCGTTTATCACCCTTATCCTATAAAAAAAGTGCGTGTACTTGAGCTGAGTAACGTTTATTAATACGGGTACAAAAAGCGATAACGTTTTTCCCCCGTAAATATAGTCTAATTTTCATAATTTTTGTAAATATTGTAAATACAATGAAAAGCTAGGTCCGTACGTTTTTATTTAAAAAAAAATTGCATAAAATATAAATTTTATGCTATTCGAGCGTTTTTTTTTTTAAATTAGACTAAACTGAATTACTCAAAAAGAAAAAGGTACAGATCTAGATTAAGATGTACTGAATCTAATGAGACCAAAATTGTCTCATTTTGTAAAGGTTATTGAAAAAGTTATCGCCCGAACATCGATCACTAATAGTTTTTATTAGTGTTCGATGCACCCGAAACAATATTTTAAAAAGGAAATGTAGTCAATTGCTTTGAAGACTTGCAACACTTTTTATCGCATGATACGGCGATACAAACAGATAGCAATTTTTGAAAATACTTGTTTGTTTACTTTTAAGGTTTACTTATAACATCACATATCGCGTTTTAATTTAATTTACACAAAGACTGAAAAAAAAATGCTTTCGCAATATTATTAAAAATATAAAGGGCTATATTGGAAAACAAGCAGACCGATGGCGCATCTCAAAAGACTGGTAACCCAAAAGGATTCGAGGCATCTCTTAGATAATTTTTTAGTAAACGACTCCGCCAGGTCTGTAATATATCGTAATGGTAGATACTCCATTTTATTGTAATCATTAATTTCACTCAAAATATTTTCAAACGCCATTATTCTCGATTCTACAATCACGATCTCACGTTACGGACCGCCTGTACACAGATCTTAGCATCTCAAGTACACAATAGGTGCGTGTTAAGCCCGTTACATACATACGGAATTCAGTTTCGGGATTCCATTTAGGAGTTCCGAATGGGTCAGCCAGACCGTCTGTGCATTCTGGATTCCGAACGGAAAAAAGTCGCTCCGAACGCAAGTCTTCCCTAGATTTTGTACGAATCGCATACGTAAATTCCGTACGGAACGCGCTCAGGGTTCGTCGCACGACCGAAACGAGTATGTGTGTTTATGTATATTTTTACATTTAATCTTGTAGGTGTATAGTTTTTCGTAACCTTTCATCTTATTTTATTTAATAATTCGTCGAAAGAATTTATAGACATAAATATGTAAAATTATCTCTGGATAGATAGATGTTTTTACATAATATTGATTATATTGCAAGCTTAGGGTGATAAGGGGATGCACCTAGTATGAATGATACAGCAACAATAGAATCGCAATTAGAAAATCGACGCAGCCGCAACTTGAGGTATGTTTATTAATAAGGTCAAAATGAATAAGATTTATTTATACGAACGAGAGCAGTAGTAGCGCTCGCTGTAAGTTTCACAGTACGCGAACAACCCGTGTTCGATCCCCGTCGGCACCAATGATATTGTTAATTGCAATTTTAAGTGCTGATTTGCCACGGGCTTTAACGGCACGGGAAGGAAAACGTCGTGAGGAAACCTGCATGCTTGAGAAATAAGAAAAATATTTCGAAGACAAGTGAAGTTTGCCTACGCGCATTGGGGCAACGTGGCTGACATTTTCTTGCCCTAAACCCTCTCAGAAATGAGATGAGGCCTGTGCCCAACAGTGCGAAACATATAGGCTGTAACTTTAACTTTTTTATTTATACGAACAAATAGAACGTTTATCATACGGGCCTAAGATATCTGCATTATGATTTTCAGCGAAGAAATATGTGAATGTTCAGTGGCTTTTTTTTATAGGATACAGTGACAAACGAGCACACAGTCCACCTGATGGTAAATGGTTACTATGACCCATAGACTGACATCTACATCTATCCTCAATAAAGACTCAAGATGCAGATACGTTGTCACCCGTGAGGACTAAGACGGAATGCCTCTTTGCCAGTAAAAAGGGTCTCCGGTTCTCTACACTCACCATACGAAACACAGCAGTGTTCAGCTGCTACGAGTATTTTACGCTGGTTTTCTGTGAGAGCGTGGTCCTTCCCCTGTCGAGCCGACCCATTCGTGCTACAACTATACTACTAATATAGCTGCAGCATGGCTCTACCACGTAAGATGAGGCTACAGCATCAACTATCTAACCATCTCATCTCATCATCAGTTATGTGAGAGTTATGGAGCAGTACAGTTAATAGCTTCACACCTTCAACTTTTGTCTTTTTATTTCGTGTATTATAAAAAAAAATTCATTATTCATTTGAAGATGAGGTCCTGAATTACGTGACCTTAACTAAATAGGGTTTCGATGTAGTGTCGGAGTAACAGAACACCTAACATCCCTGTCATAAAAGAAATGCAAGCCCAGGGTCGACAAAGAAGTAAAGATTTTGAATAAAATTCTAAATAACTTTTCTTTTCGCTAGCATTTTTCAATGCATTTTCAAACCCTCTTTTTTACATTACACATACTAGTCGTAAGCCAATTTACGAATAAAACTTATATGGTAAAGGTCTCTTTCATAGATTCCGGTGCTTCAACCCTGTTGCCCTCCCCTAAATCCGTCCGAAGACGCTGCTGCCCATCTCCTGGTTTATTTCCCTCTGTCGCCTCTTACAACACCCACGGGACGATAGGGAGTAGTGAATATTCTACCACCACCCCTACATTTAATCATTTGACTAAAAATTCCACTAAACTTTACACACACCAAAGAAATGAAAAATCTTTTTTCTACTCACACGGATATATATGTCGCCAAAAATGACAGCGTTATGAGAACGCCAGGCCATAGACTGTGAGGTCTTCTCCGGGGTACAAGCAAAAGATCCAAAACCATTATTACCATCGACACTGTGTGAAGAGAATGTTGTGCCCAGTATGGCATATATGTAAATATTCTTGGCGGTGCTATCAATGTTAAATCCTTGTGCCACATGCGCCAGAACATAAAATCAGCAAACTGAAATTTTATGAAATTAAAAATTAGTAGCTAAACGAAATAAAGGATGAGACATAGATATTTTCGAAAAAGTAAACTTTTCTATTTAAAAAAATAAAGCGATAAAAGTATCAAAATTCAAATCATGTGCACCCTACTTTACGCTTGATAATTTTATCAATGAATTCGTGATACCCCTGGCCTTGAAGCCGGCCGCTGGGTACAAAGTTTCCTTACAAAATTAGTAAGTAATATTCATTGATAGACGAATTTCATACAATGATCATTTATTATCATTCAATATACATAATATTTATCAATTAATTATCATTATTAACAGATCCATTTCATTCAATGGATTTTTTTTTTTGATAAATATCAGGTTTCTACTTCATTTATCAATAGCTCATAACAAATTTTAACTGGAAAAGAGGCATTCCGTTTTTTGATAAATATCAGGTTTCTACTTCATTTATCGATAGCTCATAACAAATTTTTATAATATTTTATATCCAATATGAGTCAGCCTAAAGGTGAGTGACTTCTTATAGACCATGGGCAGTTGCATGCTATGACAGAAGCCCATGTCCAACAGTGAACTGTAGCGGATTGATAAATAAAGGAAAAAAAAAATAATAAATCGCATAGCTAATACGGAGGCTAGCCATCTGCGCAGGACAAGATTATAGAGCCCAGGTGAATGCGCAATCACAGGTGCACTCTCTATTCCCTCACTCTCATAGTCCGATGGGACAGTAAGGCCCGCCACATACATACGGAATTCCGTTTTGGGATTCCGTTTCGGAATTCCGTTTTGGGATTCCGTTTCGGAATTCCGAACGGGTCGGCCACATACGGAATTCAGTTTTGCCCGTAAAATTTCGAACGGAAAATTATCGTACGTGTGTGACGGGTCATAGATTTTATATGGACTTGCTGCGTTCGGAATTCCGAATCGCAATTCCGTATGTATGTGGCGGGCCTTATTCGACACGATCAAAGAGAGATCAGGCGCAGGACCAGCGGTTTTTCGTGCATTCCGAGGCACGAGGGTCAAACACCGCCAACTGCCTATCTCCGGGTAGCTACTGAAAATTTCTTGACAAACAACCCAATTACTAATTTTGGTTCGACACGGGATACGAATCCGGGAACTCATGATCAGCAATCGCGTTAACGATCACTAGACCAACGCTATAGCTAATAAACTCGTTACAAAGACATTAATCAAAAATAGCAATTTTAAAGGAGAGCAAAAACGGTCTGCTGTAAATACTATTAGTTGAATGTATTGTTTAGCAAAGGATAACAACTTTTGATTTAGAATATAGCTACAGCTATATAGTTATAGAAATTACCGTATCATTATAAAGAATAAAGAATAACTTAATATAAATAAAGTTAGTCTTTATTATTATATGAGCCTTCCTTTTTTGGTTGTTCATTATTATCAAAATTTATTCGTTAATTTTATTAAAAAAAGGATAAGGGCGGATGCGCCTAATACCAGCCCTGCCTAGGGTTGCCACCTTTTTTTGAACAAATATAGTATTTTTCCCCAAAGAAATGCAAAAATATCGTACGTTTGAGAAATTCAGAAAATAAAAAAAAAAACACATTTATTTTTAATATTTATATATTTTTCCATATATTTTTTTGTTATTGATCTTCGCTTTGGCCATCAATGTGAGCAATTTAGGTTCATATTAAAATAAATTAACAATTCATTTTTAACTAAATTAATATTTCATATTCATGACGGAAACAATATTTCCATAAAACTTAGGATTTTCAGTCAGTTAAAAGAGCGCGACAGTTGTATAAGGGATAAAAATATAGTATTTTTCGTACTATATTATTTTTCTATAATATATAGGTATTCCAATTCTTCGTTGACGCAGCAAAGGGGCGAACCTCGATTTTTCAAAAAATTACGGGGGAGGAAGAAAACATTCATTATTACTAGCTTTTTTTTCATCAGAAAATTAAATATATTAGATATATGGAAAACTACAAATAAGATTTTTTTACTGATGAAAAAAGCTAGTAATCGGGGAATAACAAATGTTTTCTTGCTCTCCTGTAATTTTTTGAAATATTGAGTTTCGCCCCTTTTGCGGCGCCATCGACGAACTGACTGAAATATACAATACTATATATTATAGTACGGGTAGCAACCCTAACCCCGTCCCAAATTTCCTTTATACTTCAAAAATAATAACTAAAAAATTCTTCGTAACTGGAGGAAAGTAAATTACAAATATTAACACGCAGTTATAAATCTTTCAGTGTTAAATTTAAAATCTAAATAAGTTATAAAGATTAAGAGTGTGTCGACGAGGGTTGCGTACATTATACTCAGAATCACTTAACGGTATTCGCTGAAGAGGCACACTAACACCCGTATTCAAGAACGATACTATGCGTGCGCACAGTAGGCTTTAACGCACAGTAGACGAAATTTTGTTTCATAAACGTCACTTGAGTGTTAGACGACACTATGCGCTCATCAAAATGAACGCACAGATAAAGTAGCTCGCTAGCTACTTTACGCTACGCATAGTGCGACAAATCAACGCAAATGTCAAACTGGTATGGGGTATATATATAGCTTGTTTGTTGATTTGTGATACGCTGATTGGTTTTGTTTGAATAATTGCAATGGATTACAGCAGCGAAGTTGATTTTGATAATTATATCCTGGAGAGAATAAACGTGCAAAGAACGATTAGCACAAGAAAAGTGATACGTGACTTTCAAAATCCTTTTGATTATTACAATGCCAATGAATTTTAAAGTCACTTAGGTTTTCAAAAGATATCGTAATAAATATACTTTTGCCTCTAATAAATGCAGATCTTTTGAAAGTTACTAGTGGCCTTAAGATTATATTCATCTGAGAGTTTCCAGATTTGTAATAACAATTCATTTAATCTACCTATCAACAGTTTCAAATCCACCTTATCTTAATAATACTTATGCATAAGTGCCCTATAATAACGATACCAGTAACGTCTTTTACCTGAAAGAAAACAACACGTGTTATTATTTTTTATCTGTCATTCAACTCGAGTGAAGTTGCGTCACAACGTTAACGTTAACAACAAAGAGTCCACTAAGTATTGTTCATGAAATGAACGGCCTGCCATGACGAACGCAGTGAGAAATACCTTACTCAGCATAGTGTTGCTACCATACTGATGTGTGTATCGTTTGTGAATACGGGCCTGAACCTAAACGTTAAGTGCCCCCTCGTCCTTTATTCCAAAGTCCCGTAACCTTTCGGCTTGAGCTACAAAACCGTTTTATATGCCTAGAAATTTGTAATGCAATGGACGATATGAATGACAAGCTCGTGGAAACTGCGCTCGGAGATAAGTTTTGTAAGACCCACCGTAGAAGAACACTAAAACTCTCTGAAAGCTGCAGTCTTCAACAGATTAGACAGCGTACAGGCAAGTGAACAGACAAATCTCCAAATGCATGCGGTGAAACTTACTAAACTTCAATATAGCTCGTAGTGAAGAAGCGATCGAGCGGAACCGGGGCTCCAAAGTCTTTGCTAGAAATCTGTCTGCCAGATAGAGACAACTGTAGAAGCTGAAGACCGAGTGTGCCAGCGTCGTTTCCGGAACGCCTGAGATTTGGAGTGAGATTGAGAGGTTCTATGGGCAACCGTACATATCATCGTTGAAGCCACACGCAAGTGTGAAAACGATCCAAGAGCAAGTCTCATCCGCCACTTTTCAGATGATATTCCAAACATCAGTCTAAGCGAGATTAGAATGGCTCTCCAGCACCTTAAAAACGGCAAGGCCTCAGGCGAGGATGGAACTACAGCGGAGCTTCTGAAAGCGGGTGGAAAACCAGTACTTGAAGTCATTCAGAAGCTCTTTAATTCCGTCCTCTATGGTGGCACTACACCGGAGGCGTGAAGCAGAAGTGCGGTAGTCTTGTTCCTCAAAAAAGGCGACAACGCTCTCTTGAAGAACAATAGATCGATTTCTCTTCTGAGCCGCGTCTACGTGCTGTTTACGAGAGTCATTACGAATCATATCGCACACAGACTCGACGACTTCCAGCCTCTCGAACAAGCGGGTTTCCGAAAAGGCTTTAGCACCATAGACCACATACATACCCTTCGGCAAAGTGTACATAAGTCCAAGCGCACTTTGCCACTATGTCTGGCGTATGTGGACTACGTTTCTCGTAGTACGTATGTGGACTGTGAGAAAGCCTTGGATTCTGTTGAAATTTGGGCGGTGTTGCAGTCCCTTCAGCGGTGCCAAGTTGACTGTCAGTATATCGAAGTGCTGAGCTATTTATACAGTAGGGCTACGATAGCTACCCGAGTACAGAACCAGAGTACGAAACCTAGAGGTGTAAGACAGGGTGACGTTATATACCCGAAACTCTTCTCCGCTGCGTTGGAAGACGTTTTTAAGCTACCGGACTTGAAAGGATACGATATTAACATCAACGGCGAGTACATCACTCACTTTCGATTTGCCGACGATAAAGTCCATATTGCGGAATCGCTGGAGGACCTAAGCACTATACTCAATGACTTCAATAGTGCCTTCCACCGGATAGGTCTTAAGATGAACATGGACAAAACAAAGATCATGTATAACGTCCATGTCACACCTATGCCGGTAGTTGTTTGGGGCACTAAGCTCGAAGTTGTTGATGAGTACGTTTACCTGAGACAAATAGTCCGACTAGGTAAGTCAAACTTCGACTGAGAGATCAATCTACGGATTCAACTCGGCTGGTCAGCGTTCGGGAAAATACGGTACATTTTCTCGTCAGGTACACCTCAAAACTTGAAAATGAGACTGTACAACCAGTGCGTGTTGCCATTGATAACCTATGGAACTGAGACGTGGTCCTTCACTGCTGAGGGCTATGCTTGGGGTTTCTCTGCGTGATAAACTTAGAAATGAGGATATCCACAGTAGAACCAGAGTGACCGACATAGCCCAACGGATCAGTAAGCTGAAGTGGCAATGGGCCGGCCATATACCTCGAAGAATAGACAACCGATGGGGAAAGAGGTTCTCGAGTGGCGGCCTCGTACTGGCGGACGAAGTGTAGGGCGTCCCCCAACTAGATGGAGTGACGGCCTGGTAAGACATAAAGGAAGTCGATGGATGCAGGTGGCAAAGGACCGCAGTTTGTGGCATTCCTTGGGGGAGGCCTATGTTCAGCAGTGGACTTGTGCAAGGCTGTAATGATGATGATTGTACACTAGAAGATTATTCGTAACTAGAGGAAAGTATATTTCAAATATTACTACGCAGTTACAAATCCATCAGTGTTAAAATTAAAATTAAAACGCTTACGCACGGACAACGCTCTTTTTCTTAATTTTTTGACTAGTAGGTCCTGATAAAATAATGTATATATTTTACATTATCTCGTCTTTAGGCTTTGTGATTTGCATGCCTACTCATAGTAAGGCAGTTATTTTTGAATAAATATATACGTTTTTATTTGTATTATTATTACTTTTATTATTTTTATTTTTCTATTATTTATTATTATATACTTCTATTATTTAAATTATATCAGTTCTCTACACCAAGGTTGTCTGGAAGAAATCACTTCCATAGCAATAAGATCCACTGTACGGTGTTACCTGTTGTACTTATGTAATATTGTACTTATGCATCCATTTTGTTTGTGGTGTACAATAAAGAATAAATAAATAAAATTAACTTACCAATGTAACAGGAAACAGAATGCTGGTCATCACACGGTCTTTTAGCTGTCTAAGCATGACGACATGTCTCGAGTTCCACTGGCCGTGCCGCTCCTTCCAATCACAGTACAGACAGACGGGAAAATATAACATAGTGAGGATCTGAAATTATATAAAATTTTGTTTATTTTAGTAAAGAGTTATGTTCCAAAAATATTTTGAAGATATGTTTAGACCGTCAACATCCATTGGGGTATCACGGCGAACTCTTCCCTGCTCCATAAACCCCCTCAGAAATAAGAAGTATGTATCCAAACGTAGGTATATAAATGGTTGCTATAATAATAATATCATCTCTTTAAAATACCAGCTTAATGCTCCTGTGTATCGTATGGTGACTGCAGAGAAACGGAGACCATTTTTACTGGATACGAACTATTTCTATATTACTCCTGGGGTGACAACACAACTGCATTTTGATCATTAATTGAAGATAGATGTAGATGACTAAAGGTCATCAGGTATATTGTATGCTCGTTTATCATACTTATTCTATTAAAAAAATATATAAATTGTTAACGAATTTTTCGGCGTTTATTTCAACTTGTTTTAAATTCCTTACGTTTTGAGTGCTATGTATCACATTTATTTTCATTTCCCCCGTGACCATGATGCAGTTAAAATAAACGTGAACACTAGTATAATTTTGTGTGGCAAGTGTAATTTTCGCGTAAATATAAAAAACTTTATTTTTTTTTCTAAAAATTTTAAATGGAAAGTAACACAATTATTAACGTATGTACTACTGAATACAACATTCACTTTCCCCGTATGTGAACTTCACTACACTATACAACTATTATAGTTCAGCCTCTAAATGAGCCAGTTTAAAGAGAGCCTTTGATATGAAATTTGATGGATAAAACAATAAAACAATGTGGCGCTGGGGGAGTTCCGCGCCGCTCTAACTAAATGATAGTTTTACGTGCAAAGGAATCCCCGAGCCGTACTGTAGCATTTCCTAATAGTATTTATTCTTCATTCACTATTAGCAAGGGCTGAGTCCGAGATGTTAACGTCCATTGTTTCGATTGTACACCGTTTTGATTATTCGCGATAATTTTCTTCCGCAGTCGACTTGGCAACGGTTACGAATGCAATATCTCGCGTTAACTTGCGTCGTTTTGAGTGATTGGTCGTTTTGAGTGATTGGTCGTTTTGAGTGATTGCATCGTTTTGGTGAAGAATTTGGTCGAGTGCGAGATATTTAAACAATCCAAAAGTACTAACAGTGCTAATCGTTATCATTAGTATTTTTTACTACACCAGTTACAGCTTTCATCTGGAAAAAGATATTTTTCAAAGTTAAAACTGATTAAGAATTACTCGTATTTATGATCATTTTAGCCTCTGTAGGAAACGATACATTCAATTCTTTATCTTTAACGTAACTAGTACAGGTTGTGGCGAGAGACGCGGTCATTCAGAGATAACAACCCTATTTCGACATATTGTAATTGGCCACTCCTCAGATTAAAGACATCAAAATTTAAATTAATTGTGGTCAGATTATAAAATATATTCACCGTGTAGTGGCGGTGTAAGAATATCTCCGTATCATTCCGTGGGTACCGTAAGAGACAACAGGGGGAAACAAACCATAAGATGAGCAGCAGCGTACTCCTAACAGTTAAAAAATAAAATTAACTGCAGTGGTCGATCCGCCTGCCAATATGCAGCTATGGCAAATATCCTCCGTTATGAGACAGTTTACAGAAGACCTATGTTCAGTTCAGTTATCAAAAGGTAAAGTGGTAACGGTATAGAGTAAACTGAGGAATTGTGCATGTTTATTGAGAACTGTGAACTTTGTTATCTATACAAATAAATAAAATTAAAGTGTCTGTTTGTAATGTCAAAATTACAGTTTTTTACTAAATGCACATATGAAATTAAATACGGTACTTATAACTAAAATACAACTTTTAAAGTTTTTGTCTGTCTGTCTGTTTGTTCCGGCTAATCTCCGAAACGGCTTGACCGATTTTGACGGGATTTTCACTGGCAGACAGCTGATTTCATAAGGAGTAATTTGAGCTACTTTTATTTTAGAAAAATAATTAGGGTTCCGCGCAAAAACATAAAAACCCTAAAACGCGAGCGAAGTCGCGGGGAACAGCTAGTTACTATATATTTTTGTAAACCATTTTTGTATTTATTTAATAATAAATACTATTAAACATTTTTGAATATAATCACAGAATAAGTATATAATTAATTTACTTATGTGGCAATCTGATACTAAATTGACAATTTCTGACAAACAACCTAATTTTAATATTTTTTATAACAATATTAAGGTGAAACACAGATCAAACTTAAAGTGGGGGAAAGGGCTAAAAGTTTGGTCTTTCCTAGAGTACTCTCGAGGGTCACTCTGCTTTTCTGTCATTATTTCTTTTTCACTTGCCCAAAAACAGACTATACAAGAAAATATGGCTTCATTTACACGTAATATTCCCATACAATTACTCTTACATAATTTATTAAAGTTGGTAAAAAATTACCTCGCGTACATCCGCTCGATAAAATAAAATGATATGACTTACCTAGTTTGAAGAGCACCTCCCGCCCTCCCTCAATTGCGTGCACTATCCCCGTCACCACTACTCCCAACACCACTACACTGGGAACTACACTAGTGCTCTTCAAACTAGGTAAGACACATCATTTTATTTTATCGAGCGGATGTACGCGAGGTAATTTTTTACCAAATTTAATATAATGGATTTCCGCAAAGTAACGCCTGATTCTATTAATTATCTTAGTTTAAATTAATTAATATACTCCCACTACTGTTTATGATCTAAGCAATTCCTATAGACAATTTTAGTTTTCTACAACTCATATACAGTATTTAATTAATTCGAGTCTTAATTACAATTGATGTATGATTCTATTGTATAATCTATTCGTAATTTATGATTGTGTCCATCGTAACTATTTTGTGTGTTAAAGACATTGTGATAAGCCGTAAGGCGATTGGTTTGCATACCTAAACTTCTTTATTGTTATCTTATAGGTAATTACGTTTCTCATGTTAGACTACATGTTTGGCTGTGATTAGGATGCATTTTTTTTTTAAATTAACGTTTCTCTCGCACTAAGGACTTCTCCTCTACTGTTGAGGCGTATTACATACATAAGGTGCAGATTAAAACATTCGGACCCCGAATATTTATTTTAGGTTATAAAATTAGTTGTTCCTTGCAGGATTCGAGCCGTGGCATGCAGTGCTGCAACCGTACGATTGGTCACTGCCACCGTCCGTCCGACTACGTCCTACCGTCTTGACTTATCTAGATTAAATTATAATCAAGCTTCTTAGTACGTGTAGTGTGTTAGGCTGATAACTAACTAGGTACATGTATTGATAATTGAACTTACGTTAATTGTAAAATAAACAATAAACAATAGAGGCACATTTCCCAGCGTCGTTTAAAAAAATTGTCTGGGACTTATAGGTTCCATGTTTTTCTGGGACTTTTGACAAATAAGAATGTGCCGACTATGTTAATCGCCTAACATGTCATAAAAAACGACAAAAAGCGTAGTAATTTATATGCGATTTGTAACGGGTTTGCGATCGGTCAGTTACTTAACACTTTTTATAGAATAAAGGTGGCATACGAGCACACAGTTTACCTGATAGTATATAAATGCATGTTGTGGCCCATAGACATCCACATCTATCCTCGATTAAGAATTAAAATGCAGATATGATGTCACCCCTGAGGACTAAGAGAAAATGCCTCGTTTTCAGTAAAAAGGGTCTCCGGTTCTCAGCACTCACCATACGAAACACTGGTATTCTGTGAGGGCGTTGTCCTTCCGCGGTCGAGTCGACCTATCCGTGCTACAACCATAAAATATATGCGGCATGGCTTGGTTTTCCTTTGCATTATCGCAACTAGACATAATTCAAGACAAGGAAAAAAACCCGGAGGTTTTCAGTTTCTTACAAATTTTACAGCTCATACTTCAAATTTGGGTTAAAAAGCCAATTCGACCACACGCCAATTTTGAAAAAAGGTTTATTAAATTTACTATGCACTTCTCTTTATTTTAATATAATAGTCAAACAGAAATCAAATGAAGATCGACAAGTGGTAAATTCACTTCAATGTCAATATAATTTATTGTTGATTTTTTTTTAAATCGCTCAATCGATTTCGATAAAATTTAAATTGAACTACATGGGAAGTATACCCTTTAAAACAAAAAAAAAGAGAATTTTCCAAATCGGTCCAGGCGTCTTCGAGTAATCGGTGAACATACATAAAAAAAAGATTCCGACGAATTAATAAAATTCCTCCTTTTTTTGAAGTCGGTTAAAATAAATTTTACAAGTTTAAAATATATTATTTTAGCGTATTAGGTACCTATATATTTTTGTAACAGTATATAGCAAAGCTAATATATCCTATTATATAAAAAATATGTCCTGAGTGACTGATTCATGTCAAAGCATAGCCCAAACCGCTAATCATAGAAATCTGTTATTTGGAGTTTGCAGTAGCTGATTTTTTTGACGTCGGGATCCACTAAGAAGAGCTTTTGCAAAATTTAACCAAATTGAGGGTGAAAGAGGGTTGCACAGTTTGTAGGCAAGTGACTCGAAAGTTCTTGAAAGTACTTTATAAGAAAATTGCATTTTGGACATTTTAAAACAATCCCTTTGTCCCTGTTCAAGAGAATACAAAATTGTATAGAGAAAACAACATTATGGTTTTACTGACATAAAACCTTTAGAAAATGCTCTTAAATTAAAATAATTCAACATCCATGTTTTATTTTTTCAAAAATTCATCCTCATCTAAGGTTTTAACGTGGGTACAAAGTTAATATAAAATATATTATACTATGATGCACAATCCAAACCACTGGACGTGTGAAATGGGAACAATTATTTTATTTTATTACGTATGCATCCAATAAGAAAGGATGACATTCAAGGATATTACGGGGCGATCAACTCGAAACTTACTGAAATACTATGTAATTTTTTGACTATTATCAGCCAGCTCTTAACTGCAATCCTGCTTAAGGTGACACTAGTCGACATTAACGCCAGCAACGCAAATTTCAACAGTTTGTTGCGGTGAAAATTTTAGAGCACTTAATTTTTAAACTTGGTACCTAATTAGCACCTAAAAAGACCCTAATTTTGGGTTTTCTAAATACAAATTCCTGATTTTGCGTTGCTGGTGATAAACAACTGGTGACCCGCGCTTATTTGAGTTTTATTCGAAACGAAAAGTTTTGCTATTTTCTTATTTGGACGCCAAATGGCATGGAAATTGATATAATTGAAAGAGATGATGCGTTTTGGACGACAGACAAAATTTTTAAATTTTCGTTTGTAATATAATATAATATAATATAATATAATCGTGACCGACATAGCCCAACGGATTAGTAAGCTGAAGTGGCAGTGGGCCGGCCATATAGCTCGAAGAACCGACAACCGATGGGGAAGAAAGGTTCTCGAGTGGCAGCCTCGTACCGGTAGGCGAAGTGTAGGGCGTCCCCCCACGAGATGGAGTGACGACCTGGTAAGACATGCAGGAAGTCGATGGATGCAGGTGGCTCAGGACCGTGTTTTGTGGCATTCTTTGGGGGAGGCCTATGTTCAGCAGTGGACTTGTGAAGGGCTGTAATGATGATGATGATGATGAATATAATATAATGGTAAGTGGTGATGTAGCCTAAGGTGGTGAAGCGGACTGACTTAACAAAAGCCTATTCACTCTTGTCTTGAAGACACCCACATTGTGATCGGATGGAAAGACAGATGGTGGCAACTTTTTCCACTCCTCTGTTGTAAGCATGACGAACGATTTAGCAAACCATTTAGATCGAATGGCCGAACGCCTGATTGTCCGATGGTGGAAAGGTGAAGAAATTAAATTATGCAATTTCTGCACACACTCTCCGAAATTCATCCTGTAGAAAATCAAAAGACTGGCTACTTTGCGCCTGTTTCCGACGCTGTTAAGATTAGTTTTAATCAGATTCGTGTCACCAATAATCGTCTTAGCACGCCTTTCCATTGAGTCCATAGGGGTTAGGTGGCATTTTGCAGCACCAGCCAATATATGGCACCAATAACTCCACGCACGACCGTATTTCCGCTTTATATGGAACAAGCAGCTGTCCCGGCGTGAAGTATCGCCGCACCGTTGCAAAGACTTCTCCTAGCTTCCTTGCTGCTGCTTTGGCTTTGGACTCAATGAACCGCCCGAAGTTCAACTTTGAGGATATGTCAACCCCCAACAACTGAAGACGGTTGGTGTATATCCAGTGTATATCCAGTGATACATTTCATAGATAGGTCGAACTTCCCTGAACAAAAACGTTGGAACCAAAAACGTTCCGTGTTTTCTTTTACAGTAGCGTCCCCATACACATCACTAATCCTTCGAGCTGTTTCTGCAGCGCTGGTGCCACGGTGGTTCGTAAAAAACGCGATATTTAAAACATCGCTTTTTTTCCATATTGTGAAAAGAACAATGTCAAAGACAAACCAAACGGCGCGAGAACAAATGAATCACTAAAGTTCGACAAAATGCCAATTTTATATCTAAGGACTTAATAATATTAGAGTTTCAAATTTGCTGCGTTGAGCAGAATTTTGAAGGAAAAAAGGAATTGAGCACGGCGTTATAAAGAGGCAAGAAATTCACAAGCGTACAGCCGTAACAGAAAATTATTTATGGAACAAGGTGGACGAATATACTGGAGTGCGAAGTGAAAGATTGCTAGGGGGATTTTTACCATTCGAAAGGCCTAAGTTTAACTTGAAATCTGTAATCATAAGCATTTCAAAATATCAGAAAGTTTCCATGTGATATTTGTTCTCTTAGTATTATGTGACCTCATAATAATCGTTGGTCATTACTCTCTGCACGCTCCAACTTGGACGCGAGTGATACCGCGGGTCAAAAAGCTAGTTAAAATATATTACAACACTATAATATCATAGTACCGTTGCCGTACTTAAATACTTCACGCTATACAAAACTGCTTTAAATAATTAACTTGATAAAATCCATTAAATTACTTCATTTCTAACATTTCTGACCTTTGTAATCTTCTTAGTCAGTCTGTTTGGTTCAAATAGTTTGAAGATATTAGATCAAAATAATTGAACTTAAAATACTTACGTTAAACCAACAAGTGATCAGTTTCCATCTCATATGGATGTAAGCGCCGATTTGCGGATCCTGGTCTCCAGACATATCGATGGACAGAGTAACTGTGGCCGTAAACGCTAAATGTGCAAACGCCATACTGTAAAACCACAGACGAATCTTCAGCAATAGTTCGCTGCTGGGCAACGTTATAGCGTTCTGATCGCGTCTCATTATTATTTATTTAATTTCTGTATTAGTTACGATCGGACGGACACCAAATACGCGCCTACCGAATACCGTGCGAACACTCCGCACTCCTAACGATTATGCGACGTAATCTATTGTATCTCTACGCACACAACCAAATACGGACCGGGGACAAAATTGAATGATCGATTCGCACACAAATGAGTTTATCAGTGTAAAATCTGACAAACTAACAAAAAGAAAAATAAAAGCTATAGTACAATATAAATCTATTTAAGTGATTATGATTGTATATTTGATATGTTTATTTTTTTCTTTTTTCTCAAAAAACGTTACACTACGACGTTTGTAGCTTGTAGCTTACCTATTGCCAAATATAAAACATTTAATTACCTACATAAAAATTACTTGAGTATTTAATAGAAAATAAAAATCGTTATTTTTTATTTTCGGCTGTTATTATTATTATCTTCTGTATTCAATATCTAGCTATTATATTCTGTATTTATTTTTAATATCTTCTTTCGAATATGATACGTAATTTTTATTAATTTTATCGTAGGTAGGTTCTCAACATACGTGCACATATAATGTACAACGTATGTTTAGAAGTTGTAAAGATATTTTTGTTGGAAGGTCATTTTAAGGGTTTTGTTTACCATATTTTTGTAACGAGAATTTTTTTCAAAAATGTGTTTTAGACACAACAGTTTTCTCAAATAAACATTTTACATAAAAAGTTTTTGTCCCTGCCATTAACTGTAGAGATTTGACTATCTTGTTTCAAAAAAGCCTTTTTGGGTCTTGTTTGTTTTGGGCATAACTGAATTTATTTGTTTATATGTTTTTCACTACCGGTGTTCAATATTTTTTACATTTTCTATTGTTATAGAAGGACTAGTGTTTAAAATAAAAAAGTTAATTTAGCGGAGTATTTTCATAAGTTTTATAAATGATATTCTTAATCGAGTTTTCTTGGAAGAAATGACAAAGAGATCTTATGTTGTTCGTTAGATGGCGGTCTCCAACGCCAAGCGTGAAATAACGCCGACAACAGGAAACGAAACGTTGAAGGACGAGACGACTGGTCTATTCGTTTGCCCCATGTGACGATTAAGAAAAATTCTTTACACAACGGGGGAGGACCATAACATCTTGTGGGATAATAGTCAAGCACTGGCTTGTAATAGTTAAAAATAATAAATTTAATCGCTCCGGCAATATAAGGTAGGTAAATAGAGTGGTACGTAATTGATTTATATCAGCTACTATCTGCTCGACGCAAATTTGACTTCGTTACTGTCGAAATCTGTTATCTCTTCATAATACACGATTAACACTACGATATGGATATAAGGATAACAGTTAACATGTCTTTATATCTCTTCGGGAATGTTCTTATGTATTATAATGATTAATTATGTTCACTTCTATTGAGTTAAAGAATTATACTGTAAATACTTATACAGTGAAACCTGGATAACTGGGACCTTTAAATTAGTCACTTAAAGAGGTATTCCACTTACCTAGTGTCTTAGATATCCAGGTATAAATAAATATCTGTCTCATTTACAGAGAGTTCCATTAATAGGGGTGAGAATAGAGGTTATTTAAGTTATAAAGAAAATAACGTATTTTAGAAATGTAATACATAAACATCCGGACGATAGCAAAACCAAACTAAAACTGGAGGTCACTTTTACTCAATTAGCCACGTGCGGAATTTGCTGATAGGATAAGAACTAGTAAACAAAACGGTACAAAAAATATGGTCTCAGTAAAAGAGGTAAAATATACTAGCTGCCTCAATTATAGAGGTAATTATGACGATTAAAATCGAAAGAACTAATTCCTAAAATATAGTCTCAATAAAAGAGGTAAAATACACTCGCTGTATCAACTATACAGGTAATTATGACGATAAAATCGAAAGAACTAATCCCAGGTTTGTTTTGTCCCACTAACAGAGATAATTCAGTGCTAAAGTTTCAGGACCTAAGCATGAGCTCCAGCTATGGAAGTTTCTCACTTATCCAGGTCTCACTTAACCAAGTTTTACTGCATATTAAACCTTCAATAATTATACTAATGTGAACTATAGAGCGGCCTTCATACTTTTATTCGTGGTAGAGCCATGCTGCAGCTACATTTCTGGTATAGTTGTAATACGAATGGGTCGGCTCGACCGGGGAAGGACCACGCTCTCACAGAATACCAGCGTCAAATAGCAACTTAATGCTGCTGTGTTTCGTATGGTGAGTTTAGAGAACCGGAGACTCTTTTTACTGGAAAAGAGGCATTCTATCTTAGTCCTCACGGGTGACAACGTATCTGAATTTTGATTCTTAATCGAGGATAAATGTCTATGGGCCACAGCAACCACTTACCATCAGGTGTACTGTGCTCGTTCGTCACCCTTATCCAATAAAAAAAAACTCACATTCTCTGCTTTCACGATGAAATCCGCAGCAAAAATATTCGTATTACAATTAGAATTATCAACGAAATCCAAAAGGCCCTAAGTAACGAAAGAGCTAAACTTATATGATTGCTTTTTTAATTATCATTATACCTCATTTTTAATTACAAATTAATGAAGAGAGAGGGAGAGAGAGCGAAAGAGAGATAGAGCAACTTTAAGCATTTCTTAAGTTGACGTCGATTTTTAATTTTATGAAAATAAAATATTTTTTAAATATTTTTTATTATAAATATTTTTTACTAAAATTTTCTTAAAATTGTGGCAACACCGTCTTCAGCGACGTATCTGACCAAAGTAACTTCAAAATTATGCAGCTTATTTTTTTTACTTCTTATAAGCCAGTGCTTGACCACAATCCCACCTGGTGGTAAGTGGTGATGCAGCCTTAGATGGTAAATTGCACTATCTTATCGTAACGAAAGCCTATTCACTCTTGCCTTGAAGACGCCCAGATTGTATTCGGACGGAAAGATAGACGCCGGCAAATTATTCCACTCCGTTGCTGTACGCATTACAAAAGACGAACCAAAGCATTTGGTTCTAATGCGTGGAATATCGACAACAAAGGGATGAAGACCCGCCGAACGTCTGGTTTTCCGATGCTGGAAAGGAGAGGGAGGAATTAAGGCGTGTAATTCCTGCGCACACTCACCGAAATGCATCCTATAGAATACCGAGAGACTGGCTACTCTGCGCCTATGCTCGAGGCTGACAAGATTGGTTTCAACCAAATCAAGATCACCAATGAGCCTCTTAGCACGTCTCTCCACTGAGTCCAATGCTGCCAGGTGGCATTTTGCAGCACCAGCCCATATGTGACAGAAGTACTCCATGCACGACCGGACTTGCGTTTTATATAAGGTACGAGTAAGAAGCTGCCTCGGCGTGAAGTACCGCCGCACCCTTGCAAGGACACCAAGTTTTCTTGCGGCTGCTTTGGCTCTGGACTAAATGAACCGCCCATAGTTTAGGTTCGGAGAAAATTCAATCCCTAACAACTGAAGGCGGTCAGTGTACTCCAAGAATACATTCCGGAAAGTAGGTGCCAAGGTGAGCGGGCTCCTTTTAGCGGTAAAAAGACACGCCTGTGTTTTGTAGGCGTTAAATCTCACGAGATTGGCATCGCCCCATTCGGAGACTGCCTGTAGTGTGAGACTCACACGCTCAACTATAGCCTCTCTTTCTGACTGGATTTGATCCCGACTGGCCCGGGCGCTTGGTTGGTATCTCTCCACAACTGTGCTGTCGTCTGCATACCCATAGACACCGGGAATGAGCAGATCATTTATATGCAGCAGGAAGAGAGTTGCGGAGAGAACGGACCCCTGAGGAACACCGGCGTTAGTCGCCACAGTATTGGATGAGCAGCCATCAACGACGATCCGGAGAGACCGTTCACTCAGAAACTGCTTCACCCAGACAATTAGGCCAGGGGATAAGCCGTACGCTGAAAGCTTGCCCAATAGACTAGCGTGCTAAACCCTGTCAAAAGCCTTCGAAACATCGAGGGAAACAACAAGTGCTTCACCACTGTTCTCGAGGGCTTCGCCCCATATGTGAGTGGCATACGCTAGAAGGTCCCTAGTTGATCGATTTCGGCGAAACCCGTACTGACTGAGATCATTTTGCTCTAGGTATGCCATTAGGTGGGCGTTCAATATACGCCCCATAATCTTGCAGAGTATGGAGGTAATTGAAATTGGGCGATAGTTGGCAGGGTCGGTAGGGCTACCTTTTTTAGGCACAGGCTGCACATTGGCCAGCTTCCAAGATTTTGGCACTATTCCAATCCTGAATGAGAGGCGGAACAAGCGTGTCAACACAGGAGACAACTCAAGTGCACAGACCTTTAAAACTATAGCTGGTATACCATCAGATCGACCAGTACCAGCTTTGATCACGTCTAGACTTCGCAAGGTTTTAAGAACCTCCTTGTTGGTGATACGGACCTCAGACATAGAGGTAACAGTGAGGTAATTAAGATGGTACGCTGTTGCTACTGTCCAGACGCGAATTGCAAGCAAAAAGAGAAGCAAATAACTCCGCTTTCTCCTTAGGCGCATGCGCCAGTGAGCCACCTGGTTTTACCAGCGGAGGCAGTGTAGACCGACAGAAGTTTGTCTCGACCACTTTGGCGAGAGACCAAAAAGCTCTACTGCCAGATGGTTGGTTGGTGCCAGGATAAGTACGCCATATGCTTGTGCTTTTCAGCACGAGCGCACTCGGCGTTAAACCAAGGGCGAGCTTTACCACCAATGGGCACGTCAACAAAGGGGATGAAATACTCCATCGCTTGACGTATCACATTGGTTATGGCATCCGCGCAGTTCGATGGGTCTCCAGAGGAGAAACAGACCTGCCGCCAAGGATAAGATGCAAAGAAATGCCGCCTTTCATCCCAATCTGCTGACTTGTATCGCCACATTCGTCGCACTCCATGGAAATCGTAGTTAGGTGGGGAATATAACGACACAGATTTCACAAGACAGTGGTCAGAAGTTCCCAAGGGTGAGGTAACCTGAACATCGTACCTGTCTGGATCGGTCGTCAGCAGAAGGTCGAGGCAGTTGGCTGTGTGCCCATCCACATCAGGTACCCTAGTCGCTTGTTGTACCAGCTGGGAGAGCCCTTGCGACAAGGCAAAATTCCACGCCTCTCTCCCAGCGTGGTCGGTCTTCTGGTATGGGAACAGTCAGTCCTGATGACAGGCATTAAAGTCCCCCAGAAAAACCAACTGTGCATTAGGGTACCGATTTAGAGCCACATCAGAAGCTTCACTGAGGTGTTCAAACAGCCTAGTTGTCTCCTGGTCGCCGCTGTGCGATCGGTAGACACAAGAATAAATAATTTTATCCATTCCTGTGTCTATCAATACCCAGATCGTAGAGAAATTGGGGTCTTCAAGGTGACGGAGACGCTTACAGCAAATGTCGTTGCGGACGTAAACACAGACTCCGGCGCGCTGATGGAAATTATAAACGCCTATGCGTTTCTTTAATCATTATTTCTAAAGAACAAGCGACTGATAAGTGAAGTCTGGGGTCAACAGAGGTCAATGTCGTGATCTATCTCTAGTTATTGTTACCCGAAGGCTTCTCGTACCCCATGTATTTCCATGTATGTTTTCCCATTTAATTAAATATTATTTTATATATTGAGAAGTATTTTTTTTTAATTTATTATCTAGAACGAATACATGATAAGATACATAGCACGATACCTTACATCTAATATTATTTTTAATATATGATATTTTTTCTATTAAAAATTTATTTATTTTATGGAAGTTTTTATCCTCCTCGTTATTTACATATTTCTACCATCTCTACCAACCACCAACTAAAAATAAGTCAATAAATTGGGTTTAAGAAATTGGTAATGTTCCTTTGCGAAAATTGAGCCTTATTTTCAGCCACAAGTGGGTATTAACACTATTTAATTCAAATCAATGACTTCAAAAGTAGTAATATATAAGTCAATGATTCAAATACTTTATATGATGTCAAGATAAACATTTCTATAGAAGTTGTACGATAATAGGGTCATTCTATTTTACAGTTCATTTATAATATCCCCAAGTAAAAATAATCTGCACTATGTTTAAGATATTAAGTTCCGGTGTTTTAAATTAAAACTAAGAATGATTTATTAAATATCACCAAAAAAATCCTGTGTACACGTATCCAATGGGTGCTTCCATGCTTAAAGAAACATTATATAAAAAAAGGAAAATTTGCTGATTTGGTTAACAACGGAACTCTATTACGGTCAATTTTAAGAGCATAAGAACAGGAAAAAATGAGCCTCTTAGCATTTTCGTTACTTTGCGGAATTCCATTATAATGGGGTTGTTATAAACTAATTTGCTTAATTACGCGTAAAGAAAGAAAATGATATGTCCTGCCCAGTTTAAAGGGGACCTCCCCCCCTCCCTCAATCGCGCGCACTATACCTGTCGCCGTTAATCATTATCATTAATTATGCTCAATGTACCAACAGGGTCGAAGAATATACCAGGGCTCTTGTCAATGCGTTCAATATATTGACCATTGCCGGTTGCAAGAATAATAAAACAAAATGCGACGGCGGTTCTGTAAATAATAATTAAGAGCTTACTAAGTCTAGATTGTATAATAACGTGTATATAATGTAAAATAATAGTGTATAAATGAATTGTAAGTGTTAAAATATATGCATAAAACGAATGTAATTTTGTTATTTAAGAACTTATGTCATGAGCGTGTTACACTTCATCGAAGTGGTGTTTAACATGGCGTCTGTTAATAAGGAGAGTAAGGGTATTATTACTGTGGACCTTGACAACTTTGTAAAGCCCCTTCCAAATGGGGGAGAGAGCTTTGCGAAGATGAAGATGATTTTTGATGTAGACGTAATCTCCTATTTTATATTTGACCGTGCGAGAATTTCTGTCGTAGTATGTTTTAGACCTTTCTTTTGAAATTTGTATATTTTGTTGGGCTTTCTCTCGAGAAATCTTTAATCGATTCTGAAGCATTTTAGTGTAATCGGGTTAGGTAACGTTACTTTTTGATTCGAAAATAGCATCGGGAATATACGGCTTATAACCAAAAAGAAGTTTGTAAGGAGTGAACTGAATTGTTG
Source organism: Parnassius mnemosyne (assembly GCA_963668995.1). Taxonomy (NCBI): domain Eukaryota; kingdom Metazoa; phylum Arthropoda; class Insecta; order Lepidoptera; family Papilionidae; genus Parnassius; species Parnassius mnemosyne. The sequence continues at coordinate 42,765,749 of CAVLGL010000126.1, forward strand.
TATGGATGTTAGTGTTGTAGGCTAACATCGCCGTATAGACGTATTTGTGCCAATCGGTTTGGTTTTCGTTCACGAAGGACTTAAGATACTCTTTCAAAGTGGCATGGCTCCTTTCGAGAGCACCTTGAGTCTGGGGATGATACGGAGAGGACCATATCTGTCTTATTTTTAAAAATTCACATGAACGTTTGAAAAGGTCAGCCGTAAAATTTGTTCCTTGATCGATAATTATGGATTTAGGGATCCCAAATTGTGAAATGAAGGGAACTAGAGCTTCGTATGTTTCTTCTGCGGTGACGTTGGAAATTGGATAAGCTGTAGAAAATTTGGTTAAATCATCTTGGAGAGTGAGTATAAATCGGAGTTTGTGTCACTTAAACCGGAAAGAATATCCTCAATATAGGGATTTGATTCGTCAAAATCGATAGATACGGGAACTAGCATTGTTTTGCAGTTGCTTTTTAAAAGGCTCTCATTATATTATTTTATGTAAGTATTAAAAGTCTCATCTTTTTTAGAAAAAGTTTTAAGGAATGTAGAGTAATCGTCATTGCAATGGGCCAGGTTGTTTTCAGAGTCTTTATTTGATTCGTTACAGGAATTTTGTGGGGATTCTGCGTCTAATGGAATTGAATCAGTGTGTTCGGGATTCAACAGTTCTGATGGATTGAAATTCAAGTCACCCAGTTCAATGAGTTCTTCGAGAATGTCTGAAGGAAGTTCAGGATCTTGAGTAGTTTGAGGTTCTTCGTGGAAGGTGGAAGGTTGCGGATCTGAGATAGTATCATTTTGCACAACCGGATTAACAGGGAAACGGGATAATGCGTCTGCGTTACTGTTAATTTTGCCCTTTTTGTATTCGACCTCGTAGTCGAACTCTTCTAATTTTAGCCTCCACCTTACTAGTTTTGACCCCGGGTCTTTGTAGTTAAATAACCACTTAAGAGGGCGGTGGTCGGTAATAATTTTAAAACGACGGCGATATAGGTATGGCCTAAATACTTTAGTACCGAAAAGAATTGCTAAGCATTCCTTTTCTGTTATACTGTAGTTACACTCGGCTTTATTTAAAGTTCTTGAAGCATAAGCGACAGGTCTATCATTCCCTATGGGACCTTGTGATAATATGGCCGAAATAGCAAAATTTGATGCATCACAAGTCAACACGAAAGGCTTTGTGAAGTCTGGGTAGGCTAATATTGGAGCAGTAGTCAAACAGTTTTTTAAAGTTTCGCTAGTTGTTGCTAATTGTGCCAATCGAAAGGAACATTTTTGTTCAGAAGGTTTGTAAGAGGTTTTGCAATTTTGGATAGATTTGGTATAAATCTTTGATAGTATGACACTAATCCTAAAAACAAATCCTAAAAATCCTAAAAACACTAATAATAAAAAAAAATAGTATGATACTAGAAATTGATGAACAGCTTTGGTTTTCTCTGGATTTGGCTTTACCCCCTCGTTAGTAATGATATGAACAAGATATGGTACTTTCTTTCGGAGAAATTCGCACTTAACTGGTTGGAGTTTAAGATTGAAGTGTCGGAGTCTGTCAAAGACGTTGGAAAGATTATTTATGTGTGTTTGCCTGATTCTATCAATTAACTTAAAAAGACTAGCACGGCCGACCAGGCAAGACTCTATGTCAAATTAACAAAACTTCATCGTATTGCTGCCGAAAATGTTTGGTTCAATCAGCAGTGCAAACAGCTTCATGTTATTCCTAATTACATCCAAATACGTTCTGGCACAAATAGTCGAGCAGCCAATGTTGCTATTTCTAAAGCTCAAAACGTTTGGCTTAATGAGGAGTATCGTCATTGGTTTTCCAATAGAGATAATTTAAAAATCCACCTTAAAGTATTATATTCTAAACTTTCTAATAAATTGCATAATATTGAATTTGATATTTTGGACCGGAAAGCCAGAGAACTAGCTTCAATAGTTGTTTACGAGAAATATCAAATTCAGTCCCGTAAATTACAACGACTTGTATCCTCTTCATCACGTAAGCGCAATAACAACATACATACTGAATATCATCAATTTTATCCCCGAGTTAAAAATCTTTCCGATGTTCAATTTCCAACGGATGAGTTGTCACTTTTGCAAAAAGGCCTAAAGTATAATCTAACACCTTCGATCTTTCAAAAGTCGCTAGAGACTGTGGCCGTGGACGCGGAGATGGCCGTTGTGATCGGGAAGAAAGATAACATTGTTAAAAGTTTGGTAGCGAAAGAAATTCAGGCTGTACCCGCTTCTTACCATTGCAATCCGGAATTCCCTGTTTTTAAGTCACTAAAGCAGAGAACAAGGGACAATGATCTTATTGTTACTAAAGCCGACAAGGGCAATACTGTTGTTATTATGGATAATAGCGGGTATAGCCAGAAGGTTAACGATGTTATCCAAGGTGATGACTTTGAGCTTTTGGAGTCTGACCCTACCAAAAAGTTTACTTCGGATATTAAAGTATGTATACAACAGTCATTATATATTTTTCCCGACCACAACGTGTCCCGCAGCAGTCTTGTTCCAATGAATCCTCAAGCACCCATTTAATATGGGTTACCTAAAATACATAAAGAACATGATCCTATTCGTCCAATTGTATCATACATAGGTGCACCAGCTTATTTACTTGCAAAAAGTTAAACTTCCTTCTGCGCTAGAAATCTGGATTCAAACCAACTTGCAGCCTTAAAAATAGTTTAGATCTCATTTCCAAGATTAAAAATATCCGTATTCTACCTAAATCCATGTTGTTATCTTTAGACGTTGATAGTCTTTTCACAAATCTCCCATCCCCAGACTGTTTGCGTATACTCGCAGATCTCTTTAATAAACGTCGTCTACATCCCGGAGAAACAAATGATCTTCTAAACTTAACCTCTCTTGGTATGAAACAAAACTATTTCCGGTTTAATAACCACGTCTACCTAAAAAAAGAAGGGCTAGCCATGGTTTTCCCTCTAAGTCCTCTTATAGCGGACATTTTTATGGATAATTTTGAAGAACAACACATAATTGTCAATCAAAATATTTTATACTATTATCGATATGTAGACGACATAATTATTTGCTGAACTGGCACAAAGGGGCAACTGGATGTTTTCCTTAATAGAATTAATAAAATCCACGACAAAATTAAATTTAAGCTTGAATTGGAACAAGAATTGTGTCCTTAATTTCCTCGACTTAACAATAACAAGGAAAGAGTCGTTGCATGAATTTCAAATTTATCGAAAGCCAACTCATACCGACACGGTCATTCCTGCGTCATCATGTCATCCGTGGCAACATAAATTTGCTGCTTTTTATTGTTCTGTTAATCGTTTGTTTACTGTACCGTTAAGTAAATAAAATTATTTAAAGGAGCTTAATGTGATTTATCAAATTGCAGTCTCTAACGGTTATTCAAAGAATATAATTGACAATGTAATAAAAAAGAAACAAAAACTTGTCGTACGCAATTCTCCGTACGTGTTTAAAACCTCAAAGTGATCGTCGATATGTTGGCAGTTTGACCTACTTAGGTTCTATATCTGAAAAAATAGCTAATACTCTTCGACAGAGTGGCATGTACGTGGCATTCAAAACTAACAATTCACTTAGGAATATCTATAATTATAAAGTTAAGTTAGAAATTCACCTAAAGTCTGGTGTTTATAAACTTGTTTGTGACGAATGCCAAGCCGTTTACGTGGGTCAGACTGGTCGCAACTTCGAAACACGTTTTAAAGAGCATTTAGCCGCGTACTGGAATTGTAACCCCGATAAATCACATTTTGCTAAACATCTCTTAGACACTGGACACAGCCTATCCAATGACCACTCCTTTAAAGTCTTACATACTTGTAATAAAGGGCTACGACTCTGTATGCTTGAACAGTTAGAGATATTAAAAAATAATAACGGTAATGTTGCACTGCTGAATGAACGAACAAATGTTTCCAACTCGCCTCTCTTAAACATGTTTAATCCTGCTCCTTGATGATATATAGTCTCGCAACATGGTCGTTTGTCACCCTCACGGTACGGTTGTCAGCGTTTGGTTGCGTGGTTGTAGGGTAGGCGGACGTTTCGTAGTAGTTTGTTGTTAATTTCACAGCAAATATAAATATCGGCGTACGTCAGGTGGTGATTGATCGCATGACGTAATTGGAGCGCGGTTGCGTCAGCATGTAGTGTAAATAGCAGTAGTTTCAATTCGCCGCTCACTTAGCGGCCAGCCTCCGCAGAGTCTACTTCACCTGAGGATGCCTCGTGTAGAGGCGAAACACGTGTCGTATTTTCGGGAGTGGTGTGTCGTGTATAGTGTGCTGGTGCTGGTGCTGGTGCTGGTGCTGGTGCTGGTGCTGGTGCTGGTGCTGGTGCTGGTGCTGGTGCTGGTGCTGGTGCTGGGGGTGGTAGTGCTGGGATTAACGGCGACGGGTATAGTGCGCGCGATTGAGGGAGGGTGGGAGGTCCCCTTAAAACTGGGCAGGACATATCATTTTCTTTCTTTACGCGGAATTAAGCAAATTAGTTTATAACAATCCCATCACAATTTCTACTAAACGCGCACCAACGCTTGCTGCAAGCGCCCTTTGATCTGTGTTCAAAAACCGACACTAGACCGGATCGGGGACGAGCGTCCACAAGCTCACGCAAGCCAAGTCAAACGCCCTCTTTACACGCTTGTGCTTGTGGATGCTTGCCGAGACTTGGCAAGCGTGTAAACCCGGCATAAGATGTTTTTAAAAGTATATACGTCATACTCGCTCTAAAATGGCAATACGAAAGTCAGGTAATTGCCCGACTCGCATTCAGTCAGGCATGCTCTCGCGTCACGGCTATACCTTCGCTACAGCGCGTAAATCTTCTAGTTATTCGTGGCAAAAAATGCCTTCCTATGTTTTTAGGTTGTGCGCAAATTACAAGGCAACTGTTAGAGACAAGAAAGACGTCTCACTAATATTTTGAATATAGATGTTTTATTTATAATTAGTTTTATTATTTTAACACTAATCGCTAGTGTATACTTTGACGCTAGCTAGTGTGTTCATTTTCCATATCGAGATGTCACGCGCTCGCGCCAATGAGCACTCGGCAGCAATCAATACGCAACTAATGATGTATATTCATCTTTTTCTAACGATAGGTATGCCCTATCATTTTTCTCTTTTTGTTAGCGCAACGTGTCATTATAAATAACTGTACGTAGATATTGTACTACCTGTGCCACTTTAAAATACAATAATGTTAGTGTGTAACCTGTCTATCTTTTTAATACGTCTTTGTTGACCATTAATTCTTTTACTTCATGATAAAAATTTAAATTATCATACAGCCCTACTCCCCGTGGTATCGTGCCAAGAATGCCAGCTGCGTTTCCTCGCTGAATGGCTATATGTAGCCTTTGAGTGAGAATAGAACCAGGTCTCTTATTACCAGCAGCGACGAACAGTTGCGGAAACAGTTCCTTTAGGAACTTCACGGCACATGGACCCCAAGAACTGATAGTCTCAACAGCAAAAGGCACAAATATGTAGTCATCTTTCGGAGACTCAAATTTGCGCCACTTACTTAGTTCAGCTGCCTCTGATGCCGCCCCGGCTCTAAACGAGGTACCCTTGCGATGAGAGGCCGCCAAAGCGTTTACGCAAGTAGCATCCCAATCGAAATCCCCTTACGGGGGTTAAAATCGAGCTTTCAACCTCTGTAACCCTGCTGAATAAAGTGGCTAAGAATAGCCCTGAAATTTATCATTACGCTTGGCAATGGTACAGTCAAAATTCGACATGTTTTACGAAAACAATATTATCGATTCTGCTGTCGGTTTTCAACAGGGTGACCCCCTAGGTCCAGCTCTTTTGAGTTTGAGAAATCAAACCATTATTTCATATTTGAAATCCAAGCTGAATATCTAGTACCTGAACGACGGTACACTGGGAGGTAGAGCAGATGACGTCCTCAGCGTTCTTCCTCATATTTTTCAAAATTTCAAAAATATTGGTCTTGAACCAAATAGGTTTTCTCGTAGCCCATACCGCAAAGTCTGAAGACAAAAGTCTTCAACCAGGACGTCCTGCCCGTACTTACTTATGGTACCGAAACGTGGACACTGACGACACTGCTACTCCACAAGCTCAAAGTCTCTCAGTGAGCGATGGAAAGAGCTATGCTCGGAGTTTCTCTGGGAGATAAAATTCGAAATGATGAAATCCGCCGGAGAACCAAGATTACTAACTAAGCCTTCCCTGTTTGTAAACTGAAGTGGCAATGGGCTGGCCACGTCTGTCGCAAAGGTGACAACCGGTGGATTAGACGTGTTATGGAGTGGAGACCGCGTCTAGGCAAACGTAGTATGGGACGTCCCCTGACCAGATACAGCGACGATCTGCGCAAGTGGCTGGTAGAGACTGGATGCGTGTAGCCAAAGAACGGGCTTAGTGGCACGCCTTGGGAGAGGCCTATTTCCAGCAGTGGACTACCAGAGGCTGATGATGATGATGAACCAAATAACAATAAGTGTGAAATATTTATTTCCAATAATTTATCTAGTTTTTTTACCGTGTAGTAGTAGTTAAGAATATCCACTACCCCAAATCTTCCCGTGGGTGTTGTAAGAGGCGACAGTGGGAAACAGGCAGGAGATGGGCAGCAGTATCTTCCTGTAACAGCAATATTACAATTAAAAAACTGCGGTTGCCCGTTCGCCAAGGGTGGCAACTATGGCAATGTACCCCCAATGAGTAAAGTTACGAAGAGACGGCGCCCAGTCCCTGGCCGCCCCGCTATTCCTGGCTACGGTGGCAACTATGGTAACGGCGGGGCAGTGGGTGCTAAGAATCTCCGGTGGAGGTTCGGTTGCCACCTAAGACTTGGACTTGACCTGGCAACATACAACGCACGCACCCTGAGGACTGACGACATGATCCTGAAGCTAGAAGAAGAGATATACAAGTTACGCTGGCATATTATAGGATTATCCGAGGTCCAAAGAGAGGGTGAGGACACGGTAATCCTCGAATCCGGCAACTTGTTCTATCACCGGGAGTGCGACCGTCTGTCCCAAGGAGGTGTTGGATTCATCGTCGACTTGACAGTCGACAAGTCTCTCGTTAACAACGTAGTAAAGATTGTGAGTGTTTCGACGAGGGTTTCGTACCTTATACTCAGAATCACCAAACGGTATTCGTTGAAGGTCATACAGGTTTACGCACCAACCTCGGCACAATCCGATGAGGAAGACTTTATAAAGATAGATGGTAGTTAGTTTGGTCAATTTGGTTACCTTTGTTGTTATTTTTATTTATTGGTTTAGTTTATACATATATCTATTTGTAAATGTTATATAAATGTTCTTGATCTTGAAGGCAACAGCAGTGGTTATTGATTTTGCAACAACTGAATATCGCAGGAGAGTTAATATGAATACAGTTTAACCATTAGTTTTAGTGCTTTTCAATGATTTTTAGAAGAATTGAATTAAAAAGAATTTTTTAAGCAATAACATTGAAATTTGCCGAGTATTTTTACTTGATATTTATAGAAATGGCATTTGATAACAGAAAAGACGAAACGACAGTTATTCTTATCACAATGCATTTCCTAAGCGATAGGCCTGCTACCTTGTACTGTAATAAAACTGTGTTATATTTTATTTGCAAACATTATCGCACTTTAACTGAACAGAGTTGAATATGGAAGAGAACTCCGACGGGAAAGGAGACATTGTAAGTAGCAGATAACGCAATGGTTGTGGTACACGTTGTGACTAATTTACGGAGCTGACGAACTGCTCACAAGAAAATTGTAAGAGGGTTCAAATTTTTGTTGTGGATAACGTTGAAGTCAACATTGTGTTAAAATCAAGTAAATCAAATACATTCAATGGAACAATAGATATTCAAATTACTAAGAGTAGGTAGTCTTCCAACCTTTTTCATGCGAAAAGCTGTGCTAAAATTCGGAGCTGCTGCAAATACAAACCGGTACATATCTCCACTCATTACGAAATCGATTTAATAAATGTAACCCCCATTGGTCAGAAATTTAAATTTGTCTAGTTTGAAATTAATATCTTGTCAAAATTATAACGGATCAATACCAGGTGTTCTCATTGTCTCCAGTTTGATGGTCATGTTATTTCGTCACATTTGCTTGGAGCTTTACCAAGGGTTTCCATGGCTATTAATTCAGAGACTGTCAGCGGTCAATCAAGCAATAATTCTCCAGAAATTCCTCAAACTAAGACGTTTTGTTCGGTCGTTACATAATAAATTATTGCTAATTAGGGATCCACAAAGTAAAGATTCATTCGATTTTGTACCATCGAGACGGATAGCATAAAAATAGCCCGATGGCTTCATCGATGTGACTGATTACGGCTCGGATTCCTAAGACAAAAATATACTAAAATATAGGTGGTGAAACAGAACCATTGGCGGTTTTTCATCAACCAATGTGATCTTACATTCCAAAAAGACGTTTAATTTTTACAGCTCATCAGATGTTAAAGTAATATTTATATTTTTTAATTGTTCATTGTAGCTATTTGTTGATTTTATAGTTGTACCTGTTTGAAAAAAAATTAAATGACGTATTGACGTATTTATGTGAACATTAGAATTTTATTTTTTGTTTGTCTATTGATTATTACTATGAATACGATTTAATTGATGTTAAGTGTGCATATAGTTCTCATAACCTAAGAATTGTTATTAATTTTACAGATAGCTAAAAATTCATCATTTCTGTCAAAATTTGCATTATTTCTGTTATCAGCCATTTTTATAATTTTGATGATTTTTACTTCTTTCTTGGCTAGCGAACTTTGATTTCCATTTTACTTTAATAGTTGATGATTAAGAATTTAAATTTTAAAAAAAACTACATGAAATTCAGTTTTGTTTTTTTACAAAAAAAATTACGGCCGGAAGAATGACTCTATAGTGTAATTATTATAACATATTATAGTGTTATTTGTATGTCATTAAAAACTAAAAATCTAGTTTCCCTTGTAATGGAAAAACGGTTAAATCTTGCGACACTACAAAAAGTTGTAATAAAGTCAAGTTATATCATCATCATCATCATTACAGCCCTTCATAAGTCCACTTCTGAACATAGGCCTCCTCCAAGGAATGCCACAAAGCACGGTCCTGAGCCACCTGCATCCATCGACTTCCTTTATGTCTTACCAGGCCGTCACTCCATCTAGTGGGGGGACGCCCAACACTTCGCCTGCCGGTACGAGGTTGTCACTCGAGAACCTTTCTTCCCCATCGGTTGTCGGTTCTTCGAGCTATATGGCCACTTCAGCTTACTAATCCGTTGGGCTAAGTCGGTCACTCTGGTTCTACTGCGGATATCCTCATTTCTGAGTTTATCACGCAGAGAAACTCTGAGCATAGCCCTCTCCATAGCTCGCTGAACGACCTTGAACTTCCTCATCCGGCCAGCAGTGAAGGACCACGTCTCAGTTCCGTATGTCATCACTGGCAACACGCACTGGTTGTACAGTCTCGTTTTCAAGTTTTGAGGTATACCTGTCGAGAAGATGTGCCGTAATTTCCCGAAAGCTGCTCAACCGAGTTGAATCCGTCGATTGACCTCTCGGTCGAAGTTGGACTTACCTAGTCGGACTATTTGTCCCAGGTAAACATACTCGTCAACAACTTCGAGCTCAGTGCTCCCAACAACTACCGGCATAGGTGTGACATGGACATTAAACATGAGCTTTGTTTTGGCCATGTTCATCTTAAGACCTATCCGTTGGAAAACACTATTGAGGTCATTGAGCATAGTACTTAGGTCCTCTAGCGATTCTGCCATAAGGACTATATCGTCGGCAAATCGAAAGTGAGTGATTTACTCGCCATTGATGTTGATACCGTATCCTTTCCAGTCCAGAAGCTTGAAAACGTCTTCGAATGCAGCGGTGAAGAGTTTCGGGGATATTACGTCACCCTGTCTTACACCTCTCTGCAATTGGATAGGTTTCGTACTCTGGTTCTGTACTCGGATAGCCGAAGGGTATGTATGTGGTCTATGGTGCTAAAGCCTTTTCGGAAACCGGCTTGTTCGGGAGGCTGGAAGTCGTCAAGTCTGCGCGCGATACGATTCGTAATGACTCTCGAAAAAAAGGCACGTAAACGCGGCTCAGAAGGGAAATCGGTCTGTACTTCTTCAAGAGAGCAATGTCGCCTTTTTTGAAGAACAAGACCACTACACTTCTGCTCCACGCCTCCGATGTAATTCCACCATGGAGGACGGAATTAAAGAGCTTCTGAAGGACTTCAAGTATCGGTTTTGCACCCGCTTTCAGAAGCTCCGCTGTAATTCCATCCTCGCCTGGGGCCTTGCCGTTTTTATGGTGCTGGAGAGCCATTCTAATCTTGCTCAGACTGACGTCCGGGATATCATCGGAATAATGTCAGTCGTTACTCACACTTGTGTGTGGCTCCAACGATGACGTGTACAGCTGCCCATAGAACCTCTCAATCTCACTCAAAATCTCAGGTGCCCCGGAAACGATGCTGCCACATTCTGTCTTCAGCTTTGACAATTGGCTCTTTCTGGCAGACAGATCTCAGGCAAAGACTTTGGAGCCTTGGTTCCGCTCGATTGCTTCTTCAATACGAGCTGTATTGAAGTTGCGTAAGTCCCACCGCATGCATTTGAAGATCTGTCTGTTCAGTTGCCTGTATGCTGTCAAATCTGTTGAAGAATGTAGCTTCATCTCCCGTCTAACAACTATGAGATTAAGAGTGTGATCGGAGAGTTTTTGTGTTCTTCTGCGGCGGGTCTTGCAGAACTTAGCTCCGACCGTATGGACAGTTTCCACGAGCTTGTCATTCATAACGTCCACTTCATTGCAGTCTTCTAGGCACTGAAAACGGTTTTGTAACTCGAGCTGAAAGGTTTCGGGACTTTGAATTAGGCACGAGGGAGACGGAGCGTTGACTTCATTAGACGAGACATCTCCAACTTAACGTTTAGGTTCAGTGTGCCTCTAACCATTCGTTGATCGCTGCCGGTTTTCACCCTCGCGATCACTGAGACATCACTGAACAGTTGTCGTCCGGTCGTCATAATGAAGTCAATCTCATTTTTTGTCGAACCGTCGGGGCTCGACCAGGTCCACTACCTGTGGGGTCGCTTCTGGAAGAAAGAGTTCATCATAAAGAGTCCCTCTTTCTCCATGAAGTCGGCCAGCTGCTGGCCCCTTGGGTTCCGTTGCCCTATTCCAAATTTCCCTACTTACAGCTCACCGTTTTTTCTTGTGCCTAGTTTTGCATTGAAGTCTCCCATTAACACCGTATATTGGGTTTTGGAGGAATGCATGGCTCTAGAGATGTCCTCATACATTTCATCGGGGTTTGCCGAGGTCGATGCGTAAACCTGTATGACCTTCAGCGAATACCGTTTGGTGATTCTGAGTATAAGGTACGCAACCCTCGTCGACAAACTCTCAATCTTCACAACGTTGTTGACGAGAGACTTGTGGACAATAAATCCGACACCTCCTTGGGACAGATGGTCGCGCTCCCGGTAATAGAACAAGTTGCCGGCTTCGAGGATTACCGTCTCCTCCCCTTCTCTTCGGACTTCGGATAATCCTATAATATGCCAGCGTAACTTGTCTATTTCTTCTTCCAGCTCCACAATCTTCTCGTCAGTCCTCAGGGTGCGTGCGTTGTATGTTGCCAGGTCGAGCCGTCGTAGGTGGCAACCGAACCTCCACCGGAGATTCTTAGCACCCCCTGCCCCGCCGTTACCATGGTTGCCACCGTAGCCAGGAATAGCGGGGCCGCCGGGGACTGGGGGCCGTCTCTTTGTTGCATTCATTCATAGGGGGGTATTTGCCATAGTTGCCACGCTTGGCGAGCGGGTTGGCAACCGCAGTTTTTTTATTGTATTTTTGCTGTTATCAGGAAGATGCTGCAGCCCGTCTCCTGCCTGTTTCCCTTTGTCGCCTTTTACAACACCCACGGGAAGATATGGGGTAGTGGATATTCTTAACCGCCACTACACGGTTAAGTCAAGTTATATATGATTTAGTAATTTTAACAATGGTGTCAACTTACCAATTGATGCAGTTACATAGACCGCTTTTGTTTTTCCATTCCATTCATTTTAAGTATGGACTTCAAAATACGTACAGCACGACTGTAAGAATCAGAACGCATTGTATACAGAGGCAGAGTTCAAGCTGTAACATCGCATTTACCTACTCCTCAATCAATTGCTCGATTGAATCGAAGCTGTAGTGTAGTTAGTAAGATATCGATCCCGTAAATTATAACCTCACTGAAAATAAAAGTGAAAAAATTGAATTATTTTATTCACAAAACTGTAAATATGTCTTATTTTATCGTATGTGTAACTTTTATCTGATGGTTGATAAATCGGCTTTATGTAAGTTTCTAAGTTAAACCATAAAGACAATTCTATTGAATTTGGTTATGCTAAATTTTAGCGCATTCAAGCAGACAAAATATTAAACTTGTTGGTTATACTGTTACTCGTTCCTAAACATCTCCACACAATATGTTTTTCAAAAGAAATCCACACAAAACAATCGCATCTTATTACTATTAAATGTATGTTATGTTATATCGCATTTACTACTTTATTAAATGTATGTATAGATGAGGTCATTAGAGTAATTGTACATCAAATGACTTCTCAATTTATATAATATATACCTATGAGTAGATGTCTAGCCACAAGATCGTCAATGACTGCGAGACAATTTACAATACCTAGAAGGACGTCCAAGGTTCTACGCGAGCTGCTTGTCTAATGAGCTCGATCACTTGTCACACTAAATTTATTGAATGAATTAATGAAGACGCGACTCCTAAAGCTTTGAAAAAAATATTTTATTTTTAAAGAATTAGAGTGACAAACGAGCACACAGCCCACCTGATGGTAAGTGGTTGCTGTGGTCCATAGACATCTACATCTATCCTCGATTACGAATCAAAATGCATATGCGTTGTCACCCGTCAGGACTTAGATGGAATGCATCGTTTCCAGTACAAAAGGGTCTCCGGTTCTCTACACACACCATACGATACACAGCAGCGTTATGCTGATATTTTACGCTGGTATTTTGTGAGAGCGTGGTCCTTCCCCGGTCGAGTCGACCCATTCGTGCTACAACTATGCCAGTAATATAGCTCCAGCATGGGTCTACAACGTAAAAGATATTTGCTTAAAATTATAAATAAATTTGCGATTTCCGGAAATCAGTTTTTGTGCATGGTAGAAACTGTATTTGTAAAATTATATACATATACAGTAAAAGTAAAGACAGAATATATTATACGTCTTGAAACTGGGTCTGGGCACAAGTCTCTAGTTACCACAGGTGGACTATAAGTTTGTCAAAAATGTGATGTACTTATCTATGTAGGTATAATAGATTTTAAATATTTACAGTGTATCCCGTATGGTCTAGTGGCTAGGATACCTGGCTTTCACCCAGGAGGCTCGGGTTCGATTCCCGGTACGGGAAATAGATTTTTGTACAATTGGATAATTTACATTTTTGTTTTAATTTTGTTATTAAGGAAATTTTTATTTTATTATATTATTTATTAATTTACTATTTAAAATAACTTTTGTTTTTTTTAAACAGTTTTATTAAAAAGAATTGTGTGTATATTTTTATTCCATTTTTTGAAAATTTTCGTTGGTATTTTATAATATTATAATATGTATATTTTTAATAGATGATCAAGGTCAGTATAGTTAGTATAGGTGTATATAGCCAGGGGTAAACCACGAATTAGGCCCTGGGCTAACTCACCACACCATGCTATTATCTGGTCAAAATGCTAGTATATCACATGGTTTACCTTCATTCGCCTAAACAAACATTGAAATAGCGCCTATTTTACTGAGGTTGATCTATGCTTTGTATTTGTGTTCCTAAGTTAAAAATAAAATAAACGGAGCGCCTAAACAAAAGAGTAAGTTCTAATTCTAAAAATCATAATGCTATTATCAATCGATCAGGCGTCACCTCATATTTATTTTAGTTATTTTATTTAAAAACTTTATTGTTCTAACCAATAAAAAGGTTACAAAGGGCGGACTTAATGCCAGTTAGCATTGTTTGCCAGTCAATCCATGGCGTGGTGAGAAATTAGTGGCAGGTGACTTAAGTAACTAAATACAATAAATTTATATAGATATAACACTTATAAATCATAATCATACATTTCAAAACAAAACGCGCAGAAATACACCAGTAAAGGAGGTAATGGTACCAGTGTACGAAGTATTTCCGTTACCGTACCACAGCCTAACAATAGTCCGAAGCTGAACATAGGCCTCCCCTATAATTTACCTCGAATGTGGACATTTTGTCATAGTTGCCACGCTCAGCAGGCGAATTAGAAACCGCAGTTTTTCATTTTGTCATAGTTACCACGCTCAGCAGGCGAATTAGAAACCGCAGTTTTTCATTTTGTCATAGTTGCCACGCTCAGCAGGCGAATTAGAAACCGCAGTTTTTCATTTTGTCATAGTTACCACGCTCAGCAGGCGAATTAGAAACCGCAGTTTTTCATTTTGTCATAGTTGCCACGCTCAGCAGGCGAATTAGAAACCGCAGTTTTTCATTTTGTCATAGTTGCCACGCTCAGCAGGCGAATTAGAAACCGCAGTTTTTCATTTTGTCATAGTTGCCACGCTCAGCAGGCGAATTAGAAACCGTAGTTTTTCATTTTGTCATAGTTGCCACGCTCAGCAGGCGAATTAGAAACCGCAGTTTTTCATTTTGTCATAGTTACCACGCTCAGCAGGCGAATTAGAAACCGCAGTTTTATATTTTGTCATAGTTGCCACTTTCAACAGGTGAATTAGAAACCGAAGTTTTTAATTTTGTCATAGTTGCCACTCTCAACAGGTGAATTAGATACCGCAGTTTTTCATTTTGTCAAAGTTGACACGTTCAGCAGGCGAATTAGACACCCCAGTTTTTCATTTTGTCATAGTTGACACGTTCAACAGGTGAATTAGAAACCGCAGTTTTTCATTTTGTCACAGTTGACACGTTCAGCAGGCGAATTAGACACCGCAGTTTTTAATTTTGTCATAGTTACCACGCTCAGCAGGCGAATTAGAAACCGCAGTTTTATATTTTGTCATAGTTGCCACTTTCAACAGGTGAATTAGAAACCGAAGTTTTTAATTTTGTCATAGTTGCCACTCTCAGCAGGTGAATTAGATACCGCAGTTTTTCATTTTGTCAAAGTTGACACGTTCAGCAGGCGAATTAGACACCCCAGTTTTTCATTTTGTCATAGTTGACACGTTCAACAGGTGAATTAGAAACCGCAGTTTTTCATTTTGTCACAGTTGACACGTTCAGCAGGCGAATTAGACACCGCAGTTTTTAATTTTGCCATAGTTGACACGTTCAGCAGGCGAATTAGAAACCGCAGTTTTTCATTTTGTCATAGTTGCCACGCTCAGCAGGTGAATTAGACAGCGCAGTCTTTCATTTTGTAACTTCCTCATTCATTCTTTCTATGTGACTAAACCACAGACAAACTATTTTCTTAATCCTGGTTACAAATCTTCTTGCAAATCACATTCTTCTCTTATAACATAATTTCTGACCTTACTTTACGTACCTTTATCCTCAACTCATCATCTTTTCATCAAGTTCAAAAGTAGTTTACAAAACAGTAAAGATCCGCCCTGACTTCGCACGGGTGATTTTTGGATCTCGACAACAGCGCTACCTACCGAGTCCAATTGTAAATCTAAACCATACCCGAATCAACTTAATCACAACCATAAAATTTCATCAAAATCGGTCGAGCCGAGAAGAATTATATTTATAAAGATAAAGATTTTTATTTTTACTACATACTTACACACACGTGTTTTATACGTGGTAGAACCATGCTGCAGCTATATTAGTAGTATAGTTGTAGCACGAATGGGTCGGCTCGACCTGGGAAGAACTAAGCTCTCACAGAATACGAGCGTTAAATAGCAGCTTAACACTGCCGTGTTTCGTATGGTGAGTGTAGACAACCGGGAACCCTTTTTACTGGAAAAGAGGCATTCCATCTTAGTACTCGCGGGTGACAACGCATCTGTACTTTGATTCGCAAACGAGGATAGATGTAGATGTCTATGGGCCACAGCAACCACTTACCATCAGGTGGACTGTGTGCTCGTTTGTCACCATATCCTATTAAAAAAAAACACAACTTAATATAATATTATTCATGTTTAAGTATTTCCTTTTTCTTTCTTTATAGGCCTACAAATGTCATAGCTAGCTGATCATGCGCCTCTCCCGTTGTATGGAAAATTGGCGCTTGGCAGATGGATTGACGATAGCACTACCAGACTTCTAGCAGCATTGACGTTGCTGCCTTTCGTCTAAGCATCGTAATTAGGTACAGCTGCCTCTCATTCCGACCAAGCTCTAAATGAGATACCCCTGAGATGTAAGGTTGCCAAAGTACTTAAGCACGTAGCATCCCACACTAGGGCTTTACCTCTCTCTCAAGGGCCAAAGTTCTACCGTCAGGTCTACCATCGTTTTTACACATTTCACAAGGTTCTTACACCGAGGAAACATTTATAGAGACAGGAGCTCTTCAAGTTAACCGTGACGGGACAATCTATCAGCACTTTTTTTTTAATATGAAACTCCGTGGAGCCCAAACTCGTCGACGCCTCTACCAAAATAGCACTGATGAGTCAAGTAATCTTTCGAGAAAACTTAACGGTAAAGTAGATAGGTAGATTTATAATCTAAACTCATTTAACTTCAATCAACCGCATAAATATGATCATGCATATTCTAATATTTCCTGTCGTGATTACTTACGTCAGGCTAACGATACTAATTAGATATGGTTGACAGTGCATATAAAAGGAATTAAACTTAATTACTTACAGTAAGTTTTAACTGTGTGTGGTAGTAATAGAAGGGGCAAGGTCTTTGGGAAATAGCTATAAGTTACTAAGCAACTATGAAGCAAGCTTTGTATAAAAGATTTATTTTCATAATAGAACCCATGACGAGTCTCTGTAACAATGATAGCCACATATAACTCAAAGGGTTAAAATGTTTAAAAATATTGTTTCCTCAGATTCGACAATTTAGCAAGAAAGGACTTTGAACACTTTTCTCTTGTTGTTTTGGCACCCCAAAACTAGATAATATGTATTTGCCTGTATTACATACTTAATAACACATATCAGATATTTTCATCTCTTTCTCTTATACATCGTATGATTCACTTTTATAATACGTTATATTATTTAATATATAAAAAGAAACAAAATATTAAAACAGACAATTTAACAATTTTTTGACTATAAATTAATTACTTGTAGCACTTATCTTGCACTCTATTAAATGATAGTTATATACGTGGGTGGTCTGAAAAGTTTCCGATCTAACAAAGATACAAAACATTTTTTCTTAAAATTTATTTTTATTTTTGTACATAGTCTCCTTGTACCTCTACACACTTCTCCCACGATGCTCCCATCTGTCTAACATAGTGATTCCCAACCAGTGGTCCGCAAGAGCATAAATATGTTCCGCGATAAATTTAAATATTTAACCTATCTAGTTGTTTTAAATAACACATTTATTATTTTCTCCTCACGTACCCGCGTGCAACACCGCGCGTCACGTTAGTAAGTACAGCCTACTAGGTTTTACATTAAATACACAAATAATACTGTTAACGAAAACTTCTTTTCAGTTTATTATATAATTATGATAAAAGTTGTGATTATAATTTATTGTTAGATTAACACATTTTTCTCTTTCACTGGTCCCTGCTAACTACAAAAAAATTAATGTGGTCCCAAATCAAAAAAGGTTGGGAAACCCTGCTCTAATCCGTCCAAATAGTACTCGGCGTTTTTCCCTGCAAAATAATTGTTCACGTAGGTAATTGCCTCCTCATTTGACGAAAATCTCTGTCCTCCGAGTGAAATTTTTAGACAAGTGAAATAAAACAAGTCTCTTGGGGCTAGATCTGATGAGTAAGGCGGATGGTCAAGCAGTTCAAACCGTAATTTGTGGATTTTCGCCATGGCAACCGCTGAGGTGTGAGACGGCGAGTTGTCATGGTGAAACAAGATTTTTTTTCTGCAAATGTGGCCGTTTTTTCATAATTTCTGCCTTCAGTTTATCAAGTAATGATGCGTAGTATGCTGCTATAATGTTTTTTTCTTTTTGAAGATAATCGATTAAGATAACTCCATGACTATTCCAAAAACAGTCAAAAAACACCACTGAAAAAACAGTTTTTGCTTTTTTTGGAGCCGGTTCCCCCTTTGCAGTCCACTGTTTTGACTGTATTTTTGTTTAAGACGTATAATGGTGTATCCAAGTTTCATCTACAGTAATTAATCGGTGCCAAAACTCGAATTTATTACGTCCAAACTGCGCCAACAGAGCGGTGGAAATGTTCATTCGAACACGTTTTTGTGTTCATGTCTAACGTGAGCAAGCGTGGCACCCAACGCGCCGACAGCTTTCTCATGCCTAAATCTTGATTTAATATGTGACAAAAACGTTCTTTGGACATTTCCATAGCCTCCACTATCTCTTTTAGTTTAATTCGGCGGTCGTCTAGCATCGTTTGGTGGATTTTAGCCATGTTATCGTCAATAGTTGCAGTTTTTGGACGTCCCGAACGTGCATCGTGTCCCAAGCTCTCACGGCCACGTTTAAATTCAGCTTCCCAAAACTCACTGTGGTAAATGATGGTGCAGAGTTCCCATACACAGAGTCTAACTCATCTTTGATTTGTGTAAAACAAAAATTTTATGACAGCTCGATACTGAATTTTATACATTTTCACAAAAACACTCACATCGACTCACTCAAACGGCTGTCAAATAAATATACATATATAATTAATATATAAATAAATATATAATTTTGGTGCGTAACTGTCAAAAGATGCACAACTACATTCTCTAGCTTTTATTGACGAGTGCTGCTACCTTCACGTTGAGGTCGGAAACTGGTAGAATAATATATTTTTGGGAATGAGGGTAAAAATAAAAGTAAATACGAACAAATTAAGGTAGAAGTAGAATCTCTCACCCGTTTCAGCAGTACAAAGTATCGCGCAGGCGACTAAAAGGCATCAGTCGGTAGTTCTACGAGTCTCACTGTCGTCACTGTGCCCGTTGAGGTATTCTGCTAATGTAGGCAAGGAAGATCGTGTTGCTGAGAGGCTGCCCTATGTTACTGCCCTATGTGATAGATCAGTAGAGTCTATCTCTACGGTGACTAACCGCTAATCTATATCACCTGAGGATGCCTCGTGTAGAGGCGAAACACGTGTCGTAATGTCGTCAGTAGCGTGTTTGCCTAGTGTAGTGGTGTTGGGACTAGCGGTGCTGGGATTAGTGGTGACGGGGATAGTGCACGCAATTGAGGGAGGGCGGGAGGTGCTCTTCATACTAGGTAAGACACATCATTTTATTTTATAACGCGGATATTTCCGAAGTAAATTTTTTTAAAAGCGTTTAAATTTTGAGAATAATTTTGAGGATAATTTCTAAGATAATAACTAAGTTCTTACAATATTATAATAATTTTACTATTAAATACATTAAATCCGTATTACTAACAGCTAGGTTTATTAACTGAAAAGTTGTCTTATAAAAGAACAAAACTTAAGAGACAAAGCATGTTTTTATTTTCTTGTGCCTTTGGTTTGATAGATGTAGGTATTAACACTTTTAAAGTAGTTAAGTTTTCAATACTTATTTAAACCATTCATTTATTCGTTACAGCCTATCAAGTTCACTGACATCGGCCCACTGCATATAGGCCAGAGTTACCAACTCGAATTTTTCCAAATCCGTAGATCAGTATAAAAATTTCCGTTTAATTCCGTAGATGCTCTTATTGTAACTTCAATTGTAGCATAACATCTAATCAAGCTGCACATATGCAATAATTTACACTTAAATAATTGTAAATAGTTATACTAAAAAAATTACTTCGATTATTAAAATTTTCGATTGTCGGTTGTAAAAATTTAATTGCAAAGTTCAAAAAAAAAATTTGAAACTACATAAACGTTTGTGGCCTTGAACATCGGGCAAAGGAATATACCTTTAGTAGAGCCGATGCGCTCCTTCGACTGATGTACTAGATTTTTAAGAAAAGTTTTAAAAAAAGTTTAAGAGTATTGTGAAATGAAACTAGTTTTTTTACAAACTTTATTGCGTTTGATTTATTTATTTTACTAGTATATTGTCGACGATTGAAGTACAGACGGAATGACACTGGCAAATTATTCCACTCCTTTACTGTACAGATATAACTATTATGATTCACTGTTGTCTTGAAGACACTTAAGGACTAAGATATAATACCTCGTTTCTAGTAAAAAGGGTCTCCGGTTCTCTACACTCACCATACGAAACACAGCAGCATTAAGCTGCTATTTTACGCTGGCATTCGGTGAAAGCATGGTACTTCTCCTGTCGAGCAGACTCATTCGTGCTACAATTGTAATATAGCTGCAGCATAACTCTACCACATGTACGAATAAACTAACCTCTTCTGTATGAAGTAGTAGTTCATATTAATTAACAATTTAAAGATATGAGTACAGTTAATTGACAACCAATATGTAAATATTCAATTTACTACATGGAACCTTCTCTGACGGAGTCCCTTTGGGTAGATACCAACCTCTTCCACTCGCCATCGTAATGGGAGTGGCAAGATGAGATGGTGGTCATCGTGGGGGAGCTGGACCGAGCCGTTTGCCGCTTAAGAGCCCGGAACACTATACTGGGGCCCGACGGTATGCCGGGTTGGACTCTAGTGCTAAGTCTGACTGCACTGAGGGTCAGGCTTGGGCAGCTATTTACCGGCTGTGCGAATTTACCCAAAACATGGAAAGTGGCAAGTTTGTTCCTCTTGAATAAGGAAGTCTGGGCCACCGATTCTTCCTCTGCATGCCGCCTCATATGCCTATTGGCAAATTTTTCGAGAGGATAGTTTCCACTCGGCTCAAAGGGCATCTGTCTGGCAGTCTCTATTTGGCCGATAGCCAGTTTGGATTCCGACGGGACCATTCCACAGTAGATGCCATCATGCGTGTCCGCACCCTGTCGGAACAAGCAGTATCCCACGTTGCTGTGGCGTTGGCGATAAGTCTCGATTTCGTCAATGCCTATTCTCTACCTTCCTACCAAACAGAAGGGCACTGGTGATGATACTTTAGTGGTTGCCAGCAGGAGTATCTTGGAGAGGCCCTTCCTGGCCCTCTCCCTGCTCCTCCTCTCCTCGCCGAGATTGGGGCGTAAATGCTCGTTACCAAAACCCACGATTTGGTATTAAAAATAGCGCCTCATAAGACCAAGGCTCGAGATAAATTACGACGCGGCAGGGAACCCCCGACTTGTGCGTCCGCGTGGGTGGGGTTGCAATCAAAGTGGGGCGGTACATGAAGTACCTAGGCCTCCTGGACTGTCTTTGGGGTTTCAAAGAACAATTCGAGCACCTAGCCCGGGTGCTTCGGTGATTATTTGTGTAAGATCGGACGCGATGCGACGTCTAACTGCTTCCACTGTGGTGGGCAGGTCCGGGACTCTGCATCCCATACGCTGGCAACATATCCAGCGTGCCTGGACCTGTGACCTGGTGAAAAGGATCGATCAGAACCTCTTCCTAGTAGTCGCCTTCTGTGAATCCGTTGTATTCTTGAAGGAGGCTGCTGAGCGATGTCGGGAAAGAACAGATTCCGCTCAGAGACGATGTCGCCAAGCGTTCGTCACGGTCCTCCCCTTAACGATGGTGTTTCCTTACCAGAAACGTGGCCTCTAGAGCTACGGGCGCTCGGGACGGGAGCCTCGAAGGGTAGCAATGTAACCCCTGAAGAGGATGGTGACCGGTGCTGGAGGCAGTTAGGGCTACCCCGTCATTGACGTTGCTGCCTTTCGTCTAAGCATCGTAATTAGGTACAGCTGCCTCTCATTCCGACCAAGCTCTAAATGAGATACCCCTGAGATGTAAGGTTGCCAAAGTACTTAAGCACGTAGCATCCCACACTAGGGCTTTACCTCTCTCTCAAGGGCCAAAGTTCTACCGTCAGGTCTACCATCGTTTTTACACATTTCACAAGGTTCTTACACCGAGGAAACATTTATAGAGACAGGAGCTCTTCAAGTTAACCGTGACGGGACAATCTATCAGCACTTTTTTTTTAATATGAAACTCCGTGGAGCCCAAACTCGTCGACGCCTCTACCAAAATAGCACTGATGAGTCAAGTAATCTTTCGAGAAAACTTAACGGTAAAGTAGATAGGTAGATTTATAATCTAAACTCATTTAACTTCAATCAACCGCATAAATATGATCATGCATATTCTAATATTTCCTGTCGTGATTACTTACGTCAGGCTAACGATACTAATTAGATATGGTTGACAGTGCATATAAAAGGAATTAAACTTAATTACTTACAGTAAGTTTTAACTGTGTGTGGTAGTAATAGAAGGGGCAAGGTCTTTGGGAAATAGCTATAAGTTACTAAGCAACTATGAAGCAAGCTTTGTATAAAAGATTTATTTTCATAATAGAACCCATGACGAGTCTCTGTAACAATGATAGCCACATATAACTCAAAGGGTTAAAATGTTTAAAAATATTGTTTCCTCAGATTCGACAATTTAGCAAGAAAGGACTTTGAACACTTTTCTCTTGTTGTTTTGGCACCCCAAAACTAGATAATATGTATTTGCCTGTATTACATACTTAATAACACATATCAGATATTTTCATCTCTTTCTCTTATACATCGTATGATTCACTTTTATAATACGTTATATTATTTAATATATAAAAAGAAACAAAATATTAAAACAGACAATTTAACAATTTTTTGACTATAAATTAATTACTTGTAGCACTTATCTTGCACTCTATTAAATGATAGTTATATACGTGGGTGGTCTGAAAAGTTTCCGATCTAACAAAGATACAAAACATTTTTTCTTAAAATTTATTTTTATTTTTGTACATAGTCTCCTTGTACCTCTACACACTTCTCCCAGCGATGCTCCCATCTGTCTAACATAGTGATTCCCAACCAGTGGTCCGCAAGAGCATAAATATGTTCCGCGATAAATTTAAATATTTAACCTATCTAGTTGTTTTAAATAACACATTTATTATTTTCTCCTCACGTACCCGCGTGCAACACCGCGCGTCACGTTAGTAAGTACAGCCTACTAGGTTTTACATTAAATACACAAATAATACTGTTAACGAAAACTTCTTTTCAGTTTATTATATAATTATGATAAAAGTTGTGATTATAATTTATTGTTAGATTAACACATTTTTCTCTTTCACTGGTCCCTGCTAACTACAAAAAAATTAATGTGGTCCCAAATCAAAAAAGGTTGGGAAACCCTGCTCTAATCCGTCCAAATAGTACTCGGCGTTTTTCCCTGCAAAATAATTGTTCACGTAGGTAATTGCCTCCTCATTTGACGAAAATCTCTGTCCTCCGAGTGAAATTTTTAGACAAGTGAAATAAAACAAGTCTCTTGGGGCTAGATCTGATGAGTAAGGCGGATGGTCAAGCAGTTCAAACCGTAATTTGTGGATTTTCGCCATGGCAACCGCTGAGGTGTGAGACGGCGAGTTGTCATGGTGAAACAAGATTTTTTTTCTGCAAATGTGGCCGTTTTTTCATAATTTCTGCCTTCAGTTTATCAAGTAATGATGCGTAGTATGCTGCTATAATGTTTTTTTCTTTTTGAAGATAATCGATTAAGATAACTCCATGACTATTCCAAAAACAGTCAAAAAACACCACTGAAAAAACAGTTTTTGCTTTTTTTGGAGCCGGTTCCCCCTTTGCAGTCCACTGTTTTGACTGTATTTTTGTTTAAGACGTATAATGGTGTATCCAAGTTTCATCTACAGTAATTAATCGGTGCCAAAACTCGAATTTATTACGTCCAAACTGCGCCAACAGAGCGGTGGAAATGTTCATTCGAACACGTTTTTGTGTTCATGTCTAACGTGAGCAAGCGTGGCACCCAACGCGCCGACAGCTTTCTCATGCCTAAATCTTGATTTAATATGTGACAAAAACGTTCTTTGGACATTTCCATAGCCTCCACTATCTCTTTTAGTTTAATTCGGCGGTCGTCTAGCATCGTTTGGTGGATTTTAGCCATGTTATCGTCAATAGTTGCAGTTTTTGGACGTCCCGAACGTGCATCGTGTCCCAAGCTCTCACGGCCACGTTTAAATTCAGCTTCCCAAAACTCACTGTGGTAAATGATGGTGCAGAGTTCCCATACACAGAGTCTAACTCATCTTTGATTTGTGTAAAACAAAAATTTTATGACAGCTCGATACTGAATTTTATACATTTTCACAAAAACACTCACATCGACTCACTCAAACGGATGTCAAATAAATATACATATATAATTAATATATAAATAAATATATAATTTTGGTGCGTAACTGTCAAAAGATGCACAACTACATTCTCTAGCTTTTATTGACGAGTGCTGCTACCTTCACGTTGAGGTCGGAAACTGGTAGAATAATATATTTTTGGGAATGAGGGTAAAAATAAAAGTAAATACGAACAAATTAAGGTAGAAGTAGAATCTCTCACCCGTTTCAGCAGTACAAAGTATCGCGCAGGCGACTAAAAGGCATCAGTCGGTAGTTCTACGAGTCTCACTGTCGTCACTGTGCCCGTTGAGGTATTCTGCTAATGTAGGCAAGGAAGATCGTGTTGCTGAGAGGCTGCCCTATGTTACTGCCCTATGTGATAGATCAGTAGAGTCTATCTCTACGGTGACTAACCGCTAATCTATATCACCTGAGGATGCCTCGTGTAGAGGCGAAACACGTGTCGTAATGTCGTCAGTAGCGTGTTTGCCTAGTGTAGTGGTGTTGGGACTAGCGGTGCTGGGATTAGTGGTGACGGGGATAGTGCACGCAATTGAGGGAGGGCGGGAGGTGCTCTTCATACTAGGTAAGACACATCATTTTATTTTATAACGCGGATATTTCCGAAGTAAATTTTTTTAAAAGCGTTTAAATTTTGAGAATAATTTTGAGGATAATTTCTAAGATAATAACTAAGTTCTTACAATATTATAATAATTTTACTATTAAATACATTAAATCCGTATTACTAACAGCTAGGTTTATTAACTGAAAAGTTGTCTTATAAAAGAACAAAACTTAAGAGACAAAGCATGTTTTTATTTTCTTGTGCCTTTGGTTTGATAGATGTAGGTATTAACACTTTTAAAGTAGTTAAGTTTTCAATACTTATTTAAACCATTCATTTATTCGTTACAGCCTATCAAGTTCACTGACATCGGCCCACTGCATATAGGCCAGAGTTACCAACTCGAATTTTTCCAAATCCGTAGATCAGTATAAAAATTTCCGTTTAATTCCGTAGATGCTCTTATTGTAACTTCAATTGTAGCATAACATCTAATCAAGCTGCACATATGCAATAATTTACACTTAAATAATTGTAAATAGTTATACTAAAAAAATTACTTCGATTATTAAAATTTTCGATTGTCGGTTGTAAAAATTTAATTGCAAAGTTCAAAAAAAAAATTTGAAACTACATAAACGTTTGTGGCCTTGAACATCGGGCAAAGGAATATACCTTTAGTAGAGCCGATGCGCTCCTTCGACTGATGTACTAGATTTTTAAGAAAAGTTTTAAAAAAAGTTTAAGAGTATTGTGAAATGAAACTAGTTTTTTTACAAACTTTATTGCGTTTGATTTATTTATTTTACTAGTATATTGTCGACGATTGAAGTACAGACGGAATGACGCTGGCAAATTATTCCACTCCTTTACTGTACAGATATAACTATTATGATTCACTGTTGTCTTGAAGACACTTAAGGACTAAGATATAATACCTCGTTTCTAGTAAAAAGGGTCTCCGGTTCTCTACACTCACCATACGAAACACAGCAGCATTAAGCTGCTATTTTACGCTGGCATTCGGTGAAAGCATGGTACTTCTCCTGTCGAGCAGACTCATTCGTGCTACAATTGTAATATAGCTGCAGCATAACTCTACCACATGTACGAATAAACTAACCTCTTCTGTATGAAGTAGTAGTTCATATTAATTAACAATTTAAAGATATGAGTACAGTTAATTGACAACCAATATGTAAATATTCAATTTACTACATGGAACCTTCTCTGACGGAGTCCCTTTGGGTAGATACCAACCTCTTCCACTCGCCATCGTAATGGGAGTGGCAAGATGAGATGGTGGTCATCGTGGGGGAGCTGGACCGAGCCGTTTGCCGCTTAAGATCCCGGAACACTATACTGGGGCCCGACGGTATGCCGGGTTGGACTCTAGTGCTAAGTCTGACTGCACTGAGGGTCAGGCTTGGGCAGCTATTTACCGGCTGTGCGAATTTACCCAAAACATGGAAAGTGGCAAGTTTGTTCCTCTTGAATAAGGAAGTCTGGGCCACCGATTCTTCCTCTGCATGCCGCCTCATATGCCTATTGGCAAATTTTTCGAGAGGATAGTTTCCACTCGGCTCAAAGGGCATCTGTCTGGCAGTCTCTATTTGGCCGATAGCCAGTTTGGATTCCGACGGGACCATTCCACAGTAGATGCCATCATGCGTGTCCGCACCCTGTCGGAACAAGCAGTATCCCACGTTGCTGTGGCGTTGGCGATAAGTCTCGATTTCGTCAATGCCTATTCTCTACCTTCCTACCAAACAGAAGGGCACTGGTGATGATACTTTAGTGGTTGCCAGCAGGAGTATCTTGGAGAGGCCCTTCCTGGCCCTCTCCCTGCTCCTCCTCTCCTCGCCGAGATTGGGGCGTAAATGCTCGTTACCAAAACCCACGATTTGGTATTAAAAATAGCGCCTCATAAGACCAAGGCTCGAGATAAATTACGACGCGGCAGGGAACCCCCGACTTGTGCGTCCGCGTGGGTGGGGTTGCAATCAAAGTGGGGCGGTACATGAAGTACCTAGGCCTCCTGGACTGTCTTTGGGGTTTCAAAGAACAATTCGAGCACCTAGCCCGGGTGCTTCGGTGATTATTTGTGTAAGATCGGACGCGATGCGACGTCTAACTGCTTCCACTGTGGTGGGCAGGTCCGGGACTCTGCATCCCATACGCTGGCAACATATCCAGCGTGCCTGGACCTGTGACCTGGTGAAAAGGATCGATCAGAACCTCTTCCTAGTAGTCGCCTTCTGTGAATCCGTTGTATTCTTGAAGGAGGCTGCTGAGCGATGTCGGGAAAGAACAGATTCCGCTCAGAGACGATGTCGCCAAGCGTTCGTCACGGTCCTCCCCTTAACGATGGTGTTTCCTTACCAGAAACGTGGCCTCTAGAGCTACGGGCGCTCGGGACGGGAGCCTCGAAGGGTAGCAATGTAACCCCTGAAGAGGATGGTGACCGGTGCTGGAGGCAGTTAGGGCTACCCCGTGATTTTTGCTTGAAGGGTCAAGAGAGCCAGTATAATTACAGGCATGATTATTTTTATCCTCAGAGTCAACAACACATCAGTAGTGTCCTTTGCTTCAAGTTGGCTACAGGTGTCCACTGCAGTAGCACTTAGCATCAGATAGGCTGTTCGTTTGTCACTTTAGTTTTATAGAAAAAAATTAAACCGAAAACAGTAGGTATTTATGCATTACTAAACTCAAGTTCTGGCTGATATTAGAACATATGTAGATGTATCACGATTCAATTCGGCACTTAGACCTTACCTAAGGAAAACCCATGTAGACGTCGTATAATCATTGGCATGTATAGCGGGAGGGCCGGGTAAACCGCGCCCATCCCAGAATTGCCGTTGATTACCCCAGGATTTTGGGTTACTAACTCAAAATTAGAATTAAGTATCAAAAAGGTTTATCAATTAGTTTATTCAAATAATGTTGTAATCAAAATTTTTTTGTTAATTGTTTTACGAACAATATTTTTGCTTAATTTTTTTAAAATATATATATTATGTTTTGTAATGATCTATTTCCGTGTAGTGGCAGTGTAAGAATATCCATTACCTCATATTATCCCGTGGGTGTAGTAATAGGCGACAGAGGGAAACAAACCAGGAGATGGGCAGCAGCGTCTTCCTAATGACGACTAAAAATAAAATACTGCGGTTACCTAGCCTGCCGGTTGCCTAGCGTGGCAACTATGGCAAATATCCCCCATACGAGACCTAAATATATGTGGGTTAGGTAGGTTCAGCTGTTGACTTTAATATTTTGTAACGGTAACGGTACACTTCAAAGTGAATTTAACTGTTTTGCGCGCATGGCTTCGGCTTCGTCGGCCATAGCTTTTCAGGGGACAAGGCCATCTGGAAATACCACTAGATACCTTAATGCATACAATAGCCGTTAATATGTTCACATTGCTATATTAGACCTCACTACCTTACCACTTTAATATATGGTAGTGAAAGTTGGTAGAAGAAGCATGAAAATAAATTTAACGTTGTAGAAATGCGGTCATTAAGAAGTATGTTCATCATCCTCTTAGCTTAGTGGCAGAAATTGGTAAAAGGTTGGTGCTAACAATGATGTAGCATATCGGGGGCAAGTGCTGATGCTTAACGGGTGTAATTCTATCGAAAGCATACTACCTCTAATCTTACCGAATGTACATTATATCTAATAAAGTTATTGCAGCTCTAGTATTTAAATGACCTACAAATGATTGTATCGGGTCTTTGCGTTTGTCCATATGCAATTCTTCCACGATGCAGGAGAAATTCCACTGTTGGGTATTTTTTTTAAAGATGTAGGACGTGCGAGTATTGCTATCGAATCATAATACATGTAATATTCGATTTTTGACAGTCTAGATTCCGCATAGAAACATATTTTATCTTCAAACGAATTTTATACCTGAAACCCAATAATGGTGTTCTATTGTCCCGCTTTTAAAATATGCGATGTGGCTACTCTTCTTGCGATACAGCTCTGTAAATATATCGTACAAAGCGTTATCGTTGTTTTTATTCGCTCAGTGAGGTCAATTTGTCAATATTTTTCGAGTTCTCAATTAATGACCAGGATTTGAGCAAACACTCGCCATACTTAATGAAGATACATTAATTGATAACTATATTCTTTGGTCGCTGTGTGATGGAACAAATTATTCTATTCATCGAGGAGTAAGTATAGACGGCGGTATAATGCCGTTTATTGCATGCCGTGGTTAGCAAGCAAATCGAGCTCAATAATAACTCGAAAATATAAAAAAAATTACTTAATATGCACCAAACTGGTCTCCACTCAGCTTTAAGTCATGAATTGATAAGCTCGCATCTGTAGCCTACTTTGTTCGTAGTTGCTTGCAAATGGCTGTTGTAGCCACTAACCTTCAGTTGGATAGTATCTTCATTTGTCAGTTCGAAAAATCTAAAAACCGTGAAAGAATCTGCATTCCTGTGAAATAAAGGTATTTCAGGGACAAATGGACTTCGCCAACAATCATTGTAGCAGCGTGGCGATCTTTTTCCTGCTTTAAAACGCTCCCAGAAAGGAGGAAAAGGTCTGTTCCAAGTCTTGGAAGATGTATGCTGTTACGGTTACTTTTTGGAATATGTATGATGTCTTGTAAAAGACACCAACATAACATTTTACATACATACTTACATACATAAACTCTCACGTCTGCTACCCAGAGGACTAGGCAGAGACCACGGGCTTCCATTTGGCACAATCATGACACACCTCTCTCGCGTCTTTCACGTTCATATACGTAGGTATGTATACACGCTTGTCGGTTTAGGATACTCTTAATTTGGCCAATTTTCAATTTATTCGCCAATTTGATTGATCAGCTTCCGTGTAGGACGTCTGCGCAAGGTTGCTGTTAGAAACTGGATGCGTGTAGCTGAAGATCGGGCTAAGTGGCACGCCTTGGAGGAGGCTTATGCATGTACAGCAGTGGACTGCCGCAGACTGATGGTGATGTGAAAGTGTGTCCTTTGCCGTCTCTGGTACTCATCTCTGGAGCTTAAGTTTACTTTCTTCGTTTATTCTTTCTACTAGTCCCAGCGACTGAAGCATTCCTTTCTTAATCGTAGTCACAACATCTTCTGGCAAACCACACTTTTCTCTTACCACACTATTTTTCACCCTATTCACTATTCAGAGTCAGCCCTAACACACCTGTAGTCACAACATCTTCTGGCAAACCACACTTTTCTCTTACCACACTGTTTTTCACCCTATGCACTATTCAGAGTCAGTCCTAACACACCTATAACCGTCTTTAATTAGAACTAGTTCAAGTAGCCATTGATTTCAGCAGCCACTTGTGGACTCCGTCAAGTTATTCTAATTTCTGACCCCTTTTGCTTAAAATTTGGCGGGCATGGGCTGCAGTAGGCATTTTGATTGTATATACATTATTAAATCATTTTTCACTCCAACATTATAAAAATATCAAACTATAATAGTTTTTAAATCATTATGTACTTATATAGATTAAGATCATGTTTCAAATTATTAGGACAGTCTTATCTAGAAACTATTAGATGGAGAGCCCATTTGTGAGGTAATTGTTAATGTGTATGTATCTGACGAGCCCACATTTGCTTGCAGTTCGGGTTTAAAAAAACCAGAGATTCTTTTATGTAAGTAAAGACTTGGAATAGATTTAAAAGTACACAATGTTCTAATTACTACATATATTTATTTAGTGCTAAAGTTTGACCATCTTTTAAATATAGGTGTAGGGATATAACGTAGGATAAAACGTAGAACTGCCATAAATCTTGGACATTTGGAATAGAAATAAGATATTAAGGATAATAAAAAAACTCGTATAATTTATATATTGTTAGAAATTATTCCACTTCTGATGTTAGAAATTATGCTCAAAATTATTTCAATAAAAGAATATTATTTATTGAAAATTTAATATACACATTTGGTATATAGGCGGACTTAATGCCTAAGGCATTCTCTACCAGTCTACCTTGGGATGATGCAGAGATAAAATGAAGTAGGTGTAATAAAAAGTTTACTACAACTTTAGATCCTATTCTAGAGGTGGAGGAGTCTCAATCTACGTTCATAATAATTTAAAACATTATTTTGTAGAAAGTAAATGTGAAGAAGATAATCACTATCTATGGATACACTTAAAAAGATTTTCACTGGATATCGGAGCCATTTACAAACCAGAAAGAACAAACGCTAGTAACTTTTTTGAAACATTTACACAAATAGTTCAGAGCCACAAACGAGCAATAATTTTTGGTGATTTCAATTTTGATCTACTCAAAAAGGGACGCTTAGTTGAAGACTACAAAAATGTCATAAAGGAAAATGGATTCACCATATTAAATAAAATAAATGCGACATATTGTACACGCGAAACATCAACCACTAAAACTATATTAGATCATGTCAGCTCTAATCTAAAAGAACACGACTTTCATATGGCAATAATAGAATCCGCATTATCAGACCATAAACAAATATATTTTGAAGTAAAACAATACAAGCCCAAAGCTACGAAAAAAATTAAATATGAAGCTATAAATTACCAAAACCTCTACTGCGACATGATGAATATGAAATACACCAATGATCAATATATAACACTTGAAGAATCTATCCAATTAGCTATAAAAAGAAACAAAGTAATGAAAACCAAAATTATGAACCCTCCTCAAAAGGACTGGATAAATAAGGATATATTAGAGAAAATTGACAGACGAAATGAGCTATGGAAGAGTTTTAAGCAAAATCCGGGAAACTTAGAAATTGAAAAAAAAATTCAAGAAAGAAAGAAATGAAACCTTCGAACTTATTCAAACTACAAAAAATGAATACTACAATAAAATCTTTAAAACTTGTATTGGTAAGTCTTCCAAAATGTGGCAACTTATAAATAACTTATCAAACAACAAAACAAAAGACAATTTTGCACCCACTCGTCTATTAACTGCTGAAGGCACTATTACGGACCCGCAAAACATCTGCGAAAAATTTAATGAATATTTCGCAAATATAGGTATTATTCTGGCAAAGGAATTTCCATCTCAGTATCATCAAAAATATTTACATACAATGCAAAATAGACCAAATAAATTTATTAAAATATTTAATCAATTTGAATTAACTACAGTTGAGGAAGTTAAAAAAATCATAGATAATCTCAAATTAAACAGTAGTACAGGTGTTGACGGGATCAGCTCTAAAACTATTAAATATATAAGAGACCCTTTATCTTTTTGCTTAACAAATTGCATTAATAGATGTATTCAGGAAGGCTATTTCCCTGACTCACTGAAGCTTGCCAAAGTCACTCCAGTCTATAAATCGGGACCTAAGCATGAGCCAGGCAACTACAGACCAATATCAGTACTTCCTACTATATCAAAAGTTTTTGAGAAAATTTTACATAAGCGTCTTAGTGACTATTTAATCTTAAACAAACACCTCTCTGAGCATCAGTATGGCTTCAGGTCAAAATCAAACACCCTTTCAGCATCAATTGATCTCATTACAAAACTTAAAACCAGTATAGACCAAAAACATATAGCCCTTGGAGTTTTTATTGATCTAAAGAAGGCATTTGATACAGTAAGCCATGAAATTCTTCTATGTAAGCTTTCTGCGCTCGGTATAGCTGGATTAGCACTAGAAATGATAAAGTCGTATCTGACTAACCGTTTTCAAGTAGTTAAAATAGATAAACATGTTAGCAACCCTAAGCCTGTTCAATACGGTGTTCCCCAAGGGTCAATTTTAGGGCCTTTGCTGTTTTTAATATATATAAACGATATAAACAACATAGGCTTAAAGGGACATATCACCTTGTATGCAGATGATACCTGCCTCTTTTATTTTGGACAGAGCATCAATTCAATCATATTGGAGGCACAGCAAGACCTCAACCTCTTGCAAGAATGGTTCTCGTGCAATTTGTTGACTATCAATGTATCAAAAACAAACTATGTAATTTTTTCTGCAAAAAACAAAAAAGTTCCAGACTTCTCACCTCTTACAATAAATGGTGCTCAGATAAATAGAGCAA
This sequence comes from Parnassius mnemosyne, assembly GCA_963668995.1. Lineage (NCBI taxonomy): Eukaryota > Metazoa > Arthropoda > Insecta > Lepidoptera > Papilionidae > Parnassius > Parnassius mnemosyne. The sequence continues at coordinate 42,798,846 of CAVLGL010000126.1, forward strand.
ATAAGGAAAAATACCTAGGACTTATTTTGGATAACAGGTTGTCATGGAAGCCACACATTCAGAAAATAAATTCTAAATTGTCTTCTTTTTTAGGAAGTGTGCGAAATATAGTAGGATGTCTGCCAAAAAATGTTCGATATATTTTATATAATACACTTATCAAACCACATATTGACTATTTAATCGAGGTATGGGGATCAGCACATAAAACTAATTTACGTAGACTACAAACTACCCAAAACAAATTAGTCAAGGCACTATTTCATTATAAATATTTAACACCATCTACTTTTATATATGAAGAAACCAAATTACTAAATATATCACAAATATATCAATATAACACTTGCATATTAATACGTAAAATACTTAAAAACGACATTCATTCGCAAATATTGTTTAAAAAAAATATAGATTTTCACAAGCGTAACCTAAGACGAGCCAATGATATATACATACAAAAAGTTAGAACTGAGTATGGTAAGAAAAATATAATGTTTGACGGTGGAAAATTGTATAACGCTTTACCTAAAAATATAAAAGAATCAAAAACATTGCCTCTCTTTAAAAAATTATTGAAACGCCATATTTTGGAAAATTAACCACAAAAATTGATATTAAATGTGAATTAGTTTGTAGGCACCCTTATTTCTGTTTTCGGTTGCATATTAGTTGTTCGGTTATTACAATTTGTGCGCGATGCTCAAACCTATGTTTACTGTTCTTTTAAATTGTTTACTTTTTACCCACAACTATACTTAATATTTCTGTATGCTCGTAATGTATTCCTTTATTACTGTTTTGTAAATTGTTAAATTTCTCGTAAGTGATTTGTAATCTTTTGAGAAATAAATAATATCTTAAACCTAAACCTAATAAAAAGTTAATATGCTAATACTAAACTAAAATAACAAAAAAAATGTAGTATATGGAAATAAAATATATAAGATATAAATGGTACATTACAAAAATAAAAATATATTGGTAAATCCAATTGGGTATACCTTAAGCGCATTAAAAAAATTCTTGGAATTTTTTAAATATATATATATAAAGGAAAGGAACCAATTATGGAATACGTCCCTAATATGGAATACCGTAATATTTCTAAAACTAAGTACCACGAATATTCCAAACTTGTGCCATGTTACTCCTCCCGCTACCCACATTCAACGGCCAGGGTGCGTGCGGCGTTCGGCGGCAATACATGCAAATGAGAGTGCGCGACACTGTTGATGCAACGGAACTCGAATCGGATATTTAGGTAAGTTTTACGTATAGTTTCTCTTATTGTTCCTACATGAATATCTCAAAATAAGTTGATAAGTATCTGAACAAAGTATGTAGTTTTTAAATGGTATTGTTATTTTACGAATTTTTAAAAATATTAAAAAGTTACTTTTATTTTCCTCCCGCCACCATATTGTTCGTAATATGGAATACCGTTGAGGTCCTAATATTGAATAGTATTATATATTAGAACCTCAACGAAAGAAAGTTTTAATATGGTGTCTGATTACTAATTCTCTCTTTTACAGATATAATTGTGATCAAAATGACTCCACCAGTAAATAAGCGAAAACCAAAAAAATGGGTTATAAGAAAGCTGCACAGGTTTTTAATTTACCTCGGACTACCCTCCTCCGGTTCTGTCATGATACGAACCAAATATTATAGACTACCGCCTTGGTCGTAAAACAGTTTTGGGACCTGACATTGAACATATGTTAGTACAGAATGTCAAGCAAATTAAAAAAAAGCGGTATTTTGGGCTAACACGAAATGATGTGAAGAGAATGGCATATCAGTTGGCGGTAAAAAATAATTTAAAACATCCTTTTAACAATAGAGTAGCTGGACGTAAATGGCTATAAGGGCTTTTTTCGAGGCATAAAGAACTTTCTCCGGTCCAACCTATTGGTACATCATTTGCTCGGGTTAAAGGCTTCACGAAAGAAAATGTTGAATTCTTCTTCGATTTACTGGAAAAGGAATTTGAGCTTTTTAAATTTTCACCAACTAGAATATACAACGTCGACGAGACTGGGTTTAGCATTGTTCAATCGAAGACACCCAAGGGTTTAGCTTGCAGGGTTAATTTTATTATTTTCTTTTGATTAAGGAGACGTGACCCAATTATGGAATACCCTATTCCATAATATTAACATTAATTTAACATTTTTGAGAAGCATATTTTTTGTTGATTTATTTTAGTTAATACTATTACGGAAAGTGTTTATGATTTATTGATTTAAATATTATTTTTAAAGAGTGATAATGACTACATTTAATTGTAACCAATGGGACTGATTAAAATAAAACTTTTGTACTGATTTTTTTAAAAATTTGTTTAAGTATTCCATATTCGGTCCCTTTCCTTTATATATAAACATATATCGTATCATATCCAGAGAGGAGCACAACCAGAAACCTCGTAAATGCCATGAGGTATTTAGTTCCTCATGTCGATGCAAGGTTGCAGGAAGATGCCGCCTATCCTACTATCATATCCTACTGTCAAAGTTGGCTGCACACCTAAACTGCTTCATTTTTTGCAAGTTACATGAGAGATAGAAAACAGTATGTGGAGTACGGTGGGTACCGGTCGGAGCCTTACTTTCTAGGTCTGGCGTGAGCCAAGGCAGTAATTTAGGGCCGTTAGAGTTCAACATAATGATTTATGATTTACCAGAAGTAGTAAGAGAGGCTAAGTGTCTATATTTGCAGACGACCTAAAATTGCTTTTGGCTATCAAGAGTGAGGATGATTATCGCCACCTTCAGCAAGATATCGACCAAGTAGTTGAATGGAGTATATTATATAGCTATTCACAAAACACTCTATGCGCACAACAGGCGTCCGATACACTTCACAATAACACATTGAATCCGCTGTCCTCCGGGACAGCGTGCACCACAGTGAGAATACCAAGGCAGCCACCAAACACAGAGCACCAAGCAATATGGTGTATTTTGGTGATCAAAAAAAAATTAAAATAATTCATTCGCAGGAGCAATGAGAGTGGAGTGACGGGAGTAAACTCAATCGACACGTCCGGAGTCTACAAAGCCTTACTTACAAAGACTTATTGTGACGGGCAACTACGGAATCCTACCTCTAAATTGTACACGCAACTTGTGCGTGGCCCGACACGAAATTGGCCATTATTTTTGTACTATTACAAGCCAGTGTTTGACTACTATCCCAACTGCTGGCATAAGTGGTGAGGTAGCTGAAGATGATAAAGCGCTTGACGTTTAATAAAAGTCTATTTACTCTTACCTTGAAGTCACCTACAGTTTCTATCAATTCTCAGTAAATTTATACATATGATCACATTGTTCTTTAGGAAATAATAAACTATACCGCTCGCACTTTAATTCCTAAGATCGTTGACCTCTACTTGTAATGTTGTAAAAAGTACATTAATTTGTAATCTTAAATACACATTTGATCATGTGACATTGTGTAATTAATAATTATTATGTAACTGCTTAAGTCATCAATTAGATCAATGTGTGTTAAATTACATGAAATCTCGGTACATTTATAGAAAATTGAAGTAAAGTATAATGTATTTAGGTACTTTCGTAGTACATACTCGTATATGTACTACGAAAGTACCTAAATACATTATACTTCAATGTTAAAGAAAGACCTTTTAAGAAATAATTCAGAAAATAATTAATGAGAAAAGAATAAAATGTGTATAATTTTACATTTTCTAGTACACTCAATTTTAGAATAAATAGTAGCATGTTAAAATATTATTTTAGAAAAATGTTTCTCCGACCGGGAACCGTGCAATTTTGCCTAGTTAAATACATCAAATATTGATAGCGTTAGCAAATTATATAGGTTTTGAAAAAACTTTAACTACACGTATTGATCATGAGCTGTTTAGACTCTAGTGGGAATATAGTCATGAAATTATTGTATTTTTATTGATTCTTAATGCGTCTGTAAAATTTCAAAATTTTTAAATGACTTAAAGTGGGTTAAAACTGAATTACAAAAGTCCATTAAGTATATACTGTCAGGAGCTTGGGGTTCGAGACAATTAAAAACTGCCGATACAACTTAAAACCACACTAATAATAAAACGCAATTGTACTACTGATCACTTTAGTTCGCAGTTATTTCGCTTCGAAGTATTCGCCTATATCGCCAATTCAATACTCACTCGATCGTGATCTATACCGGCCTTATATAGAGCCTCAGATAGTTTCCAGAACCTTCTACTGTAGAAACATCTAGAATGTTCGAGTACATATCGGTCCCGAAATTTCTAGAAGGATCTTGACTGTCCTAGTTTTGCTACTCGATACTAGAGGGCGCTAGTGGTAACTAGCGTTGCCATATACGCGACATTAAGGGGCTACTCCATGCGAACGACCTTGAGCATTTGACCGCTTGCTACAATATTAATATATTGTAGCGAGCGGCTCGCCGGAAGAAATATGTAAGACGCCACCTATTGTACGAAAGTAGTATTATTTTTTCAACATCAATAAACTATTTTATGGAAATACACATAGCGTACAAAGATAAATGTATTTTAATTTTTTTATTCTGTATATATTAGTTGCATTATATTAGAATTATGTATTTTCATATATTATCTAATTATGAAATTTTATAATTAATTATATATTAAAACTGAAGCATTGAAAATTGTGAGTATAAAAGATACCTATTTACTATAGGTAAATAAATAGATAGCTCGGCTTTTGTACAAATATTTGGTGCAATAAAAAATAAATAAATAAATAGGATGTTTCGCATATGTGTTTTTGATTATTGTTAATTTTTACGTGTCACGTATTGAAAAGTTACCTACTAATTTTTGAACTTATGCTGGCAGATATTATCCTCACCCCAATGATTGATGAGGATGAAAATCAATTTTATTTCTACATACGTAATTATATTTATTTATACATAAGGGTAACTTTAATAAAGGTAATACAAAAATCAACAAGAAGTATAAGGGTTCAATCTTTCAATTTCAGTTGTAAAAAAACGTTACCCCCACACTAGGATTTTCTCCTGTGTCGTGGAGGCAGTTTACAAACATAAATTGCACAAAGACAAACATCCAGACCCGGAACAATTATTTGTAGGCCATACAAATACTTGTTCCATGCGGGATTCGAACCCGCGGCCCCCAGCGCAACAACTGATTGCTAAGCCACTGCGCCACCATGAAGCTAATACAAAGACTAACTTTGTATTTGCTTCATGGTCGCCGGGTTATAGCTAAAGTGACCATACGTCCCGTTTTGAACGGGACTGTCCCTTTTCTCGGTCTCCTGTCCCATTGTCCCCAAACAAAGCTCCGGGACACAAAATTGTCATGTAACTAGTTGGATGGAAGTATTCAAAGTCAACAATCTTCAACATAATTTTTTTTAATCGAATATATTTTATGTCTACCTGGTACGAATGCTCCGGTAGAAAGAGTATTTTTTATTTTGCATAAATTGTGGACGTCTGAAAGAAACACTTACGGTTCCAGAGTTCTAAAGGCGATGTTGTTAACAAAGATAACAATAAAAAACTTGAGCAGAATTTTATTCTTATTTAAAATCATCACCAACTTTATTAAAGCAAATTTAATCCACTGACAAATGTAATTAATAATTAAAAAAAATATGTTGCATTTAATAATTACCGTCTATACCGAATATAATTTTATAGTGAACACTAATTGTATAAAGTTATAGTTTTTAGAGTATAAATAAACCCATGTCCTGTTATGAGTTAAAAAATAAATGGTCAGTTTAGTCTTTTTAGTTAAATTTAGTTTTAAAAATTTTTAGTTTATAGTAAAAAGTAGGTATATTAGTACTTTTTACCGAATTATAAGTATAGAACACCTTATGTACTCAATTATTTTTGAAAAAGAAGAAAAAACAAGCAATAAATAATATACTATATTTTAGCAAAAAACTATAATTTAGTAATACTAATTATAACTTAGAACATAAATGAAAAACTCATAACTGGCTTTTTGGCCCGACCCAGGATTCGAACCCGGGACCTCATGATCAGCAGTCGCACTACTACAACCACTAGACCAACGAGGCAGTACTATACCTGATAAGATATTGTGGTTGGGTGATAATATTGAATTAGCCTTTTATAGTGTAAATTATAATATTTGTCGAAATTTTAATTATAGATTCGAACCTTACATGCTAATGGTGCTTCATTTTTTTATTTGCATTTACTTCAAAGAAAATACACGCAAAAAGCTTCATCGCGCAGTAAAAAACACAACAAATATATGTATAACTAATACGAAAAATTATACCCAAAACAAACAAATAATACTACCTATAAATAACCTAATAAGTAATAATATTATCGACTCATATGACGTGGCATATGCGTTGGTCGACGCTCTAACAACACGGGCTTCACGTCGAAGAGCTCAGCGCTCACTGACTTCAGCAAGCCCGTGAGCAGTAAATATGCCCAGATTTTAAAATAATTTCTTAATAAAATCAAATTTTGGTCTTTTGAAAAAAAATTTACTATAGAAATGTTTATTAATAAATTGCCTATCCATTGGTGTAAATCGCAAAATAAAATAATACTTACTTTACGAGGAGATCCATGTTATCAATAATAATTTCACATTTATGTGGTTTCGTTGTAAGGAGATTATATTAATATTTATTCGTTTAAAAAAAAATTGGATATAGCTTTTATGGAATCAAGATTATGTAGAAATATAATGTGTTTTTTATTTGTTGATATATCTTATAAATAAAAAGTAGATAGCTTCTAAAAACCGCCCAAATAACGACTAGCGCGACATTTTGCTCAACCTGCGCCTTAATAGTGGCGCGCAACAATATTTATATTTACACACATAGATGACAGGTCAAACAATGTCGTTCCTCATTTCCTTCTTGTTGCTGACACAGAATTAATTAATAGTCACTGGTCTCGGTTTACGTACGTCTTGTACAATACAAGATAGTTATTATCTGTCGTTAGCCCCAAATGTTACGGTCTTTGGTAGCCTTTTACGACATACACGGGATGAATTAGGTATGACAGATTCTTAGCGTTAAATCATCATTATCATTACAGCCTTTCACAAATCCACTGCTAAACTGGGCCTCCCTCAATGAATACTACAAAATATGGTCCTGAGCAATGCTGCATCCACCGACATGCTGCATGTTTTTCCAAGTCATCACTTCATCTAGTATATATATACTACCCGTATTACAATTTTTGTCACTTTAAGGCTGCATAAAAGTATACTACGTCTCAGGTTTTCCTTATTATCATTCTTTTTTTTATAGAATAAGGGTCACAAAGTCACCTGATGGTATGTGGATGCTGTAGCCCATAGAAATCTACATAAAAATCAAAATGTAGATTCGCTGTCACCACTGAGGACTAAGATGGTATACCTCGTTTCCAGTAAAAAGGGTCTCTGATTCTCTACACTCACTATACGAAACACAACAGCATTGAGCTGCTATTTTACGCTGGTATTCTGTGAAAATTTTACACTGGTATTCTGTGAAAATTTTACGCTGGTATTCTGTGAAAATTTTACGCTGGTATTCATTTATTACAGCCCAATGCATAACAATGGACAGCCATGGTTTGCCACGCTTGCCAGGCGTGACAATCGCAGCTTTTTATTATTTGAAGCCGTTGTCTAGAATAAGCTGCTGCCCATCTCCTGTTTCAGTTTCTTTCTATCTCCTTTTACGATACGAGGTACCTACGAGATGATATGGGGCAGTGTATTTTTTTACGACCTTATTACCCGCGGCCCTTAGCGCTGCAACACATTGCTAAGACACTGTGCCACGGAGCCGTCATAATTATTCATTATGTAAATGTTAAATTATCGAATGTAAATTATTATTAATAACTTAGGAAGTTGTACATACATATAACAGTGGTAGAACCACGCGGCAGCTTTTGCTGTCGCACGGATGGGCCGGCTCGAACCGGGGTGGTACCACGACCTCACAGAATACCAGCGTGAAGTAGAGGTTTACCTCTGCGTTTCGCTTGGTGAGTGCAGGTGGCTGGAGGCCCTTTTTACTGGAACTGAGGCATTCCATCTTAATCCTCACGGGTGACAACGCATCTGCATTTTGATTCGCAAACGAGGATAGATGTAGATGTCTATGGGCCGCAGCAACCACTTACCATCAGGTGGACTGTGTGCTCGTTTGTTACCCTTATCCTATAAAAGAAAATACATTGCATATACTAGATTGTTTGTTATCACGTGTAACAAATATCACACAAGCGGAATGTGCACGCGCGTGTATGTAGAATTAGATTGTTTTCCAAGTGTTATACAATTTCGTGATATACACTAATTATATCGATGTAATAATATTTAATTAATTTACAGTGTCAGTGAATTATTCAAAACTTAGCAATGACAAACCAGCTAACAGTCCAGCTGATAGTTTGTAAGCCACTGCAGACCATGGATGGACACCTGCAACCAGCATTGCCACACATCCCGCACATGGTCGTGTGTCCCCTTTTTTGGCTGAAGTTTATTTCACGAACGGGATATTGTCCCGATTTTTCGAGATACCTGGACAGTGCGGCGGTGGTTCCTTTTGGTATAAAATTACTATACTATTTGGGCGACGGTCATTATAGTAATTATTAACATTAATGTAACAAACTAAATGTATGGCCAATAACAGGTTTCCCTTATATTATTATTATTAGTATTATTCGTATTTTATATTGTATATTATTGTTGGAAGAAAATTAAAGAAGAACAATCTAGTAACAAATTATAAGCAATTCAATCATTGTTATGAAGGTGGTACATATACATAAAATGTATAAATATATAAACATAATGCAAATAAATAATTATAATATTTATTAAATAAAATAACTTAAGTACTTATATTCATCATCATTACAGCCCTTCACAAGTGCACTGCTGAACATAGGCCTCCCCCAAGGAATACCACAAATCAGGTCCTGAGCCACCTGAGCATCCATTGACTTCCTGTGTTCCTTCCATGTCTTACCAGGTCGTCACTCCATCTAGTGGGGGGATGCCCTATACTTCGCCTGCCGGTACGAGGCTGCCACTCGAGAACATTTCTTCCCCCTCGGTTGTCGGTTTTTCGAGCTATATGGCCGGCCCATTTCCACTTCAGCATACTAATTCTTTGGGCTATGTCGGTGACTCTGGTTCTACTGCGGATATCCTCGTTTTTAAGTCTATCACGCAAAGATACGCCGAGCATTGCCCTTTCCATAGCTCGCTCAGCGACTTTGAGCTTCCTCATACGGCCAACAGTGAAGGACCACGTCTCAGATCCGTAGGTCATCACTGGCAACACGCACTGGTTGAACAATCTAGTTTTGAGGTTCTGAGTTATGTCTAACGAGAAGATATCTTGTAATCTCCCGAACGCTGCCCAGCCGATTTGAATCCGGCGATTGACCTCTCGGTGGAAATTGGACTTACCAAGTAGGACTATTTGTCCCAGGTAAACATATTCGTCAACAACTTCGAGCTTAGTGCTCCCAACAACTACCAGCATAGGTGTGACGTGTACGTTAAACATGATTATTATTTTGTCCATGTTCATCTTAAGACCTGTCCGTGGGAGACACTATATTGAAGTCATTGAGCATAGTGCTTAGGATTCTGCCATACGGACTATATCGTCGGCAAATCGAAGGTGAGTGATGTACTCGCCATTTATGTTGATACCGTATCCTTTCCAGTCCAGTAGCTTGAAAACTTCTTCCAATGCAGCGGTGAAGAGTTTCAGGAATGTAACGTCACCCTGTCTTCAGCTTCTCTGCAGCTGGATAGGTTTCGTACTCTGGTTCTGTACTCGGATAACCATCGTAGCCCTACAGTACAAACACTTCAGCACTTCGATATATCGACAGTCCACTTGGCACCGCTGGAGGGACTACAGCACTGCCCAAATTTCGACGGAATCAAAGGCTTTCTCATAGTCCACATACGCAAGACAAAGTGACAGATTGTACTCTTCTGTCTTCTGTACAATTTGCCGAAGGGTATGTATGGGGTCTATAGTGCTAAAGCCTTTTCGAAAACTGGCTTGTTCAGGAGGCTGGAAATCGTCGTATCTGCGTGCGAAACGATTCGTAATGACTCTCGAAAACAGCACGTAGATGCGGCTCAGAAGGGAAATCGGTCTGTAGTTCTTCAAGAGAGCGTTGTTGCCTTTCTTGAAGAACACCACCACCATACTTCTGCTCCACGCCTCCGGTGTAGTGCCTCGATGGAGAACGGAATTAAAGAGCTTCTGAAGGACCTTAGGTAACGGTTTTCCACCCGCTTTCAGAAGCTACGCTGTAATTCCATCCTCGCCTGGGGTCTTGCCGTTTTAAGGTGCTGGAGAACCATTCTAATCTCGCTCAGACTGACGTCCGGGATATCATCGGAATAGTGTCGGATAAGACTAGCTCTTGGATCGTTACTCACACTTGTGTGTGGCTCCAATGTTGACGTGTACAGCTGCCCATAGAACCTCTCAATCTCACTCAAAATCTCAGGTGTCTCGGAAACGATGCTGCCACATTCAGTCTTCATCTTCGATAGTTGGCACTTTCTGGCAGACAGATCTCTGGCAAAGACTTTGGAGCCCTGGTTCTGCTCGATCGTTTCTTCAATACCATGCGTTTGGAGATCTGTCTGTTCAGTTACCTGTACGCTATCAAATCTACTGAAGACTGCAACTTCATTTCCCGTCTAACAGCCACGAGATTAAGAGTGTGATCGGAGAGTTTTTGTGTTCTCCTGCGGCGGGTCTTCCAAAAATTAGCTCCGACCGCATGGACAGTTTCCACGAGCTTGTCATTTATATCGTCCACTACATTGCAATCTACTAGGCACTGAAAACGATTTTGTGATCGCTACCAGTTTTCACCCTCGTGATCACTGAGACATCATTAAACAGTTGTCGTCTGGTCATCATAATGAAGTCAATCTAATTTTTTCTCGAAAGGTCGTGGCTCGACCAGGTCCACTTCCTGTGGGGCCACTTCTGGAAGAAAAAGTTAATCATAAAAGTCCCTCTTTCTCCATCAAGTCGGCCAGCTGCTGGCCCCTTGGGTTCCGTTGCCTTATTCCAAATTTCCCTACATTCAGCTCACCGTTCTCTCTTGTGCCTAGTTTTCGTCAGTCCTCAGGGTGCGAGCGTTATAAGTTGCCAGGTCGAGTCGTCGTAGGAGGCAACCAAATGTCCACCGGAGATTCTTAGCACTCCCTGCCCCGCTGTTACCATGGTCGCCACCGTAGCCAGGAATAGCGGGGCCGCCGGGGACTGGGGGCCGTTTATTAATATCTTTGCTCATGGGGGGTATATTGCCATAGTTGCCACGCTTGGCGAGCGTGTTGGCAACCGCAGTTTTTTATTGATTTTTGCTGTTATCAGAAAGATACTGCTGCCCATCTTCTGCCTCAGTTTCCCTCTGTCGCCTTTTACGACACCCACGGGAAGATATGGGGTAGTGAGTATTCTTACCCGCCACTACACGGGGCTTAAGTACTTATATTAGCAGCCTCAAAAATACATATAGAAAAAGGTTTTTACTTAAAAGGTTTCAAAATTCCAATGGCAACGCAACCTACTTCAATTAGACAACTGCTAGTAGTAGTAGTAGTTCGTAAAGTGAAATTCGTCAAAAAATTAAAAGAAAATTCAAATCATGCCATATTTAACCTTTCTTAGGTCTAGAAGTTATGTCAGACACGCGCCGACTATAAGCTCCATAGTGTTCCACCTTCGCCGCATGAAGGCATTTTCCTACACAACTGAGGGCTCACCGATGTCAGTAAAGTCAGGCAGTCAACGCGCATTAAAATATTTTTGGTACATTTTTGAGTACAAGTATGGGACGCTTTGGCTTGGATAAAGATAATACTCAGTTAAAAGAATAGTGTCTTGAAAGAAGTCTCGTTCAAATTAAATATTATACGACTGTTGTATAATATTTAATGTTTATTAAATATTATACATATGATTAACAGCAGTAAACAGTTCAATAAATTATTATTTAAGTTGAAATAATTAATAATAAATATTATTATTGTTGACGTCAGTGATACGATGCCCTCCGTGACGAGGTCAGAAGAAGCGAGGCTAAATATTCTTATTACTGCTGATAGGCAGGCACGTTCTCAATCCTACAACTCTTTACTCAATATCCATCGAAAAATAATTTGTATGATAAGCAGGATCTATATAATTAAAAAAATTAAATTAAAAACAAAAAATTAATTATACCATTTCTTGAAAACTTTTGAGTAGTATACTAACTACGACACTTCTGCGCAAGCTACACAGCAAGATTTAGTTCGAGTGGCAAGCGCAGGATAGGGTGACCCGTCACTATGAGTTGGTTATCAAACCTTTCTCCCCATCGTTCGTCCGTTCTTTGAGCTATGTGGCCGGCCCATTGCGACATCAATTTGGCTATGTCAGTTACTCTTGTTCCAGTGCGGATATCTTCGTTAACGATGACATAGCCGAGGAGTTGAAAATTGAATACAACAGTTTGAAAAAAACGAGCTCACTGAAGGAAACCTAATGAATCGTCCACTCATTTGCGTTTCTCTATTAAAACGTAATGAAACCGAACCATTTTTGAAAAGATTGATCACTGGTAATGAAAATTGGATCACCTACGACAAGATAGTGCGAAAAAGATCATGATCAAAGGGTAGTCAAGCTCCACAGACTGTAGTGAAACCCGGATTAACGCGCAATAAGGTGATGATGTGTGTATGGTGGGATTGGAAGGGCATCGTCTAGCTTTTACCGCCGAGCAAAACCGTCAATTCTGATCTCTACTGGCAAGAACTAATGAGACTCAAGCAAGAAATTGAGAAAAACGGACGGAATTGATCAACAGAAAAGGAGTGGTATTTCATCATGATAACGCCAGACTACACACATCTTTAGCCACTCAGCAAAACTTGAGAGAGCTTGGTTGGGAAGTGTTAATGCATCCACCATAGTATAGTACTGACCTTGAATCCTCCGATATTCACCTCTTTCGGTCTCTTCAGAATTATTTGGGTAGTGTTAGGTTAACATCAAGAGAAGACTAACAAAACTACTTGTCGCATTTTTTTGATCAAAATCCCAATATTTCTACAGTAACAGGATTATGACACTACCAACAAGACGACAACGAGTTATCGAACAAAATGGCATGTATATATTATAATTAAATGTAATTAAGCTTTAAAAAAAAATTCTATAATTTGTATACAAAATACGAAGAAACTTTTTCCCTAACTTTTTCCTTTTTATCATAATATATATATAGCAGTGAGCTAAAGACAACACTTTAAAAGTAGGTCAGAACTAGAAACGTGTTGAAAATAATTGGTCGCCATTTTGGAATATAAATTTAATCTCAAGACGACGGTAACTATCGAATTTATTTTACTGAATGTTTTCCCGTTACATTATTATCATTTTGTTGGAAAATATAAACACAATGGCCACGCCTCTATACGATAACAAGGGAGATACGAGTCCACTCACAACAGGGGCACTAATAACGCTAACGACTTGCCAGCTTGTAGCAAAACAAATTTAAAGTTGTTATTTAGCAAATTGTACTGGTTTTTTTTTTTGCAATAACCGGCCAAATTTGCAGTGAAGGTTTTGAATAAGTAATAAGCAAATGGTAAAGAAAAATAAATTAAAATATCCCAAAAATTCTGTCCTTTTTATCTTTTAAGTTCAAAATGCGTGGTAATGCATTATTTTAACTGATTGTCATTCATATATTATATCTAACGTCTACTATTTTACTACGGGGTCGATCGGTCGGCAAAAACGTTGTGAATTGAATCACACACAGAGAAGCACGCGAACGCGTTATTGTTGCCCATAAATCACATTCAATTTGGGATAATTTCAAATAAAAGTAGAAGTCTTATTTGCTCGTATTTTCAAAAACTGCAATAACGGTATATCATTATTAATATATTTGAAATTAAGTTTAAAATTTGGCTACTCTTAAAAATAACTCTGTATATAACGACCCTTGTTTTCGTCGTATTTTGCATTTTTTTTTAAATTGAAGCTACAATCTAACTTACAGTACAAGTACACTTGATGGTTCGAGCTCCTGCAGTCCATAGACAGCTGCAATCAACTACAAACAAAGAAAGCTGTAGGTAGATTGCCTGCCAGCCCTTAATTATAATGGCTCTCTATACTTTTTTCGACCGGAATACAGTAGTGCACTAACTGATGCTTAGTGGCAGAAAGTAGCTTTTGAAAACTATGAACAGTTTTCGAAGGTTAGCGCCACGTTCGAAAAAAATGAACTAGTTTGTGTATAGAGTCACGTTTAGAAGATTCTATTACAAAATGGGTTTTTAATATCTGTATGGACATGCTATGCCAAAGCGTCATATATCGGGTGTCCCAAAATTCAACGTTAAGCGGTCACCAGGGAGAGGACAAATTGATGACTATCCAGGGTAAAAAATCTGAAGTTTTTTAAGTTATAATAACTTTTAAAGACTTTAAAATGTGACACGCCATACAATATATTAGGTACTATGACTACAAATTTGCAAATATCACTATTATTTTTGTATTAGCAACCTAAGTAGCACAGCTGTTCATCCCATTCCAAAAAAAATTAAAATATCTGAAGTTGTAAGAAAAAAATAAGATTTACTTTATTTTTTTTCTTGCAATATTATAAAAATTAAACTTTTAATCAACATAGCGAGACACGGGCGGAGCGCTCCCGAGCGACTAACGGTCGCTAAGATTGTTCTGTCACGCAAATAAATTAAAATGGTTCACATCACACTACATCTGCGTTAAAAAAACTGTGGCTCCTCCTCATTTAAAGATAAGTAATTAAGATTTCATCAGTTTCCATAAAAAAAGGAATGTGTTTAAACGTGAAATAAAATAAAAACTTCTTTTTTTAACCCTAGCAATTTATTGTTCATGTCGGCATTTCCGACAGCATCAAACGCGATGACTTACTCTATATTCTTCTTAGGACGTGCCATTGGCAAGGTCAGAGGATTCTTATTTAAAATCGGTAGTAGGATAAATAACTGACGACGGAAAAAAGAAATATTAATTTCTGGACCTAAAAAATTTTAATATTAAATTAAATTAAATTTTATTTCATAGCGGCCCTGGTTTATTTATAAAGCATGGCGATTGATTTTACCTTTATCCTCGATTAAGAATCAAATTGCAGATGCGTTGTCGCTAATACTTATTGAAAGTTACTCTTTTGTTTAATTTATACTGGTTCGAAAAAAACCTCTGTCCTGAGAAGAACAGCAAAAAACTCAGCTTGACCTCTTTTTCATAATAAACAACTTACAATCATGTATGTTACACAATTAACAACACAAAACAAATTAGAAATAACCTCATTCCCAGGGGTTATTATCATCCATACACTCCTTAATATTATAATAACCCTATAGAAACTTAGTTTAATAAAGTTTTTGAACTTTGAGCAGGTCAAGTTTTGTATATTTTCTGGAATTTTGCTGTAAAGCGTGTACATCGCCCAAGAATTATTTACTGACTCTGTGCTCTCGAGTAACTGTTACTGCAAGCTTATGTCTGTTCCTAGTATTTACAGAATGAATATCACTTATTTTTGTAAAGCTACTTTTATTTTTGTGTACGTACATTACATTATCATAAATGTATTGAGAAGCCAAAGTTAATGTATCAATGAGATCAGAGGCAGACTTAAATTAATACCAAATCACAGATAAGGTTGTACACAAGTACGCAAGGAACCGCGGCCGGTAACCAAAGTACTCTGAAAAAGTCACGCCATAACAATTCCAAAGAGTCACGTGGTCACCGCCATTCGTTTCATAAAGGAAAACTCGTTTACGTAAACATCTTAATAAAACATGAACTTTGAGCCGCAATATAACTGAAGGTGCCACAACAAAACAAAATGGAAAACAAAACAAAACAATTTTAACAGTGGTAGAGCCACGCGGCAGCTTTTGCTGTCGCACGGATAGGCCGGCTCGAACCGGGGTATTACCACGACCTCATAGAAAACCAGCGTGAAGTAGAGGTTTAACTCTGCGTTTCGCTTGGTGAGTGCAGGTGGCCGGAGGCCATTTTTACTGGAAATGAGGCATTCCGTCTTAGTCCTCACGGGTGACAACGCATCTACATTTTGATTTGTAACAGAGGATAGATGTAGATGTCTATGGGCCGCAGCAACCACTTACCATCAGGTGGACTGTGTGCTCGTTTGTCACCCTTATCCTATAAAAAAAAATACATCAAATCATTCGTGTGTAACCAACGTTAAAATGGGTTTTCAATATCTGCATGGACATGCTATGCCAAAGCGTCATATATCGGGTGTCCCAAAATTTAACGTTAAGCGGGCACCAGAGAGAAATTCTCACACTTTTTTTAAGTTATAATAACTTTTTGTAGAGCTTAAAATTTGACACGCTATACAATATTTTAGGTACTAGTACTACAAATTTGCAAATATTACTGTTATTTTTTGTGTTAGCAACCTAAGTAGCACAGCTGAAAATATCTAAAGTTATAAGAGAAAAATAAAATTAAAAAGTTATAAGAGAAAAATTAAATTTTTTCCCTACAATATTAGAAAATTTTAAATTTTAATCAACTTTTGCTCGTCGAAGTGTAAAAATTGTATTAATACTCCATTTTTATACTGTGACGAGTATACTGTAATGTATACTGCTCCAAATTTACATGGGACCATTCCTGAAGTTATAACCTACTTAATGAAAAAAGAATTATTGAAAGCGGTTCTCAATTGGCGAAGGTATTGCGTAACAAACACAACAAAGAACACAGGTGCAGTCGAATTGAGAACTTCCTCCTTTTCTGGAAGTTTTTCTTTTATATAGAGTAAGGGTTACAAACGAACACATCACACAGTCCATATGATGGTAAGAGGATGCTGTAGCCCACAGACATCTACATAAAAATCAAAATGTAGATGCGTTGTCACAACTGAGGACTGTGATGGAATGCCTCGTTTCCGATAAAAAGGGTCTCCGGTTCTATACACTCACCATATGAAATACAGCAGCATCAAGCTGCTATTTTACGCTGATATTCTGTAAGGCCCGGTCAAGCCAACCCATTTGGGCTAAGACCATAATATAGCTGCAGCTTGACTCTACCGCTTATAAACGTGAAAAGAAGTCAATTAATATCAACAATACATCCACATCGAAAAACAATAATTTGGTTAATATTGTTAGTGCAATAGTCACATTTCATTCGTTTATACATATATTTTACAAGAGATCGACCCTGGCTTTGCACAGGTGATATCTCGTTCTTGACAACAACGCCGCCAATTGTGACTGAAACAGAGTCCAATTGTGAATCTTAACTGATCTGATCTCGACTGATTGATTAGTCGCGAAATTTTATAATTATTATTTACTGACCACGGTTGTTGAACACGGTTGTTCAACTACGGTTGTTCATTATTGGTTGGTCACTATATATTTCAAAATATTTAATAAAAAATGAGCGGTAGTATTAAAATATCTATTGGTAGTATTAAAATATCTATTGGCAGTACCAAAATATCTATTGGTAGTATCAAAATATCTATTGGTAGTATCTAAAAAACTATGGGTAGTATCAAAATATCCATTGGTAGTAACAAAATATCTATTGGTAGTATCAAAGTATCTATTGGCAGTACCAAAATATCTATTGGTAGTATCAAAATATCTATTGGCAGCACAAAAATATCTATTGGTAGTATCAAAATATCTATTGGTAGCATCAAAATTTCTATGGGTAGTATCTAAATATCCGTTGGTAGTATCAAAATATCTATTGGTAGTATCAAAATATCTATGGGTAGTATCAAAATATCTATTGGTAGTAGCTGGTTTTCTAACACTACTGACTAGCAGCTATTAATCAACTAAAACTAGTTGATTTTATCACTTATGTAACTGCGAATATCAGTTACCACATTTTCGTCTAGCTAACACTTTTCACTATATGTAACTGCGAATTTTCAGTTGCCACTTTTTTCGGCTATGTGTAACTGCGATTTTCAGTTACGACCTTTTTCGGCAAGCTAACACTTTTTCTAATTCACTATCACTGTTCACTATGTTCTGCTACTAGTCACTTCAGCTACTACCGGATACTACTGCTTGTCACTGGTAGTTCTTCCTACTACAACGTTACTGGGTTTCGCCCCCATAAGGTAGACTTCGGCTATACTGTATAGTGAGCCGTTTACCATTTTCCGTTTTGCCTCTTTATTTTAAAACATTTTCACTATGTAATTAGCATAAATTGCAATATTTTCTATATAAGGTTAAACCTTACACTAATATGCTTTTTTCATAAATTCGGCATTTTGGTCCTTTATCAGTATATGATAAAAGTTGTTCAATATATTTATATTTAAAAAAGTTATTAAACGAAATGTCCCAAATTTTCATAATAAATGGGTACATTAATTCTTTAATTTTTCTATAATTATCAAATGCGTTTAATTATACAAATTATTTCTTCACTATCGTAATCTACGAGTATATACCATATGCTAACTAAATGTCATATTTACAACTCTTTTAGAACACAAAAATATTCTCATTATTTTTAGTATAAACTATTTTTTTATTTTAAGTTAATTAAATTTCCAGAAAGTTCTACGATATGACGCGCTGTGATTGGTCGATTTTTTCTTAAACGATTAAAGTTGTTTATATTAACTATTATTAAAACGACATTCTATACAAATATAATAAGAGTTGTAAACACACTTTAAAACTATATTAACAAACTATTTACTCGATTTCGTTGGTAATATCACTTTTTATACAAAACAATATTCTTTCATCACTTTGTTTCATAAAGTCGTTGGGTCGTCGCGAACATAATCCTTGATCATAATAGTATATTATATTCAATCCATGAAACAATAAAATATTTAGAAAATTTGAATAAATACATTTTCCTATCATGGATTTTGTTCAGCTGTCAAGTTTCCTTACTAAATACTTTGCACGTGTGGGTAAATACTTTTATCTGAACTTGATTAAGTTACGCGTATTTGCGTGATTACAATGATGCTGCTGTATCTACTAATTAAGATATTTATCGCATAACATTTTCAAAGGACGACACTCCGTTAATCTAATTAACAATATGGCTAGAATATTTCTTTCCGTAAACAATAGCGCGTAACTTCCACAAGGTCTAGGCTATGTTTATGTAACGGAAATTTTTGGTGTTCAATATAGTTCCCTTCAAATCCAATACATTTCACACTTTATTCATCATCATCATCATCATTACAGCCCTTCACAAGTCCACTGCCGAACATAGGCCTCCCCCAAGGAATGCCACAAAGCACGGTCCTGAGCCACTTGCATCCATCGACTTCCTGCATATCTTACCAGGTCGTCGCTCCATATAATGGGGGGACGCCCTACACATCATCCACCGGTACGAGGCCGCCACTCGAGAACCTTTTTTCCCCATCGGTTGTCCGTTCTTCGAGCTATATTGTCGGCCTATTGCCACTTCAGCTTACTATTCCGTTGGGCGATGTCGGTCACTCTGGTTCTACTGCGGATATCCTCATTTCTAAGTTGATCACGCAGAGAAACTCCGAGTATAGCCCTCTCCATAGCTCGCTGAGCGACCTTGAGCTTCCTCCGGCCAGGTCATCACTGGCAACATGCACTGGTTGTACAGTCTCAATTTCAAGTTTTGAGGTATATCTGACGAGAAGATGTGCCGTAATTTCCCGAACGCTGCCCAAACGAGTTGAATCCGCCGATTGACCTCTCGGTCAAAGTTGGACTTACCTAGTCGGACTATTTGTCCCAGGTAAACATACTCGTCAATAACTTCGACCTTAATGCTCCCAACAACTACCGGCATAGGTGTGACATGGACATTAAACATGATCTTTGTTTTGTCCATGTTCATCTTAAGACCTATCCGTTCTTTACAATTTACCGAAGGGTATGAATGTGGTCTATGGTGCTAAAGCCCTTTCGGAAACCGGCTTGTTCGGGAGGCTGGAAGTCGTCAAGTCTGCGCGCGAGACGATTCGTAATGACTCTCGAAAACAGCACGTAGACGCGGCTCAGAAGGGAAATCGGTTTGTAGTTTTCAAGAGAGCGTTGTCACCTTTCTTGAAGAACAAGACCACCGAACTTCTGCTCCACGCCTCTGGTGTAATGTCACCATGGAGGACGGAATTAAAGAGCTTCTGAAGGACTTCAAGTACCGGTTTTCCAACTGCTTTCAGAAACTTCGCTGTAATTCCATCCTCGCCTGGGGCCTTGCCATTTTTAAGGTGCTGGAGAGCCATTCTAATCTCGCTCAGACTGACGTCCGGGATATCATCGGAATAATGTCGGATAAGACTCGCTCTTGGATCGTTACTCACACTTGTGTGTGGCTCCAACGATTATATGTACAGTTGCCCATAGAACCTCTCAATCTCACTCAAAATCTCAGGTGTCCCGGAAACGACGCTGCCACACTCGGTCTTCAGCTTCAACAGTTGGCTCTTTCTGGCAGACAGATCTCTAGCAAAGACTTTGGAGCCCTGGTTTCGCTCGATCGCTTCTTCAATACGAGCAGTATTAAAGTTGCGTAAGTCCCGCCGCATGCATTTGGAGATCTGTCTTGCAAAACTTAGCTCCGACCGCATGGACAGTTTCCACGAGCTTGTCATTGCATTGCATTGCAATCTTCTAGGCACTGAAAACGGTTTCGTAGCTCAAGATGAAAGGTTTCGGGACTTTGGATTAGAGCACGAGGGGGACGGAGCGTTGACTTCATTAGACGTGACCTCTCCAACTTAACATTTAGGTTCAGTGTGCCTCTCACCATTCGGTGATCGCTGCCGGTTTTAACCCTCGCGAGCACTGAGACTTACTTACTTACTTTATTCAGAAGTATTTTAATTCAGTTTAAAATAAATCACATATTTGACCTTAAAATGTTCTTCTTCTGTCTTCATTAACATCTACCTTCAAAATCTCATCAAGCGCAGTAGCAGATTTATTTCTTCACGCTCTTCAAAAGTATCTTCAAATATGGGGACGAGTTAACTAGTGCCTTTGCCTTACAAAAAAAAATCCGTTGTTTTAGTTATTTCGCAAAAATTACCACCATTAGATATCCCACAAACAATTTAATGAACATAAAGAAAAACATACAGGCATAGGCACAATTATTCTAATTGTTCTTGAAAAAAAATTTAATCTGTCTTGTTTTCTAGGAGTTTCCCTTTTTCCTCCTCCAAAACTGGACGACAGGATGTTAATTTCATAAATTTTTCATAGGTGCTTTTTTATAGGTTGTCCGAGCTGCAGTTGTCTCTCTCGGTTGTCTAGCTCGGTCATTCGAGCATAGCACGACAGTTATAGATCTTTGAAAACCTATTTTTCAAATTTCTTTTAGCCCCAATATCCTCCGGAATGGGATATAGTGAGGGATCCTCTTACGTCATCGTGGTAAAATATTATATTGTAGAAATTCGTCTTGCAAGGCGATTCGCCGACGACTGCTTCGCAGCGTAGTGGATGAGCATTTCGTTGCCGCGCTACGGGCTGTAAGGTTTCATTCCCGCATTGAACAAGTGTATGGCCTACAAATAATCATTTCAGGTAAGGATGTTTGTCAATACAATAGTAATGTGGGGATAGCATCAACAAGTCCAATAGAATAAAACGAAAAATCGGTTAGTACCAATGCAGGCCACAAACTGCGTCATGTTATTGCTTGTTAATCCAAAAAAATTACAATCTTAATATGCAGTCAGCAATAGAGTCAGTTGACGAGGGAAGGACCATGGTTTCTTAGAATACTAGTGAAATATAATAGCAACTTAATGCTGCTGTGTTTCTTAAGGTGAGAGTAGAGAGCCGAAAAATCATTTTACTGGTAATAAGGCAATCTATCCTTAACCTTTAGGGGTGACCACGCTCTCTTTTCATTATAAATTTAACATTATATAATAAATATTTTATAATTTCAGTGCATATTTCAGCGGGCCGGCCACATTATTATTTTCGTGTGGCAGCCTCGTACGGGTGGCTTAATAATAATAGCTTGCTTATGTTTTAATATTGTATCTCTGTTAGATACTACACTATTTTTAGCATGATTTCTGATATATGTCCTCATTACCGAAATTAAGAATAAAATTAATGGATATGTCCTCATTTATATTTTCTTATAGCTATCTAACGTCGTTTATCTGTGTTAAAATTGTCGCGCTTTTAATTCTGACCAATATAACATTGAAATTAGTTTTTATTCCATTTAAGAACGTTTTTAAATTTAATAATAATAGTAATGTTTTAAGTGACACACTTGATGAACTGGATAACCATGTGGTGACGGTGAATAGTAATAATTATTTTTTTTATTTTTAAAAACGTTACCCCCACTCTAGGATTTCCTCCTGTGTCGTGGAGGCAGTTTACAAACATAAATTACACAAGGACAAACATCCAGACCCGGAACAATTATTTGTAAGCCATACAAATACTTGTTCCGTGCGGGATTCGAACCCGCGGCCCCCAGCGCAACAACTGATTGCTAAGCCACTGCGCCACGGAGCCGTCAAATATACATCATTATCCCATTTTGACCTGGGAGTATCATACGGGGTGACAATGGGACATGTTAGAAAGGTTTCGTTTGATGGCTATAGAACCATTTCCTTTGCTAAATAAAGAAACTAAGTAGTAACAAAAGAGCAACCTGGACTCGCGCTCTCAGGCTTCCGTGTAAACATAATGTAAGTAGATAATTCATCCATCTCGTGAATCGAAAGTCTCGACGATTTTTATATTTTCAAAACCAAATAAAAATCGTCAATACAAATATATACAAATACACGAATGCCGTAAACCGACAAAGTTAGTTAATTATTTACTTTCATCAAAATAATTAGCTTACTAAAATTCATTAATTATAGTTAAGCACCGAACATGCTCTAAAAGAAAGTACAGTATAAGTCAAACTGAAGGACAAAGTTAATTTTGCAGTGAAAAACGTTCTTCCATATAACGGTCTACATCTCGGGCGATAGTCCAAATCCAAATATAAGTTTGTAATCGCAAATACTATTTTTATGTGATATAACTGCAAAATTACTGTTTTCTGATTTTTCCCCTTATATATGCTGTAAAACCTTGCTTCTTGCCAAATTTCATGACTCTAGGTCAACGTAAGGTACTCTATAGGTTTTGATGAATGAGTTTGCTAGTATCAAAAACTTTTAGTTACCGTGAAACCTGACAGCTTTGCCATTTTTGGAAGGACTTAAAAAGGACCAATTCTCCAACAAAAAATGTACTGTCAGACTGGACGTCAATGTTAAATGTGACATTATATTTTTCATACATTTGGTGGTTTTTCGGTGTTAATGGTAATTTTGTACCAATACACTGCTGATCGCAAAGTTAACTTCCATTGGATTTAAGGATTGGTAAAAGAAACAGTGTGAAGTGGTGTATTTAATAAATAAACTTACATGAATATCTAAATAAAATTGTCATTATAATATATATCTATAATGACACACACTAATATATATACACTAATATATACAGGACAATAAACATAACAATGCTGAAAAATGAACTTTGAAAAAAGTAAAAGCCGACTTCAAAGAGCTAAAAAGAATAAAATCGATATACAAATAATTTTGTTTGTAAAATAAGTTTGTTTGTAATGTTTAAATAACAGCTTTCTACTAAATGCATATGAAAGTATATACGGTACTAATAACAAAAAAACAATTTTTAAAATTTTTGTCTGCCTGTCTATCTGTTTGTTCCGACTAATCTCTGAAACAACTAGACTGATTTTGACGGGACTTTCACTGGCAGATAGCTGATGTTACAAGGACTAACTTAGGATACTTTTATTTTAGAAAAAGAGTTAAGGTTCCGCGCAAACAAATTGAAACCCATGAAATTGTAGTAAATTTCACGAGGGCGAAGTCGCGCGAAACGACTAGTAAGAATAATATCGATTTCTGAAGTCGGTGCTAGGACACAATGTACGTGTATAAAATAATTTTAGCTCCGACTTTAGAATCTCAAATTAATGCATTATTTTTATTTCTAAATAGACGGCTTTATTTTTTTTAATTTGATTTTAATCAATTTCAGTGGACTGAGAATAGCAATGTCGTCTAAATAGTTACATTAAAAGCTTCATCACCTATTTTGTCACCCTAAGGGGTGGAGTTTCTTTCCAAGCTTAAATGGGACCACGTCTAAAGTATAATCTAATTAATAAAAAATAATCACTATAATCAGTTCATAATTGAAGAAGATATTGCGTAACATACATACAAAAAAACATACACTATTATTGAGAATCTTTTTCCTTTCTTTGAAAGTCGGCTAAGTATGGAATGTCCCGTAATTTACATAAAAACAAGGAAAACAAAAAATCATGCGTGAGGGTCGTGGAACACTCTGTTGGAAAGAAGTTCATTTCATAGTATATTATTATTGATAAACGTATTATATTATTGATTAACAATTACAAATAATTTTACGGATTTTATCGCGTATATTAACTTATTTTATATTCCCAACGTTTGGAGCACTTTCCAGCACCCATGGTCACGGGGGAGACTGAGGTGTATGACGCCCCAATGTCATAGTTAACCACGGCTACCTCCAGATTAAAAATTATTGATTTTTGTTCATAATTTTGTTAATAATTTTTAATCTGGAGGTAGCCGTGGTTAACCCCGTGACCAAGGGTGCTGGAAAGTGTTCGAAACGTCGCGAACATAAAATAAGTTAATATACGCGATAAAATCCGTAAAATTAGTTTTATTTAAATGTGTAGTGTTCGCGTAAATATAAGAAATCATTAAATACAAATAAATGAATTACTAGCGTCTATTAAATTGGAGCGTCATTTAAAATAAAATAAGAACATACATAAGAAAAAGTGCGAGGGAGATGGATATTATTCCATCTCGCTTTCTTATAGCTGCCAATGATGAGTAAAGAAACCGACGTTTACACTACGTCAGAAGGGTCATGACGGAAAAATCTTACACTTTTTGTCGCCTAGCCCCCATCCGCCAAATCCGTAGCGTCCAATAAAGTACTTCGTTCCAAATGTCGCCTCATCATTATGACTAGTGTTCCCACAGTGATGGGTAATAAACTTTAAGGCCTATGTAAAAAACAAAATTAAGTTTAATTTGATATACAACTGTCCATCCTTTCTGATATGCAGATTACACTTCTACGTCACAGTGCCGTCGCAGGCCATTTTTTACGTGAGGGATTCTAGCCCGCGTTCTGCAACGACGCAATCAAACTACTGCCACTGCGCTATCAAGTCGCCAAATTCACCTTGACGTACATATTTTAACACGACCTAACGCAACGTCATTATTGCCGGTATTAGTTATCTCGTCGTAATAAAAAAAAAACACGAAGATCACATGTCAAGGTATAAAATATTTAAACAAACGTTTGTTTTTGACTGTTACCGTCAAACGGCCGGCAAAGCCTGCCCACAGCGAAAGAGGCCTATGTCCAGAAGTGGACTTTTACGGACAGATAGAGAAGAAATGTAAAATTGCAAAAAAGAGATAGACTTAGAAATACACATAGATCGTTTAAAAAAGAAAGCCAATTTTATATTATACACCAAAGTAGAGAGGCATTCAGAAAGGAAACCAGACTGGCGATTACTTCACCGACAAGAGAACAGCTTTCAAATTAAAAGAAGAAGAACAACATACTATGTCAGAGAACATCATGATAAAGATGGCTATAATTAAATTGACTACTGGACTCTAATCCAAACTATATCCAACATTTGTACAAAAATACAAAGCCTCCATAAAAAACCATGAATATGGTAAGCAGCTACTTAACGGATAATATAAAAATTAATTTACAGCCTATATACGTCCAACAGATGGGCATACGATTAGGCCTCGTTTCTGAGTGGGCTTAGGGCAAGGAAATGTCCGTCGTGCTGCCCTAATGTGTATTGGTGTCCTTCACTTGTCTTAGGATATTACCATAAGATATTTTCCTTCACGTTGTAAATCAGCACTTAAAATTGTAATTAACAATTTCATCGGTGCCGGCGAGAATCAAACCCTAACTATATAAAAATAAGCTAACAGAACAATATTTATACTTGGTAGAGCCATGCGGTATCTATATTAATAATATAGTTGTAGCACGAATGGGTCGGCTCGATTGAGGAAGGACCACACTCTCAGAGAATACCAGCGTAAAATAGCAGCTTAACGCTGCTGTGTTTCGTATAGTGAGTGTAGAGAACCGGAGACCCTTTTTACTGGAAAAGAGGCATTCAGTCCTCACGGCTGACAACGTATCTGCATTTTAATTCGCAAACGAAGATAGATGTAGATGTCTATGGATCACAGCAATCACTTACCATTAGGTGGATTGTGTGCTCGTTTATCACCCTTATTCTATAAAAAAAAAAGAATACAATACAAAACTTTTACTACACATAAAGAGAGCAATTGGTTCTATTTGTGCTGCTCTGATGGCTCCGTTTATGGAACATGTTTTTTTAATACGCTGTTACTAGCTTGACCTGTACGTATGTGTATAAAAATGTAATGGAATCTTATTATTCAGTTTTAAACCGCTTTTGCATACGTGTTAATAATAGAAGACAATACAATAATTTTGCGACTATGTTTTATATTATCACTAGCATCATCACAGCCCATGATCAATGTGAGCAAAAGTTTTTCGACCGTTAATATTATTGTTGGAATCTGTTATCATTATCACACACTTCCGAATTCCGAACGTCTGCATGATCTGAAATTTGGCAGATGTGTAACAGTGTGTAACCGACGACAATACAATAATTTCTCGACTATAACTACTACAGACTTACTTGACTTGACACTAGGTCACTCCATCACAGCTCACAATCAATGCGCGCTGAAGTTTTAAAGCTATAAGTAATATAATTATAACACTAATAAAGTGTAGCATATTTGATTGTATACTTCCAATGTGTAATTATACTTTCAATCCAGAAATATTGATTTTACATTTTAGCTTTAGATGTCATTTAAAGTTCTTCAAATTCGTCAAAGTATTTCTAATCCATCATCGATTCTTAATATGTCTGCAGTATTTCAGGTTATTCAGAGTTCATGTCAAATGACGAATTGTCTTGAACAATGTCTTTCGCACTGAGAAAATTATGTAATCCATCCACTTCATTCATGCATATTGTCTTAAAGAATGTCATTTAGCATTGAGAAAACTGTGGCAATGTGGCATTACAATTCTGTGTCTGCGATGTTGTTCGAAATCAGTGTTATTAGTTTATGTTCAGAAAGATTGATGGGTCAGATCTTTCATCTGATTTTGTGTGAGTATGAATTGTTTCTCCGAAATTAATGCTCTTTGACAATTTAAAATAGGTTGTATCAGTAATCTAAAGTCGCAATAGGCCGGTCATATAGCTCGAAGAACCGGCAACCGATGGAACAAAAGATTGACAAGTGACAGCCTCGTTCGTACTGGAAAGTCGACCGACAGTCGATGGATGCAGGTGACCCAGGCACTTTGTAGCAATATGTGACCCAAACGAAACCGAACTAATATCAATTTAACTACTGGTCAGTTTAAACCATACACCAATTTTTATGTTTGAACTTGGTATAATGAATGTTTTGACAAGGCTATTATACCATTTGTCTAAGTCCTTTTTCTTTATCTTTACAATAGACACCAACACGGGGACAGATAAACTGATGGTTTTTCTCGCGTCTTATCTTTCATTATTTGGAAAAATCCACGCTCGACGGCGCAAAAAGCGGCTTACTAATAATATTGATATTTTTCATAGCCATTATTTAAACCTGTTTAGTAAATATGGATTAATTTCAGCCTATAAAAGTTCTATGTTGAACATAGGACTCCCCATAAAATGCCACATAGCGTGGATAGTTGCCTCGCTTAGCAGGCGTGTGGGTAACCGTATTTTTTTTCTAGAGATGTTTTTAGAAAGACATTTGGCTTGTTTCCCTCTGTCTCTGTAAGTAACAATAAAACATAAAAATATTTACTTTAATCTTTGTATTTTTTAAGCGGTTATTCATTTTTTTTTTTATAGAAGAGGGGGCAAACGAGCATGCGACTCACCTGATGGTAAGTGACTACCGCCACCCATGAATAGGACTGCCATCCGTCCGGGTTTCCCCGGATTTGTGCTAGTTTGGAAGACGTCCGGGGAGAATCCGGGCGGGGTTTAAATTGTAGTCCGGGTGCAATCCGGACTACAATAAAAGTCCGGGTTTTCGATCAGATCCCGTTCCCATAATTTATAGGATTTGTTTATCTTTTATTTAATATCTAAGAAGGTTAAAAAATAAAGCAAAATTACCCACTTGTTGTCACAAGAACGATTAAATAACACACTATTTCATGCAACAAAAGAGGCTTAAAATTAAAGTTTTCTTCTATCAGGTACGAAGTAAAATATATTTTAATCAAGATGTAAGTGAATGAAAAAGGTATTGAAATGTCCGGGGTGAAAGCTCCAAAATCCGGGGAACTTACGCTTCCGGTCCTGGAAGGCAGGTTTTAGAGATGACAGCCCTACCCATGAACAACCGTAACACCAGGGGAATTGTAGTGCAGATGCGTTGCCGGCCGGATTTCCATTAAGGCATTAAATTGTAATTTAAAAATGTTCGTGCAAAGTTTTTACTATCATTGGATGTACATTACATGTATGTACTGACGAAGTAATTTCAAGGTTTCATCTTTAATGCACGCCATACGCATAGTGTAAACAAAAAACAAATCGATATCATAAATACGCACACATGGACTATAATGCTGTTAAATTAAAAACATAGGTAGGAAATAAAAGGACATTGCGCACTGTTAAACACGATAAACGGTAAAGTTATAGGTTGTGTAAATAATGAATATTCCATGTTGACATAATTACATAACATATCCTTGAATGTATCTTTATAGAGGTCGCTTTAATATACAGTACAGTAAGGTAATGGATTTCTTACATAACCTCCTCCACGTCTATACCGAAACTTTTCATTATAATACAATTACTCATAGAACTGAATCAAGTTCCAGTTTGTTGATATAGAGGTCAAGTTCAAGGGACGTCCAAGAGAATTACATCACATGTTGACTGCAAACATCAAAGCGCAACGTTTATAGGTCGTTCCAACTACAGGAAAAACAAACATTAGCGCTATGCGGTCTGTGGAAGTCATGAGACAGACGCGTGGCACACCATGCATGCGGCACGCTACGGACGCATGCCTCACGCGCAACTACCGGTCGTCGAGGTTGACTGAAATACGTAAAATCTCACGCTTCGAAATATCTGTTGTCGATATTCTCTAATTGTTTATTCAGTTCAGTGTCAAGGTTAACTGTTTATAGTATGTCTCCGTTAAGTTACATAAGCGCGTAGGAGGTATTTATGAGCGAAATAAAACCAATGAACAATGTCACGATAATAACAATGAAAAAACTGGCCACACACAGTGTGGGTCTTTATTTTCCAAGCAGTCATATAGGGAGGGGCATTCAAAAAAGATTAAAAAACATTTCGATAAAAAAAATTTATACAATCCACATCAAATCATTCACATGGCAATTCCGTACAAAATTGGTCATAGTTCCCTATCCAACTATTAGTTCTCGGCAGTGCAACCCTAACCCGTAAACCACCACTGCCGTAAACTATCCTGTGGGTCGCCCGCGTAAACTAAGAGTAATACCACGAATGAAATTGTAGGCCTACAATAACTACTAACTAAAAAATAAGCGAAAGTGGAGCCAACCTCGTAAATAAAACGTAAAGCTATAGTAATAATGCATAAGTCGTTTTCTACAAAAAAAAAAGTTTATTTTTTACAGTTTACAATAACATTACAAAGCTGTAATGCACCTAGTTTTAGGTAATTTTCTATGGAATTGTAACGAATTTTTTACTAATATAACATTGAGTTATTATGTACTACGTACGTAAGTACATTATACTTCAATGTAATATAAGTGCATTTTATAAGTTGGTCGATTATTACTCGTTAATTTGTTAAACCTACTTAGCTGTGATAGTTTTTCTTTTACCTTCATTACATATCCTACTACTGTGCATACTTTTCACATTTCCTAAAACAGTGGTTTAGTTGGTAGAGGGGGGGGGGGGGGGGATGACACGGACCCCTGAATCGAAAAAAAATTGTTCCATACCCCCAAAATTTTAGAAAGACCTATCCAACGACACTCCAGATGATAGAATGGAAGGATTACAAAAAATCTCCTGTATGGGAGTTACACGAAATAAAAATGTTTTTAAGATTTTGTTCCACAACTTTGTAGAAGTGATTAATATCTATAACTATGCTAAATTACAGCTTTATAGCGCCTAGTATCTCTGAGTAAAACCGCAGACAGACGGACGGACAGACATGGTGCAATTATAAGGGTTCCTTGTTGTTTAACTACGGAACCCTAAAAAGGCAGTTATTAAAAAAGTGACCATTGACACAAAAATAAAAATCGAGCTAAAATAACAAATTTTACCCGATTGAATGGATTTTCGACGGTTGGTTCTGCTAATTAAGTTTTGTTTTCATAATAAAACAATTTAGGTCTAGCTAAACAAGTCTAATTTGCTTAAGAGTTTAGCTTACATCAGGGGCTAAGTGCTCCCTGTAAATTTCACAGTACCTACCTAATATGGCTAATAGCGTTTGTACTTCACTGGCAAAAATTAAATTGTTAATTGCAATGTTAAGTGCTGATTTTTACACGTTTAGGAGAACATCGTAATGAAGCCTATCGAAAAGCATGATGTGTGAGAAATAACGTACTTCGAGGACTTGTGAAGTCCGTCTGTCCATTGTTTTAACCAATCTATTTTAATATTATTGTAAATATGTTAAAAAAACCGGCAAAGTGCGAGCCGGACTCGCGCACCGAGGGTTCCGAACAAATCTGTAAGTATATAAGTTTAAAATTATTAAAAATATTTTTATTATATGATGTAACTAAAAATTTATGCTTTTCGCAATTTTTGCTTTATCTGTGCTATAAAACATTGCTTCGTACCACATTTCAAGATTCTAAGTTCACGGGAAGTACCCTGTAGGTTTTGATCTTTTGATTGCGTTGGCTTAGAAGTTTGATATTTTCACAGCTCTAAGAGACAGTAGACTTGAGTATTTGATATGAATTTTAGCTTGATACCTCCACCCGTTCCTGAGAAAAAGGGTCTTGACAGACAGACAGACGGACGGACAACAAAGTGATCCTATAAGGGTTCTATTTTTTCCTTTTGAGGTACGGAACCCTAAAAATGTCTTGATTCCTTAAATATTGCAAATATTTATCCCAAAATAACAGGTAAAGTTCAAGCTAGTCCAGTAATAAAAGCACCTTAGAAATTATTTAAGTGCATTCAGGTCATCTTTGTGATGGCTTCAAAACATGATAAAAGTAATATAGGCAAACAAAAATATTTTGATTTGACTACAACAAATGTGTCAACACATAACATGTTTTTAGTGAAAATAAGAAAGTTTTCTACCGAGTGTGGATATTTTCATTCTTTTTTTAAGAAATAGAAGACTAAAATCTTTTTTTCCCTGTAACAATAATGCGATAAGTAAGTAAACAAACGCATATCGTTTATATTAACATACCTATTAAGGGAACGAAATACAATCATGGCGACGCAAATGATATAGTCAGTTAAAATACGTAGCCGCGTGTACACATCGTTAACGGAGCTCTTTAAAAAAAATTAAGTCCATTCGGATAAGATGCGAGACAACCCTCGATGGGTCAGTCAGTAGTGATAACCCCTGTACGTCAACTGGCACCTCCGACACAGCCAGACGCAAGTGAGAAATTCACCCTTTTGCGACGCGACTCGCATAATCTATAAAGGCGACCAGCGCACACAAAAGAAACAGTTCGTCTTCTATCTCGGCCGATGATGCCTTGTTAATGTACGCGAGCGAGATTAACGACTCATTTCTGCAATGACACACGAAAGACTTTAGAATAGTGAATTGTAAGCAAAACATTTTGAATAATCCCTCCATTTTGGGGACGCGCATGCGTTCAAACCACATTGTGATTGGACGTGTAAAAGAACGTTCGAAGTAAAAAAAAAAACAACATGAGTGAAACCAGTAACTGTGTTGTCAGTCGCACTGCGTGCAACAGCAAGGGTAGCATGATCGTTGTTTCTAATCGCCTGCCCTTTGTGCTAAAGAGAAATGAGAAAACCGGTGAATTAGAAAGGAAAGCCAGGTAATTTTGTAGTAAAATTTCTTCCACAATATGATTACATGCTATTACATGAGTATTTCGAACATAAATCCATAGATCTTGTCAAAGGAAACGTAATTGTAATAATTTACAGCAATTTAAGGATCACTGCATGTTACTGTTTCAATTGTATTGATTGTAACTAATTAAGGTGCTTTAAATTTTTCTAATTCTATCTTTTAACATAAATGTTGGCTGCGTATTAAATATAAGTTTCAATCGAGTGTCACCTTTCGATCGAAAATTCGGGAAATTTCTGTGGATCCGTTATTTGCCCTTCGGAATGTCACAGTTGTTGTTCAACCTTTCTGGAAACGTAATCTGAATTCTTTATCAAATACATAAACATTGATTTTCAATAGTGTTACATGTTTCATAATTTGATCGTTGTGATTCAGACCTCACGCTAACATCAATATGTACTAATTAATAGCAAATTCCATTGATATTAATCTATGAAAATAAATTAACTGAACTATTGGTGTTACGTTATTAAAACTTCAAAAATAATTCGGCAATTCAAATGAACTTTGTGCTAGTGAGTATACGCCGTTTAAAAATAATCTTTAAAAGAAACCGCAACGAATTTAAATCTAAACGAAACCAATGGTTAAAATAATAACAGATGTAGGTGATTTTTCACTCTAACGATTTTTGCTGTAATAGTACGTGTTATATATTTATAAATATTGTAGAAAAATTGATGATTATATGTATAGACTATTATTATTACAAAGTATTGAAATTCATAAACGGTAAAAAACGTTCGTACTATAGGTACACAGTTTTGCCTGCTTTAGTTGAATCTCATTTTACATTTTATCTTTTTGATAATTAATACTGTCATTTTCCAATATTCAAAACCATGGTGATTTTGTATTTGATTCAATGTGATGTGATCTTAAAAAGTTTGAGTTATATTTTGAATGAAAATACATAATATTATGTATGTTATAGCGCTAAGGAAAATATCTTACAAAGAATCTCAACTTTTTTTTTCCAGTCAATTATTTATTGTACGAGTTTTTATTTGGAATGTAAATAACTTTTAGAGGTTTTAATCTGGATCTTTTTTCCTTTTAGACTAACCAGTTAAATTCGCCCTCGTTTTCATCCTACTTTAAACTTCTACATGCGAAACGCACACCATGCTTCCCTAAAAGTCTCAGATTTATTTGAACTTTAATATAATAATCATGATATTATATTTATTTAATAAAATCATTCCTTATAGAAATGTTAAGGCGTATCTGACCTATATATTTTTGTGTGAAACACAATTAAAGCAATGGTTTCTCCACTCCCTAATTTGACCCTTGTATTTCAATATCGCCAAGGAGAACACTTTAGCGAATGGCATACTTAAACTCTTCTTCATTTGATATTTAGTAAATTTCATGTTATTAAGAAGATAACTGAAGTTCATTATAAAAGAAATTGAAATATAGTTAATTGAGCAAGGTATAGACCTTTTATCAAACACAAATATGTATATGAATACTATTGAACTAAACTAAATGAACTCGTTTATTGTTATTATCATTATAATCAAAATGTACAATGTCCATTGTCGGACAGACGCCTCGAATCGAATGAAATCGAATTTTTCTGAGTTGTAATAATTCGACACCATCACAAATGACTAGCAGATTTTTGAATATGGAATCTTCTAAGAAATTATTTGATTTTGCTGGCATTTCCTTTAAAACCCTTCGGTTGGGACAGTTATTATCGTAACAATACAGGGACAATAATTATAAACTTGGTAGGTACTAATACTAAACCTGCGGTAGTAATTCTATCTCACCTGGTATATTATATTGTATACAATATAAATACTCGATTTACTACTGTATATCAGTGTAATGACACATCACATGCTTCAATTCACAATTTTCGTAAAATAAAAATTCCACGAAATTATGTAGTGGTATTTACTACACGCACACACGTTTAGAATAGTTAATAAGAAAGAATTTCTGACGTTCACGTAATTCCCTTACTCGTATTATTACTTACGTCGTAAAAACACATTTGCAAATTTTCTCACTGCATCTTTGAAATTTATGATATCCTACATATGTTACAGTCAAAACTCAAAAACGGTCAAAACCACTTTTGACTGCAAAAAATCGGGCAAAAGTAGTTTTGACTAAAGATGTTGGTCAAATCCATTTTAACTGCAAAAATACTGGGTAATAGTGATTTTGACCAAATTACATCGGTTAAAAATGGTTTTGACCAAGAATATCAGTCAAAACTACTTTTGACTTTTACTTTTTAAATTTCTGAAATTAAAACTTTTAATTTACCTTCAATATAATACTTTATATCATTATAATGTACGCATCTTTGGGGTGGCCCAAGGGCCACCACAGCCGCACCTTATCCTACTGTTACTGATATTGCAAGTTTTGACCGATAGCCTGAAGTTTAAATAAGACAACACCACCTTTGACTAAGAACGTTGGTTAAAACCACTTTTAACTACAAGAATCAGTCAAAACTGTTTTTGACTAAGGGTATCGGTTAAAACCATTTTTGCCTGATTTTCGCAGTTAATTGTGGTTTGACCGTTTATGAGTTTTGATTGTGACATATATACCAATTAAATATTTACTGCAAAATTACAGTATTTACGCCATTTGGATAATAAGAATAGAAAGAACAACACCGTTTGAATAATTTAGCGCCTACTTTGCCTCTGTTACTTTTTTTTAGATATTGTTGAAGAAGACAGTTTAAAAACTTATTTAAAAAAAATTATTGTAAGCTAGCGACGGGCTCTATTAATGTGGCGTCAATCAGATTTTTGAAACCAATGCTCAAGTTTTCTATTAAAATTCTCCATTTTATTCAGATAAAATATAGCTAGATCACTGCTACACTACACTCTATCAGTTTGTAAAGTTTCATCACGATCGGTTCAGCCATTCCGAAAGTTAACCCTTACAGACAGAGAGAAAGACAAAAATTTTACAAATAGTTATCTAACCATGTCTTAATTGCAGCTTGAGTCAAATAATAGCCACACGATATCAAATAGCTCCCTGCACGGTTAGCATGGGCTGAGGACAAAAATTTTATCCCCCGATTATATCCTCTGACAAGAGATATAATTATCTTGTCCCTATGCCAAAGCACGGCAACGGGGAGAAGTTTTTCCCTGTTTGACATAACGAGTAGACATATATCTATATATATATTTTTGACATTTGAAAGGGACAATTCTATCCTAGTTCATTGGACGTGAGTTTAAGTTTATATTCATTCAAAAAATCTAAGTCTATCTCCCATTTTATCTGATGTGGATATTATATCCACCAGTGTGCCCAAGCTCGAAGGGTGGATAAAACTAAGCGAGGGGATAAACATTTTCTCCTTTCCCCAGGGATAAAATTGCCTCCTGCCCATGCTAGCCCCGTTAAGCTCGATAAAAAGACAGTTATTTCGATATCATATACTTTTCAATTTTATTTTGTATAGATTTAGAGAAACATACGAAATTTGTTGGGATTTCTTTTAAAAAAATATCAGATTGACGAAAGACGCTACTGCTCATCACCTGATTTGATTCCACCTGTCGACTCTTACGACACCCACGGGTTGATATGAGGTAGTGGATGTTCTTAACAGCCACTACACGTTAAATGTCACTCCTGGTGGTATATTTTGTCGTTTGTAGGAACTATAAATAGCCTTTTTACTGTCGACATTCCAGGCATTCGAACGAAACGGTTTGTTTCGTATTTCGTAATGCGTGCTGCAATGGAGTGGATAATTTACTTACTCGATTACAATGTGGGGTTTTCAAGGCATTCACTCTGAATAGTCTTTTGTTGCGCCAAGACAGTGCGGTTTATCATATAAGGCTTCATCATCACTCAAAACCAGGTGGAGTTGTAATCTAGCACAGATATATTACAAGTAAAAAAAGGTCAAAATAAGCCTAAATAAATATTTTTGACTTAGATTTAAATAAAATGGCAAAAAGATGCGGTCTAAATGTAATTACTTTTTACGGATTTTATCATGCATATTAACTTATTTTATATTCCCCACATTTCGAGTAATTTACAGCACCCATGGTCACGGGGGAGACTGAGGTGTTCGACATCCTAATGTCATAGTTAACCACGGCTACCTTCAGTATATAATTATTAATTTTTGGTCACATCTTCGCTGAATAAACTTATAGTATCTTAAACTCTTGCAGTTGTTTTACTTAGGTTGTGTTTGTTGTGTTGATTAGATTGGGATGTAATTTTATTAATTATGGGATCCCAAACAGATTGTGCACCATAAATTTAATTGAATTGTAAATTTTGTACGACACTTGTTTAATTGTTGTCGATTGCGTTACTTCGTAGCCAGAGGATCAGTACCAGTTTCTATTTTACATATTATTACATAGAGTGTTAAGAAAGATTTCCGGGTCTCCGTGTCGTTTCGACATTGTTTTAGGTGTTTCAGGGTTACTACTGGTCTGTGTAGTCTGGCTTACGTCGGCTACAGGTGAAAAACTCTGTGTGTCTGTTGTTTGCTATCAAATCTCAATTAATAAACTTGTAGACTAAGAAATTGTTTTAATAAAAAAAAAATGTACATTTTGTAATTGTACTAGAAATAGGAACAAACACAGGGCTACACCATTTAGTACACACACCAAACTTAATAGTTTTGAAAGTTCTAATTTTGAGGGGCAATTTATATATTTATAACAACAATTTATACGTGGTAGAGCCATGCCGCAGCTATTAGTAATATATTTGACAACGCATCTGCACTTTGATTCGTAATCGAAGATAGATGTAGATGTCTATGGGCCACAGTAACCACTTACCATCAGGTGGACTGTGTGCTCGTTTGTCACCCTTATCCTATAAAGAATAAATAATAATTTAAAATTAAACATTTTGTACAACCGACTTCAATATAAATTATTGAGAATAACTCAAAAACTATTGGTCAGACCTTGATCAAATTTATATGGGATTACATGTGAAGCACCAGCTTTCAAATAAAAACAGCCCAATCAATCAACCATATTTTTTAATATTATAATAATTGTCGTTTTCTACCGACTTCCAAAAAGGAGACGGTTTTCAATTCGACTGTATGTTTTTTTTATGTGTGTTACCTCATAACCTTTTACTAGGTGAACCGATTTCGATGATTCTATTTTTATTTGAACACTTCTCGTGTGGTCCCATATGAATTTAATCAAGGTCAGACCAATAGTTATTGAGTTATTCGTAATAATTAATATTGAAGTCGGCTGTACAAAATTTTTAATTTTAAATTATTTCGCAATATCGACACTTACACTACAGTAAATATGCGAAAGTTTCTCTCGCGTCAATTATATTGACGTAAACAACAACAAATATAAGCGAGAGTATTTGACCCTGTTACACGTACTCTTTGGCAGTAAATAAAATAAAAGATATTATATTTATTTCTGTGCTTTTACGTGGTAGAGTCACGCTGCAGCTATATTATAGTTGTAGCACGAATGTTTCAACTCGACCGGGGAATGATCACGCTCTCAAAGAATACCAGCGTAAAATAGCAGCTTAATGGTGCTATGCTTCGTATGGTGAGTGTATAGAACTGGAGACCCTTTTTACCGGAAACGAGGCATTCCATCGTATTCCTCATTGGTGACAACGCATCTGCGTTTTGGTTCTTAATCGAAGATAAATGTGTCTATGAGCCACAACATCCACTTACCATGAGGTGAAATGCTTGAATTTTATAAGTTAGGTTTGATGTGTAGCGGCGATGTGTGAAGATGTTGTCTGTAAAGAAATTCTCGGTAGCAGTCTACAGTCAGGAAGTTGGCAGTGTTTCACCACCGTGCCTCGGAAAGCACATGCAGCCGTTGGTTCTCTGCCTGATCTTTGTTCAGAGGATTGACGTTCCAGCGGACTGAGAGAGCGAGGGTGTACCTGTGCTTGCGCATACAATATAAACCTGGTTCTCAAATGGCTACTCGTCGTTGAAACTGGTGCCGTGACTGAAAATTCGATCTGGAGTACAATATTTATTACTACTGTATTCAAGATGGTATACCGCAATCAATCAAGGCCATGATACCTTTCTGGTCTTGACACCCGTGTGACGAAATTGGGTAATAGATTATTTTGCGCTACCAAGACACGGTATCTGAAGACTTGCAATAAAAATCAACGTTCAGTCACAACAATCTCCAGTTGCATATTATAACTCGATGACAACAATGCCTTGTTGTCATCGAGAAAACATATTATACTTGCTGTTTTCCACAACTTCGAAAAAGGAGGAGTCTTTCAATTTGACTGTATGTTTTTATTTGTATGCTTACACGTTACCTTCGCAAATTGCAATCCAATTTTGATAATTCTTTTTTTTATTATTAAACTAATTTTACGGATTTTATCGCGTTTAATTTTAGCTTTTTAATATCCGACGTTTCGGGTTCTTTGAAGCACCCATGGTCACGGGGGTGACTGTGGTGTTTGGCGTCCCGATGTCATAGTCCGGCTACCTTTAGTTTTTTATTATTAATTTTTTCAGAACGCGCTTACATTATCTTTATGTTTTACAATGGAATGAAAAAAACATTCCAACCTATGTTTTTTTTTAATTTCAATTTGGTAGGAATCGGTGTTATTTTACGAGGATTTGTGGTCTATAAAATCTGATGTAATGGCGGGGACGATCTTAAACATGTTCACAAACTACAGACTTCCTGGAGCGTCAGTGGTTCATGTCAGCTATAATTTATGTTCTTTTACGCCAGTTTTTATCGATCTTTATATTTGCCCTATATAAGAGAGACTACATTCGCAATCGTAGTACAGCAGGCACATGCTCGACTGTTGTAGGCCTCACTCGGTCAATGTCGCTTAGTCTCTCCCGAAACGTCGGGAATTAAAAAGTTAAAATTAAACTCGATAAAATTGTTTGATTATTTTTTTATTAAATAGGTTATGCTTCGGCACCCCTATAATAGCACCCAAATAATTTTGGAAGCATCCTTAAGTAACGGTAATCCTAGGAATATAAATAAGAATGCTTGATTATAAAAATACTCTAAGGCTATATCCCTTAGTGCCCTCAAAAGGGCAAAAAATTACTTTTAATAAAAAGTAAAATCCGGTTCAAAAGAGTTAAACTACTCAGCACACGAATGAATCATTTTTATATCAGATCTGTTTAAGTATGCCTCAGTCTTTCAAGAAAACCAGTTTATTTTTGCATAATGCCGTTATTGGATGCATGTATGTGATTACCAATTTTTTGGCATTCTCACATTTCATTTTTGATCCCGTTTATGCAGTGTTAAGATTACAGAGAAATCTTGGAACATTCTCTAAATCATCATAAATTTTGCTACAAACCGTACTGTGTCTAAATGCTATTAAACAGTACGTAAAAAACTGCCAACACTTTTCGTCTCCCAGAGTTACATGGCAGACAAGATACAAAGTTAATAGAAAGTTAACTTTGGCCCTAATATAAATCATGATTAAATAATATCTTAACTCAGTACAACTTTCATTCATTTAACTTTTGAAAGTTGTAATGGGTCAAATTTTTTAAAGACAATGCACCTTTTTGGGACTTAAATATAATTTTCTCATTAGTAGAATTTCCCCAGAATGTTATGCCAAACATCAAGATGGAGTCAACAATACCGTGGAATCCGTGAGAAGCAACGCATCGGTACTTACAGCGGATGCGAGTTTTATAGAGCGCATAAGCAGAAGAACTAATTTTCTTGTTTGGTTCTTCTGTGTGGGCACTTTTTAAGGATTTTATCAACAGTTACTCCTAGAAATATTGTTGTGTCTACTTGGTTGATTTCTGTCCCTTGGTAATTAACGTTAATATTTGGTGTTGCTAATCGTTGATTGAAGTACATCATTTTGGTTTATTGAAGATTTAGTATTAAATTATTATTATTAAACCAGTTGATTTTTAAATTGATTGCATTATTAATATCAATTTGAAATGTATCCTTATTGATGGAGTTTATTGTGACCGTACTGTCATTGGCAAAGAGCGATATTGGATATTTTGTTATTCTTGGTACATATTCTTGGTTCGATCTTATTCTCGGTACATATTCTAGGTTCTTTGATGTTGATGCATAAAAGTGTTTTCTGTCTGGCGCCGATAATAATAATATAATAAAACCCCAAACCCATTAAAAAATTGCAAAAAGTGTAGTAAACACTTTTTAAGATTTTTTTTTAATTGAATTGCGGCATTTCTATGCAATCTTACGAGATGCCATTTAAATTGTTGCACATTTAGAATGATGTCTGTAGGGTTAGCTAATTTATCTTGTGTAAGTAATATGTTTAGTATAATTTGTGTACGCCATAAATGACAAAACATGTAGCTCGTTTTAAGTTTTTAACACCTTTACTCATGTTTTATAAAATAAATCTCTTAATTTTTATCACATAAACTAGAATCTAGTTCAGTTACATCCAAATTGTGAACGTTCCGTATACAAATTTATAGCAGTCAGCAACGCCCTGGTCGATACTGTCCGGGACAAATGAAATACTTGTTTCAATAGCGGTTTTTAAATATTTTCAACTGTTAGTATAGTTTCATGTAATCATTTTTTTCTTTTAATATTTAATTTAGCCATAATGTTTGCATAGTATGGGGTCATATATGGTTTTGTAGCTCTTGTCTTAATAGACATTTGTTATTTGAATTTGGATAACTTCCTCATGTGCTTCGGTTTAATTGGTTGAATCTTCTTTTTTTTCGACTTCATCAGCCCCTTTAAGTTGCTTAACATGAAGGATTTACTTTAATTGTCACGCTTGGCAGCCGGATTGACAATCTAAGTTCCAGACCTTCGACGCTGCTGTCTTTGTCGTACGCGAAATGTTTAAACTTGGTTTAAACCGCCATCTACCCGACGCCATGAGGTTATTCAGTTTTCTGGTATTCCCCATACTACAACCACGGGACAGAATGTGATGATGTACCTACTCTCTTACGCCTCCATCACACGGCAATTAGATATCTCAAGTCCTCCCTACTCGAAGGTGATAACGCATCTGAACCTATCTTCGTTTGAATATTACCAAAAATACTTATCAATAGTAACACTGTAAGTTCGTTTGTAACTATAGTTTAAAAAAACGTTTCAATGCACATGTTGTGGGTTGCAACTGGTTTTAAGTGCATATGTGTGCACTTAAAACCCGTTAAAGAAAAAAGAAAGCTGTGTGCGTGAGTGTGTGTCAAGAAGTTGAGCACGGTTTATATGTGGTAGAGCCATGCTGCAGCTATATTATAGTCGAATCACTAATGCTGCGTGTATGCCATAATCTATGTGATACGACAAGCGATGGAGTATTTCATCCTCTTTGCTGACGTGCCCATTGGTGGTAAAGCTCGCCCATGGTTTAACACCGAGTGCGCTCGTGCTGGAAAGCACAAGCATATGGTTGGCTCTACCGGGGCAGGACCACGATCTCACAGGATACCAGCGTAATACAGCAGGTAAATGCCGCTGTATTTCGTATGGTGAATGTAGAGAACCAGAGACCATTTTTACTTGAAACGAGGTATTTCATCTTAGTCCTCAGGGGTGACAACGCATCGGCATTTTGATTTTTAATTGAGGATAGCCGAAGATGTCTATGGGCCACACCATCCTCTTACCATCTGGTGGACTGTGGTGGTTTGTCACCCTTTTTCTATAAAATAGATAAAATAAAAATATGGATAAGGATATAAACTAACTAGTCGATTCTATAACGATTTTTACGAATACTTCACATTGGATAAAAGTAATTTTGCGGATTTTATCTCGTTTTAATTTAACCTATTTTTATTATTATTCTTGTATGTTTTCTACGACGACTGGAATCTCTCTTTGAGGTCTCTGTCTCGGTTGAATTATTGTACATTATCATCAAACTTAGTTCTCTCTGTTTTTTTTTACAGCGCCGGCGGTCTTGTGACCGCCGTAGCGCCGGTTGTAATTCGCTGTAAAGGCATCTGGGTCGGCTGGCCGGGCGTTCATCTGGACGACCCCAATGAGAAGATCCCCGAGTCAGACCCCAACGACAAGACACCCACCTCTGGACTGCTGTCTAGTAAGGTACCTACTATATTATAACGAAGTTAATTTATAAAATCACGCAGAAGTGAAGGTTTTTAATGCGCATTCGATCCCCAACGCATCTGCAATTCCCCTGGTGTTGGAGTTGTTCATGGGCGGCGGTAGCCACTTACCATCAGGTGAACCGCATGCTCATTTGCCTCCTCTCCTATAAAAGAGAATACCAAGAATTTGCTGTAGTGACGGCCGTGTAGTGGCGATGTAAGAATCTCCACTATCCCACATTGTTCCGTGGGTGTCGTAAGAAGCGACAGAGGGAATCCAGGAGTTGGGCAGTACCGTCTTCCTGATAAAATCATATAAAATTATAAAAAATTGTAGTTGCCAACCCAATCTCACCTAAATCTTGCCAGGCGTGGTAACTATGGCAAAATCCCCCTATGAGGCAAAGGGGGAGGGCCTATGTTCAGCAGTGGACTTTTATAGTCTGTATTGAATGGATGGTATGGAAGAATTTACTACTACCCAAACAAGTGAGGTTTCTTTATTTGTATGGTGTACAAGCACTGGCTGGATTTATTATTCAAAGTGTATTATTTCTGGGCTAAAGTTTGAATCCTGAGCTGTTTACGGCGTTTTAGAAAAGAGGAGTTAATAGTGTTTAATTCCACCCAGAACAAGAATACACATCCGGGTCCGGATGTGTGTCCTTGTAAATTTCCGGTTTAATCGGGTAAAATCGGTCCGGGTAAATTTTTGGAAAAAATTGTGTCATTAATATTTATAATATACTAGCTGCCCAAGCAGACGTTGTTCTACCCTGTTCGACGACCCTTCATATAAAAAATCCTTAAATTCGTAATAAAAAAATATTGAATGTCACTTATCAGGATAAAACTATCCTATCTCTCAAGTTGAACGAAACTGCACAGAGTGTGCAAAATTTCATTGAAATCAGTTCAGTAGTTTAGAGAGTTCATCGCGGACAAACAACGTGACACGTAATCTATACAAATAAATAAAATTGGAGTCATCATTCA
This sequence comes from Parnassius mnemosyne, assembly GCA_963668995.1. NCBI lineage: Eukaryota > Metazoa > Arthropoda > Insecta > Lepidoptera > Papilionidae > Parnassius > Parnassius mnemosyne. Next base: position 42,842,386 of record CAVLGL010000126.1, read on the forward strand.
TCATTACAGCCCTTCACAAGTCCACTTCTGAACATAGGCCTCCCCCAAAGAATGCCACAAAACACGGTCCTGAGCCACCTGCATCCATCGACTTCCTGCATGTCTTACCAGGTCGTCACTCCATCTCGTGGGGGGACGCCCTACACTTCGCCTACCGGTACGAGGCTGCCACTCGAGAACCTTTCTTCCCCATCGGTTGTCGGTTCTTCGAGCTATATGGTATATTGGAGTGTCTGTTTGTAATGTCAAAATTACCGTTTTTTACTAAATGCATATGAAAGTAAATACGGTACATATAACTAAAATACAATTTATAAATTTTTTCTGTCTGTCTGTCTGTCTATCTGTCTGTTTGTTCCGGCTAATCTCTGAAACGGCTGAACTGATTTTGGCGGGACTTTCACTGGTAGATAGTTCCGCGCAAATACATAAAAACCCTAACCCGCGGGCGAAGTCGCGGGGAACAGCTAGTTGTTATTTATATAAAGATTAAAAAGGGATAACTGCCGTGTTTTTTCCTCGTTCCTCATACGGGCAGCAGTAACTTATTTCGAAAATACGAAACGGTAGAAATTATAAAATACAAAAACATGTTGATCATTTACGAACGAAATAATATTTTTTTCATTTCGAAGTATTCATATAATTTCAATAGGTTTACGGTTCTCGTCCTTCACCACGGTAATTCTTTACGATACTTATCACATCTCGGTGTTATATAAGTAGGCTATGGGAAACGCAGAAAACATCTCAGATCCTTTTGATTGTGGTATAATCTATCTCCTGTATGACAGATGTAAAATTTACAGTCCAGAGTAGCATCATCATCATCATCATCATCATTAGACCCTTTCACAAGTCTACTGCTGAACATAGGCCTCCCCCAAGGAATGCCACAAAGCACGGTCCTGAGCCACTTGCATCTCTTACTTCCTGCATGTCTTACCAGGTCGTCACTCCATCTACTTGGGGGTCGCCCTACACTTCGACTACCGGTACTAGCCTGCCACTCGAGAATCATAAAAAGTTATAAGTTAAAGTTACAGCCTATATAGGTCCCACTGCGCGCACAGGCCTCCTCTCATTTCTGAAAGGGTTTTAGGGCAAGAAAATGTTCGCCGCGCTGCGCCAATGCATGTTGGCGAACTTCACATGTCTTCGAATTTTTTTCTTATTTCACAGAAGTTTCAGGTTTCCTGACAATGTTTTCCTTCACCGCCGAGCAAGTGGTAAATTAGCACTTAAAATTGCAATTAACAATTTCATTGGTGCCGGCGGGGATCGAACCCGGGTTGCTCGCGTACTGTGAAATTTACAGCGAGCGCTAACGATCTGAGCTACCACGGCTCCTCGAGAATTATAGGTTTTTTTTTTAATAAGATAAGGGTGACAAACGAGCACACAGTCCACCTGATGGTAAGTGGTTGCTGCGGCCCATAGACATCTACATCTATCCTCGTTTGTGAATCAAAATGCAGATGCGTTTTTACCCGTGAGAACTAAGATGGAATGCCTCATTTCCAGTAAAAAGGGCCTCCGGCCACCTGCACTCACCAAGCGAAACGCAGAGGTAAATCTCTACTTCACGCTGGTATTCTGTGAGGTCGTGGTACCACCCCGGTTCGAGCCGGCCCATCCGTGCGATGGCAAAAGCTGCCGCGTGGCTCTACCACTGTTAAAAACAGGTGCAAGAAATTTAGTACTGCGGTCGCTATAGCTCCAGCTAACGTTTACCTGCACCTGTTACGATCAAAACAAATTCAAATAAAGTTAAACCAGGACTCAATTTTCGTAATTGTATATCAATATATAAAAATTTCACATATTATGTGATATATTTATAAAAATTCTTTGATATTTAGAAATCGATAGCTTTCTACGCATAACAACTTACTGCGTAATAGTCGCGTGGTAACTATGGTTTATGTTTATATGGTGTATATGATGGTAAATATGAATATATAGGTTGAAGAAAAAACCAAAGGCAAGTTGTTGCATAACCACAATCAAATACTAGTTACAGGTTCGACAAGATCAAAGAAAGTCGCTCTCATACAATCCTTCTTCATCATAATATTTTCAGAATAGTTCCACTGCTCGACATGAAGATTTATTCTTTAAATAGAACCTTGTAAGGTTTACTGCGTGTTCTTACGGGGCAGAGCCATGCTGCAGCTATATTAATAGTATCGTTGTAGCACGAATGGGTCGGCTCAATCGTGCTCCACCACCACGCTCTCACAGAATACCAGCGTAAAACAGCAGCTTAATGCTGCTGTGTTTCGTATAGTGAATGTAGAGAACCGGAGACCTATTTTACTGAAAAAGAGGCATTCTATCTTAGTCCTCACGGCTGACAACGCATCTGCATTTTAATTCGCAAACGAAGATAGATGTAGATGTCTATGGGCCATAGTAACCACTCACCATCAGGTGGACTGTGTGCTCACTTGTCACCCCAATTCCATAAAAAAAAGATATTCGATACGATCGCTATGTAATGATCGTATACCATTTAGATGATGTAAATGAAAAATTCACAGGCCAACGACTTAAAGTAACGTTAAAATTACGAGGCATCTGGTACAGAGATCGCGCAAAAAATTGCCTGATATGCGTAGCGATTACGACAAAAACTTCCTACATTAACTTTTACTACTGGGATTTATTAAATTTTTTAAATTCCAGCAACACCACTAACATTACCTTTAACCTATCCAAGTAGGCTATAAGTGCTAGTGGCTGATTTGGCTTAAAACGGTAATCCAGTAGTGGGTTTCAATTTTCGAGTTTTAAGTCCATTAACATTTAAGCTATTAACGCTATATAATAGTACTATTAAAACCTCTTTAAATACAAATAAAATTACACTAATAAATCTATAACCTTAATTAGTCTTGCCCGATAAAAATAAAGAATTAATCTTTTCGAAAGGGTCCTAATCCTACACCTTCTTTTTCGGATGTATATTACTTTTTTTTTCAATTTATTTATTCATACAAAGATAGTACATTATTTTTATTACTATCTCGCCAAACTGCAATCAGTTTGTCGGCGAGTACACGCTCTTAAAACTATATATTATTATGCACCTAAACAAATACAATTAATTACAAAAAATAAAAAGAAAATAAAAGATAATTATATCAAAGTTACCTACTACAATTTCATAATATTTAGAAATTACAGAAATAAAAAAAATAAACAACAATAGCAATAAACAAATCAAATAAATCAAGCAGAAAAACGATTAATAAAAGTATGCAACAATATGTAATGTGTTATAGCTCTGTTAACAGTGTACTTTTCAGAGAGGATTTTAATAAGTTTTTGCTTAATTTATTTTTATTTTTATTTGGAGGCGTTTCCCTTAACCATTTTATTTTGTTATAGATTCTGGGTACAATGTATTTATTCAAGCGCTGTCCATAATAGTTATTTGCACTAGGCTTTTCGAGTTATTTTTTCCCTTACCTTACGCGTGTTGTAAGTATTACTAATAGGTACATTATATTCGTCAGTATAATAATGTTCTATTGCTATTAAATATTTTAATTGTGTTTCAACAGGGAGTATTTTACACATGGGAAACAATTTTTCATATTCTTTTTTACAACTTTTCTTATTTTTTGCATTTATTAAAAACTTTATAACGCGTGTTTGTAGGTTTTTCACCTGTTTTATATAGGTATTAAATGTACGCCCATACACAGTAAGGCCATAGTTAATTAAAGACTCAATTAATGCATAGTAAACCACTAATAGAACGTGTTTACTTACTACTTTTCGAATTTAACAGAATTTGCTTAAAATGGACCTTAATTTTTAACATACTTCTTCAATGTGTAATTTCCAATTAAAACTACTAATCTACCAACAATCCTAAATATTTGTAACTATTATAACAAATTCTATTTTGGCACATTGACATGATAATTTTCCCCTATGCAAGCACTCATAGTCATGCCCTACAATACCTATTTCTTCACAGCATACATTCTTAGCTAGCTTGTTGTATGGAGAATGTAAATGCATACACTTTGTGTTTTTCAAATTCAGTATTATACCGTTATCATGTGCCCATTGGGTAATCCGATCAAAGTCTTCCTGTATTTTATCACAAGCTTCAAGTAAGTTTTTGGAAGCATACAATAAGCACATGTCATTGGTGTACATGTAGGTATCGCAGTGATGCACCACATTAACCACACTGTTCACCAGTATAATGTACCCTACGGGGCCGTACACAGAACCGGTTGGTACACCGAGAGCGATATGTTCTTCAGCGCCAGTCGTCCCACTCACCATAGTGCGAATAGTCCGATTTGATAGATAATTACGGAACCATTCATTTACACGGCCTCGAATAACCAAAATCATAAAATATGACATTATTTTTAAAATATCATTCAATTAGTGATCACGTGCAGAATGAGAAGGACAATCAGCATCCGAAGTAATTAAATAATCATTAATATTAAATTATTAAATTCATATTATAATAGTATACAAGAATAGCCGCGATTAGCCTTTGAGAATAAAGTAAATTAATAAGTCTTTTACAATCACAGTGGAAAATTTCTACATATCATTTTATTCACCAAGTTCAAAAAACGTAAAGGTTCTTCGACGCGTATATTTTTTATATATGTTCACAGATTTCGCGAACACAGTTGAAACGATTTAAATAAATCTTTTTTTAGTAAATTAATTATACTTTAGGAGTGTTTCTTAATATTTTTTATATTATATTTTATGCATGGTAAAGCCATGCTGCAGATATATTAATAGTATAGTTGTAGCACGAATGGGTCGGCTCGACCGGGGAAGGACCACGCTCTCACAGAATACCAGCGTAAAATAGCAGCTTAACACTGCTGTGTTTCGTATGGGGAGTGTAGAGAACCGGAGACCCTTTTTACTGGAAAAGAGGCATTCCATCTTAGTCCTCAAGACTGACAACGCATCTGCATTTTGACTCGCAAACGAGGTTAGACGTGGATGTCTATGGGCCACAGCAACCACTTACCATCAGGTGGACAGTAAGCTCTTTTTACCCTATCCTATTAAAAAAAATCACTGAACACCGACTTCAGGATTTATTATATTTCAGCTATTGTTTGGAAATTATTTCATTTTGTTTATAGTTTTGAAGTCGCCTTGTACTTTTATTAAAAGTATAACTATTATTTTACAATGTTACGTAGCGCTGAGATAAGACAACGCATCTGTCACATTCTCCGTTTAATGTTGTTTGTAGGCTGCATTAACCACTTGTTATCAGGTGAACTGTTACCTCGAATGTGTATTAAATATCAAAAATAAATTTGCAACTTCTATATCTTCTGCATCAATGATGACATTATCTATCGCTGTCATTCTGTACACCAGTGCCGTAGTAGCTCTGTGGTGAAGGAGAATGTCATGCGGAAACATATAAGAATTTAAAAAAATACATTTTGAAGACATGTTGTGAAATTCGCCATCATGCATTGGGGCAACGCGGCGGCCACTAAAGGTACGGACAGACATGCTCAAAAAATAGCATGCTCATAAGCTTGCTTAAAATTAACATGCTCTGCAACTGTTCACATTTGCCAGCAATAAGCACGTTTAAAACATACTCATAAATAAGCATGCTCAAAGCAAACTTTGGACAGACGTGCTATTTGGCACCAGGCTCTCGACCAAAATGGATGTACAAAGATATAGTGACAGTGCTATCCGTACAGAACTTAATAAAATTTATTTTAAATTGACGCAGCAAATGTCGCGGATCGAGATCGATACGATAATAGCATGCTCTTAAGCAAACCAACGCGCTCGGAGCCCCCTTCTACCTGCGCTCCAAGTAGCATGCTCGAAAATCAAACGTCGGATGATTTTTGAGCACGCTCAAAATAAGCATCTTCATTACCAGCAACGTTGCGACAAACGTGCTACTAATGAGCACTTGATCAATAAAAGCATGATTTCGTGCTAGTAATGAGCACGTCTGTCCGTACCTTTATGCTCAAAAGTGGGAGTATAAAGGCCAACGTCGTGTGTATTTGCGTGCGTGTCCTGCTTGTATACGCAGCTGGACTTCCTATTAAAAATAAATTTTATTTACTCTAAAAATACTTATTAAATAGACTTTTAATTACTTTGAATCTATATCATTAACATCGATATCTTTCTACGCATTCAGGAAACTATATAATCATTTAATATAAAGTGTTTTCGGAATTTTATTTGAACAGTCAAATTGATGAAATGGACATAGGCCTACCCCATAGGCTTGATAAGTAGCTTATTAAAATAAAGAAATTGGAGAGAGGGTGGTACGCACTCACTTGAACGCCAAGTCCATCTGAGTGGAAGGACCCTTTCCCTACCCACTCAGATCTATCCCATCAGCCTATCACCTAGGTCCTATCACCTAGGAAATTGATTGCTAATTTTTCCCTTAGTAGGCCACATAGTATTATTACAGCTTGGTGAGGTGTAATAATACTATGTAGCCTATTTTCTTTGAAGTCGGATGCAGGGGTCAGTGGTATCACATTACACTAATTACTATCAAGTGACCTGTTAGCTCATTGAAACAGAGAATCATTTTCACAAAGGTTGATTAGAAATCTCTGGACTGTGGTAAGCTTATACCTTAAGTCTGATTTAAATCCAGCTATAAAAGTAATACGCAATCATCGTCATTACAGTCCTTCACAAATCGACTGCTAAACCTAGGCCTCCCCCTAAGGCGTATAAAGCAGAGAATGTTGTTTTACGGAATCAAACAACATAATCTATACAAATAAATAAAATTGGAGTGTCTGTTTGTAATGTCAAAATAACAGCTCTTCACTAAATGCATATGAAAGGGTATATACGGTACTTATATAACAAAAACACAACTTTTAAAATTTTTGTCTGTTTGTTCCGGCTGATCTCCGAAACAGCTGGACCGATTTTGAAGGGACTTTCACTGGCAGATTGCTGATATTATAAGGAGTAAATTAGGCTACTTTTTATTTAAGAATAAAAATTAGGGTTGCGCGCAAAAAAATTAAAAATCTAAATTATACGCGAGCTAAGTCGCGGGGAACAGCTAGTTATTTCATAACATAATGTCATCCAAACCGAATTTCGGTTACGGTCGTCAGTCTCAACGGAGGCCAGCCGTTTGTGCAGGACAGAATTTCAGCGCACAAATATGTGCGCAATCTCCCAACCAACCACAGGTGCACTCTCTATTCCCACACTCTCAAAGTCCGATGGCGACGGTCAGTCAGGCATGAAATACCGTTAACTACTCGACGTATAGCTGCTAATGGGAATTTATTGTCAGAAAACCCCAACAATTACTGATTTTTGACCTGACCACTAGACCAAAAGTTATTCAAGTCAACTAGTTAACTAGACCAGCTACCACTAGACTACGTGTAAGTTGGTAACAAGAAATGTATTTAGGTTCTAAAGCCATTTAGTAGCAAATTATCGCCCTTACGTTGCACCGGACGTTTTATTTATTGATATCTGGTGAACTTCACAGCATGTCTTCAAAATAATTTTTTTTCCTTATTTCTCAGGCATGCAGGTTTCCTCACGATATTTTTCGCCAAGCCCGTGCTAATTTAGCATTTTACTATAGATCAACAAATGAAGTGCATTGTACGAGTTCTCAAAATAAATCTCTTAAAGAATGTTTTTCTTTTTATTTTAACAGATTTTAAAAAGAATTAAAAAGTTACCTTGTTTATACTAGAACTAGAACCTTACTATATTTATAAAATACCACAGTGAAACAATCATGATAACCGGTCGTGTAATTTATAAAAAAAAATCGCTTTTTGGAGAAACAGAGAAATTTCTTTTTTTGAGGAAAGTTACAAAATTCGATAATCACAGAATAAATAATACTACAAGAAACTATACGACGTCATAGCTTCTTGCAGTCAAATCTCATATTTCGTGAATTTTTAATTAACAAAAATAAAATTTGAGTTAAAACGGAATACCAACCAAATTTATATATATATATATAGAAACAGAAACAGAAACTTTTTTATTCAACATAGTTTATAAATAATACTTATTGAAAGTCACTCTTTTGTATAATTACCACTGGTTCGAAAAAAACCTCTGTCCTGGAAAGAACCAGCAAGAAACCCAGCGGGACTTTTCTTTTAAAATAACAGCTTACAATCATGTATGTTACACAAATTAACAACACAACAAATTAGAAGTAGCTTGATAGCGATCACCTCATTTCCAGGGGTTATTATCATCTATATATGTATAGCTTATATATCTATATATAGCTTTAATATGTATAAATTAAGTAATACATTTTCAATATTATCATTTCCTTAAACAGGTTTTTTTTATGTTAAAGAATCCATTTAAGATTTGCTTTTTAAAGATTTAATAGAAAATTAGTATTTACGGTTTTACCTTAAGCTTAATCATAGTAATACCACAAAATAAACAATAGTACCAGAAGTAACACACAGACGCAAGTAGTCTAGACATGAAACACATATTATATGTACCTATCTCCGTCTGCGCTCTTGGAAAGGATCAATAAACAGTCGGCCTGGTATCGGCTGGTGCCAGAAACTTGGGGGATGATATTATAAAAGTTTTATTTACTTTTTTACTTTTAAAAACTATTAAGCAATAGTTCTACAATCTCACTTAGTTTGCGTAACAAAAGCCTATTCACTCTCACCTTAACGCCCAAATCCAGACGAATTATGTTTTTAAACAGTTACTTTTTTGTATCGCGGTGACCTTTGATAGACTTAAATTGACACATGTACAAACATCACTACCCAAAACTTATTGGTAAAATTAATTGAAAATTTTTTAAATAATATATTGTGAACAAAAATTATTGGTAGCCCTTACAAATACTTATTCCGTGCGGGAATCTAACCCCCGACCGCCGTCACTAAACACATCCTAGTCACTCCGCCACAGAGCCTTCAAAATGTTTCCACTAATATTGTTATTTTCCATTAGATATAAATATTAAATACCCTAACACATAGTACCTGGAACTAAAGTTATCTGATAAAGTGTTCACTTGTCGTTTGCCGACGTTTCCTTTGCAGTTAGATCAAAATTATAGAATTGCTCGCATGCAATAAAACGCCGTCAACTAATTGACACTTCAACTATAATTATTGCAAATGCCGCTTTGTAAGTTACATAATCGTTTGATAATTCGAAGATTAGGAATAAAATGACCATAGATTATATATATATATATATATATATATATATATATATATATATATATATATATATATTTGAAAGCTAATGCTTTTAAAATAAACTATATGAAGTATGTATAAAATAATAACAGCGCTATTTTAAAAAAAGTTTTTTCACTCAACAAATATAATGAACAAATATGAAAATATACAATATAGTAAATATACAATACGTGAAGGTAATAATGGTCATCCGATTAATATGGTCACTTTCTTATAACTCAAAAACTACAGCCTTATTTGCATAGATGGCTCTGTGATAGGATAGCTCGTCATCAGTCATTCAATTAATAAAGGGTCAAAAGAGCGCTGCTTTATCGACGCCATTTTGACAGTTGATATTATAGTAAATATTTTAGTCGGTTTTAGTATTGGGTAGTGTATTTAGTTTTTTTTTAATTTGATTTTTCAAAGTGTTCCTAATTATTGCCAAGGCCTGTTTGCAATTTTTTTCTTAATACATTAGTTATAGTATACGACTTTGTGTTTTTGTCTATGTCCTCCTCCTAGTTTTGCTTTTATAAGGCGGCAAAACTTAAGGTACCCTTACGTACCTTATTTATTACCTTTATAAAAAAAAACTTAATCTTAAAACTTAAATTATCATATCATGCAGTCCCACTCCCAGCGGCATAGAGCCAAGAACCCTGTCTGCAATTTAAAATTGAAAAAAAAAAGGTAAAGACACTTCAGCAAATTTAATTTGCTCGTACGAGCTAACCCATTTACTAGCCCCAATTACAGCCGATATTAAGGATAATATGACAACATGTTACAGATCAACACAGCCCAAATCAATGCATTACCAGTTACCATGTACCCTATAGCTCTAACTGTCTTACAGTAAAAATTAGTTTATATTTAGTCCCAGGTTCGAGTAGTAAAGTCTGTTTCATTAAAGAACCTAAGTGTACAGGCTCTCTCTATTACCAAGTTTAAATGTTTTGTTAAGTTGAAACTGTATAAAAAGGGTTATTATAGTATAAATGAATACATGGTTGATAATAACCCCTGGGAATTAGGTGATCGCTTCCAAGCTGTTTCTAAAATAAATTTTGTACTTATATAGTTTGTACAACCATTATTGTAAAATTTGCTTTAAAAAAAAGTCCCGCTGGGTTTCTTGCTGGTTCTTCCCAGGACAGAAGTTTCTTTTCGAACCAGTGGTAAACTAAAAAATGACTTTCAATAAGAATTACACATTGTGTATTTGACCATGTGGTGGCGACAGAAGAAAAACCTCTGTTAGGTGGCATTATTACCATGTAATATAAGCCAATTAATCATTGCAATTCAACAAAAAAACATACGTGAGTGTCGTGGAACACTCGGTTGGAACGAAGTTCCTTTCGTAATATATTATTATCGATGAACGTATTATATTATTGATTAACAAATACAAGGAATTACTGGCGTCTATTAAAATGAAGCGTCATTTAAAATAAAATAATGTTTCTTTCATGGCAATATAAGAAAAGTGCGAGAGGGATGGATATTATTCCTCTCACTTTCTTATAGCCGCCAAGGCCGTCTACACCACGTCAGAATGGGTCGTGAGCCGTGACGGAAAAATCTTACAGTTTATCTCGCATAGCTCTCATCCGCCAAATTCGTACCGTCCTATATGGAACTTCATTCCAATAAAAAACACAATTAATTTAATATGTTATTTAACATGTTAAAATGTCAAATAAAAGATATTATTGTTTTTTTGTGTGGGCTCTTCCCATAGCTTTCACCACTCTAACAAAGGATACCTGTCAAAGATATAATATGATAATAGTAATAATAATATCCTCCAGGCCGAATTTCGGGCACGGCGGCCAGTCTCCACGGAGACTACATCGGCGCAGGATGATAATAGTAATAATAATATCCTCCAGGCCGAATTTCGGGCACGGCGGCCAGTCTCCACGGAGACTACATCGGCGCAGGACAAGATTATAGTGCCCGAATGCTTGCGCAAGCACAGGTGTACTCTCTATTCCCTCACTCTCATATCCCAATGGAACGTTAAACCAACATGCCTGGAGAGAGATTAGGTGCCGGACCAACCGTCTTTACGTGCTTTCTGAGGCTCGAGGGTGAAATACCACCAACTTCCCATTTCGGATTGCTACTGAGAATTTACAAAACAACCCAATAACTGATTTTGAGCTGACCCGGGATTTGAACTCGGGACCTCAAGATCAGTCGCATTTTCAACCACTAGACCAACGAGAACAACACGCTCTAATAATATACCTAATATAAATATGTTTTACATATTATTTACACTCACTATATTACACAACAAACATACACGTTTATACGTGGTAGAGCCATGCTGCAGCTATATTAGTAGTATAGTTGTAGCACGAATGGGTCGGCTCGACCGGGGAAGGACCACGCTCTCACAGAATACCAGCGTAAAATGGTTGCTTGACACTGCTGTGTTTCGTATGGTGAGTGTAGAGAACCGGAGACGCATTTTACTGGAAAAGAGGCATTTCATCTTAGTCCTCACGGGTGACGACGCATCTGTAATTTGATTCTTTATTGAGGATATATGTAAATGCAGATGTCTATGGGTCACATCAACCACTTACCATCAGGTGGACTGTGTGCTCGTTTGTCACCCTATCCTATAAAAAATACACATATACACTTATTTATCACGTAGAAGGTTATTTCGAAGATTAATTGATGATAATATAAAGGAATCTGAATAATATGAGGATTTATGCATCAGTTGTTGGTTTTGTTCGTCATCACTGGAAGGTGAAATAGAAGAACGAAAGTGTTAGGTATCAAATTTCATTATAACTCTCCTTTCCAGATTGTTGCCATCCATGCCGAGCCGAAACTCTTCGACAGTTACTACAACGGCTGTTGCAATGGCACATTCTGGCCCCTGTTCCACTCCATGCCCGACCGGACCACCTTTATCGCTGACCATTGGAAGGCTTACATCAAAATCAATGAGGAGTTCGCTGAAAAGACCGTACACGCGCTAAAATTGCTAAAACAAAGCAAGGAGAAGAACAACAACTCGCCGCCCATCGTATGGGTTCACGATTACCACCTCATGTTGGCAGCTAATTGGATTAGACAGGTTGGTTCAAAATTATCATAATATTGGTGCCTTAAGAGGATCTATCACCACAATTAGTCCTCTGGGTGTCGTAAGAGGGAACTACGGGAATTTCAAATGGAAGAAGTTACGGCTTTCGATATATAGTGTCTTAACCATCTCGTTTAGGTCAGTTTTAAAATACTCAGACTGGCGATGAGCAGCAATATCAAAGGTGCAAGACGTATGGTACTGCAAATGTCAATTCGGATGACCAGCGTGACTATTAAGGCAAATCCTGCCTACAACATCAATAACGAGTTCATCACTCACCTTTGATCAACAGTGTCTCCCAACGGGTAGGTTAAGATAAACATGGACAAAGCAAATCAAGGGTAACGTCCTCAAAATTGTCAACGAATATATTTACCTACAATTTAGTATCAATTATCTGATCGGGTAAGTCCAACATCGACCTATAGGGCATCATTTGGAACATCTTCTCGTCACGTGTAGCTCAAAACTTAAAAACAAGACTATACAATCATTGCTTGCTAGTGATGACATGGATCTAACTGAGACATGGTCCTTCCTTGCTGGTCACATGAGAAAGTTAAGTTGCTTGTGGAAATATGGGAAGGGCGAATATGCACCAAGTTTCGTAATGAAGATATCAGTTGTAGAACCAGTGTAATCGACATAGCCCAAACGGATCAGTAAGCCGAAGTGGTAACAAGCTGATTATGCGATATAAATAGAAGAACCTAAAACCGATGTGTAAGTAAGTTTTATCAGTGTCAGTCTTGTGCTGGCAAGTGAAGTGTAGGGTAGTCGCCCACTAGATGGAGTGATGTCACGGTAAAGTATACCTGATGTGTAGTAAGTCGATGAATGCAGGTGGCTCCGGACCGTGTTTTGTGGCATTCCTTGGGCGAGGCCTATATTTAGCAGTAGATTTCCAAGGGTAGTGATGAGGATGATGAGGATATCCGGGATAACAATGTGGATTCTTTATAAGCCTCCCCTAACGACTCAGATTATTATTAATGTTTTTAAATATTGTTGTTTTGATACATACATTTTTTTTCAGCGTGCCGAAGAAGACGAACTAAAATGCAAGCTCGCGTTCTTTCTTCACATACCATTCCCGCCATGGGACATATTTCGCCTGTTACCATGGTCTGACGTAGTCTTACAAGGCATACTAGGTACAATAAATTGTATTTAACCTTAACGGAGGTCATTGCTTTGATAACTTCACGTTTACATTGACATTGTGAACCCGCTGTCACATTCATATCTTTATCTACTCCGTACAGGGTGCGACATGGTCGGTTTTCATATTACCGACTACTGCTTAAACTTCATTGATTGTTGCCAACGAAACTTGGGTTGCCGTGTGGACAGGAAGAACCTCCTGGTCGAACTGGGTGGCAGAACGATTTGCGTGAGACCCCTGCCAATCGGCGTGCCCTTCGACAGATTTGTGCAACTGGCCCACAACGCGAAAACGGTCCTTTCAACCAGCCAGAAAGTCATCCTGGGGGTCGACAGACTTGACTACACAAAGGGTCTTGTTCATCGACTTAAAGCGTTCGAGAGATTGCTGGAGAAACATCCAGAGCACATCGAAAAAGTGGTTTTACTTCAAATCGCAGTTCCGTCAAGAACGGATGTAAAGGAGTACCAGGATTTGAAGGAGGAGATGGATCAGCTAGTCGGCAGGATCAACGGAAGGTTTACTACTCCTAATTGGTCCCCTATCAGGTGAGCTTTGTGGTCATTGCATTAAAAACATTAAACATTTCCAATATACATTTTAAGGAAATTATAATAATAATCGAACCGACCTCCAGACCGAATTTCGGTCACGGTGGGCATTTTCGACGGAGACTAGCCATCTGCGCAGGAAAGAATTATAATGCACGAGTGTGTGCGTAAACACAGTATTCTATTCCCTCACTCTAAGTCCGATGGAACGTCATTCAATTGTCAATAAGAGATCAAGCGCAGGAGAACTTTCTTTTATGCACTTTTCGAGACACAGATGAAACACCGTCAACTTCCTAACTCCAGGTTTGTGAGAAAAACCCATTATCTGATTTTAGCTGGACTCGGGATACTGACCTGGGACCTCGTCAGTAGTCACGCTTACTTAAGGAAATTAATAGGGTATTAAACAAAAATTTGGATTTTTATTTTTTATTTTACTTATTATAGCCAGTGCTTGACTACAATCCCACCTGGTAGTAAATGGTGATAAAGCCCTAAACCTAAATTACATTCTAAGGAATGTCGAAATTATTTTTTTCTTACAAATTGTAGCAGTAAAATAAAGTTACAGCATATTTATGGTCCCAAAGCTGGGTACCTACAGGCCTGTTCTCGTCTTTGAAAGAGTTTTAGGGCAAGGATGTTTCCGCCGCGCTGGCCCAATTCGTATTGGCATACTTATCGTTGAAATAATTCCTCATTTCACAGATTTACTTCACGATGTTTTCTCAAGCAGTCGAGCACGTGTTAAATCAGGACTTATAATTAAAAGAAAATTTTAGTAGGTAGTAACTTTAAAATATTCATCCCCTGTTTTGCCACTTTTGGAGGTGCAAATTTTTTTTCTAATTTATTTGGGACCAGTCTTGAAATTTAAGCTACATATTTAATAAAAAAAAAGAATCAAAATCGGTTCACAATGACGTAGATATCGCGTGACATACTTCTCTTCAATTGAGACCCCTCTCGTTTTTATGAGGTGGAAAGCTATTGAACGATTTGTTCTATCTCCAGATACATTTATGGATGCGTGGGTCAGGAGGAACTTGCTGCTTTCTACCGCGACGCAGCTGTCGCGTTAGTGACACCGCTCCGAGATGGAATGAACCTGGTGGCGAAGGAGTTCGTGGCCTGTCAGATCAACAACCCGCCGGGGGTTCTCATCTTGTCGCCGTTTGCGGGTGCCGGTGAAATGATGCACGAGGCTCTCATTTGCAATCCTTACGAATTGGATGATGCAGCAGAAGTTATGCACAGGTAGAGGAAAGTCAAGATTGTACATTTTAACACGTGGTAGAACCACGGTACAACTATATATTTTATGGTTGTAGCACGAATGGGTCGGCTCGACTGGGTAAAGACCGTACTCTCACAAAATAACAGCGTGAAGAGCAGATTAATACTGCTGTTTCGTTTAGTGATTGTAGTAGCGGGGACACTTTTTAATGGAAACAAGACATTTCATCTTAGTTCTCAAGGGTAACAAAGCGGTTTGATTCTTAATGCAAGACAGGTGTCAACTGCGTGCTCGTTTGTCACCTTATTCTATAAAATTATATTTGTTTGTTCGTAGTTTATGCGTTGCCATACCGTTCATCAGATTGCGTTAAAACTTTGTCAACTTATTGCTTGCACTTGCGCAAAGGTTATAGGCATAATACAATTAACTTACAGTAGTGGCGCGCATATCGTACCCACAGATTTATTTGAAAGTTATATAATATGTAATTCAACTTTAATGAATGTGGTATAATTTCTAATTAGACAATATACCTAACTCTTCCAAATTTATAACTATATTTCCACAATTATTTCTTCTGTGGCAGCAAAGCGCCGGGTACCAGCTACTCGTAGTTATAAATAAAAAAATAAAATCGTTAAATGTTAATAAATATGCTTACATAGATATAGATAAATAATAAGTCAATGTTTTTCACTTTATCAAAGTTGTCTTCTATTGACGTAATAGAGCATATATACAAATTACATTTTTTACAAGTTGTTTAGGTTTCGTCACAAAATAAAGATAGGTGGGATAAGCGCATAGGTCAATGATTTATTATTCTTATAATTTTACCCGAGCCTAAATACCTTTACAGGAGCTTCAATTTCAAATGAATCTGCATGAGCGTAGTCAATATTTACTCCAAGATGGGCCTAAGGGGGCAGACCCTACCGTGATAAAGCACTGCTAGACAGCGTGGAATATTTTTATAGAATAAATTTAAAGCTACCAAGTCTCCTAGGGAGGCACTAGATTCTCGAAGAGAGCCTGATTTATGCTCCTTCCTAGATACGCCCATGAAATTCCGAAAAGACCATTTTTATCTATTTTTTGTCTCAAAATTTTTACAGATATTAGAGTTCAAACAATATAAAAAAGTAACATACAAATTTCTAGAGCGTTAATAATGCCCGAAGACGAGCGCACTGTACGTATGAACCACTTGAGACGGCGGGAACAGTTGAACGACGTGGACAGTTGGATGAAGAGCTTCTTGAAGGCGATGGACTCGCTAGAGGAGGAGGCCGACGACATCGGAGCCACCTCCATGCAACCCGTCACCATCGACGACTTCGATGAATATTTGTCCAAGTGAGTGATGACTCGGTTTTTATAAGTGTGTACCTTTTACCGTACGACTAATTTTATGATATTAAGGGAGAATGAAACTTCTTGTGAACGGGGGTTGCGTGTGGAGATGCTGTTCTGTTCGAATCTGCACTTATGAATGAACTCCAGTTTTATCTTTATCATATATTTTTTTTTATATTCTACTACGCCAGCGCTTACCTACAATCCCACCTGATGGTGGTATCATATTATATAAAGAGTTTGCGTGCTTCAGTAAAATGCCGCCCACGCCACCCAAGCCCCCCACTGCCTGCTCCGCCACGATTGATTACTTATAAAATTGTTCGGTGGGCAGGTACATTGGTTACACACAGAAGCTGGCGCTGCTGCTGGACTACGACGGCACGCTGGCGCCCATCGCGCCGCACCCCGACCTGGCCACGCTGCCGCTCGAGACCAAGCACACGCTGCAGCGCCTCTCCAACATGTCCGACGTCTACATCGCCATCATCTCTGGCCGCAACGTTGACAATGTCAAAGACATGGTGAGATCACTTTGCTTTTACTTCGCTCATTTTAAACTTACCAGATATTTAGAATAAGGCCGCAGCATCCACTTAACATTAGTTATAGTGTGGCCTCGTTTAACATTCTTATTTGTAAAAAAAAAAATAGAGAATCTATCACTCCAGCGAGTGGAATTCTCAATTCGTTATTAGGTAGGAAAACTTTTTGACATTTTACCACAAACGCGGGACCAAATGGGGCAATGAATTCTCAACACAATAGCTAAACGTTTTGCTATAGTCTCCACGCGTGGCACACAAGTTGGTAGCCGCAGATTTTTCTTATTTGAGCTCTAACAGTATGGTGCTACTGCCCGTCTCCTGTTTTAGTTTCTCTCTACCGCCTCTTACGAATCCCACAGGTTGATAATACGTAATGGATTTTCTTACACCACCACTAAACACTATTTATAAATTTACCTCAGACCTCCAGACAAACAAAGAAATATATAAGTACGGAGCGCTGCGTAATTAACAAGTGATATCGAAACCATGCTCAACTTCTTGACACGCATTTACGCACAAATCTTTCTTCTTTCTTTTTTGTTTCTTTATTGGCCTATTAAAATTTCACTGATGGACGCACACATGCTCCTAAAACCATATTGTTGAATTCAAATAACGTGTTAATAATTTGTTAATAAGTTGAACATGGTTCTAGCTTGGGTTTTGCGTCACTCGAAATGAATATTGTACGCAGCGTTCCTCTCTCTTTCTTTGTTGGACTGAGGTATTTATATACCGTTTTTCAATGTCTGAAGCTTTCACTGCTATAGAAGTACGTATTTTATAATTTTCATTTTCATATAAAAATTGCTAAAAAGTGGATTTAAAAGTCAAATGATTACCTACAAAGAATAACACAATAACATAATAGCTGATAATAGTAAGTCGAAATCATTAAGAACATAAACAAACCACTGACGTAAAAAAATTACAAATATCGTAATGAACCAAGATCATGTTATCTACACTCTTTACAGTATTGTTTATTCGGTCAGGGCTATCAAGAGATCATTTAATTTTCCGTTTCATTTCAATTACCGGTTTAAATTCCGCTGTATTTATATGATGCGATAGTTGATTATATTACGAGATATAAATACAGCGATATATAAAACGGTAATTGAAGTGATACCCGCTACCGCTTGCGTTCGCTCATTACGCAGGGTTTGTAGTATACTGTACTGATATAATATACGTCAGTCAATTGCGTTTTACTTGATACTAACTGAAGATTATATAAGTAGTATAAATATTTATACATCGTTGCGCTATAAATCAAATAATTAAAAAGAAAACAAAAATTCACGCTGTCTCTTGCTGGTTCTTCACAGGACAGAAGTTTTCCCGAAGCAGGTGGTGAAAGCATGAATGTCTTTTAATAAGCATCTTGACCTCCATACGTCGACGGGTTCAAGTTCGACAACCGGTTTGATTATTAACGAGTTAAAACTTATTCGTCATTCGTTAACCCTACTTTCGTCGTATCTGAAGTAATTTGATGGTAGGGCTTAATGTAAGTGCGTCGGTGTTTCACATAGATACAAAACTTAATTATTATATTTTTTAAATAGTCGTACATAACTTAAATAAAACTAGTTTTTACGGATTCTATCGCGTATATTAACTTAGTTTATATTCCCGACGTTTCGAGCACTTTACAGCACCCATGGTCACAGGGGGGACTGAGGTGTTTGACGTCTCAATGTCATAGTTAACCACGGCTACCTCCAGATTAAAAATTATTAATTTTTGTTCCGATCTACGCAATATTAACTTACAGTATCTTGAATTCTTGCAGTTAGATACTTCGGTTGGTATTTAATTTTATTAATTTCTATCTCATTTTTTGGCCGGCTAAATCCTTTAGTTGTATATTTTTGCCTCTTTTTAGTGTCGCTTATTCGTTTCATCGAATTTAAAATCACAACGATTCTAAAGAAGTTTTCATTACAATAAACAACAAAAATTACGTAGCGTGGCAATAAACAACAGTGTTATCAAAGCGAACTCTGATCCGTCACTATCGGCGTCTTTAGACAAAACTATTTACGTTGTTAGCCTCCTAGGTTTATACATATAATAGGTGTTAGGTACACGGTCAACATCCTACGACGTTTTAACGTTGTCTCCATAATGAAGTGACACGCAAGAGGCTCGTCGAGACTTGTTACTAAGCTCGTATCTTATTAGCTGATATGACGCATATATAAACATAGAGATGTCACCATGGTCGTTTTATTGAATAAGGGTGACAGACGAACACACAGTCCACCTGATGTTAAGTGGATGACGTGGTCCATAGACACCTACATCTATCCTCGATTTAGAACTAAAATGCAGATTCGTTGTCGCTCCTGTGGACTAAGATAGAACGCCTCTTTTTTTTTAGTAAAACAGGGTCCGAATTTCTACACTCACAATACGAAACACAGCAGAGGTTAAGGTAGAGACGTACTCGTAGTATTGTAAATTGTCATATGTACCTTTTTTTGCCACATTCTGAATTCCCAAAATAGGCATCATTGTATAAGGAATCCCAGTAACTTGGTGTGTTACATTCATTCTTCTTTCTTTATCTTTGTCATGTCTACTATCCCTAAGAAACACACCCTAAATGCACAACCTCATCTATATGCTCAACCAAATCCCGCTTTACTCTTATTTCATATGTCGTTTTACTTCTGCTCTTCCAAAAACCGTCATTTTCATTACCCTTTATTTTATAGATATGTTCATTAATAGTCATTGATATATTAAAGTAACCATTATTTTTCCGCAACTCGCCTGCCGACGGTGCTAATAAGACTTCATCGTTTTTTGTGTCGGCGTACAAGATTTTTACGGTTAACTAACCCATTCGGTTAATTAACCAACATTTTTCGACTTTCAAACTTTCCAAGCAACAGTCCATAAAAAGATTGAACAGTCATGGGGAAGCTAAACAGCCCTATCTAACACCATTATGCATAACAAACCAGTCCGTGTAAGCCCCGTTGATCCTGAAACAAACATAATAAACACTATAAAGATATTTTAATGCCTGCATCAGCCCTGCACTCAATTTAAACGAGGCCAACCTTTGTCTGTTACCATAAAGCAAGCCTGAACGTTGTTATAGGCCTTTTCTATGTCTAAACCTACACAGAAAACTTCGCACAAAAAACGCTCAAGTATACATATAAAACCATTTCCAAGTAACAATATGGATTTAGGTGGAAGTGTTTATTTAGTTATTTTACGAGCTGATAAAGAAAGAAAGAAAGAAAGAAGAAAGATGTGTGCGTGACTGTGAGTCAAAAAGTAGAGGACAATTCCGGCGTATTAACTTTAACTGTACATAACGCTCAGACCTACAATGATAGTCTGAGCGCTACGTACAGTTAAACATTTTGTTGTTTACAATGTTACTTTTTAATTAACATAACGTAAAACGTAAAAATACTGCCTATTACTTATAAATAAATAACTTCATGGTCATCACAGAAAAAAGTGATGCCGCACTTTATTATTCACAGAATTACTAACATTTTTCAATTATTTTCACTATGTTGGCATCCCAGCTTACGCAAATAGGTACTTTGGCCGTGTAAGGGTAGTGGAGATCTCCCACCGGGCAAGGTCTTTGGCCCGGATAGTAACCAACGGCCCATGCGATAGTTCGGAGCTATTCTTATTCTATATGTACCGCACTACTTCGAAACTTTGATAGCGTGATAGCGCTTCAGTGTTTCGCTTGTGGCGCGACGCCAGTGCCGCCACATCACCCCCCTTCTCAGACCGGAGGTTGATGGTGCAGTCTAGTTCTCGACGAATGTCCAAGTTGCCAGGGGTTAGGGATCAGGGTGGTCTGTGGTGATTTGAGAAGACTACAAGTAGTCTGCGAGAGTGCCGTGAAGCAGAGGCAAGCAGTAAGACTCAAAGCCGTGCCGAACACTGTAGCGTAGGGTAGCTTAAAGGAACAGGAAGCATTATTCCAGTGCTGCGATGAACCTTGTAAAGTTAAATGACTTGCAGGATCTGAAGACTGCAGACTATATCTGCTCGGGAGCGACTGAATGGGATTAGGTGAGGATGATGACGAAATGGTTGATGATGATGGCTTGTAAGTTGAGGTTTCCGAAGGTTGCATGATTCGTGTTCACATCACGTCGGTTCGTCCCCAATGTGGCCGTGGAAGGAAAAGGGAGACCTCCCGCTGGGCAAGGTGATCGGCCCGGGGAGCGGCCAACGCTCCGTATGTTAGTACAGAGCTGTTCTATAAATATAAAGCAGTACTTCGAAACTTTGATAGTTATTTTAGGTTTCAATGCGTTTCGTTTGTGGCGCGTCGACAGCGCCGCCACGTTATGATTTAATTTTAAATTTCAAAACAAATAAATAAGGACAATTGTTGGAATGTACTTTTTATAAAATAATTTTCTACGGGACTTACCTACTTAGTTTCACTTTGCTTGGCATAGGCCGTAGGCATTATTGACCGCAGTGCCTCAAATATCCCACATTGTTATCTTTATTTTCATTTATTTATTTACTCTTGATTGCGTACAACACCCTAATAATAAAAAGGGTAGTTACTACGATGAGAACAATAATTGATGAATCTAACTATAATGCAACGGCTTTTATATATTGGTCAAAACAACCTTGTTTTAACTAACCATAACAATAAAACTAAAACAGTGGCGTGTTCTGCAACATTATATTTCATAACAAAACTTTTACGAGTAACGTAATACAAGACTCATACGGCGGCTCTACACGTTGGCCAACAACGATGGCCATCGTGTAGAGCGGGTGTTTAAGCAACGTTGATATGTATTGGAACGATGGCCCACAAGTTGGCGCGAGATCCGTGTGGTGTCGGTTTTTTGCAAAAGATCAAAGGGTTGTGGCAGAGTATTGGCCGTCGCGTCCACACGTTGGGCGCACGTTCAGTTTGCTACGAGCTCCCAGAGTGATCGCACGCACCTTATTTAAATTTTATATGTACGTATCGTAACTAGTGTCTACATAATGGCAGTAACAATGACCAATGAAAAAACTTTTCTCTTTATAGAGCCCTACCAAGCCGGAAATTGTTTGTGAAACATAAGTTTTCAAGTCTTTTTTTTTAAATAAACGTTATCCCCACACTAGGATTTATCGTGGAGGCAGTTTACAAACATAAATTGCATAAGGACAAACATCCAAACCCGGAGCAATTATTTGCAGGCCATACAAATACTTGTTCCGTGCGAGATTCGAACCCTCGGCCCCCAACGCAGCAACTCATTGCTAAGCCACTACGCCACTGAGTCGTCAAGAAATAAAATTTCCTTTTTTCCATTTCTTTTCGATCACCCTTTTCTTATACACATTCACGTTATAGTGGTATGCTGTAAATAAATAAACCGCAGCAGCCGTTAACGCATCAATAATCATTTTAATAAATTCGTCCGCACATTGGCCTGAACCAAAGCAAACTGAACGACCTTCCAACGTGTGGACGCGATCACAAATTCTTGGCCAATATCTCTGCCAACACATTCGCTACTATGTTGGCCAACGTGAAGAGCCGCCATTAGCTATAACAATTCGATATCAACAGTCATATCACGCTAATTGCACACTGTATAACTTAGTACAAATAAATATCTATATTATCCTACACATAACCATAAAACAGACGTAGGAATATTGTCCATATTAACACACGCCCACAGTATTTAAAACATATTCACATAACATTTACGTATAGTGACAGCGTAAGAGAAACCACTACGCAGTATCGGCATCTTCCCGATAACAGTTCAAAATAATTATAGAAAACTGCTAAGAGGCAATTTTTAAGGAAAACCTATGTTGAGCCCATTGAGATAATATGTTACTACGTAAGTAACATATTATCTCAATGGTTGAGCCATGAACTTTTGGTAGGATGTAAACTGTAATGAATTAACGAAAATATTTAAACAAGATCTTTTCTAGATAGGTATGTACTTACCTAATGTAGGTACTAAACATTAATCTTATGACAGAAAGAGTAGAATTTAACTAATATAATATCATGTTTTCAGGTGGGAATAGAAGGAATCACATACGCTGGCAACCATGGTCTAGAGATACTACATCCCGATGGCAGTAAATTTGTACATCCCATGCCCATGGAACTGCAAGACAAAGTGGTCGAACTCCTCAAGGCCCTGCAGGAACAGGTGCGATTCCTTAAAGTTTATATATAAAGACTGTTTTTTCATTTTTGCTATGCATAAATTCTATCAAGTTGGCATTAGTGTATTAAAAATAAAGACTGGCAAATATTTAGGTTATATTTATAACTGTTAGTCATTGTTAATATAGAATTGTTGGCTAACGTTGGTTTATTTCAAATTAGCTCATTTTACTACTAGGGTGGTCTGAAAAGTTTCCGACCTCAACGTGAAGTCATCAGCACTCGTCAATAAAAGCTAGAGAATGTAGTTGTGCATCTTTTGCATGGGCATGCAACTTAGAACATTATTTAACGAACAAAATGATACGTTTTATGTGCTTCCATCTACATTCCGAAGCGCTAGGCTAGACTTATTTTAATCTCACTAGAGGGCACTTATATATTAAGTCTATGCATACGCAATAATCCACGCGCACTACGCAGTTAGTAGCGGTCACTGGTTACGCTTAAATTCTTATTAATATTTATTGAACATTATTTATTTTTAGAAAATGCCATTTTATCTGTGTTTTCAGACAATGAAAAACTGCTAAAATATTATTAGAATACGAAGGTAAATTTCGCCACAAGGCGTAAGTTTATAATAGAGCTCAGGTGGATAATCGGTCGGTCCCAAAATCTAAAGACCCGGATCGCGTCCAACAGATGTGTTTATTTTTTCCCATTTTTTCAAGTTCCTTCTTTTGTAAGCGCCGTCTGTTATGCAAAGTACGACACTAAAGAAAATTAAATTTGAGTCGTGCATCTATCTCTAGTATATATACAGTAATCTATGATCTTTTGACAGTTATTACGCACCAAAATTTCGGCCATTATGGACGCGTAGTTGTTATTTGACAATCACTTGAGTGAGTCGATGTGTCTTTTTGTGAAAATGGAAAAAATTGAGTATCGAGACGTCATAAAATTTTTACTCTGTGTATGGGGACTCTAATAGTAAATTTTTCGGAGCATTTCCGCTGTGCGCGGACAGTGCCGCAAGATTTTAGATTTTGCTTGGCTAAGTTGTATTGCAATAGAGGAGAATTGAAAAAGTTGTCAATGTAAACCTCGCATCCTAGTCCGATCAAAGGTTTTGAGCTCTAGACTAGAGAGACTGTCGACTCTCCTAGTCCTATCCCTGATCCCGATCTTTTTTTACCCGTGTACAAGTCGAACTGCAATAAATATCCTGTTTTAGAATCGGCGTAGCACAACATTTTGAAATCTCTCTTCACAAGTTTATTTTGCATGTATTGCTTCATTATGTTATGCCCTTTGAACTTCACCATGTGTTCATCTATAGACTGGGTAAGGGTTTATTATACATGGCCGATTGGAAAGATGAAATGAAGTGATTCATCACTCTTTGAGTTTTATAAGCTCTATCGAAATCTGGCGATGTAGGTGGTTGTTGCTCAAAGTTATTGCAAAAATGTAAATTTCTTGTTATTTCTTCGAATCTCGATAAAGGTAACTGTGGGTAAATAAAGCACGCCCATATCAGGTTCAGTAGACCAGTAATTTCTGGGAATAGGTAACACATAATAACCCATCCGGTACTGCACCACTCAATGGCGAATCAGAAAATGATAAAGGGCCAGGAGTTGGATCTGGATCTGGGGTGGAATCTGGTACAGCTGCGGGCTCAATTCTAACTTCAGATACTCCAGCTTCCATATCCTGGATAATGAACGCCTGGTCTTCTTCATCCAACATTAGTGCATCTTCATCATCACTTTTATCAGCCATGAGATAATCATCTACTTCTTTTTCCCCTCCGAGCCTAAAACAATAAAGAATTGTATAAATTTACTATAATTATTGAAATGAAAAAATATAAATATGGAACATAAAATTTCGAAATGTTAGAAGCTGTTGGCTTACCTTTTATGCATATTGGGACACCCATATCCCTATCCCTATTAATAATATATCTTGTATTTTCATTGGTTTAATGGGTAACATTACAATAAATAACAATAAATGCATAATGGTTACTTACAATTCAACCACAATCAAACACAAAAATTATTAGATCTGCAAAAACTATATTTTAATTAACTTTTTTTATAGCAGAAGGGTGACATACGAGCACACAGTCCACCTGATGGTAAGTGGTTGCTGTGGCCCATAGACATCTAAATCTATCTTCGTTTGCGAATTAAAATGGAGATGCGTTGTCACCCGTGAGGACTAAGATGGAATGCCTCTTTTCCAGTAAAAATGGTCTCCGGTTCTCACCAGCTCACCACACACACTCCCCACACGAAACAGCAGCATTAAGCTGCTATTTCACGCTGGTTTTCTGTGAGAGCGTGGTCCTTCCCCGGGCCAGCCGACCCATTCGTGCTACAACTATACTATTAATATAGCTGCAGCATGGCTCTACCACGTATACCTAAACCTATATAACTTTTGAAAAATATTTATGAAGCGCGCCAAAATATCCAAAAGTAATAAGGAGATATTTGTTTCTTTTTTACGCGCCGCGCTACCAACTTTAAAAAGTTAAAAGTTTCGTTCAAATACAATTGATGAGGAGTTCTGTTTTGTTTTAATTATTGATTATATCAGTAAAAATGTAAGTTAAAATTTAGGGATACCGGTGTCCCATTTACGTGAAAGGGTTAATAAAATCCTTGAAATGATTTACTATTTATTTGTTGCTTCTCTCAAACGGCGTGAAATGGCTGATTTGTCTGTGTTGATGGTTTCACCTTTTTTTGTGTACTCGAACAATAGTATTTCCTTGGAATCCCAAACCCCTGTGGCCATGATTTTACCGGCCGATGGAGTGACTTTGAATTTCTTTGTCTGATCTCTTTTTATGCCATCTGACTTTTGTGAGGTTGAGATAGTTATGCATTATGGTGTGTATGGTACCAGCGAAAAGGTTAGTAATTTCTGCTAACATCTTAATTCTTACTCGTGCATCTTTTAATACAAGTTTTTAATAATTTTCACCTTTACTTCTGTAGCCGCTGTGATTGGCTCACCCGGGCGGGATTCATCTTCGTTGCTTTCCCTGCTTCTTTTCAATTCACTTGACCATTTTTGTACGGTTGATATTGAAGGAGCAGAGTCGTGGTAAACGGCCACCATTTCTTCATGAATTTTTTTTTTAGTTTTTCCTTGTTTAGTGAGGAATTTAATCACCGCATGGTGTTCGTTTTCTTTCAACATTGTCATGTCAGTCATTACCGTCGTCTATGATTGAAGGTTAGATAGATGTAATGAAGTTATCAAGACAAAATTTCATATTTAGGTGGTGTCGTTAGATAATGTTTTTTTTTTAATTACCCACATTTATACCACAACCCACAAATATATTGAATATATGTTTACTGTGCTACAAGTAAAACCAACCCGCTATTGTGAGATAGAAACACTATACTACATCTACATCGGCAGGTGTGCAAAGACGGTGCGTGGGTGGAGAACAAGGGAGCGCTGCTCACATTCCACTACCGTGAGACGCCGTTGGGCAAGCGCGCCGCACTCGCAGAGCAGGCGCGCCGCCTCATCACCGCCTCCGGCTTCACGCCCGCGCCCGCGCACTGCGCCATTGAAGCGCGCCCACCCGTGCAGTGGAACAAAGGTACCTGCACCATTTCACCATCATCATCATCATCACCGCCGCCGCCGGCTACACGCCCGCGCCCGCGCACTGCGCCATTGAAGCGCGCCCACCCGTGCAGTGGAACAAAGGTACCTGCAGCATTTCACCATCATCATCATCATCACCGCCGCCGCCGGCTACACGCCCGCGCCCGCGCACTGCGCCATTGAAGCGCGCCCACCCGTGCAGTGGAACTAAGGTACCTGCACCATTTCACCATCATCATCATCATCATCACCGCCGCCGCCGGCTACCCCCCCGCGCCCGCGCACTGCGCCATTGAAGCGCGCCCACCCGTGCAGTGGAACAAAGGTACCCGCACCATTTCACCATCATCATCATCATCACCGCCGCCGCCGGCTACCCCCCGCCGTGCCCGCGCACTGCGCCACTGAAGCGCGCCCACCCGTGCAGTGGAACAAAAGTACCCGCACCATTTCGCCATCATCATCATCATCATCACCGCCGCCGCCGGCTACCCCCCCGCGCCCGCGCACTGCGCCATTGAAGCGCGCCCACCCGTGCAGTGGAACAAAGGCACCCGCACCATTTCACCATCATCATCATCATCACCGCCGCCGCCGGCTACCCCCCGCACCCGCGTACTGCGCCATTGAAGCGCGCCCACCCGTGCAGTGGAACAAAAGTACCCGCACCATTTCACCATCATCATCATCATCATCATCACCGCCGCCGCCGGCTAACCCCCGCGCCCGCGCTATTCGCCATTGAAGCGCGCCCACCCGTGCAGTGGAACAACGGTACCCGCACCATTTCACCATCATCATCATCATCACCGCCGCCGTCGGCTACCCCCCCGCGCCCGCGCACTGCGCCATTGAAGCGCGCCCACCCGTGCAGTGGAACAAAGGTACCCGCACCATTTCACCATCATCATCATCACCGCCGCCGCCGGCTACCCCCCCGCGCCCGCGCACTGCGCCATTGTAGCGCGCCCACCCGTGCAGTGGAACAAAGGTACCCGCACCATTTCACCATCATCATCATCATCATCACCGCCGCCTCCGGCTGCCCCCCCCGCGCCCGCGCACTGCGCCATTGAAGCGCGCCCACCAGTGCAGTGGAACAAAGGTACCCGCACCATTTCACTATCATCATCATCATCACCGCCGCCGCCGGCTACCCCCACGCGCCCGCGCACTGCGCCATTGAAGCGCGCCCACCCGTGCAGTGGAACAAAGATACCCGCACCATTTCACCATCATCATCATCATCACCGCCGCCGCCGGCTAACCCCCGCGCCCGCGCATTGCGCCATTGAAGCGCGCCCACCCGTGCAGTGGAACAAAGGTACCCGCACCATTTCACCATCATCATCATCATCACCGCCGCCGCCGGCTACCCCACCCGCGCCCGCGCACTGCGCCATTGAAGCGCGCCCACCCGTGCAGTGGAACAAAGGTACCCGCACCATTTCACCATCATCATCATCTACACCGCCGCCGCCGGCTACCCCCCCGCGCCCGCGCACTGCGCCATTGAAGCGCGCCCACCCGTGCAGTGGAACAAAGGTACCCGCACCATTTCACCATCATCATCATCATCACCGCCGCCGTCGGCTAACCCCCCGCGCCCGCGCACTGCGCCATTGAAGCGGGCCCACCAGTGCAGTGGAACATAGGTACCCGCACCATTTCACTATCATCATCATCATCACCGCCGCCGCCGGCTACCCCCCTGCGCCCGCGCACTGCGCCATTGAAGCGCGCCCACCCGCGCAGTGGAACAAAGGTACCCGCACCATTTCACCATCATCATCATCATCACCGCCGCCGCCGGCTAACCCCCGCGCCCGCGCACTGCGCCATTGAAGCGCGCCCACCAGTGCTGTGGAACAAAGGTACCCGCACCATTTCACTATCATCATCATCATCACCGCCGCCACCGGCTACCCCCCCGCGCCCGCGCACTGCACCATTGAAGCGCGCCCACCCGTGCAGTGGAACAAAGGTCCCCCACCATTTCACCATCATCATCATCATCACCGCCGCCGCCGGCTAACCCCCGCGCCCGCGCACTGCGCCATTGAAGCGCGCCCACCCGTGCAGTGGAACAAAGGTACCCGCACCATTTCACCATCATCAACATCATCATCATCATCACCGCCGCCGCCGGCTACACGCCCGCGCCCGCGCACTGCGCCATTGAAGCGCGCCCACCCGTGCAGTGGAACAAAGGTACCCGCACCAATTCACCATCATCATCATCATCACCGCCGCCGCCGGCTACACGCCCGCGCCCGCGCACTGCGCCATTGAAGCGCGCCCACCCGTGCAGTGGAACAAAGGTACCCGCACCAGTTCACCATCATCATCATCATCACCGCCGTCGCCGGCTACACACCCGCGGCCGCGCACTGTGCCATTGAAGCTCGTCGGCTCGAGCATTGGAACAAATGTAACCGAACTTCATCGTCATCATCCAATGACCTCTACATGTACTACTATTCGGGCCACTACGGTACTAATACATTGCGCACTAAATTACGCTCAAAACTTACATACGTGATAGAGCAACGCTGTAGCTATTATATTATGGTTGTAGCATGATTATTATGTTGTATAGTTGTAGTCGGCTCGGCCGGTGTAGAACCACGCTCTCATAAAATACCAGCGTAAAATAGCAGCTTAATACTGCTGTGTTTCGTTGTTTGGAAACGAGGCATTCCATCTTAGTCCTGAGGGATGACAAGCCATCTGCATTTTGATTCTTAATCGAGGATAAATGTAGATGTCTATGGGCCACAGCATCCTGTTACACCACGGCGATTAGGACAACTGCAGTAACTTAGTTTTTACTGATTACGAAAACAATAACGCTTGTTCGTTCGAATCTAATCATGTTAAATATTACACTTGTTCGGTAAGATTGGAGGCTGCAACGTAGAAGCAAATCTGAAATTTCGCACAAACGACAGTAGTTCGGCTGAGATTAACCCGAGCGCTGGGTAACGCAGTAATCCAACCTGTCCTGTGATACCCTGCAGAAATTAAGGAATCTACGTTCCGCAGGTCGAGCATCAATCTATATCCTAAGAACGGCGTTTGGATTGGACTGGAGTGAAAGAATCAGAATTATCTACGCAGGTGATGACGTCACCGATGAAGACGCCATGCTGGTAAGAATTGACGTTAATATTGTAATAGTCGCCCGAGTTATATAAGTTAAAAACATAGAATTAGTAAAAGTATCTTTTTGGCTCAATTTTTTTAATTAATGTTCGACAGCTCATGTTGTTAAAATAAACTAAAATAAACAAGTTAATTTAAATAGAAATTAAAAATTTCATTGTCTATTTAGGCCCTGAAAGGTATGGCTGCAACATTCCGCATCGCTTCCTCGCACATAACAAAGACATCGGCCGAGAGACGTCTGTCATCCCCGGACTCTGTGCTGGCGATGCTCAAGTGGGTGGAGCGTCACTTCTCCCGTCGCAAGCCTCGTGCTAACTCGCTCACATACAAAACCGCTAGAAAAGCCAGAGACACTCTTCAAATGCACATGTCCTACCAGCCACCTACGAAAACATCGCCAAAGCCCACCCCGCCGCTAAGTCCTGATAAATTATCAAGCGGCTCCGAATCGAGTTAGACTGAACGAGGATTTTCTTTGCCTATAAAAAAAAATGTTGGTCGTAAGTTTGGCGCCAATATCGTTCCTGTCAAACATAGAATGTTTGCTTTTAATGTTAGATTATACTGGTATCGACTGACAAGTTTACTTTAAGCAATTTAACCAATATTTTATTTTATAATATTGGAGTCGCAGCTTTGTGTATGAATGTATATGTAATAAAATAATAATCTATATGTGTACCTTTACAATTTGAAATACTACACATATTTACAAATAATAACTCTACAAATATAAATCGATATGAAGCTAACATCCTGTTTTTAGGGTCAAACACGGAACAAATACAAAGAGGTGTTGTAATTAGACTTCACTATATAACAACGCGTGACAATTTGCGGGGTAAGGGGATGTTAAGCCCCGCCCACTTTACTATTTTCAATCTACCGATAAATAGTAGAACTACTCGCATCGTTCCATATCGATGTTGCACTGTAGTTTAGCTACCTTGACGATAGATGGCTGCCTGTTCAGAAAATGATTATAAAAACTATAAAATTAATATTTTGGCGAATAAAAATTCTTTAGGACTGGATGCAAAACAAATTTCAACACATTCGTATGATTATTTTACCAATACTGAGCTCTACGTACCTTTTTTAGTTCCCATGACACAAAGTGTCACCATCTAGGGTCGAATATATTTAATTACATTTGAAAGCCGACGCAGAGATTTTTCTAGTGCCTTTTTAATAAATTAGGCATAAAATTACTTACAAATTAAATGTGATGCCATCCATAGCATCAGAGCGTCTATCTGAGTAGCTTTTACATTTTAAAACACAACACTTCATCCTTTTCTTCTTAATATTACGAAAATACACCGATTTGAGATTTTCGGCACATAAGCGCACAGGACGAACGCTGACAGTATACTAAGTAGAGGTACGCCCACTGTGATGACGTCAGGACCTAGTTAGAATCACAGTGCACAGTTGCTTATGCCATCTCCTCTTTGTATTTCAGTCAAATCAATATAATACAATAATTAATACCATCATCGATTCCATATCTTTAAGCGATGCATTTGTCCTTTTATCTTTATTTCTGAATATGATTGTTGAATTTAATTTACTATTAGCCACGACTCCAAAGCGATATTATTAGTAGGCAAGTTATGAATGCATTAAGTGTGTCACACGCACATAATAATTTTTACTATTTTATCCTTAGGTAATTTATCGACGCATGAGGCTTAATAATTTAAAGTATTGCGATTTACAAATATAAAAAACGTACGTGTTTTTGCATTTCCGATAAAATTAACATTGCCATGTTTTATAAGGTTTTATAAGGCAACTTACATAAATAATTATCAATATCAAAATACGATTAAAATATATGCTTGTATACGCATGCCAATAAAGAATAGGATCAAAATGGCGGTTGATCTCGAGCCATTTTACTCGTACATTATTCACATCTTTGTTTAAACCTGTACGGTAAAAAATAATTAAGTTCCACTTTTCTTAAATTGAAAGGTTGAAATTTGAATTGCCTGTCGCAGTTACCATTTGGGTTGTACGTTTTGTTAAATTTTTACAATTTGTTATTGTTCGTTATTGTTATGTGTTCAATGTTTTTATTTATTGAAGTTATCATAGGTATTAGTTGGAATGATTTCTCTTAAGAAGTTATTTGTATTAACTAGCATAACCTAATTAACGTACACCTAAATAAGCACAAATTAATCTCATTACATAACTAATCACATGTTATTTAATCATTCAAAATCATTTTGATATTAAGTATGAGCAAAAATGAATAAAATTACTTTTATATTGTTCATACTTTTATGATTTCTATTCCTTAATGGCACGCGTTATAATAACTATTCGAAAGTATCCCTTCTAAAGTTAAAAACCTATATATAAAAATAAGAGATGAAAAACTTTTTAATAATAAAACGTTATACAAATGTGCATTTTGATCTGATTCATTTTTTAATATTGTACATTTTGTAGGTGTCAATTTTTGAGATATGAAATTATACTCTTTTAATATGCAATCAACTTTTTTATTCGAGACATATTTTGAGGTTGTTTAAATATTTAACAACAATTGTTCCAAACATTATGCATGTAATTAGGATTATTATTTTATTTTTTATGTGATAGAGAGATAGTGATATTTTTAATTTATGTTAGAAAAACTTTGTACAGACAGAAAAACAATCACATTACTTTCAAATTTAATTCGTAATCATATCCTTATCCAGTTAATGTTCATATTCTTTATCAGTGTACACATTCAAATTATTACAATATTAAGTTTATGGTGGAAATCAGGATCTTCAAAATTTCCTATTTTGCAATATAAATCATAATGAAATGTCAATTTTTTGTATTTGACAAATGAAATTATCATAAAATTAGTTTCCTTTGTTTATTGCATAAGATTATTTATAAAATTTATATCTAAAATATTTTAATTACATAAAAGAGCTCGTATAACATAAATATCTGCAAAACTAGTCTAGTTAGTGTACCTGCCCTATAACTGTAATGTATCCAAAATGTACTGAATGTCTCGAATTTCCATAAGCTATGTATTTTTAGACACATATTATGTTTTGTAAGGTATTCAATAAAATACTACAGACAGAAAATAGCTTTTTTTAAATTAATAATATGTACAAAAGTCATGTGTTAGTATTTTGGAGTAATAACTGTAGTTATAAATGGAATGCTTGATATAATTATTACAAGTGTTGTTGCGTAATTTTTTTGCCGACAATCTCTGGTATCTAAACGTCAACTTGTGCATATCATTTTTCGAACATTGCTTCTTAATACGTTTTATATCAGATATACCGAAAGGTGATTCACCATTATTCATATTTCGAATAAATATATTAAAATCTTAATTATCTTAAAAAATGTATTCACAAATTACTCTAAAAAGTCCATATCACAATAATAAATACAAAATACTTGGTACTAACAGACTGAGTGCGTTTAAACGTTACTGTGAGAGACAACCAGCCACGATAAAATGAAGTAGAACAAACATATTGGATACACCGCCAGTCCTTTTTTGCCTTCCGGTTGACTGTCTCCGAGGAACTTGGTCGCCGCTGGAACAAATACAAAACGATGGTAAATTACCAATTAAAAGCAAACTCCGAGCATAGCCCTCTCCATAGCTCGCTGAACCACCTTGAGCTTCCTCATCCTTCCAGCAGTGAAGGACCACGTCTCAGTTCCATAGGTCATCACTGGCAACACACACTGGTTGTACAGTCTCGTTTTCAAGTTTTGAGGTATACCTGACGAGAAGCAATCTTGCAATCTTGCAATCTTTTTTTATAGAAGAGGGGGCCAACGAGCATGCGGCTCACTTGATGGTAAGTGACTACTACCGGCCATGAACAACCGCAACAGCAGGGGAATTGCAGATGCGTTGCCGGCCTTTTAGAAAGGTGTAAGCTCTTTTTCTTGAAGGTCCCTAAGTCGTATCGGTCCGGAAAAATCGCCGGTGGTAATCAATTCCAGAGAAGTTGTACGAGGAATAAAACTCCTAGCATGCACAAGAAAACGCACAGTCGTGGACTGTCAAGCATCCAGATGGTGAGGAAGGTATCGTGATTCGTGAATTTTGACGCGATGTGCGTTCGTGAAATTTGGCGGTTGGAATTAATCCGAACAATTCGCCAGAGCACTCCCCGTAGTAGATTCGATAGAAAATGCAAAGGGATACAACATCCTTACGCGGCGCTAGTGTATCGTGCCGATCAGAAAGAACTCGGTCGTCGACGATTCGAACCGAACGGACTCGAACCGCTCTGCGCTGTATGCAGTCAAGTGGAAGGGGCTGGCGCTGGGGTGCCCCAGCCCAGAGATGAGAACTGTATTCCACGTGAGGCCGAACTTGCGGTTTGTAAAGTTGCAAGCGATGTACCGGCCTGAAATAATGTCTCGCTCTGCTGAGCACGCCAAGCTTTTTAGGGGCCAATTTGACCTTTCCTTCCAAGTGACCACGAAACTGCACACGATTCAATATGTCGACGCCGAGGATTCTGATGCTAGCTGAGGCAGCAAGGGGAGTGCCTTGAAACTGAGGAGATATGACAAAGGGGTTCTTTTTAGCAGTAAACGCACAAACTTGTGTCTGCTGGGGATTGAACTGGACTAGATTTAGTCGCCGCCAATCCGAGACTTTGTTCAAAAAAGACTCTACTTCAGACACAAGTTTGTCCCGGTACTCTGCGATGTTTTCCCGAGAAATATTGACACGGCCGGTGTATAAGGCATCACCAATGCTGCCGTCTGCATAGCAATGAATGTTATCAGCTTACAACATATCATTGATATACAAAAGAAACAGCGTTGGTGATAGCACGCAGCCTTGTGGAACACCAGCGTTAGTAGGCTTGTAATCAGAGCATACACCGTCTACTACGATCATGATGCTCCGATCAGCAAGGAAACTGGTGATCCAATTGCACAATTTCTCGGGAAGCCCATAAGAAGGGAGCTTCGAAAGAAGTGATTTGTGTCAGACCCGATCGAAGGCCTTCGCTATGTCCAAACTAACGGCCAATGCCTGGCCTTGGACTCTAACTGCCTCCGCCCATCTATGAGTCAGATAGACCAGAAGATCACCGGCTGATCGACCCCGACGAAAACCGTATTGGCGGTAACTAATCGGTTGGTAATCCTCAAGGTACCTCATGAGCTGGCAGTTTATAGAAGACTCCATTATTTTGGAGAACAAAGAGGTGATGGCGATAGACCTGTAGTTGGACGGGTCTGAGCGGTCGCCTTTTTTAGGGATCGGGTAGACCAAAGCTGTCTTCCATGAATTTGGGACTACACCTTGGGAGTAGGAGTACCGGAAAAGACGCGTTAAAACCGGTGCCAACTCCGGAGCACACGTCTTCAGCACAATTGGAGGGAATCCATCAGACCCACTCGACTTGGTGACGTCCAAGAAGAAGAGTGCTTTGCGAACCGAGCGCTGTGTAAACCGCACATCCGGCATGGAGCACTCACCCCGCGGGATGGTCGGCGGTGTGTTCCCCCCGTCATCTAGAGTCGAGTTGGACGCAAAGAGAGAGCCTAACAGATAGGCTTTCTCCTTTGCGGTATGGGCCAGTGAGTCATCCTCTCTGTGCAGTCTCAGTTCAGTCCTTGTACAACCTTGGCGAGAGACCAGAATGCGCGGGTTCCCGAAGAAAGGTGAACTATTCTGCCGATGTGCTCAGACCTTGCCTTGACAATGGCTCTTTTGAAGGACCTGGAGGCGGAATCATACTTCTTTTTAAGAGCGTTGGTGTTTACATCCCGAGACGTTGATGCATCAGCCAAGGCCCGGTAGCACTCCTGCTTCTAGCGTGATGCTATTTTACTGGAGCGACCAAACCATGACTGGGATCTGCCTCCGATGGGTACCACAGAGGGTGGAAAAAAAGTTCCATACCCTGAAGTACCACATCAGTAACAACGCTGGAATCTTCCGGCGAGAAGCAAACCCGCCCCCAAGGGTAGGATACAAAACAGACCGCATCCTATCCCAATCGACCGACCTATAGTGCTAGACACGGCGGCAGCCTGCAGAATGCAACCGCAATTTCAGTGTAAGTGGACCCACCCCGGACTAGACAATGGTGCGAGGAGCCAAGAAGGGCGTCGACGGAGACTTGATATCTGAGATGAGAGGTTAGCAGAAGGTCCAACAGGAAAGATGCATGATCCTCCACATCTGGAATCCGCGTAGGCGAAGTAACCAGTAGTGTCAGATCATACGCCAAGGCAAAATCATGAACAGATCTTGCCACATGATCGGTTAAACGTGAACCGAGCCATTTGGCGTGGTGGGCGTTAAAATCGCCGAGGATCACGATCTCTGCGGATGGGATCTGTTGTAGCAAGGAATCTGTAGCCTTTTGGACGTGGTCGATGAGTCGGTCTGTTTCGGCATTACCGCTATGGGACCTATAGAGGCACCCGACGACAGATACCCTCTCTGACGTACACGCAAACTCCAGCCCAGGGTATAAAGGAGTGTTCTAATTTGTCCCCCGGGTAGGAGATATGAAATATCAGCCGGAGAGGACACCTAAGTCTCGATTAAAAAGAGCAGAGCCGGCTTTGCCGTCTCTAGATGGTAGTGGACAGCGTCAAGGCTGGAATGAAGTCCGCTGGTGTTGCAAAAAATCACTCTTTTTGCAACACATTCAATTGAACTCTGGGTCACTTTGGTCTTATTGCTCCGTTTGTCCCGAGCATTATTAGTCGCGAGCGGAATTTTCTCTGGCAAAGACTTTAGAGCCCTAGTTCCGTTCGATCGCTTCTTCAACACGAGCAGTATTAAAGTTGCGTAAGTCCCGCTGCATGCATTTGGAGATCTGTCTGTTCAGTTGCCTGTAAGCTGTCAAATCTACTAAAGACTGCAACTTCATTTCCCGTCTAACAGCCATGAGATTAAGAGTGTGATCGGAGAGTTTCTGTGTTCTTCTGCGGCGGGTCTTGCAAAACTTAGCTCCGACCGCATGGACAATTTTCACGAGCTTGTCATTCATATCGTCCACTGCACTGCAATCTTCTAGGCACTGAAAACGGTTTTGTAGCTTGAGCTGAGGTAAGGTTTCGGGACTTTGGATTAGAGCATGAGGGGTACGGAGCGTTGAATTCATTAGACGTGCCCTCTCCAACTTAACGTTTAGGTTCAGTGTGCTTCTCACCATTCGGTAATCGCTGCCGGTTTTCACCCTCACGATCACTGAGACATCACTGACCAGTTGTCGTCCCATTGACCGTGACCATTTTTTGTCGAACCGTTGGGGCTCAACCAGGTCCACTTTCTGTGGAGACGCTTCTGTAAGAAAGAGTTCATCGTAAAGAGTCCCTCTTTCTCCATGAAGTCGGCCAGCTGCTGGCCCCTTGGGTTCCGTTGCCCTATTCCAAATTTCCCTACCTTCAGCTCAATGTTCTCTCTTGTGCCTAGTTTGCGTAGCGTTGAAGTCTCCCATTAACATTGTATAGTAGGTTTTAGAGGAATGCATGGCTCTAGATATAATTTCATACATTTCCTCCACCTCCTCATCGGGATGTGTATGACCTTCAGCGAATACCGTTTGGTGATTCTGAGTATAAGGTACGCAATCCTCGTCGACATACTCTCAATCTTTACAACGTTGTTAACGGGAGACTTGGGGACGATAAATCCGACACTTCCTTGGGACAGATGGTCGCCCTCCCGGTAATAGAACAAGTTACCGGATTCGAGAATTACTATGTCCTCCCCCTCTCTTCGGACCTCAGATAATCCTATAATATTCCAGCGCAACCTGTCTATCTCTTCTTCCAGCTCCAGTTATATGTTGCCAGGTCAAGTCGTCTTAGGTGGCAACCGAACCGTAGATTCTTAGCATTCCCTGCCCCGCCGTTATCATTTTTGCCACCGTAGCCAGGAATAGCGGGGCCGCCGGGGACTGGGGGCCCTGTCTTTGCAACTTTAATCATGGGGAGTATATTGCTATAGTTACGCTTGGCGAGCCGGATGATAACTGCAGTTTTTTTATTGTTGTTTTGCTGTTATCAGAAAGATGCTGCTGCCCATCTTCTGCCTCAGTTTCCTTCTGTCGCCTCTTACGACACCCACGGGAAGATATGGAGTAGTGGGTATTCTTACCCGCCACTATACGGGGAGTCTAGTTCTATCTCTATCATCGTCATCATTACAGCCCTTCACAAGTCCATTGCTGAACATAGGCCTCCCCCAAAGAATGCCACAAAGCACGGTCCTGAGCCACCTGCATCCATCGACTTCCTGCATATCTTACCAGGTCGTCACTCCATCTAGTGGGGGGACGCCCTACACTTCGCCTGCCGGTACGAGGCTGCCACTCGAGAACCTTTCTTCCCCATCGGTTTTCGGTTCTTCGAGCTATATGGCCGGCCCATTGCCACTTCAGCTTACTAATACGTTGGGCTATGTCGGTCACTCTGGTTCTACTGCGGATATCCTCATTTCTGAGTTTATCACGCAGAGAAACTCCGAGCATAGTCCTCTCCATAGCTCGCTGAGCGACCTTGAGCTTCCTCATCCGGCCAGAAGTGAAGGATCACGTCTCAGTTCCGTATGTCATCACTGGCAACACGCACTGGGAGTACAGTCTCCTTTTCAAGTTTTGAGATATACCTGACGAGAAGATGTGCCGTATTTTCCCGAACGCTGCCCAACCGAGTTGAATCCGTCGGTTGACCTCTCGGTCGAAGTTGGACTTACCTAGTCGGACTATTTGTCCCAGGTAAACATACTCGTCAACAACTTCGAGCTTAGTATTCCCAACAACTACCGGCATAGGTGTGACATGGACATTAAACATGATCTTTGTTTTGTCATGTGTTCATCTTAAGACCTATCCGTTGGGAAACACTATTGAGGTCATTGAGCATAGTGCTTAGGTCCTCCAGCGATTCTGCCATAAGGACTATATCGTCGGCAAATCGAAGGTGAGTGATGTACTCGCCATTGATGTTGATACCGTATGCTTTCCAGTCCAGAAGCTTGAAAACATCTTCCAATGCAGCGGTAAAGTTTCGGGGATATGACGTCACCCTGTCTTACACCTCTTTGCAATTGGATAGGTTTCGTACTCTGGTTCTGTACTCGGATAGCCATCGTAGCTCTACTGTACAAGCACTTCAACACTTCGATATACCGACAGTCAACTTGGCATCGCTGAAGGGACTGCAGCACCGCCCAAATTTCGACGGAATCAAAGGCTTTCTCATAGTCCACATACGCCAGACATAGTAGACTTCTGTACAATTTGCCGAAGGGTATGTATGTGGTCTATGGTGCTAAAGCCTTTTCGGAAACCGGCTTGTTCGAGAGGCTGGAAGTCGTCAAGTCTGCGCGCGAGACGATTCGTAATGACTCTCGAAAACAGCACGTAGACGCGGCTCAGAAGGGAAATCGGTCTGTAGTTCTTCAAGAGAGCGTTGTCGCCTTTCTTGAAGAACAAGACCACCGCACTTCTGCTCCACGCCTCCGGTGTAATGCCACCATGGAGGACGGAATTAAAGAGCTTCTGAAGGACTTCAAGTACCGGTTTTCCACCCGCTTTCAGAAGCTCCGCTGTAATTCCATCCTCGCCTAGGGCCTTGCCGTTTTTAAGGTGCTGGAGAGCCATTCTAATCTCGCTCAGACTGACATCTGGGATATCATCGGAATAATGTCGGATAAGACTCGCTCTTGGATCGTTACTCACACTTGCGTGCGGCTCCAACGATGACGTGTACACAGCTGCCCATAGAACCTCTCAATCTCACTCAAAATCTCAAGTGCCCCGGAAACGATGCTGCCACATTCGGTCTTCAGCTTTGACAGTTGGCTCTTTCTGGCAGACAGATCTCTGGCAAAGACTTTGGAGCCTTGGTTCCGCTCGATCGCTTCTTCAATACGAGCTGTATTGAAGTTGCGTAAGTCCCGCCGCATGCATTTGGAGATCTGTCTGTTCAGTTGCCTGTATGCTGTCAAATCTGTTGAAGAATGTAGCTTCATCTCCCGTCTAACAGCCATGAGATTAAGAGTGCTCTAACCAGGGGGACGGAGCGTTGACTTCATTAGACGAGACCTCTCTAACTTAACGTTTAGGTTCAGTGTGCCTCTAACCATTCGGTGATCGCTGCCGGTTTTCACCCTCGCGATCACTGAGACATCACTGAACAGTCTGAACACTGAAATTTCCCCACTTTCAGCTCACCGTTGTCTCTTGTGCCTTGTTTTGTATTGAAGTCTCCCATTAACACCTATGTGTTAATGGGAGACTTCAATGTATACTACTACTATAGTGTATATTGGGTTTTGGAGGAATACATGGCTCTAGAGATATCCTCATACATTTCCTCCACCTCCTGATCGGGGTGTGCCGAGGTTGGTGCGTAAACCTGTATGACCTTCAGCGAATACCGTTTGGTGATTCTGAGTATAAGGTACGCAACCCTCGTCGACACACTCTCAATCTTTACAACGTTGTTAACGAGAGACTTGTGGACGATAAATTCGACACCTCCTTGGGACAGATGGTCGCCCTCCCGGTAATAGAGCAAGTTGCCGGATTCGAGGATTACCGTGTCCTCCCCCTCTCTTCGGACTTCGGATAATCCTATAATATGCCAGCGTAACTTGTCTATCTCTTCTTCCAGCTCCACAAACTTCTCGTCAGTCCTCAGGGTGCGTGCGTTGTATGTTGCCAGGTCGAGTCGTCGTAGGTGGCAACCGAACCTCCACCGGAGATTCTTAGCACCCCCTGCCCCGCCGTTACCATGGTCGCCACCGTAGCCAGGAATAGCGGGGCCGCCGGGGACTGGGGGACGTCTCTTCGTAACTTTCATCATGGGGGGTATATTGCCATAGTTGCCACACTTGGCGAGCGGGTTGGCAACCGCAGTTTTTTATTGTATTTTTGCCGTTACCAGGAAGATGCTGCTGCCCATCTCCTGCCTGTTTACCTTTGTCGCCTTTTACGACACCCACGGGAAGAAATGGGGTAGTGGATATTCTTAACCGCCACTACACGGCCTATCTCTATATACAGGGTTATTGTGCAATAACCGGCCAAATTTGCAGAGAAGGTTTCAGAATAACTAATACGTATAGGCAAATGGTGAAGAAAAATTAGTTTAAAAAAATCTCAATAATTCTGTCCTTTTTATCTTTTAAATTCAAAATGTGTGGTAATGCATTATTTTAAATTATTTCACTGCACACGCCACACATTTCTTATGGTCGATCGGTACGCAAAAGCATTGTTGCCCATAAATTACATTCAATTTGGGATAATTTCAAATAAAAGTAAAAGCCTTATATACTCGGTATTTTCATAAACTGCAATAACGGTATATCATTATTTATATATTTAAACTATGGCTACTCTTTGAAAAATCAACCTGTATAAAAATCAATTGCTGTCCCTTAGTCTCGCTAAAACTCGAAACTGACTTGACCGATTCTGATGGAATTTTTTGGGTGTGTTTGTGTGGGTCTCTGGAAAGATTAGATTCACAATTGAACCCGGTAGGTGGAGTTGTTGTCGAGATCCTTTTACATAAAAATGATAAGCGCATGACGAAATCAAAACACTTACCAAATGTTGCCCAAACGAAGCCCACCATTGAAATAACTAATCTCAGGAAGAAGAGAAATGAATTCTGTGTGGTGAACAAAATGATGCGGCAGATGACAAGCGCCAACGCGATGGGAAACAGACAGTAGCCCAGGACGCACACGGATTGGAAAAATGATCTGAAATTAACATATACCAGATTTAAATATCAACATACTAGATACGTGATACGTGGTAGAGCCATGCTGCAGCTATATTAGTACTATAGTTGTAGCACGAATAGGTCAGTTCGAACGGGGGAAGGACCACGCTCTCACAGAATACCAGCGTTAAATAGCAGCTTAACACTGCTGTGTTTCGTAAGGTGAGTGTAGAGAACCGGAGACTCTTTTTACTGGAAAAGAGGCATTCCATCTTAGTCCTCACAGGTAACAATGCATCTGCATTTTGATTC
This sequence comes from Parnassius mnemosyne, assembly GCA_963668995.1. Lineage (NCBI taxonomy): Eukaryota > Metazoa > Arthropoda > Insecta > Lepidoptera > Papilionidae > Parnassius > Parnassius mnemosyne. The sequence continues at coordinate 42,884,615 of CAVLGL010000126.1, forward strand.
ACAAACTTTTTGTCTATGGGCCACAGAAACCACTTACCATCAGGTGGACTATGTGCTCGTTTGTCACCCTATCCTATAAAAAATACTAATTAGTACAAATATTAATACAAAATACAAATAATATAGGCATTTTCTAAAAAATATACATTTCTAAGGCATTACCTTACCCACAAAAAGCTACGTACAGCAGTAAAATCGTAAATATTCTAATGTGCAGTGGACTTGGACAAATTAACACTAGGAAGACAGAGAATTCTGATTACTACTCACATGTTACCACCTAAGAGCTTGGAATTAGCGGTCACAATAGCGGCTCCGATCCATACGAGTACAAAGACCTCAGCAAACTCCGGGCCCCCGTCGTTGGAGTTGTCAGCGCGTTCTGTCGAACCTTGCAGGATGGTGGCCATGAGGGTACACAATAACAATGGACCCCATAAGTCCCCTAAAATTGAGAAAACACTTATTATTTTATTTATTTATTTATTATTAGATAAAAATTGTTACATAAGGAAATAACATTTTAATTTATACTTTATGTTAACTTCATTAATTTCACTTTTAAATTTATTATCCAGACCATTTATTAAGCGAGGTATTATGTATGCACTGGTGCGCTCACCATATTTATTTTTGGATAGTATTGTTATACTTCAAATAAATAATCATGCTAAGTAGGTATATCAAAATATTAGAGTATTGCTTTAATGGTTTAAAAAAAAGTGAGATATTCATTAACGTTTTTTTTTCTTGAACTGCGTTGTCACCCCCGAGGACTGAGCTAGAATGCCTATTTTCCAGTAAAAAGGGTATTCAGTTCTCTACACTCACCATAAAAACACAGTAGCATTAAGCTGCTATTTTTGAGAGCGTGGTCCTACCCCGGTCGAGCCGACCCATTCGTGCTACAACCACAATATAGCTGCAACGTGGCTCTACCAACACCGAAACAATTATATGTAGGCCATACAATTACTTGTACTGTTAGGGATTTAAGCCCGTGGCCCCCCAATGCATTGTGTGTTTAAAGCCGATGCCGGATATAGCAAAATTTGAACACTTATAGGATTATGAACACTTATTGGCGCTACCTGCCAGACATGCTATGCAAATACATCTATCCACAGTACGATGATAAACGACAAACAAAATGGACGACGATTTTGTGGATGCAGTGTGCCTCTATTATTGTGCATATCATTATTTATTTTAAAAAAAATCTATCAAAACAGCCGAAAAGCAGACGCGAATGGAGGTGTTGTCAATATACTTACATTACGTAGTTACATTACAAAGAGAGTATTAATTAATATTATTTTTTACGATTGAACTTTGCGCACGTGTGGCAGGCTACACAAATATCGACTTTGAACGCTTTGATGTACCCTAAAAAACCGAAACCGCTTGGCAAAGTGCATTTCTTTGTGCACTTATTTGAACATTGATTCAAAGTCCCGTGCCAAAAATAGCTTCAAACAAGTGTTCAAATGTTCAAAGCTATATCTGGCGCCGGCTTAAAACAGTGTCCCTCAATTTAATGGTATGATAACCCCAGGGGTACATATTGTTGGCTGAAGGGGTACACTCTTGACTAAGGTAATAATTTAGCAAAAATAACTATCGCTGAATTAACGCATACAAGATGGTCATTTGCTCCATTAAACTTTAAAAACCGATGTAATATACATTAAGTATTCTCCTATGGTTGGGACATATTTGCAATCATATTATTGAAACTGTCGAAAATATTATGATTTTATTTATCATTTCGGATATAAGGTGTATGTAAGCTAGAGCTCTGTCTTGGATACTAAATAAAAGGAGTAATAAAAAAAATTGTTATACAACCAAGTTTTTATTAAATTGTTTTCTTTAATTTGATTTAACATAAATTGATTTCTTCTTTCAGTTGAGGTTCTATGAAATTGCCAATTAATGTATAAAAATTTTACTATTACATATTTTACAAATTTAATATATTAATCTGATTAATGCTGATCTGTACTGATCTGAACAAAACATTTATATTATTGTTAATCAAACACTGTATAAAAGACAACTGACGAACATGATCCCCAGCAAGCAGTTTTTAAAATTAATAAGTAAACTATTAATATGAAAAGTCTTGCTGGGCCTTGGTGTTTTTTCCAAAGACGGAGGCATTTTTTTAAAAACTGAAGTAACAAATTAACTCACAAACTAACTGATGGTAAGTGGCTATGGCGAACCCATGGACGTCTGTAACCAACTTCAACCACAAAAGGCTACAGATGTGTTGTCACCCTTGAGTACTAAGATGGAATGTCTCAGCTTGTAATTACACTGGATCTCTATAACCTTCAGACCGGGACCCAAAAGCATACTGCTATTTGGTGGTAGAAATAGGTAAGACGGTGATACCTACCCAGCAAACTCCTAGGCAGGAAAGGAGTCCTACGAACTAGTAATTTTTCATCATCATCGTCATTACGGCCCATCACAAGTCCACTTCGGAACATAGGTCTCTGCCAAGGAACGCCACAAAGCATAGTTTCTTTTTTAATAAGATATGAATGACAAGCAAGCACCCAGTCCACCTGATGGTAAGTGGTTACTGTAGCCCGGAGACATCTCCATCTATCCTCGTTTGTGAATTAAAATGTAGATCTGTTGTTAGCCATGGGGACTAAGATGGAATGCCACTATTCCAGTAAAAAGGGTCTCCGGTACTCTACACTCACCATATGAAACACAACAGCATTAATCTGCTATTTTACACTGGTATTCTATGAGAGTGTCGTCCTTCCCCGATCAAGCTGACCCATTCGTGCTACAATTATACAATTAATATAGCTGCAGCATGGCTCTACTACGTACAATCCGGGGCCACCTACCTCTTAACAGTGGTAGAGCCACACGGCAGCTTTTGCTGTCGCACGGATGGGCCGGCTCGAACCGGGGTGGTACCACGACCTCACAAAACCAGCGTGAAGTAGAGGTTTACCTCTACGTTTCGCTTGGTGAGTGCAGGTGGGCGGAGGGCCTTTTTACTGGAAATGAGGCATTCCATCTTAGACGGGTGACAATGCATCTACATTTTGATTTGTAACAGAGGATAGATGTAGATGTCAATGGGCCGCAGCAACCACTTACCATCAGTTGGACTGTGTGCTCGTTTGTCACCCTTATCCTATAAAAAAAAAATCCTACAATCCATCCACTTCCAGCATCTCTTACCAAGTTGTCACTACATCTAGTGGGGGGTCGTCCTACACTTCACTTACTGGCAGAAGGTTGCTATTCGTGAACCTTTTTTTCCCATCAACAATCCAATCTTGATGAAATATAAAAATTACTCACACTCCTTTAATAGGCTAGTTTTTTCCCTTGGTATAAGAACATGATAAAATTTGTTTCCAACAGCTCTCAGGTCTCGCATCTGTTAATTAAAATTAATAATATTAAAAATATGGAATGGGAATTGAAGATCAATGTTGAAATTAAAAATCATAATTATATAAATCTTCATCTTATTCTGTGGAATAAAATAATGTTTGGGAACATGTGTACAGGGTTGATACTAGTATGTTTGGCTTTATACAGTTTTCCAACGAAAACATTATGATTCCAGCCTTCTTGGATCTTGGTTTTATTAGGTTTATCTATACACCTATTCTATCTATGCAAATAAATAAAATTGAAGTGTCCGTTTGTAATGTCGAAATAACAGCTTTTTACTATATGCATATGAAAATATATACAGTACTTATAACAAAACCTTCTGTCTTTCTGTCTGTTTGTTCCAACTAATCTCGGAAACGGCTGGACCAATTTTGACCGGACTTTCACTGGCAGATAGCTGATGTTATAAGAAGTAACTTAGGCTACTTTTATTTTAGAAAAATAATTAGAGTTCCGTGATAATAGTTAGAGCAAAAAATTAAAACCCATGAAATTCAATCGTAAAAAATTACGTGCGGGCGTTGTCGCGGGGAACAGCTAGTCTATACATATAAAGAAAATTAGTGTCTGTCTGTAATATTAAAATAATTGGCCGTCTGTTTGGGCTAATCTCCAGAATAGCTGAACCGATTGTGATGAAACTTTATTAACAGATAGAGAGCAATACCAGGGGAAAATCTAGGAAATAGTTTATCTTAAAAATTTATATATTTTTTTTGAAAAATCTATATTCTACATTCTATACAAATAAATAAAATTGAAGTGTCTGTTAGCAATATCAAAATAACAGCTTTTTCTAAATGCATATAAAAGTATATATGGTACTTATAAAACAAAAACACAATTTTTAAAACTATTGTCTGTCTGTTTGTTACTCTCTGCCTCCGAAACAACTGGACGAATTTTGACAGGACTTTCACTGGTAGATAGCTAATGTTATAAAGAGTAACTAACGAGAAGTAAATGTCGAAGATTATCTAACAAAATTCTGAAGAGAATATAATGTTTGATTTGTGAGCTCTGTTTTGTTTCATTGCGAATGAGTTGTATCTCTATAGATATTTATGGAGTAATTTGCTGAAAAACTTGACCAGTAGTACTCCTGGCCAAAAATTTTCTTTGGTTAGAATCAAAACGGCATCACCAAAGAAATCATCTTTCAGAGATGATTGTCTTTGTACTTACTATATGTAGTGAAAGTGCAGTGTTTCTTTCCTGATTACCTCTGTGCGGTTGTCGCTGCTTCAACAAGAGCACTATTTCACCTCACTAATATAATGTAAACTGACTGGCACTCAAACAACCCAGATTGGTGAAATTCACTTCTACATGTCCACACCCAGCCACATACTTAATCACAGACATTGGCAAAATTACCAGAGCTAAAGCTAGAAACCCCTTCTCATCTACAATGTTCTGTGGACCTTGTCCCAACAGACTTACTTTTTGCGAAATTTAAATAACTTTTTGATATGCAAAAATTTCAATTACAAAGCAGTAAAAAATGCCTTTCAAGAGTTTGTTGATTCCTATGCAGCAGACATATAAAGCAAGAGCATCAACAAACTACCCAAAAAATGTGAAGAATGTGTTAACAGTTCAATCAAATATTTTGATTACTAGAAAATATGTTTTAGTAAATAAATTTTATTTGATTTTCCCATACAAAATGGCAACTTCTTAAAAAATAACGTAATATTTAAAAAAAAGGAGGAGGTAATATGTGTAAATTTGGTGTATTTTTTTGTATGTATTACCTCAGAAATTTCATATTTTTTATTTCAAAGCTAGTGCTTCTCATGTGGTCCCATATAAATTTGTATTGTATTTAATTGACTTCTACTACATTGATGATGTTCTCATTTTATTTATATTGAAGTTGGTTGTACAAAATGTTTGATTTTACCACTTGTAACTGAATATTCTTATTTGAAGATAGATGTATATGCCGATGCAGAGGTGGATTAAATGTTGACAGCGCCCTAGGCTAGCAACTAATTAAAATGTTTATTGTAAATATTTTGACTTTAAAACATATAAGTATTTTTGTGTAATTGGTTCAACAATTAAAAATTAAACTTACAAATGTTTCTTTAATTGGTTCATCGAGAGTATTGAATTCCATATTCTCTCCAGAAGGGACTCCTCTAGATGGAATATTCATTTCTCCTTCCACTACCCCAACATCACCAGCAGGAAACATCTGCATTGTAACACCGAAATCAAATTACTAATGATTTAATAATAGAAATGAACATTAAATTAATAATAAATATATCATAAACAAGAATAATTATAAACAAACAGAAACATCTGGAGTTAAAGTGCAGTTAGATATATTGTATAAAAATTTACTATGCATATTCCATCTTATCAAATAAATTTATCGTGCTCACTAACAGAATGTAATACGCGATGAACTAATTATTACAACAGTAGTGTTATTTGATTCACTTTTAATGAATTGATACCAATAATATGTTTTCTTGCAACTGAACTAACTACATGATCTTTTTCTTTCTTCTTTTCTTTTTAAAAAAACGTTACCCCCACACTAGGATTTTCTCCTGTATCGTGGAGGCAGTTTACAAACACAAATTGCACAAGGACAAACATCCAGACCCGGAACAATTATTTGTAGGCCATACAAATACTTGTTCCGTGCAGGATTCGAACCCGCGGCCCCCAGCGCAGCAACTCATTGCTAAGCCACTGCTCCACGGAGCCGTAATGATATATTTAAGCTCTATATGCAATCTATGTTTTTTATTTCTTAGACAGAATAAAGTGTAAGAAACAAAAATGTGGTGAAATGTTCAAATATATATAAAAGCGATTACATTATATATTGAAAGATTTATTACTTACATCATATTTAGAATCAAAAGTAGTCATTTTGCTTTATTTAATAAACGTAAAAACGAAATAAAATCTCCAACACATCAACCGTATATACCTTTTTTGCTTTTGATACGTTTGCTTTGACATTTGACAGTTGACAGACAGATGACACACCTTGACACTTGATACTTGACAAATAAATAAAATCTTAGACCTGAGCTTAGACCATACAGCCTAATCTGATTCACAAAATTCTTCACAATATGTTGATGTATCACATTGCGAAAATCACCAGCGAAGCATTAATGATGATAATTTCTCTAATCTCCTAAGCGGATATAAAAATAACTAACACAAAGGGGGAACAACTATTATTTTACATCAATGTTTACAATTTGTGTAATTTATTTCTTGCTTGTTGTGTAAAATTTCAATCTTTGATCTCTTCTCTCAACTAAGAGTAAATTATTAATCAGTTACTAAGTTAAGTTATTACTCTGATTCTCTCAACTATGCCACAAATGGGAGTAAGTCATAAGTACACTCGTATATTCTGATTTACACAAATCATTCTTATGTAGATGTATCATCTGTGACGATAAAACAACTACCTAATATTAATAATTACATGCATAACGACTACGCTCTCAAGTTTACAAGACTAAAATAAAAGCACATTGCTCCTTTGTTTCGTGTGCTGAGAGTAGAGAAGTGGAGACCCATTTTATTATATACGTGACATGAATAATTCCATCTTTGTCCTCGGGAGTGACAACGCATCTTAATTCTGAATCAAAGATAGATGTAGACATCTATGGGCCACAACAGCCACTTACCATCAGGTGGACTGTGTACTCGTTTATCACTCTTATTTTATATATGTAAAAAATTACATACATCGTCTACAACGATGTTGTTTAAAATGATAACCACATGACATCTACATGCTTATTTTAGTTTTAACACATAAAATTTGGCATTAACAATAGGTTCCAACCAACTGCCTATGTTAGTCTTGTTAAACTTGTCGTTTTTTCTATCAATAGTCTAGTGATGAGTATGACTTCCTCAATGGATTACATACGGGGGATATTACCATTGATACCACGCTTAGCAGGCGGGTTCGCAACAAAGCTTTTTACTTTTGCCCATCTTCCGTTTTAGTTTCTCTGCCGATGCCAATTCCAATTCACGACACCCACGGAATGATATGAGGTATAGTGGATTCTTTTACGTCACCACTACTCGGCAAGTGAAGATAATAATTAGATAAGAATAATAATTAAAATAAATGAAGTCTGTTAATTTTGTCAAAAATACAAAAGCATCTATCAAGTAATATCGTTAGTAATAGTGGTTGCTAACGTAACCAAGTAAATAAGTAAACCAAGTCTTCTAGCTTTACTCGCACCAGGAACAAATCGAATCTTTAAAAGAAATCTTAACTCGTGTAAGAGGCCGTGTAAGAGAATCCACTACCCCACATTATCCCGTAGGGGTCGTAAGAGGCGAAAGAAGATAATAGAAACAGGAGATGGGCAGCAGTCCATTCTGATAATAACTTAAAATTATATAAAACTGCAGTTGCTAACCCCCCTGAGAAATTATAAATACATCGTATTGGGTATATTTTAACATCACATAAATTCCAAAGAGTATGTCAGTATTTTCTTTAGACATCTATACAGCATCTAACGTAACTAACGCACATCCTCAGACACTTCAATTAGTATATTATGTTATAATCATAAAACATACACTGACTTCTTAGTTAAACATGTTTATGCATTGATTACTTATTAAATTACTTATACTAATTCCGGAAGAATGTTGTTGTCACAGTACAAATCCACGAACGCTAGGTCATTTGAGGGTCTTGCTAGCCTAGTGGGTATTCGCTCGCGTTCGAGACGAGTTAACACCGCGCCGCTTGACACAACTGTAGGTAGGTATTAGTGCCGAAAAAAGCCGACAATACACGATTGATTACGTAAAGAAATACCAACCTATTATCATTAATAGATCAGCACTCCAAACATCGAGTTGTTTATTTAAATCTAGTAAACATTTGATTGCATCTTTCCATCACACTTTTCAGGCTTTAGACTTTCGTCTCTGGATTATTTTGTTTATTGATTATGATACAATGTCAATACGCAAAATTCGTTACGTAATGTTATGAATTTGCATAAAATTATAATTTTAAATAATAATGAACTGCTAAAGATAAGATGCGATACGACAACAAAGACGGCGTTTTTAAAACATGTGAATCAAAATTACAATAATTTTAAGAATCAAATATTTAACTTACTGATAACCCAAACTCTCATGCAACGTTGTATTTTAATACACTTTACATATTGTTCAATAATTTTTAATGACCGTTTTCTTAAATGATATTTTAATTAAGAAAGCAATTCATTGTCATTTTTCACTATTCTAGAAGCGTTCACTATCCTATTTTTAGCTCCTCGGCAGTTGCTGTCTCACTAAATAAACTAATGATTTAGTACGTCCCCAGTCCCCACAAAAAATGCCAAGAGGTGTCAAATCAGCTGATCTGGGAGGTCAATGAACAGAGCCGCCACGACCGATCCAAGGCACTCCAAACTCTGTATTTGTAAAGACTTTACCTCCCTTGAAATAAGGTTCAATTTTCTTTATTTTGTATTGAATGACGGAGTTTGTATTAATACAAATAAAACTGCACTTTTAGAAGTCTTATTGCCTTGAGTTATGGTCCATTTCATTTTATTTTGACTGTACAGGTTTAGTGTGACTGTAATTTACGTAGTTTTAATTATTTTTGGGATAAAAAATTACCTATCTTAAAAATGATAGAAATCGTTCTGTAAACGATTCTGAAATAACTGCTTTCACGATGTGCGTTAATTATGTTACGTGTTGTATATCCAAGAAAACTTTATTTAATAATATACTACTTTTTTATATATCTAAACATTGATTTTAAATGAGATATCAGATGTTTATACAGAGAAAGAAACGCAAGTGTGTAAACTGTATATTATGAAAGTTTAATTTTTAATGTAAAAAATAAAGTAAAGTAAAAACTTTTTAAGGGCAGCTATTAATTAAGAGTTAAGAATCAGTAAAATGCCAAGAAGATTGCAATGCAGTGGACGATATAAATGACAAGCTCCTGGAAACTTTCCATGCGGTCAGAGCTAAGTTTTGCAAGACCACGAAAAGATCACAAAAACTCTCCGATCACTGCTGCAGTCAGTCTTCAGTAGATTTGATAGCATACAGGCAAATGAATAGACAGATCTCCAAATGCATGCGGCGGGACTTATGCAACTTTAATACTCCTCGTATTGAAGAAGCGATCGAGAGGAACTAGGGCTCCAAAGTCTTTGCCAGAGATCTGTCTGCCAGAAAGAGCCAACTGTCGAAGCTGAAGACCTGAAGATGTGGCAGCATCGTTTCCGAGACACCTGAGTGAGATTGAGAAGTTCTATGGGCAGCTATATACGTCATTGTTGGAGCCACACGCAAGTGTGAGTAACGATCCAAGAGTAAGTCTTATCCGACATTATTCCGATGATTTACCAGACTGAGCGAGATTAGAATGGCTCTCCAGCACCTTAAAAACGGCAAATCCCCGGGCGAGGATGGAATTAAACTGGTACTTGAAGTCCTATAGAAGCTTTTTAATTCCGCAATTTAGGCAGAAGTACGGTAGTCTTGTTCTTCAAAAAAGACGACAACGCTCTCTTGAAGAACTACAGACCGAGATACCTTCTGAGCCGCGTCTAAGTGCTGTTTTCGAAAGTCATTACGCATCGTCTCGCACGCAGACTTGATGACTTCCAGCCTCCCGAACAAGCTGGTTTCCGAAAAGGCTTTAGCACCATAGACCACATACATACATACCCTTCGGTATAGAAGACCGAAAAGTACAATCTGCAACTTTTTCTTGCGTATGTGGACTATGAGAAAGCCTTCGATTCCGTCGAAATTTGAGCGTTGCTGCAGTCGCTCCAGCGGTGCCAAGTGGACTGTCAGTATATCGGTGCTGACGTGTTTGTACAGTAGGGCTACGATGGCTATCCGGTACAGAGTCAGAGTACGAAACCTAACCAACTGCAGAGAGGTGTAAGACAGTGTGACGTAATATCCCCGAAACTCTTCGCCGCCACATTGGCAGACGTTTACAAATTACTGGACTGGAAAGGATACGGTATTAACGTCAAAGGCGAGTAAATCACTCATCTTCGATTTTCCGACGATATAGTTCTTATAGCAGAATCGCTGGAGCACTTAAGCACTATTCTCAATGAGCTCAATAATGTCTCGCAACGAACAGGTCTTAAGATGAACATGGAAGAAACAAAAATCACGTTTAACGTCCATGTTACACTTATGCCGGTATTTATTGGGAGCACTAAGCTCGAAGTTGTTGACGAGTATGTTTACCTGGGACAAATAGTCCGACTAGGTAAGTCCAACATCGACTGAGAGGTCAATCGACGGACACTCAACTCGATCATTCAACTCGGTTGGGAAGCGTTCGGGTGCTTACGACACATCTTCTCGTCATGCATACCTCAAAACTAGATTGTACAACCAGTGCGTGTTGCCAGTGATGACCTATGAATCTGAGACGTGGTAATTCTTTGCTGGCCGTATGAGGCAGCTCAAAGTCACTTCAGTGAGCTATGGAGAGGGCTATGCTCGGCGTTTCTCTGCGTGATAGACTTAAAAACGAGGATATCCGCAGTAGAACCAGAGTAACCGACATAGCCCAAAGAATTTGTATGCTGAAGTGGCGATGGGCCGGCCATATAGCTCGAAGAACCGACATCCGATGGGGAAGAAAGGTTCTCGAGTGGCAGCCTCGTACCGGCAGGCAAAGTAGAGCGTGTCACACCACTAGATGGAGACTGATGACGACCTGATAAGACATGCAGAAAGTCCTGTATCATGTAACAGTATCCTGTTGAGGAATATTGTTCCAGGTCCTACTGAGATGCGTAAAAAATTGTTCTTCTGTAACCAAATTTTCGGGAAAATCTGTCAGAGCTCTTCTTTGGAGCATATCCCAAAGCATGCTCGATGGGATTTAAATTTGGGGATAGTGCTGGCCATTCTAGGGCCGTGACATTATGTTCGTACAAACAGTCTGTTACCATCCTGGCCCTACATTAAAGGGTATTATCGTGCATAAGCAGGAAATTTTGACCTATTTGTGTTCTGTGTGGCAAGACTGTTGGTTCTAGCTCCTTATTCGACGGCTCCGTGGCGCAGTGGCTTAGCAATCAGTTGGTTCGAATCCCGCACGGAACAAGTATTTGTATGGCCTACTGTTTGTCCTTGTGCAATTTATGTTTGTAAACTGCCTCCACGACACAGGAGAAATCCTAGTGTGGGGGCAACGTTTAAAAATAAAAAAGAAAGAAAGAAAAATATTATTATTTTATAGTCTCCTGTATCCAAACGAGGTCTGTTCTACCACCAAAGCGAATTCCTGCCCACACCATTATTATACCACCTTGGCATGGATGAACTTTTTGATGGTGTTGACGCCGACTTGTACGACCAGGAACAAAACACGTACTCTCCGCGAATCAGGATGAAAACCAAATCGGAATTCATTGATGCTTTTCACCAATGAATCCCGATTTAGTTTTCATCCCAGTTCACATATTCTCTAGTCCATTGCAGTCTTCGTCCACGATTTCCTTTTCTTAGACCTGGAACCCGGAGTGTTCTACGAGCATGAAGGTTAGCTTCGTGCAGCCTCTTCCTCACAGTTTGGTCACTCACAAGCACCTGGTATTCAGACTATATCCTTTGGACCAATTGCATCGCCGTAACATTTGGTTGCTTTCACGCTGCAATTTGCAAAAAGGGGTCTTGTCTGGTCTGGCTGGTAATGCGATATGGTCGAGGTTGTATCTCCAACACCTCCCCCGTGGCACGATAGCGTGACCACAAGCTCGAACTCTCATTTTACCTGGTGCCTATTGCCGCAGCGACGTCACGTTGAAAAGCAAAAAATTCGCTCCCTCTAGTTCAACTCAATTTTTGCCGCCAACACATTTTATTTATTTTTTTTTCTTTTTGGAATCAATCTGGAATAAATGATGCACAATTTGATATTATAAATATTTTAAAGTGGCCATCATGTATATTTGGAGGGGAGAGGGGAGTCATTAAAAAGAATACCAGCAGTTGGGAAGCCTACTTTTATATATCGAGAAATACATTATTTTCGAGGCCAGTAAAATATAGCAGTTAACGTAAAAAAAATATAGTATGGTTTTGATTAACATTTAATTTTTATTTATATATATTGAAACCGGAGTATTTTGGAAACTTCAACACCATAATTTAGGGTTCCGTAACTTTTGTTTGGGGCGCGACGATATCGCTGCCACATCACAACACTGATCAAACTGATGGTTATGGTGCATTCCAGTTGTCAACGAATGTGCAAATGCCAGGACTTGCCTTGCAGTTTGCGGTGAGTAAAGAAGAAGGCAATTTAATTTGAGAAAGTGCCATTAAGCAGAGACAAGCAATGAGACTCAGAGCCGTGCTGAAGAACATAAGCGCAAAGAATAAATTGAAGGAACAGGAAGCGTAATTCCAATGCTATGATGATCCTTGTAAGCCAGGCTGGTTTGTAGGAGCTTAAAATACTTTCGCTGTCCCGTGTACCATATGTAGGTCATTTCTATTGTTTTACGATTGTGTCTAAAAATCGGACTGTGAAAGTGTTAAAATACTACAGGCGATCTTTTACTTTGGAGCGAAATTAAGGGGAATTCCAGTTATTGAGGAAATATTGATGTTGGGAAGTTCTTAAAGCTTAAGATTCCAAAATTCCGAAGGTTGCAGGTTGTGTTTAAGTCGCATTGGGTTTACCACTTTGACTTTGGTGAAAGAAAAAGGGAGATTACCCACCGACTAAGGCATTTAGCTTGGAGAGCGACCAACGCTTCCTATAGTTCTATGCAGCTTATTTTAAAGAGTTTGTCGACGAAGTTATTTTATATATACCGGAGTTTTTCAGAAACTTCGATAGCGCGACTTAAGCTTCTGTTTGCTATAACTTGTTGTGCTATGACAGCACAGCCACATCGCCCTCTTGTTCAGACGGTAAATTTAGTAGCAAGTAGTAGTGTATTACTAGTTGTTACATAAAAGTCTGCACAATTAAGCACTAAATAATTCACAGTTGATTTTGATTCTGTTTTTCTAAAAAGGTTTTACAATAATAATACATTAAAAATATTGCGGTCATTTTTGAATTTACGTTCGGAAAAAAGTGCTGTTTTAAAAAAATATTATTAATTTCTTTTACTTATTATTATTAATTTTTAATTTCTTTTACTTATTAACTTCAGATTTTTTTCTAAAACTTTACTAAATAATACAAATCTGCAATCATATTTTTGTGGAACGCAAGTGTCATAGTCATCCCATAATCCGTCAACCGTCGTGTCCGTCATGAGAACTAGGTCGACAGAATAGGCAATGTCCAATTTTTTGGACTATTCGAGTAGCAGTATTTAGTTGGCATAGAATTACAAATCTAACAACGTTTGACCAAAATTAGTCTGATTATGAGTTTTACTGAAGAAAGATAGTTTGCAGAAGCTTGGATAACAAGTCAGACGGACATAAAGTAAGATTAATTGTCTTTGTATTATTTGCCATATTTTGCTTATTTTAACCACTTCTAATGAGAGATGATGGTTAAAAACCTCAGATTCTAACAGTTTACGTCGTACATTCAATTACGGGAGAATATAAAAAATTATATGAGCTAAGAATAATACGTAATAATGCAAAGGAATTCAATTTCCAAATATCCCATGTTCAGGTGAATGTCAATCATAATAAATTTACTAATATATTAAAATTCACAAATTCAAGTGTGTAAGTTTAGTGTCATAAATAAAACTTTAATTAAGTTAGGCAACTAGTATTATGCAAGAATTTTGCAACTTTATACACTTAAAGTCAGTTAAATTTGACTAATCGTATTTGCCTAGGGTCATGTAGTATGTATTAACAGTTTTTGAATGTTTCAACAGTATAATAATAATAATTCATTTGTATAGAAAACTGTAATATCTTTTTCTAGGTATAAGTGTATAGGTTGATGATTTAAATTAGGATTTTGATCAGTATAAGAAAAATTATTTTCATGGCAGTTCTAAAAAATAGTTTTGTTTCTTTCAGCTTGCAGTTGTATATCAAATATAATCTGCACATTAAATTACAATTTTCATTTATAAAAGAATTTTATCAAATTTATTAATGATAGTCTCTGTTCTCAGATTGACATATGGCAAAGGAAAGCAGTTAAGATGGCTGATAAACATAGTTTGAACTATGACGTGCGGGAGCTTAAGCTGGGTGCAAGCTTTACAAACAATAAAGCTTCTCAGTATCATACAATCAAATGTAAGTACTTTCCTTTTCAGTGGAATTAATCCATAAACCTATAAAATGACTGTCTAATTTACAATAGTCAGTCAACCACGTTTATGTATAGTTTGTTATACTTTCATTACTTTATGAGAAAAAATATTCACTAATGGAAATCACACACTCCATTCTTAATTATTTTATCTTAGAATTCTGTCTAAGGCTCAAAGATTCAAATATAGTAGATAAAGTTGTGGGTTGAAGGTTTTCAGTTTAGTTATAGATTATTAAAAAAATATATAGCAAAATGTCTTCCAAATTATTAGAGCTGTTTCTGTGAAACCAATTACAGCAGAATCTGGATTGTGACCATTAAGTAATAGATTACATTATGTTATGTAGATATTAATTCTATCTTCTATCTAATTATGTAGATATTAATTCTAAGGGAATGACACTAAACAACTAGATTTTTTTTTGTGTTACTGCATTATTTAATCAAAATCAAATTATGTATAAATTTATAATATATGTTAAACAAAAATAAAAACTTCAATGAAATAACTTAATTTTAATGAAATGTATGAAAAGATTTAGTCCATAAAATAAAACAATTTCTACTATATTTACTGTGTATTTTTTTATGTGGTAGAGCCATACTGCAGCTGTATTAGTAGTATTGTTGTAGCATGAATAGGTCAGCTCAATTGGGGAAGGACCACACTCTCACAGAATACCAGCATAAAATGGCAGCTTAATGCTGCTGTGTTTCGCATGGTAAGTGTAAATAACCGGAGACCGTTTTTATTGGAAATGAGGCATTCCATCTTAGTCCTCATGGGTGACAACGCATCTGCATTTTGATTTGTAATTGAGGATAGATGTAGATGTCTATGGGCCGCAGCACCCACTTACCATCAGGTGGACTGTGTGCTCGTTTGTCACCCTTATGCTATAAAAAAAGTTAGAAAAGTTTCCTTGGATTTAGGGGAATTTTCTAAATGTAATCTCTTATTTGATTGTTTTATCATTTTTACTCATATACATTTAAAACAATCGTACCTGTCACCCATAGTAGTAGGCAGAGATTCCTTTGTAGGACCCATTTGGCACAATCCTGGCTGATTGGTAGAGAATGATTCAATGCATTAAGTCTGCCCTTTGTATTCTTTTGTTTTAAGGAATCTGATTTAAGGTTTATGGTTGATGAAAGGGAAGAGCCCCATCTACTGCGTCCTGTATTCACATGTCATTTTATATCCTTGTCATGTCTATCATTCCTGTTAAACACACTTCCTCAGTACACTAATTCATTCACCTTCTCGACCAACTCACCTTCTATTCTTATTTCATTCTTCTATTCATATAACATTTTACTTCCTTCTTTTTCAAAAACCATCACATTTGTCATACTTGCATTCACTCTCATTCTCCTTTTTTCTTTCTTTTAATGACCAGTTCATTAAAGTAACTATTTTTTACTTATATATCTACATCCGTAGATATCGACTATTTTGTTTATTGTGATATACGAGGGTGGATTGAAAAGTACTCGGCCTAACACAGATCCATTCAATTCTAAAAATCAAATCTACCCACATTATTTAGTTCAGTTCAGACTAGTTCATTGTGTGAAGTTCGAAACGTGTGCAATAATTAGTTGTTATTTTATAAATTTATTAACAAAGTAATCGGACATAATTTCCGCGAATGGAGCAAATCGAGCAGCGTGCCGTCATTAAGTACCTCCATAAGAAGGGGCTATCATCAAAAGCCATCCATGATGACATGGTCAGTACATTAGGCGATTGTGCTCTGTCATATTCATCCGTCAAAAAATGGATAGCAGAATTTAAGCGTGGTAGAGAGAGTGTGAAAGATGAACCCCGCTCTGGAAGACCTTCGACGTCAACTACTGACGAAAATATTAAAAAAGTACTTGATTTAATAATGGGAGACCGCAGATTAAAAATTAGAGAGATAGCCGAGATTATAGGCATCTCTTATGAACGAAGTCAAAACATCATTGTTAACGAGTTGGGTTTCCACAAGGTGTCTGCGAGGTGGGTTCCGCGACTGCTTTCAGTTGAACAAAAAAGGACGCGATTGACTATTTCACGCGACTGTTTGGAGTTATTTGAAGCCGATGCAGATGATTTTTTGAATCGTTTTGTTACTATGGACGAAACATGGGTTCATTACTGTACACCGGAAACAAAACAACAATCAAAACAGTGGAGAAGACCTGGTTCACCACCCCCTAAAAAGGCTAAGCCGATTTTGTCGGCAAATAAGGTGATGGCTTCAGTATTCTGGGACTCAAAAGGTGTGATTATGATTGATTATCTTGAAAGGGGTCAGAATATAAACTCTGATTACTACTGCACCTTACTACGTCGTTTACGAGAGGAAATAAAAGAAAAACGTCGAGGAATGCTCAAAAGAAAAGTCCTGTTTCATCAAGATAACGCCCGTGTTCACACGTCAGTACAGTCAATGGCTGAAATTCACAACTGTGGCTTTGAACTTTTACCGCATCCGCCGTATTCACCTGATCTGGTACCATCAGACTTCTTTCTGTTCCCTAACCTAAAAAAGCACTTGGGAGGTCAAAGATTTTCGACAAACGACGAGGTCAAAGCAGCTGTAGACGCATATTTTGACTCTAAGGAAGAATCATTTTTTTTCAACGGTCTAAATGCTTGGAAGGGGAGGTGGCAAAAGTGTATTGAACTTGATGGTGATTATGTAGAAAAATAAAAATATAACTGATTTAGTATGTGTTTATTTTCTTGGTTAGGCCGAGTACTTTTCAATCCACCCTCGTATAAAGTTTTAACTTGAGTTGCATATGCAGAATTCACTTTTTTTTAGTTATTAAAACTGTATCCAATGCTTCTTTTATTTTGAATGTTATGGTCAAATACTAAGGTTTTATGAAATTTCAGAATAGAATATAGAACATATAATTTTTTTACTGTTAGTAAGTCACATGTTTGATACAAGTCAGTGGTTGAAAAAGGAAAGGTTTAAAATGCATGATTTACAAAATTGATCTCTGTGACCGTCCCACTTCTAGAAATTTAATTTTCGTTGCTAATAATTATCCAATTGTTTTGAAATTTTGTATTTACATTAATGAGTGTGTTAATTAACCCCTTCATTGTGTATTGTATGTTCGCTTTTTATTGCACTAATTTCTTCCAAAAATTAGTCAAAAGTTTAAGTTTCTTAAATTAAAAAAATATACTTGGTTACATCAAAAGCATTTGAAAGGCTGGGATTGTATTAATTTATTGATTTTTAATAGAAGATATAAAGTGAAGAAAAATATGAATTTATTGATGACCTACCCTGTAATGCTTATGGAATACAGAAATGTTATAATTATCTTCATTCATTGTGATGAGGGGCGATTATGATAAGAGCCAGCAAGACCATACCGTATTGTATATTCCAGGTGTGAAAAACACAAATTGACGAAGGGGGAAGCTTCAAAGTTGAGAGATATCCAGTACTGCATTTGACGATCAGCCTATTGTGCATTATCATCATGACAAATGCTTCCTACAATGGGAGACGCCTGTGTCCAGCATGGACGTTATGGGCCAAGAAAGAGATTATGATTTGTACTAACAGTGGATACCTTGTTAAAGTGTTCTGGTCTCTTGTGAAATCTCTATCTTAACGGTGTTATGAAGAATTACTAAGGCTTAATGTCATATTGGAGGGTGACAATATAATAAAAATTGCAGTTTTCATTTGTATTTTGGTATAGTGTGCTCTATCTGCTAAATATACTACTAACCTAAAGCTGTACAAATGATGATAATAACAATACAAAATATTTAAATTCATTTCTGTCATTGATTTCAGATGATTTTAAACCGGCATCTGTTGATATGAATAAAATGGCTACAGTGGATGTTGGAACGAACAATCAAGTTACTGTGACGGTGCCCCATTTAGGTAATGTAATTTTTATTCGTAATTGTTTTCTTGCCTTTTATTTTCCTCATTCAAGTCTCAGATATTGATCCAGGATTTATTTTCATAGTGTAAAAAATGTAAATCATATAAATCAAATCCTTTTGTAATATTGTAAATAACAAAAGCTAACGTAGTCTATGATTGTAGCTAAAATGTGTTACTTCTTGGATTGACAAATTCCTAATGGGCAGATAGGCTTCATTAAAAATTGAGGAATTTATGTGGTAGAGCCATGGTGCAGCTATATTATTGGTGTAGTTGTAGCACGAATGGGTCGGATCGACCGGGGAAGGACCACACTCTCACTGAATACCAGCGTATAATAGCAGGTTAATGTTGCTGTGTTTCGTATGGTGAGTGTAGAAAACCGGAGATCCTTTTTACTGGGAATGAGGCATTCCATCTTAGTCCTCACGAGTGACAATGCATCTGCATTTTGATTCCTAATCGAGGATAGTTGTAGATGTCTATGGGCCACAGCAACCACTTACTATCAGGTGGACTGTGTGCTCGTTTGTCACCATTATGCTATAAAAAAATCTGCAAGCAGATGTATAGTTATATATAGATAGTTTGGTATATTCGAACTTCTAACTGGTCATCTAAAATAAAATAGAAATGATGTAATAAAACAGACAGCCAATAGGAAGGAAGGCCTTTGGGGAGAATGAAAATAGAAGATAATAAGAACAAGTGGTAAATTAAAAATGTTGTACAACCAATGTCAATATAAAAATAATAATTTATTGTTGATTTTTTTAAACCGCTTGACCGATTGTGATAAAATTTAAATGGGACTACCTGAGAAGTATATACCCTTTGAAACAAAAAAAAGTATTTTCCAAATCGGTTCTGGCGTCATCGAGTAATCGGTGAACATATATAAAAAATCCGACGAATTGAGAACCTCTACCTTTTTTGATAGATTTTATATGATAGTGTATCTCGATCCATATGATAGTAGAATATAAAATAACAATTTTATATCCTACTATCATATGGATCGGGAGCCTAATATGGCATACAAATATGATATAATAATTTTTGTTGATTCCTTGACACCATTTCTGTGGCAGTTCTCAGATAGTTCTCAGAACAAAGGTGTTCAATAGTAGTAGTAAATTGTCAAAAAGTGTAATGTTCTTAGTTCAGATTTTAACTGCATTGTTTCAATTACAGATGGTGCTGGAGTCCCTCAGACAGTATTTAAAGGTAGCCAACGGCCCTATACAAAGGAATGTGTGCTCATTATAGACAGGGTCACTGGGGAGATTACGTTGGAGAAGCTCTCTAGTAATATACAAGTGAAGAAGACTAGGTAGTCATTTATTTTTAAATATATACATATCATCGATCAGTAATAAATAACTAGATACACAATCCCATGCAAAAGTTCTCTAAAAACTGTCGTCAAATGTTTTGACGTAATTCTACTTGAAATAAATATACATTAATGTAAATTCAACCTTAAATGCATTGCCTAAAGTTGTTTTCACAAAGCTACGTACAAATGAATAGCGCACCCAAATGTTCAAGTGGGTGCTCATTCTGTAAGGGCATTTTTTGTCACAGATTGTGTATCTAGTTTTTTATTAGTGATCGATGATACATATACATATTTATAGGAAAGTGAACCAGTTAATTTATCAATTAATCAGCTGAAATTTGAGAGGTTCAAGAGAAAATAAATAGAAAATGTGTGCATTTTATTTAGTTCTCAGGGCTGACTATGTATCTGTGACCTCCTTTTTTTGACTCTTTAACCTTTTGTCCATTTAACATTCTATTATCATACAAAAGAATATTAAAAATAAAGAATTTTGCCTATCCACTTAGAAAAAGGGAAATTTCTTTTTAGTCTCTATATTTTATTTTCAGACAAGAAACGACACAGAAACCACGACCACTCACGCCGGTCACCACAGACTTTACTAATACAACGCAGCGGTCCACGTCTCGTACTAGAGTGGCCACAAATCGTCGCACGAATAATAATGCTAGTAAGTAGACATATTTTATATAGAATATAGAATTTGTTGCTTCAATGGCCAATCTGCCGTGCGCCAATGTTTGACAGGGTGGCGTTTACTGCATCTTTTATATGGGCAAAGTGACAAGCAAGCACACACTCCACCCAATGGTCAGTGGATACTGACCATTGGGTAGACGAGGTGTCTATACTTAATGAAAAAAAATGAAAAAAATATGTAGATGTGGTTTAACTCCGTCCTCGTGTGGTCCTTACTTCTAAACTGTTCTAAAATGTATGTTGTTATTTTGGGAGAGTGTGACCCTTTTTAATTTGTGCGAGCAGCTATGCAGATCCAGTGTCACTGCGACCTAAAAGTAGATCTTTTGATCTTTCTTTCTTCTTGATTGCTTCTATGGCTATAGTTCACTGCTAAGCCCTATGTCTTCAATCCTATGGGCTACTGTCACAATTTGTAGAAAGGCACAGAGAGCTATTTCTTTAACCTTCAGCGCTTTTTCGCCCCTGTTAATAATACTGATCAGAGCTGTTTCCGTAAATTTGCCTCTGCGGTAAGCATACTGGTTGTAATGTATGGGCTTTGTAGCTAGAGTTACATCCCTAATATTTATATCTATCTATAACCTTTTCCTATGTTAAAGTTTGACCCTTGGTCAAACTGAACCAGACCTGAACCTACCACACGAAGACAATTTCTCCCAATTGTGATGTAACCTTATGGCTGTTTATGGGATGATAAAAGACCAAAAACAGCAGGGTCAAGAATAAAACTTTTCTGATTTAGATTCTGGATCTGGATAGCGATATGATTAAAATTTTATAGCGATATGTCAAGTTTTTTCTAGTTTAGTTATAAAATTATTGTAAGGAAAGTATGCTTTGAAATGGTCGTTATATTAAAAATGAGAAAATTTATTGTCTAAGATCTGCGTACCTAAAAAAAAACTAGTGTGGATTACTGTCAACGTTAAGTCTAACATCACGACACGACACGACAGAAAAAACACACCACCGTTTATAATTCAACACGTGTTTCGCCTCTAAACAAGGCATCAAATAGACTCAGAAATAGACTGCGATGGTTAAACGACAATTTGACTTAGTGTTAGCTTAGGTTAGCTGCTAGTTAGAGGGGGTCTTGTAAAGCATTACAATGTGAAAAAAGGGCGGAAGGGGGTTCGAACAACGTTTTATGTAACATTGTTTTTTTAGTTATATAAAAAAAAAACTAGCGAGTTAAAATCTCCCACGTTGGCAACCCTTTTCATATATGTATTACGGGTATTCTCTCGACTATATTGTACGCCATTTTTATTTTGTTTTTATTGTCAGTATTCGTTAGCGTTTACGCAGAAGCACATCGTTGAAGTCAGTGTTGTTAAAATGAGTTCATACTTCGTCTTCAAAAGAGGGAGATTTGCATCATCAACTGTTCTTGGCCTATAAAAGCTCTCATGCTGATTTTCCAGCGCAACAATGGTTGATGAAGCCAAAAATGTATGTAAGGACAGGGCCAAGTCAGGAAAACGGCGTAATTAAATGCAAGATTGATAGTAATAATTTATTAGGACAAATTTGAGCCTATTTTAACATATTTTAAACTTAAGCAAATGTTTATTACATTATGTGTGATTGTTTATTAAATAACAATATGAATAAATAAAATAAACAATATACGTATGTATTGCGAGTTAAAAATCTCTTGGTTTATTTATTATTACCACAAACACGACTGAAACAATAACCAAGGTATTTTAGCGACTTTCCGGTACTTTGCGCAACATAATTGTGACTTTTTTCGTTATGTCGAGATATAGGGGGGGGGGGGGGGGGGGGGGTTAAAAATCTTCAAAAATTGCGTTACGTAATATCAAGTATGGTACGCTCCATTAATTGTTTTATTTTATCCAGATACAGCTAGCGTTGTCCAGCCAAGCGCTCAGTCTCGGTTCAACAATAGCGGAGCTCAGAAACCCGTGCAGAATATGGTGAGGTCCCCACCGCGTGTCAAGTCGTCACCTCCACAGGCTCCGTAAGTATGATGTTTATGTTATGGACCAAATGATTAATTAGGCCACTATTTATAAAGCCCGGGTAATATGAATAATGACAAGTTAAATCGGGCTTTGTATTTAACACCGATTGAAACTTCTTACTTACTTCGTACTTAATTCGACTGTATGTTCTTTTTATGTGTGTTACCTCATAACTTTTTACTGGGTGAACGGATTTCGATGATTCTTTTTTATTGGAAAGCTGGTACTTCACATATGGTCCCATATGAATTTGATCAAGTTCAGACCAATAGTTTTTGAGTTATTCTTAATAATTTATATTGAAGTCGGCTGTACAAAATTTTTAATTTTTAATTATGGAAGAATAATTTAATAATGTACTCGTACTAAATCCGAAATTAACAAGTGTAAAAATGTGAAGGAAGGGATAAAACATTTCGATTACGGCGTCCTGTCTCAATAAAGGCTAGCCATTTGTGCAGGACAGGATCATAGTGCAGGAGTGTGTGCGCTAACACAGGTGCACTCTCTATTTCTTCGCTCTGAAATGAAAATATAATTGTAACCCAAGTGAAACCCATAATTTGATTATACATTAATAAACAGTTACACACACAGTTACATTAATAAATTACATATATATTGAGAAATCAGCTTATGCTAGATGGGATGAAGTTGCTTGTTAACCATGTTCAAAAAGAATAATCAACAATATACGTATTACTTATATTTAACTCCTATTATATTGTCGATTCTTCTTTTTGTTATGTAACAAAATGTCTCCAATAAATTGAAATTAATTTGGATAACAAAAGCATCTAACTGAAATGATACTTAGGAGGAATAATTGTAAGAAATTAACATGTTTATTGATTTTATCATAATTGCATAAGAAATCCCAACCAAAATTACTATTTCCAAGCACCTCAATTATTCTATAATAACAGACAAAGAAAAATAGTTGACAAAAATGATTGCGTCTAGAAATAACTTATATATAAGATGAGTTTAATTATTTTTCTATGATTTATCAAATAAAAATGTATTTTAATTAAAGCCACAGAAAAAAACATATATTTTTGGGAATATTAAATGACTTTAATCATTTTACACTATTCAAGTGTTGCCATTTACTTTATTCATACTATTTTCGTATATACTTCGTAAGACTACCAACACAACACAAACACAATATTTTTGTGGGAAGTTATTATTAGTAATAAGTATACTATCAGTAATAATAAAGACAAAAGTGATATGGTTGAAAATAAGTCTCTTACAAAGAACTTCCTACAATAATACATTATCTCAATCATAGTACTATGTAACAATTCCATTTAATGTTATGGCAACACTAGCTAATACAAAATGTCACTGTTTTTTTATTAACTGGCTTTACGCCTCTGGGTTCTAGCCCTTCTGAGAATGTCATTGTATGATACAAAGGCCCTGGAGCCATGCCAGAAATATACATTTATAGTATGCAAATATATAATAGAGATACAATAATCTAAAAACTTTCAATTATGTAGGTAGGTAGGTACATTATGTTGAGAATGTGTTAAGCTAACATCAAACAACCACAGGACGCATGACTTTCCAAGTGACATAAGACATAACCTAAAGTGGTTCAAATCTAAATATCTTTTTTTTTTGACGCCTTCTCAGGACGAAATTCTTTGACAAAGTTATTCAGGGACTGACGCTTAACATTCCTTCTCAACTAATTTTATGTATGAAAGCCTGCCATTGTTCTTTATGGTACAGTGTAAATATGTGTGTAATGTTTCAGAGGTTCTCAGTACGATTGTTTGTTCTCTTTATTTTTTATGTAGATACGCCATATATCCGTCAATTATGAACCGATGTTAACGATTTTTTATGAAATTGGTATATACCATTTTCATAAAAAATCAATGATATTTCAAGGATGGTTCCGTAAAGTCTCGTTCGCTTCTGAAGTCAGGGCTTTTATGTTTTAAAATACACTCTTTTAGAAATTATTTTTAAACGCTATTAATGTTTACTATTAACTATTAATAAGCTGGAAATTTTATTTTTTCTTTATTCAGTTTAGTTCTTTAAAAGTAGCTCTTAAATTTTATTAAAAGTTTAATTTTATGACATTAGTTATGGAGCAATTGTTTCCTAGTGCCATTTTTAGGTGACAATTCCTAAGTCAGTTGGATTCATTATTGCTATTTAACATCTATAATATATAAAAATAAATTTTTGTTTGTTCGTATTTTATGCGCTGCCATACTATTCATCAGATTGCGCTAAAACGTTGTCAACTTATTGCTTCCACTTGTGAGAAGGTTATAGGCATAGTACAACTAACTTACAGTAAGTGGCGCGCGCGTATCGACAAATTTATTTGAAAGTTATACATCACTCAACTTCAATGAATGTATTATCATTGCTAATTTAAACAATATAACTCTTCCAAATTTAACACGATATTTCGATAATATTTTTTCTGTGACAGCAACGCGCCGGGTACCAGGTAGTATTATATATTTTCGATTTTTTTACGTGACACTTTACACATGTTAATCTCATTCAATTGTGCAGTTGGGTATTTTTAACCAGTTAAATGGGATGAATTTTTAAAAGAATCCTCCCTAAAATTGGAGAGGCCAGGTGTGGTATTCTGTGATGCTCCTCCCTAAAATTGGAGAGGCTTATGTCCAGGTGTGGTCTTTTGTGATGCAGTGGGCTGGTGATGAATTTATAAATGAGAAGTTACATGATACCATCATCGTGTAGTGGCGGTGTAAGAATGTTCACTACCTCATATCCCGTAACGTCCCGACGGTGTCGTAAGAGGAGACATACGGAAAATGAAACAGGAGATGGGCAGCAGTATCTTCCTGATAACAACACAAAATAATAAAAAACTACGGTTGCCAACCCGCTTGCCAAGCGTGGCAACTATATATTCCCTCATGAGGCAGTCTATGAGGGAGGTCTGTATTCAGCAGTGAACTTTTATAATCCGTAATGGATGGATGGATGGATAATACCATCATTACTACCCAATTAAACAGATGGTCGGGCGGCGGAAACAGCACGCTGGCGTCGCTTCCTATGATAGGGCTGGACGACGCGCCCGCGTCGCGCAGCCCCGACCCGCCCGTGCCGCGCGCCACGCACGCCACGCACGCGCCGCACGTGCCGCTCGCGCCGCACGTGCCGCACTCGCCACACGTGCCACACGTGCCACTCGCGACGCACGCGCCACACGTGCCGCTCGCCGGCCACGGCAACCTCGCGACCGCGCCTCTTGCGCACGCCCCGCTCCCTGCCGCCGCGCCCCCGCCCGCTTCGGTCAGTACAAATATTAAAGCGCCGTGGTGAAAGGTTGTTTGCTACCTAAAATGTGTTTATTATTTATATTCTTATTTTATTACAATAACCGTAACAATAAAATAGTAGTCTATTTTATTCTTAGAATAGAAAAATATTTATTTAACAAATAATAAAAGAAAAACAATATAATAAGTGCCCCTCGGGGTGTACCGACACTATCTTAACGAACATACTATATTTGCTTGATTTTTTGTATACGATAGTAAATCGCTATATAGAGGTACTGGTATCATTTAATGTATTTAATGTAGCGCCATCCTATATAAGTACTATTTAACTAAAATATAAGTGAAATAAGTACATATGTAGGTAGACATAAATGAAGATGAAGTTTCACCGACTGACAACAGTCGCAAGTAAACATATAATGTCGGTTTATTTATTTGGTCCTATAGGTCGCGTCGCAAGATGACAGTTCGTCGAGTTCGTCGAGCGACAGTGACAGCGACAGCGGAAGCGGAAGCGATAGCGACGACAACGATTCCTCTGCTGCATTGCCTACACTTACCAATGGTAGGTAAAAACCAAAATAAAATTAAAAATTAATGATGTTAAAATTATTTAGCTAATAACCGCGTAAGAAATAAAAATTATGTGTGAAATGAATGAATGTGAAATGATTAATCCTTCATATATTAAAAAAAAAACATAAAACAAAGTTCGCAATGTCGAAACAAGCCACCATCACTGAAAACCAATCCTTACTCCAAACGGTCTCTCAAAAATACCTATGTATTTATAAATTGGATCTCTTTTTTGCAAACTTCATCCAACTGAAAGATTGATTGATGCATTTTTGATAAAATAAATGCTATCCCTTATTTTTAAGGCATAATTAACATATCAATCTTGAAGTAGTTTAAAAATCAGTTAAAAGGTTAAAATTGCAGCTTATGTATCCGTCCCACTGTTGGGCACAGGCCTCTCCTCATTACTCAGCGGGTTTTAGGCCGCCGGGCTACCCCAATACGTGTTGGCGAACTTCACTTGCCTTCAAAATTTGCAAAAAAGGTTTCTTCACGATGTTTTCCTTTACCACCGAGCACGTGGTAAATCAGTACTTAAAATTGCAATTTCCAAAGCAAACCCGGGTTGCTCGCGTAC
Source organism: Parnassius mnemosyne (assembly GCA_963668995.1). NCBI lineage: Eukaryota > Metazoa > Arthropoda > Insecta > Lepidoptera > Papilionidae > Parnassius > Parnassius mnemosyne. Next base: position 42,911,774 of record CAVLGL010000126.1, read on the forward strand.
TGTGAAATATACAGCGATTGCTAAGTCCGTGATCATTCTTTATGTACCGAAACCTCCTTGATGGTTGGATATCGGTTTGTTTCGTATCGTTGACTCTTATCGTTTCTAGTTGGAGTATTTTTTTATAGTATAAGGGTGACAAACAAGCACACAGTCCATCTATGGGGTTGGTATGTGGTTACTGTCGCCCATAGACATCTACATGTATCTACGTTTGCGAATCAAAATGCAGATGCGTTGTCACCCGTGAGGATTAAGATAGAATGACTCGTTTCCAGTAAAAAGGGTCTCCGGTTCTCTACACTCACCATACAAAACACAGCAGCTTTAAGTTGCTATTTTACGCTGGTATTCTGTTAGAGCGTGGCGCTTCCCCGGTCGAGCCGACCCATTCTTGCTAAAACTATACTATTAATATCGCTGCAGCATGGCTCTACCACGTATAGTTTTACATTTGTGATTCCCTAAGTCTCCTTTTACGACATCCACAGGTCGAAAGGCGTTAATGGAATCTATTTTACCGCCCAACTCACGGCTTATTTAATCATGTACATATTATGATAATCAATTGTTAATGACCAGGTAATGTCAGCAATCCGGCACTGCCCAGCGACGTGCTAAACGACGATCTCTGTCTCTCCGAGTCGGGCAGCGATTCCGACTGACCTCACCGAAAACTCTTTCCGTTATTCGATTACGGAGATATCTTATAAAGCATCTCGTACTTCGAACGCATTAAACTTGGCAAGCGTCACACGAACACCACCCATTCGTACACGTTGCCAGCTTAGTTGATCCTTGCCAGGTTTTAAGGAAAATATACTTAAGTGGCGATACGAATATCACAATCACGCATTAAACGATATCACTGTTATATCCATCGTTTTTAGGAAAATATAATATCGCCGGTGTGACGTCACATGAAACGTGCCTCAATTGAATAGAGATATATTTTTTATTTTATGCCAATATTTTTAAACAATTTAGTCTTAAGGTTCTATTGTTTGTTTGATAGAGTTGTCGTAATAACATAAAAAAGTATATTATACGTGGATTATACCTATTAAATGCGAGTATATCACTATATATATACCTACTGCAAAAGTATACTGTAACTTGCCGAATATGCTACAAGATCGTGTATATATAAGGTTATTTATTGCTTACCTATTATATACTTAATGAAATATTTGATATAAAAATAATATATTATGGCGTTGAACGAAATCTGAAAAAATTGTGCCTTTGAAATATAGAAGCAAATTGTATATACATTTCATATCAAATTAATAATATCCGTTTTTTAAAACCCATACTGAAGTAAAAAAAAATAGCAAATTAATGAAATGTACTGTAAATTTTTTATCACTAATCCTACTATAAATGTATAAAATAATTTCCTTGTAAAGACATTACATATTAAAAAAAATTCTAAAGGTTTGCCGCCAATTTTCTCATAACCTTTTTTTGGGATAAATATGTTGAAATAGCACCTTGTATCGAAGTTTTGGCGGGAATTTGACTACTGGCGAATTGCTGCTCTTGTATTAACATTTAAATATGGTGAAGTGGGTTTTCATATATAAAAGTGGTGCGATTTTGTGTATTAAATGTGAATTATTAGGGGAAACGATGTAACAAGTGCTTTGATGAGATGGTGATAAAAATCTCAAATTTTTTGTCGGCTTGCGCGCCTTATAATATATTGTCATTATCTGTCTATCATTACTAACTATTACTGTAAACTGTTATCATAATCCCTCAAAACTTCTATATAATTTAATAATTTTTTCATAACTTGATTGTTCACAAAGTTATGAAAAAAATACTAGGCTGTATGGTTTGTAACATATTGTTTATAATATATTACAAACCATACAGCCAATATTACAATCTTGTTTATAATTTATTATTCGGCCTAGTTTTTATGATTATTAATAATATCGCACGGATATTCCTTATGTTCGAAAGAGGAATTACTTTTAAATAAATATATAGTGGTTTATTACAAAAATGTTGCTCAAAACTATATCCCTTACTTTTGGTTAAACAATTGCTAATTTATTTTATTCTAATAAGTTCTAGAACGTTGATTGGTTATATATTATGTTTTTTTTTTATTTCTAGAATAGAAAATCATGAGCTACATTTTGACCTAATTAAAACAATGTCTAGTGATCAGAACTAAATTAAAGTCCGCGCGTTCTATCGTGGTCGGGCTAAAGTTTCCGAGACATTCGTGCATGTACAGACGCTAGTCTATAAAGATGTGCCACCTTATCGCTCCTAAGATTCTAAGATCTATATGGTTTATAGAATAAATTGAAAATGTTTATTATAATGAAATTATCTTTATGTATTTCAATAAAACAACAGAATCTAATAAAGAATTACTATAAACAGTTTGAATATATACCATGATATGATGGCGGGGACCACCAATTCTTTCAGTAACCCCAAAATAAAATAACTTAAAATTCTTCAGTAAAATCTTTAATGTACATCATCATAATCACTGTATTTAAAACGACATGTTGCATTTACATACCAATGAAACATAAAAAATATAAAATAAAATCGAATCATAAATGATAATAATCGATTATTTATGTACTTGTAACTGTGCAATATACGTATTCACATCTCTAGATTTAGTTACCGCCCACCCTCCCTCTCCCCCTCTCCCCTTGTCACCAATTTGTTCCTAAAACTATATTTGCTCAGTAATCTGCGCCTAACTTCAGCCCGGCCAAGATACAACGCGCGGACCGTATACTTTCTTGAAGTTATCTAACGAAAGTCACGGATTTTTTAAATATTTTAAGTGTAAAACATAGTTTCAGGACAGATTCCTTTAATTTATTTTTGACTTACTAGTTTTGTCACATATCTAGTAAAGTACACATGTCAGATTTATAAAACCACTGGTGTTTTTTTTATAATACGTCTTTCTCTCTTTGGAGGGAATTCTTGTGAACGAACCCACAATCAATATTTATTCTTTCTTTCGTGTTAAGGCTATCTGAATAATATAATATATATAATAAAAACGTTTATATAAATGAGTATAATATATATATGTGTATTTTTGTGCCAAAAATATTTTAATTTGGGTTGTACAAATGTTATGAAATATTTAACTAAAGAGATTTTTCTGACGGTTGGTAGGTACTGTGGCGTCTATCTAAACCTTTTAACTAAATCTTTAAATTTAATCGAACAAGGCTGTATGGCCAGGACTTTCGCCTTAAATGGCGATCAGACAGGCACAGACAAAAAATCAACTAAATTAAACAAGTCGAAAATAGTATGAAAGCCATCAATAGAATAAGAAAAATAAAGATGTATTAATGTATTTCATTAGTCGCTATTAATTATTAAAATAAAACATAAGAATTTTTGTAACGCCTTAAAGTTAACAAAGGTCCAATCCATTTGTATATTGTTTAATTATTGTCTCTGACCATACCCAGCCTTTTATTATCATGGGAAGAATAAGTTGGATGTTTTAAAATCATCAATAATTCTTTAGTGTTTTTATAATACAAACAATTTTTACTAGCTATCAGTTATTACTGGTCAGCCCAATTCGAAATCTCATATATTTACTTCTGGCAATACTCACATTATGTGTATTTATGGGTACAATGAAAAATATGCGTTAATTTATTTCCATAAACTTAATGATACTCCATGTTGTATTTTATTTCGTTTGAATAATTGTTTCCTGCTATTAAGTTTTAAAAGTAAAATATTTTTATTAAACTGTAACTAAAAATTTATACCGTCTTTGTATTATGCTGCACCAAATCCTGTTTCCACAGCAAACAGTTAAATAATTATTTTTGCGTTCATTTGTCCATTCTATCGCGGATGTGATAAGCTGTGTTTGCGACGTAGAGTACGATTTAGATAATGATAGTGTAACACACTTGGAATGTCTTTTGATTAAGCATAAAATTCCTTTCCTAAAGAAATCTTCGTACTGAGCACCTAAAAATTTTTTTAAATTTTCAAAACTCTGTGCTCTCAGATTTCAATGTGGTTCAAAGACAGCAATAGATAGAATCCACTTGGTGCAATTCTGGCGTATACACAGTTTGGATAAGTATTTCAAAGTCAGCGTCTCCAATTGCAGCCATCGCACGGCGAACTTGAGTGGAACAAAATAAACTTTTATTTGATGCCAGTAACAGTGGCTCCACGGGCAAAATATATAATCATTATTACACATTGCCTATCCCAGAAAAGAGCCCATGGTCTTATCGGCGGATGAACGTTTTGAAGTTGGAGATAATAGTAAGCGGTGGGCCATTTAATATTTGGAATTTGAATCTGCTATAAAATGAATATTTTATTTTATTTATTTATCTTCACGCACAATCCTTGACGGGGTAGCCAGAGAGAACAGATCGCCAAGTGTCACGATCCTTACATACCTCTTTCGCTTCTTTCAGATTCATTATCTTCTTCATACATGCACGTCTAGGTATCCGAGTACTCTTGACCCTCCCCTCTTCGAGCAATTTGCTCACTTGGTCTTCGAAAGTTAGTCTCTGTCTACCTCGACACCTTTTAATATTAACTTTCGCGCTATATATTTTCTTCACCATTCGTTCTTCACTCATTCGCTCAACGTGTCCAAACCATCGAAGCACGCCCTTATCAATTTTTGTGATAAGGTCATCTTTCAAACCTGCCATATTGCGAATCTTCGTTTCGCTTTCGGTCGGCCATGGTAACGCCGCACATTTTACGAAGAGATCGCATCTCTACTGCATTCAACTTGCTTTTATGCTTCTTCTGGCATACCCAGGTTTCGCTGCCATATAACAAAGTCGGTACCAATACTGCGATATGTATTGCAAGGCGTGCACTCTTCACTACGCCTTGCCTTTTGACTAACGCAGTCAGGGCACCATTGATTTTGTTCCCGCCAGCGACACGCCTGTCCACATCTAAATCACATCTTCCATCGCGGCAAAAACACTCCCCAAGTATACAATTTCATTTACCTGTTCTACACATTCCTGATTTACCCATATTTCACACTTCGTTCTCTCTTCGTCCCTTTCAAATACCAGAACCTTAGTTTTATTAGCATTCAAACGGATACCTTTAATTTCACATTCCTCTTTCATACACGTGACTAATGCCTGCAGTTCTGCCTCTGATGGTGCAATAAAATGAGTATAATAAATATTTTTCAAGTTATGAGTTTGTTAGAAAGATTGAACCTTTCCATTTAGGAATGGAAGACAACATCATTCAAATGACTGCCACGGCTAGCCTTACAATACCCCATTCGATCAGTCCAATTTTTCAGTACATTTATTAATTTTCGATTGTTTGGGCCTCTATTTCGTCAATGGCAACTTCGATTTCACGTTTTAAGTTGTCAATCATCTCTGGATGGTTAGCTTGTCACTTGCACTTAGCACTTTTCCTTAACGACTCCCCGCAAAAAAAATCTAAGACCGCGTTCCGACGACACGCACCCGCTACGCGCACGCCACGCGTGTCAGCACCCGCGATGTAACAAATTATATGCAACAAAGGAGAAGGAGACGTCTCCATACATTCTTGGGCCCAAGTGTTAACAAGATGAAAGTAGGACCATTTGAAAGCGTATATATAAACAATTAATAGCTGAAAATCTGGCATGATTTGTCAAAATTTAACAGTGGTAGAGCCACGTGGCGGCTTTTGCTGTCACACGGATGGGCCGGCTCGAACCGGGATGGTACCACGACCTCACAGAATACCAGCGTGAAGTAGAGGTTTACCTCTGCGTTTCGCTTGGTGAGTGCAGGTGGCCGGAGGCCCTTTTTACTGGAAATGAGGCATTCCATCTTAGTCCTCACGGGTGACAACGCATCTGGATTTTGATTTGTAATAGAGGATAGATGTAGATGTCTATGGGCGCAGCAACCACTTACCATCAGGTGGACTGTGTGCTCGTTTGTCACCCTTATCCTATAAAAAAAATCTAGGAGCTGAGTTTTTGTAGAATACGTAAAAGTGAGATTATCTATTACCTAACTATAACAGGTGATTTTTCACTGTTATTACACTGTAACAGGCTATTTTTCACTATAATTACTTAAAGATATAAAAGTCGGATCAGTATAAAATCACCAAAAAAGCTGTGGTTAGTAATGAAACGAAATGGTGAAACGATTAACGAAAGTTAAAACAACAACAACTAAGTGAAGTGAATATTAGGTATATCGATCTGTGATTGGTTACTTCAATTGTTATTGTAACTGTTACATGTTGGAAATTTGATATCGGGTGCAGAGCGTGTGCCGGATGAGCGTGGGGCCGGCGCGGAGCGGGTACGAGGCGGGCGCGTGGCGTGTGCGATGCTGGTGCGGTTGAACGTCGATAAATACAATTACAGATTGATTGATTTGCCATAAGACTCTTATACGCAACAAATTTCAAAGCGAGTTAGAGGCGGGTGCTGACGTGCGTGGCGTGCGCGTAGCGGGTGCGTGTCGTCGGAACGCGGCCTTACGGAGTCAAACCGCAACTTCGAGGTGGCCAATTGACATCAGCATTTCGGCTGATAATGTGATTTTCGAAAACAGTGCGCAAAAGATCGATTCTTACCTTGGCTGCGTGGCATGTTGCGCCGTACTGTTGAAACAAAATGTCGTCTATGTCATCCTCTTCAATTTTAGGAAACAAAAAATCGCTTAGTATGGCACGGTAGCGATCGCCATTCACTGTAACGACGTTTCCTTGCCTTTTCTAAGAAAAATGCTCCAATAATGCCGCCAATACAAAACTCCGCACCAGACAGACACTCGGGGATGCATTGGTTGCTCCACGATCACGTGTGGTATTTCTGAACCCCAGATACGACAATTTTGCTTATTGACGTATCCTCCGAGGTGGAAATGAGCTTCATTTGAAAAGATGATTTTTAAAACCGAAAACGCATGTACTAATTGAACTTAGTACGCATCCATACCGAGGTCTTTATGCAAAATTCTTCTCAAAGGAGTGTGTGAAACGTTCAATTCTTGTGAACGGTGACGAGTTGATGTTGAGGTTTTACACGCACACTATTGCACATCAGCAGCGATGTTTTCGGATGAGCGCACTGGACGTGTAACGTACACGGGTTGTTTTATCCAACAACGATTCAGTTTCACGAACTCCCTTCATCCTTTTTGTCAAATTTTTTTCGTAAATTTCTTACAGTTTGAGTATAAGACAACGCTTTGGAAATAAGTTTTTAATAATTTCCAACTTTGTTCAAGCGAAAAGCGACCCATTTCATAAATGTCAAACATAAAACTAACCTTCTATCACATCGGAAATTAGGCATGAAATATACCTGTAACATTAAATACCCGGCTTCAAGGGTACGGGCATCGACGTATACCCGGTATCAACATCCGGTATCAGAATACTTAAAGGTATGTTCAGGGGTGGCCTTAACGGCCTTCTTTCGGACCTTTCTTTCGAACTCTTAGCGACCTTTGAAACATTTTGTAATTTTTTTTCACGGGCGACATCCTGAGGCCGACACTGAGTATGTCGATATATCATACGATGTTGCATAGTAAAACGAATATAAACGAATAAAAACTATATTTACTACAAGGCGCTGAATGGTATTCATACAACCTATACTCAAATGTTACCATTTATGTGCTGACCAGTTATCTAGTTTTTTTTAGACAATATTTTCATCTATACATATAATACTTTAATATCTACGTATATTTTTGATTCAAATTCAAATTTCAGTGTGTATCAGGTATAGGTACGTATGATTTCGTTCAGCGCGTAGCTCGTACGATACCGATAATACCTATCGGGTACGGACCGGGTCTCTGCCGTACACATACCCGGTGTGCGTACTACCAAGTTCATACTGGGTATTGAGACCTGTACCAGCATATGCCTCATCCTTATCGGAAATGTCATCAAACCTTCCAACCTCAAAATTAACCTATAGTTCCAATTCTAAACGTTATACAAGCTGGGCCATCCCAACCTGTATTTGCCAAGTCATCATAGACGGCATTTGTTTTGGAATCGTTATGGCGATGGCAACATCTGCGTTCGTCGTCCCGAAGCTTCATCATCGTTATGGTGAAGCTTCGGTTAACGTTCTGCGTACCCAATGTGCGGATACTTTTTATCTCCAAGCGCTATCGTGCTTGTTTTTGATTTTTAACCGACAGCTTTATTTTTTGTGTATGTTCAGGCATAAGTAACTCTTTGTTTTGAACCAATTTAAATAATTCTTCTTTTACTAAATAGGTTTATACTTCAGGGAGTAGAACCATATAGATAAATAAAATCGAAGGGTGGAAAAAATAGTTGATGCAGTTTTTAATGCATTTAGATTCTACCACACAAAGGTAGGTGTAATAAAATAAAATTTAAAAAATAGTAAAAACAGTCTTCAAGAACTAAAAAGAATAAAATAATTTCCACATCATAGCTTTTGAAGTCGAGTCTTTAAGTCTTTGATTTATTATGTTGTGTTAGCACCCACTTTGGAAGTAATTATGCGGAAATTATCGCCAAATTTAAAACAAAAGAGGCCTATGTATTGGTTATGCCCTCGTCTACTTTCAAGGTGAACAAAGTATTATTTTTTAGTATTTTGTTCACCTTGAAAGTCAAATATGGGCAATAGTGGATATTACCACATGTTAATCCATTTTTCAAAGCCCATATCCGTTTGCCAAAGGAACGTGTCTTTTTTTTTTTTATAGAAGAGGGGGCAAACGAGCATGCGGCTCACCTGATGATAAGTGACTACCGCCGTCGATGAACAACTGCAACACCAGGGGGATTGCAGATGCGTTGCCGACCTTTTAGAAAGGTGTAAGCTCTTTTCTTGAAGGTTCCTAAGTCGTATCGGTCCGGAAAATTCGCAGGTGGTAATTGATTCCACAAGGAAGTTGTGCGAGGGAGAAAACTTCTTCTAAATCGCACAGTGCTGGACCGCCAGTCATCCAGATGGTATGGATGGTAACGCGAGTTTTGTCGCGATGTGCGATGGTGAAATTGAGCGGCTGGAATTAGTCCGAACAATTCCTCAGAGCACTCCCCGTGATAGATGCGATAAAATACGCAAAGAGATGCCACATCTCTACGCAGTGCCAGTGTATCGAGCCGATCAGAAAGAACTCGGTCGTCGACGATTCGAACCGCTCTGCGCTGGATGCGGTCAAGTGGAAGGAGCTGGCACTGGGGTGCCCCGGCCCAGAGATGAGAACAGTACTCCATGTGGGGCCGAACTTGCGCTTTGTAAAGTTGCAAGCGATGTGCCGGCATGAAATACTGTCTCGCTCTGCTGAGCACGCCAAGCTTTTTAGAGGCCAATTTGGCCTTCCCTTCCAAGTGACCACGAAACTGCACACTATTCGATATGTCGACGCCAAGGATTCCGATACTAGCTGAGACAGCAAGGGGAGTGCCTTGAAACTGAGGAGATACGACAAAGGGGTTCTTTTTAGTGGTAAACGCGCAAACTTGTGTCTTCTGGGGATTGAACTGGACTAGATTTAGTCGGCCCCAATCCGAGTTAAGCAAAGATTCGACTTCAGACACAAGTTTGTCCCGGTACTCAGCGACGTTATCCCGAGAAATATTGGCACGGCCGGTATATAAGGCATCACCAGTGCTGTCGTCCGCATAGCAATGAATGCTACCAGTTAGCAACATATCATTGATATGCAGGAGAAACAGCGTTGGTGATAGCACGCAGCCTTGTGGAACACCAGCGTTAGTAGGCTTGTAATCAGAGCATGCACCGTCTACTACGACCTTGATACTCCGATCAGCAAGGAAACTGGTGATCCATTTGCACAATTTCTCGGGAAGCCCATAGGAAGGAAGCTTCGAAAGAAGCGCTTTGTGCCAGACCCGATCGAAGGCCTTCGCTATGTCCAAACTAACGGCCAATGCCTCCCCCTTGGACTCTACTGCCTCCGCCCATCTATGAGTCAGATAGACTAGAAGATCACCAGCTGATCGACCTCGACGAAAACCGTACTTGCGGTCACTAATCAGCTGGTGATCCTCAAGGTACCTCATGAGCTGGCAGTTTATAATGGATTCCATTATTTTGGAGAACAAGGAGGTGATGGCAATAGGCCTGTAGTTGGACGGGTCTGAGCGGTCGCCTTTTTAAGGGATCGGGTGGACCAAAGCTGTCTTCCATGAATTCGGGACTACGCCTTGGGAGTAGGAGTACCGGAAAAGACGCGTTAAAACCGGTGCCAACTCCGGAGCACACGTCTTCAGCACAATGGGAGGGACTCCATCGGGCCCACTTGACTTGCTGACGTCCAGGGAGAAGAGTGCTTTGCGAACCGAGCGCTGTGTAAACCGCACATCCGGCATGGAGCACTCACATTGCGGGATGGTCGGCAGTGTATTCCCCCCGTCATCTAGAGTCGAGTTGGACGCAAAAAGAGAGCTCAACAGATCGGCTTTCTCCTTTGCGGCATGGGCCAGTGAGTCGTCCTCCCTGTGCAGAGATGGAAGAGATGGCTGACAAAAGTTCCCTTGGACAGCCTTGGCGAGAGACCAGAATGCACGGGTTCCCGAAGGAAGGCTAACTAGCTTCTCGCCAATTCTGCCGATGTGTTCAGACCTTGCCTTGGCATTGCCAACGCTTTTGAAGGACCTGGAGGCGGAATTATACTTCTTTTTAAGTGCGCTGGTGTTTACATCCCGAGAAGTTGATGCGTCAGCCCAGGCCCGGTAGCACTCCTGCTTATAGCGTGATGCTATTTTACAGGAGCGATCAAACCATGGCTGGGATCTGCCTCCGATGGGCACCACAGAGGATGGAATAAAAAGTTCCATACCCTGAAGCACCACATCAGCAACAGAATCGGCAACAACGCTGGGATCTTCCGGATAGAAGCAAACCCAAGGGTACGATGCAAAAAAAGACCGCATCCCGTCCCAATCAGCTGACCTATAGTGCCAAACACGGCGGCAAGCTGCAAATCGCGACTGCGACTGGAGCGTGAGTGGCACCGTACTCCGGATCAGTTAATGGTCCGAAGAGCCCAGAGGGGCATCGACGGAGACCTGATATCCGTCCGGATGAGAGGTCAGCAGAAGGTCCAACAGGGAAGGTACATGGTATTCCACATCTGGGATCCGCGTAGGCGAAGTAACCAGTTGTGTTAGACCATATGCCAAAGCAAAGTCATAGACAGATCTACCCGCATGATCGGTTAAACGAGAACCAAGCCATTCAGCGTGGTGGGCGTTAAAATCACCGAGTATCACGATCTCTGCGGATGGGACCTGTTGTAGCACGGAGTCTGCAGCCATTTGGACGTGGTCGATGAGTCGGTCTGTGTCGGCATTACCGCTATGGGACCTATAGAGGCACCCGTAGACGCGGGGATGGTCGTCGCTGTCTACGCGCAGCCATAGGATGGACAGGTCCGTACCTTCAAGACTGCCGAGGCGTCGAAAACAGATGTCCTCTCTGACGTATACGTAAACTCCAGCCCGGGGCACAAAGGAGTGTTCCAATTTGTACCCCGGGTAGGAGAGATATGAAGTATCAGCCGGAGAGGACACCTGAGTCTCGGTTAAAAAGATCAAGGCCGGCTTCGCCGTCTCTAGATGGTAATGGACAGCGTTAAGGTTGGAATGAAGTCCCCTGATGTTGCAAAAATTCACGGATAGCGTGACAGGGGTCGCCTTGGTTGCATTGCTCCGCTTGCCCCGAGCAGCATTAGTCGCGAGCGGAATTTTGCCCCCCCGGAATACGGGGGGCAGCCTGAGCACCCACGCTCAGGAGTGGAGTAGTTTGGTCGTGGATGCTCAGCGAGGGATTCTCCAGGGGTGCTGGTACCCTCCTGGGGTAGTCTCTTATCTAATTCCACTACCATGTTGATGGGGGGGGGGGGGATTGGGCCTCCGGCCACCTGCACTCACCAAGCGCAACGCAGAGGTAAACCTCTACTTCACGCTGGTATTCTGTGAGGTCGTGGTACCACCCCGGTTCGAGCTGGCCCATCCGTGCGACAGCAAAAGCTACCGCTTAGCTCTTCCACTGTTAAAATGTTCTTTTATCGCAGAGAGTGCAAAAGAGTATGTGACTCACTTGATGGTAAGTGACTGCATACATTTAGGTAAGAAGTAGGCTTTTTTTGAAGGTCCCTAAGTAATATTGATACGGAAAAATCGCTGGTGGTGGCCGATTTCATAAAGAAGTATTGAGAGGAAGAAAAATTTTGGTAAATTGCACAGTGGTGAACCGCAAAGCATCTACATGGTATGGTATGTTTTGTGAGAAAGAATTCTGTTGTCGACGATTCAGGCCGCTTTTTGCTGGATGCGGTCAAATGGAATGAGCCGAAATTGAGATCCTCGCCCGAAAAGTATTCCATGATGGTATTAATGTAGCTTAGTAAAACAATAGGGCTATTTCCTGTTTACATACGTGCAATATGAAAACTGGTTTATGTGCAAATTCTTTTTTTTTTTGCTGTAAATTTCCTTCTACGTAAACCAATCCATAGATAAGTAAGTCGATTATCAAAATTATTTTGGACATCAATGGCTTACATATTATGTTTTTTTTTTTATATTTTTTTTATAGGATAGGGTGACAAACGAGCACACAGTCCACCTGATAGTAAGTGGTTGCTGTGGCCCATAGACATCTACATTTATCCTCGTTTGCGAATCAAAATGCAGATGCGTTGTCACCCGCGAGGACTAAGATAGAATGCCTCTTTTCCAGTAAAAAGGGTCTCTGGTTCTCTACTCTCACCATACGAAACACAGCAACAAGCTGCTATTTGACGCTGGTATTCTGTGAGAGCGTGGTCCTTCTCCGGTCGAGCCGACCCATTCGTGCTACAGCTATACTACTAATATAGCTTCAGCATGGCTCTACCACGTATAAAAATATTCGCCCTTCGGATGACATCGTTCAAAGAACCGTGCCGTGAAAACCTACTACCACTTTTCTTACAGTGCGTAGAGCCCAAACTTGTCGACGCTGCTAGCACAGGGGCACTGATAGGATTGACAAATCGCCGATCCTAGTCGGATTTCTACGGCGATGCGCAATCTTTCCCCATCAAGTAACGTGCCAAGATTACTCGATGGTAAGGCGTTTAACCAGTGACTAGATTCGTTAGTCGAATCAGCTATAAGGTGTGCCTGATCTGATCTGGTCACAATAGAAATTATGAAACAAATCTTTCTGCACGCTCTGTACCAACGGATTATCCCACTGTTATTATTGGTTAACTTCCAGTGTAATATTTTCGCCGAGACATGATGATTCCAAAAAAATTAACATGTATTAACACCCACATAGATTTATTTTGTTATAACAGATTAATTTTCGGACTCTCATGGATCCCAAGTATCTTTCAGAACACAATTGATAAACTTTTATCAGGTATTGAGGGAGTTTGCGTATTTTTAGACGATATTTTAATAACAGCCCCAACAAAAGAGGAACACCTAAAACGATTACATCAAGTACGTAGGAAATTACGGGAAGATAAATGCGATTTATTTAAAGACTATTGAGTATTTAAGTTTTATCATAGGTGAGTCAGGACTATGTAAATCTATACATATCTATACATATAATTGTGTGTTTAAGATTCACGCAAAAAACTACCGAACGAATTTCCATGAAATTTTGTATGTAGGCAGTAAATGACCATGTATAACATATAGGAAAATTTTTATTCGCTTACGGAAGAGTAAAAAAAGGGTTATGTTTTCCTTTTTTTTTTAAAGTTTAATGTTATTATGGCTGCTGATGTTCTATTAGTCCTGAAGAGGATTTAGCAATACGTATAATAAATCTATAAAAAAGCGCCACAAACCAGTAAGGGCAGATCCCGATTTATGATTGATTATTGGTTGATTATCCCGATAAGTGACCCTCAATATTTTTTATTACGAATTTAAGGATTTTTTTATAGGAAGAATCATCGGAAAGGGCAGAACAACGTCTGCCTGGCCAGCCAGTCAAACAATAAAGTGAAAGCAATACTCGAAAGTAAATGCCCTAATAATGTCATGGAATTAAAATCATTTTCAGGGCTTATTAATTGATATAGAGGATTTGTGCCTAATGTATCGAGTTTAGTAGCTAAGTAAGCTAGTAATTAATTAATTATTCTATTGAAAATAAGTGTTTACAAAAATTTTGAAAAACTTCAGTTCAGTGTGACACAGACACCAATATACAATAATGACAGGGACAACTACACTGACCACTAACATAAGCTTACATGGTTATGATAATATTATGTGAATTGTCAACTTATTGAAACCGAACAGTGTGTTCATATTGAGTTTTCAATTTTATGATAACTAATTTGATGCACCTATCTAAGGTAGTATGATAATTCAAATCATTGACATTTCTCTCTGAAGGACAGTGAAATAAATAATGAAAACTATCATATACCTATCATACGAGTATACCATAACCTTCATAACAATAAAATGATGTACTTAATAATTTACTGCATACATTAAGAATTGTGTAGACAAAAAAATTGTATAGAAGTTGAATTATTATTTAATATATTTTTGTTAAACTAGATTATATGTAAGATTGCCCTTGCATTAAATAAGTTATGTGAAATAAGTCTGCCTTGTCCATTTAATTTGTTTGAATTCCAGGTTGATCTTCTATATATCAGTATAGATATTGTTCACACCCGAACGCTGGTTTCGGAATTTGACGCCAGAGGGCGCTCGGCTCGGCGCCATACCGGTTTTGACGTTCGGTCGAGCGGTGTGGCGAGGGCTCGCGAGCGCAGGAGTCATTTGCCAGCTGTGCTTGGGACAGCACGCTGTCATTTTTTTGTGCGGGAACGCGGAATAGTTTAGGCGCGCCTAGTAAATATACTGTCTAGCATTCGTATCACGCATTCCTTGTTTGAGAGCTTTTCCCGGGACTTCTTGTGTCTAACTCAGAATCTGTATAAGGGTATTCGACAATATTAGCTACTACTGCGGCATTTAATATTCTAGAAATAATTCTTGCCACGCGAAACGGTAGTGAACTTTGATCCGGACATTCGTGTTCGTGCGGTATGTTACGTTTTTGCTTATAGTAACGGGATTTCGTATAGACCGACATTCTGTATTTTGTTGAGTGTTACGCTTTATAACAAATTAGAGTTAGTGGCTTTTGGAAGTCAATTGTGCGATAAAATTAAGGACTGTCCTCGTGACGAACGAAGAAAGTGACTGTGGACGACTCCGCGGCAGATTACCACAATTTGGAGCGGTGCTGAAGTCCGAGCTGCTGCCGACGGCAATGGTCTCATAAAGTCTACCACACTCAGTCACACACAGATACACATCACTGACCCTTACTTCCGATGCACCATACAACCGCATGCGACCTGACCGAACCCTGAGGGACCAGTTGCCTTGGATATAGGTAGGTAATCTCGGTTTTAATATTCCCCCTGTTGAATGGCAGTAGGATAGAACTCTCCCCCTTATTGTTTATTGTAATTAGAGATTTTCCACTTTGGCTTTAGGAGGCCCGACCTGCATCTGCTTGTGGGATCTTCCTTCATGGACCGGGAAGATCCTACTCTTGGATAGGCAGCTGCACGCCGTAACAAATTGGTAGCAGAGCGTGGTTCCGGGTTCGATTCCCCGGTCGATCCCGACCATAGTGTTTGATAAAAATTAAACAATTCTGGTGGCAGGGAGCGTTGGTTTGATTGGTCTCATTTTGTGTCTACAATCACGCCCGTCCGTAATACGTAAAAATATTTTTTTGTACGTAATAATAAAATTATTTTCTTTGTTGCTTGCTTATTTGGTTAGCAGGTAGATTTGAAAAGCCGCGCCCATTTAGTGCGCAAGCGGGAGTTTTTCTAGAGGTATGCGTCATGCAGGTAGATGGTTATTATCACGTAATCGGTTAATTATCGTTGTCGGATAGTTGTAGTGGATTACTTATCGAAGGGTCGATTTCCGAGCGAGGCATTTCTTGTTGATCGACCGTGATGTGTATCTTTAGTCGTATTCTAATTTGTATTTGAGCTAAAGAGTAGTAATTTGTATTTGCGCAATTTGAATTTAACTTGATTTGATCGCACTAGTATTTGTTATTAATTTGTTGATTTGATTTGTGTCTTTTCTTTTGTGCTAACTTGTATTTAATTAATAAGTAGTAGTTCGTATTGGTGTAATTTCTATTAAACTCGATTTGATAGGAACTGCATTTGTTAACTGTTAATTTTTTTTGTATTTGTTATTTGTTATTTTGTAATTTGTGCTCGAGCCACGTCGTAACTTGTATATAGTAGTGATGTCATCGCCCAAGCTACTAATCCGTTGCCTGCGGACTGAGTTACGCTGGGACACCAGCGCCCATGCTTTGATAGGTCGAACGGATAGGGTCCATAACTTGACGAAGCGGCTCGAGCAGGTCGATGCTCGAAGGGCCGCAGTGGAGGAGGCTTACGCTGAGCTCGAGAATTCGGATGTGGAAAAGGGAGTCCTGGACTCCTGATTCGTGGACTACGAGCAGTTCTTTTCGCTCACGGACGAGTTGATCAAGGCTGAAGGCAGGTATGCCGAGGAGGCGCGTGAAGCTCGGATGAGTGGCCTGCTCGAGCCCTCTCGGAGACAGCCTCAGCCGGAGCTATTGGGACGACTCCTAACTCTGGACCTGCCAAGATTCTCCGGGGTCCTTTCCGAATGGCTGACCTTCGTTGGTCTTTTCGACAGCCTAGTAGACGCCCGGAGTGGCTTGACCTCGAGCCAGAAGATGGCGTACCTCCTGGCTTCATTGGAGGGGGAGGCCCTGGGCGTCGTCGGCCACTTAGGATTGTCGGACGACGCCTACCAGACTGCTCGGGACCTCCTAGCCAGAAGATACGACAACGTTCGGCGAATTGCGGACGAGCACGTTAAGCAGCTTCTAAGCCTCCCGCTGCTGAGTGACCGGGCCAGACTACGTCCGGACCTGTTGAATCCAGTCTTGGTGGCCTGTAATACGTTGAGGCGGCTGGATTTACCAGTTGGCGAATGGGCCTTTTTGCTGCTCCGCATCGTGCTGTCCCGTCTACCTCTCGACCTTCGAATACGTTTTGAGGAGAGGTATGGCGGAGATGGGGTCTCCTATGTTCCGCCCTTCAATGACCTGCTGCGGTTTTTGGAGGAGCAGTGCCGGCAAATTGAGAACGCGGCGGGCACCGTTGACGACCTACGAGCCGTGCCCAGTGAGAGGCTGAATCCGCCGGGCAAGTCGTCGTTAACCCCCCCCAGGCCTATCGGAGCTCCCGCGGGAGGGCGTCTCTCCCTACCATCTTACAGTGGCCTAGCGGCCAGAGAGGTGCCCCCCTGCTCCTATTGTCGAGCACCTGATCACCGGGTAACATCGTGCCCGAAATTATTAAGTAAGCCGGTTCCGGCGAGGCGAACTATCGCCAAGGAGCGCCGCTGGTGCTACTCATGTTTGGAAGGGCACCTCCAGCGAGACTGTCCGCACCGGCGGCCCTGTCTGCATTGCCAGGGCAACCACCATGCAGTTTTGTGCCTGGGTGCGAACGGCGTCTCCTCTCGGGGCTCTGCCAGGCCCTCGACCCCCACGGGCGGGGGCGCTCAGCCACGCCCTCTGACGGGCGAATCTCGGCGCCCGCCGGCCAGCCACCAGGCCCCTAGGTTTGAAAGGGGTCCCTCCCCCGATCAGTCGGGGTGTAATTCCCCCAGGGGAGGGGGTGTCATCACCCCCCTTAGCGTGTGGAGAGGAACTTCACGGCCACTCATCAGTCCGCTAGACCCTTCTCACTCCCGTTAGCTGAGTGGCCGCGACTGGTGTACCACCGTTCCCCATTTGATAGAGGCGGCCCTAGCTAGCTGCCGCCTTAGCTCCCACCACGGCCGCCTCCACTGAGCCTTGAGCCGTCAACAGTCCACTTGTCAAACTGTTCTGTTGCCGACGGCCTCATTGAAGGCGTACAACCCGAGTGGTGACTGTTAGCGGTTTGCGCTCTATTGGTCTCGGGTTCACGCGGTGTGGCCTCCACTTGGTGGTTCCCACCACTCGCTCTCTCTCTTTCAACGCTGTCAAGGGGTATTAGATTTGGGTTTGGTCGAGTACTTAATTAACGACGCTTTAAATTAAAAATAAAAATTTTCATATTTGTAGCGGTTGTGATTAAAAGGTTGAATTTAATATGCTCCTTTAAATGCTGCTGCATATGTTTTGTAAATATATTTGATCACTGTGTTTGTTGTTGCACGGAAAATTGAAATTGAATGCTTGTGCGTATGTTTTGTAATTGTATTTGCTCATTGCGTCTGTTTTGCTGAAAGGAAAATTTGAATTCATTTGAGGTTGAATGACGCGCTGTTTGGATATTGGTGTATGTTTTGTGATTGTGTTTAATCATTTTGCTTGTGAAAGGGAAGGCTGAAATTAGATAACCATATTTGTGCCGAATGGAGTAAGAGTCACTTCTCTTTTGGTTTACATTTTGTTGGCACTGTCTAAGATATTTAAATGAGAAGTAGGGCTGTCCCTTACGTTTATTGTTTTGTTTAGTTTGCAAGTTGACCTATGTGCATCGGTGATTAATTTGTTTGAATTAATTCTATAGTTGGACATTGATGCTTTTGAAAAATTAGTTGAAATATGAGCATAGGACTACCTGTCTAAAGGGCTAGCCAGTTTGTAGATTATCAGATGGAAATCAGCTGTCGTACCATTTGGTAAATGATTATATGGTGGATGGCTTGGTTATGCCTACTTGTTGAAAATTCATACTAGGGACTATCTGTGCGTTTTGTTCGGCTCTCCACAGACGACGTTCATGGGGAATTTGTGGGTGCTCTCTGCACTGAAGCTTAAGAGGCCACTCTGGGCCGCTTCGTGTCGCGTCGCTGTTTGCGGACCTGATCCAGTCGGATTGCGGAACTAATCATAGGGGCACAGATAGGTGTTTGAAGGAGGTCGTAGGACTTCTGTCTAGGAATAGGACTTATTTATGTACTGCGATGTCCAGGAAGGGCATCCAGTTCAACCCTCCGGCTTGCCCGCGTTGGGGCTGTAATTTTGAGGCGTGGGTTAGGATTACAAGATCTGATGGGGTGCCTAAGGTGGCCTAGTTTGGTTGTAGAATCGGTCTTGCAACTTGCCGTCGCGACCCTGTCCCGCTGACCGGTTTTCTCGCGGACCTAAATCCTTATGTCCGGGATGGGGGTTTCTTCACGCCCGAACGCTGGTTTCGGAATTTGACGCCAGAGGGCGCTCGGCTCGGTGCCATACCGGTTTTGACGTTCGGTCGAGCGGTGTGGCGAGGGCGTGCGAGCGCAGGAGTCGTTTGCCAGCTGTGCTTGGGACAGCACGCTGTCATTTTTTTGTGCGGGAACGCGGAATAGTTTAGGCGCGCCTAGTAAATATACTGTCAAGCATTCGTATCGCGCATTCCTTGTTTGAGAGCTTTTCCCGGGACTTCTTGTGTCTAACTCAGAATCTGTATAAGGATATTCGACAATATTAGCTACTACTGCGGCATTTGATATTCTAGAAATAATTGTTGCCACGCGAAACGGTAGTGAACTTTGATCCGGACATTCGTGTTCGTGTGGTGTGTTACGTTTTTGCTTATAGTAACGGGATTTCGTATAGACCGACATTCTGTATTTGTGTTGGGTGTTACGCTTTATAACAAATTAGAGTTAGTGGCTTCTGGAAGTTAGTTAATTGTGCGATAAAGTTAAGGAGTGTCCTCGTGACGAACGAAGAAAGTGACTGTGGACGACTCCGCGGAAGATTACCACAATTTGGAGAGGTGCTGAAGTCCGAGCTGCTGCCGATGGCAACGGTCTCATAAGGTCTACCACACTCAGTCACACACAGATACACATCACTGACCCTTACTTCCGATGCACCATACAACCGCATGCGACCTGACCGAACCCTGAGGGACCAGTCGCCTTGGATATAGGTAGGTAAGCTCGGTTTTAATATTCTCCCTGTTGAATGGCAGTAGGATAGAACTCTCCCCCTTATTGTTTATTGTAATTAGAGATTTTCCATTTTGGCTTTAGGAGGCCCGACCTGCATCTGCTTGTGGGATCTTCCTTCATGGGCCGGGAAGATCCTACTCTTGGATAGGCAGCTGCACACCGTAACAGATGTATTGTACCTTTTTTTATAGGATACGGTGACAAACGAGCACACAGTCCACCTGATGGGAAGTGGTTGCTATGGCCCATAGACATCTACATTCATCCTCGTTTGCGAATCAAAATGCAGATACGTTGTCACCCGTGAGGACTAAGATGGAATGCTTGTTTTCTAGTAAAAAGGGTCTCCGGATCTCTACACTCACCATACGAAACACAGCAGTATTAAGCTGCTATTTGACGCTGGTATTCTGTGAGGGCGTGGTTCTTCCCCGGTTGAGCCGACCCATTCGTGCTATAACTATAATATAGCTGCAGCATGGCTCTGCCACGTATAAAACCTGTACCTAGCTTATCTGTTTATACTACATCAATCAGTGGTGTTGAAGTGACACTAAGAAAGAGGGAAAGGTTAAAAACAAGATCTAAATAAAAAGAAGAATAATAATAAAAGAAAAAAGTTAAAATATAGACATGCTCAAAAGAAAGTACAGGATCAAAAATAATTCAACATATATATTTTATTTATATAACACAAATTTTCTGCCACTTCAAAGTGTATTAGCATTAAGTGATTTTCTTTCCATGCACATACGAAAAACATTGTTTTACAATATATTAAAGGTGGATAGAGATGAAGAGTTTTGTATAACAAACTAAGTGTGGAGACTGTATCGCAGTTTTGCATTCTCAGTATAATGATGTAAAATCGTTAATATATTTATTTATATCTTTATAAAAATAAAAGAGGTTAAATTTACCCATCAAAAGACGTGATTGATGTGTTTATTTTTTGTAACAATATTAAGAGTATATATAAAGTTTAAAAATCTTAATGAAAACAATTATTTTAAAAACGTTACCGGGAGATACAGGAAATCCTAGTGTGGAACTAGGATTTTCTCCTGTAACCCGGGGACAGTTTACATACATAGATTTTACAAGTACAAATATCTAGACCCAGGACTATTATTTGTAGGCCATACAAATACTTGTTCCGTGCGGGAATCGAACCCGCAACCCTTATCGCTGCAACTCGGCAAGCCAATGCGCCACGGAGCCGTCAATTAATTGTCACCAGGATTTTAAATAATTTTTAGTTATTTTTTTTTGTTATGCTGAAGAAGTATAACTTCCTACATGTGTACATATGTACACATACAAGTTTATTTATTAATAGTGTTGTGTGCCCTATGTAAGTGAGATCACAATCACAATAAGTCTTGTACCCTCCTGCATCTTGTAGAGGATTATTACACTTGACGGGTGGTAAAAACAAACTAATCGTATTCGGTGGCTTCTCAAAATACAGAAAGATCTAGAAGCTTTGTTCTGCTGTAATTACATGCCGCGCACTGTGTCCAAAAACAAAACGAATTTCCCGCGCCTGTCCTACTTCCCGTCCGCGTAATATTGCTAGCTCAGAAAGTATATACAACATTTACCACATTTTGGGGTAAACGTTAGAGGAAAGATAATAACGATAAAATCATTATTATCCATCCCTAGATATATTATCTAATATTATACACATAATATACTCAAAAAATATAAAAGTAAGTACCCTATATTAAATAAAACACGGTTTGAGTAGGGTACCAAAACATTTAATTTCTTTTTTGCTGACTAAGCTCTTTTGAATATTGTATTTATTTTTAATTTCTTCTTAAAAAATCGTTTTTCCTCAGTTTACAAGCATATATTGCACGAGGACAAATATCCAGACCCGGAACAATTATCTGTAGGTCACACAAATACTTGTTCCGTGCGGTATTCGAACCCGCGACCCCCAGCGCAACAACTCATTGCTAAGCCGCTACGCCATGGAGCCGTCACTATTTAAGAGAGATTTACATTTATATAAATAATGAAATCTTATATGTAGATATTTTTCAACCAAAGCGCTTATGAGATTGTTCCTGTGGCTTAGACCATTTTATATGGTTATACTCAACTGGAAAAATTCAATTTTTTTCTGATGAAGGCCTTGTAAATTTAAATAACGATAGCTAATCAATTTCTCAATCCAAACTTATTACGATATCTTCGTTTGAAATTCACCGGACACCGGACAAATACAACATATTATGTCTATAAAAATATACAATAAATTACCTATCCACATAAAAACTGAAAATAAAATTACATTATTCATTAAAAAACTAAAAACATTCATATTAGAAAAATGTTTCTGCTCAGTCAAAGAACACGTTGAAGCAAAATACAACTAACAAATTACATATTTTTTTTACACAAATAACAGAACTTATATACCTAGAAATTAAGTCAACAAAATTACATAAAAAAACAAAAAGCGGTTTTGATACACAAAAATATTATGGACAGTATCAGGAGAAGAATAATTATATGTTGATGTAAAATGTCATAAATGTCTTTGTATTTTGCACGATTATATGTTGTTAAATTATTAGACTATATTCATTAGTCATTAATATAATTCATCTAATTACACTATAATTTATGTATTTAATACCTTACCTATTTTATCTATTCTTTCTCAAATTTGCAATGCCTGCAAAATGCTACTAATTTAAGACAAATTGTTATTATTATAAGACCTTTTATGTACACTTGGTTGGCAAATAAAGATTGATTGATTCATTGGTTGTCATAAATATTCTGGGAAGGGAAGCAATGACCACCTGTATTTTTTAAACCAATCAGTTTGTGAAACTACCGGACATCAGATGCTAACGTTGTTTCTATACAGAATTCACCTACGATATATGTATTTTGACAAATCATGTAAAACACGGTCGTGGAGCAGGAATCTTTTTATTGTTTTGCATTTTTGAACTTAATTACCATCAGAAAAAGTTTTATTTCTATTGCAACTAAGATAGTTTTAGGACCTTTCGAACAGTATTTGTGATTCGAAAACCGAGTTTATTATCAAGTTGTTAAAGTTCACATTTGTATGAATTGCAATCATTTGAAATTCTTCCTGCTCCGCGATCAGGCTTTGGCTGAGGTAATTCAGAAAACAATAATTTTGCGGTACTGTCAACATTTTCTTCAATAGGTGATGTTGAATCTTGATTAAAAAGCTAATCGTCATCTTCGTATCTCTGTGAGTGCGCTAAGAAAATAATTGCTTTGATAGACGACGAATAATTAAATGTGCCGAGTTGCCGCGTAGTAGCGGTTAAAAATATCCACTACCCCATATCTTCCCGTGGGTGTCGTAAGAGGCGACAGTGGCAAACAGGCAGGAGATAAGCAGCATCTTCCTGATAACAGCAATATTACAATAAAAAAACTGCGGTTGCCAACCCACTCGCCAAGCATGGCAACTATGGCAATATACCCCCCATGATTAAAGTTACGAAGAGACGGCCCCCAGTCCTCGGCGGTCTCGCTATTCCTGGCTACGGTGGCGACCATGGTAACTGCGGGACAGGGGGTGCTAAGAATCTCCGATGGAGGTTCGGTTGCCACCTAAGACGAACCGACCTGGCAATATACAACGCACGCACCCTGAGGACTGATGAGAAGATCCTAGAGCGGGAAGAGGAGATAGACAAGTTGCGTTGGAATATTATAGGAGTATCCGAGGTCCGAAGAGAGGGGGAGGACACGGCAATCCTCGAATCCGGCAACTTGTTTTATCACCGGGAGGGCCATCTGTCTCAAGTAGGTGTCGGATTTATCGTCCACAAGTCTCTCGTTAACAAAGTTGTACATATAAAGGTTGTGAGTGTGTCGACGAGGGTTGTGTATCTTATAGTCAGAATCATCAAACTGTATTCGTTGAAGGTCATACGGCTTTACGCATCAACCTCGGCACATCCCGATGAGGAGTTGGAGAAAATATATGAGGATGTATCTTGAGCCATGCATACCTCCAAAACCCACTATACGAAGTTAATGGGAGACTTCAATGCAAAACTAGGCACAAGAGAGAACGGTGAGCTGAAGTTAGGGAAATTTGGAATAGGGCAACGAGGCATGGAGAAGCAGGGACTCTTTATGATGAACTCTTTCTTCCAGAAGCAGCCCCATAGGAAGGGGTCCCTGGTCGAACTCCGACGGTTCGACAAAAAATGAGATTGACTTCATATATGACGACCAAACAACAACTGTTCAGTGATGTTTTAGTGATCGCGAAAGCGAAAACTGGTAGCGCATTGAATGGTTAGAGGAACACTGAAGTGGGAGAGGTCTGGTCAAATGAAGTCAACGCTCTGTCGCCCTCGTGCTCTAGTCCGAAGTCCGAGGTCAGTGGCTAGAAGACTGTAATGAAGTGGACGATATGAATGATAAGCTCGTGGAAACTGTCCATGCGGTCGGAGCTTAGTTTTGCAAGACCCGCCGCAGAAGAACACAAAAACTCTCCGATCACACTCTTAATCTCATGGCTGTTAGACGGGAAATAAAGCTGCAGTCTTCAGTAGATTTCACAGCACACAGACAAGACAGACAGACAGACAGATTTCCAAACGCATGCGGCGGGACTTACGCAAATTCAACACAGCTTGTATTGAAGAAGCGATCGAGCGGAACCAAGGTTCCAAAGTCTTTGTTAGAGATCTGTCTGCCAGAAAGAGCTAACTGTCATAGCTGAAGACCGAGTATCACAGCATCGTTTCCGACGCACCTGAGCTTTTGAGTGAGATTGAGAGGTTCTATGGGCAGCTGTACACGTCATCGTTGGAGTCACACGCAAGTGGGCTTCCCGAGAAATTGTGCGATTTGATCACCAGCTTCGAGGAGCTTCGGAGCATCAAGGTCGTTGTAGATGGTGCATGCTACGACTATAAGCCTTTTAACGCTGGTGTTCTACAAGGCTGTGTGCTATCACCAACGCTGTTTCTTCTGCATATCAATGATATGTTGCTAACTAGTAACATTCATTGCTATGCGGATGACAGCACTGTTGATGCTCTATACACTGGCCGTGCCAATATTTCTCGGGAAAACATCGCCGAGTACCGGAACAAACTTGTGTCTGAAGTCGAGTCTCTGCTGAACAAAGTCTCGGATTGTGGGGCGACTAAATCTAGTCCAGTTTAATCCTCAGAAGACACAAGTTTGCGCGTTTACCGCTAAAAAGAACCCCTTTGTCGTATCTCCTCAGTTTCAAGGCACTCCCCTTCTTGCCTCAGCCAGTATCGGAATCCTCGGAGTCGACATATCGAGTGACGTGCAGTTTCGTGGTCACTTGGAAGAGAAGGCCAAATTGGCCTCTAAAAAGCTTGGCGTGCTCAGTAGAGCGGGACAGTATTTCATGCCAGCACACCGCCTGCAACTTTACAAGGCGAAGGTTCGGCCTCACATGGAATACTGTTCCCATCTCTGGGCAGAGGCTCCCAAGTGTCAGCTCCTTCGACTTGACCGCATCCAGCGCAGAGCGGCTCGAATCGTCGAGGACCGAGTCCTTTCTGATCGGCTCGATTTATTGGCACTGCGAAGAGATGTTGCTTCCCTTTGCATTTTCTTTCGCATTTACCACGGGGAGTGCTCTGAGGAATTGTTCGGACTAATTCCAGCCGCTCAATTTCACCATCGCGACAAAACTCGCCTTACCATCCATACCATCTGGATGATTGGCGGTCCATCACTGTGCGATTTAGAAGATGTTTTCTTCCTCGCACAACTTCCTTGTGAAATAGTTTACCACCAGCAAATTTTCCGGACCGATACGACTTAGGGACCTTGAAGAAAAGAGCCTACTCATTTTTAAAAGGCCGGCAACGCATCTGCAATTCCCCTGGTTCCCCTGGTGTTGCAGTTGTTCATGGGCGGCGGTAGTCACTTACCATCAGGTGAGCCGCATGCTCGTTTGTCCCCTCTCCTATAAAAAAAGTGTGACTAACGATCCAAGAGCGAGTCTTATCCAACATTATTCCGAAAATATGAGATCGCGTACGTCAGTCGGAACGAGATTAGAAGGGCTCTCCAGCACCTTAAAAACGGCAAGGCTCCAGGTGAGAATGGAATTACTGCGGAGTTTCTGAAAGGGGGTGAAAAACCGATACTTCAAGTCCTTCAGAAGCTCTTTAATTCCATCCTCCATGGTGGGACTAGTCTGGAGGCGTGGAGCAGAAGTGCGATGGTCTTGTTCTTCAGGAAAGGCGAGAACACTCTCTTGAAGAACTACAGACCGATTTCCCTTCTACGTGCTGTTTTCGAGAGTCATTACGAATCGTCTCACACGCAGACTTGACGACTTCCAGCCTCCCGGACAAGCCGGTTATC
Organism: Parnassius mnemosyne; assembly: GCA_963668995.1. Classification (NCBI taxonomy): domain Eukaryota; kingdom Metazoa; phylum Arthropoda; class Insecta; order Lepidoptera; family Papilionidae; genus Parnassius; species Parnassius mnemosyne. The sequence continues at coordinate 42,938,144 of CAVLGL010000126.1, forward strand.
GAAAAGGCTTTAGTACCATGGACCACATACACACCCTTCGACAAATTGTACAGAAGACAGAAGAGTACAATCTGCTACTTTGCCTTGCGTATGTGGACTATGAGAAAGCCTTTGATTCCGTCGAAATTTGGGCGGTACTACAGTCCCTTCAGCGGTGCCAAGTTGACTGTCGGTATATCGAAGTGCTGAAGTGTTTGTACAGTAGGGCTACGATGGCTATCCGAGTACAGAATCAGACTACGAAACCTATTCAACTGCAGAGAGGTGTAAGACAAGGTGACGTTATATCCCCGAAACTCTTCACCACTGCGTTGGAAAAGGTTTTCAAGCTACTGGACTGGAAAGGATACGGTATTAACATCAATGGCGAGTACATCACTCACCTTCGATTTGCCGACGATATAGTCCTTATGGCAGAATCATTGGAGGACCTAAATACTATGCTCAATGACCTCAATAGTGTTTCCTACCGCATAGGTCTGAAGATGAACATGGACAAAACAAAGATCATGTTTAATGTCCATGTCACACCTATGCCGGTAGTTGTTAGGAGCACTAAGCTCGAAGTTGTTGACGAGTATGTTTACCTGGGACAAATAGTCCGATTAGTTAAGTCCAACTTCGACCGAGAGGTTAACCGACGGTTTCAACTCGGCTGGGCAGTGTTCGGAAACTTACGGCACATCTTCTCGTCAGGTATACGTCAAAACTTGAAAACGAGACTGTACAACCATTGCGTGTTGCCAGTGATGACCCCCCTACATGGAGTGACGACCTGGTAAGACATAGAGGAAGTCGATGGTTACAGGTGGCTGAAGACCGTTAACAAAATGGACGCATCATTCTCTAATACAATTACGAACAGAACAAATAATTCAAATCATAAATAAAACTCTATCTGAATGCGCTACTTACATATGAAATGTGATCACATTGTTTTTCTTTTGGGTCCAAAAGAAAAACAATGTGATCACATAACAGCATTTTTACAGGTGGGAATGGCACAAGTAGGCATATTCTAAATTAATTTGACACTTGCAAAAGACGTCACGCCATACGATGTGTACAGAGTGATCATTCGCCTGAACGTGAAATACATAGTACACTATTTAAGTGTAGTTTTTGTCGCTTCAGTTTTAAGCGCGTTAAGTATTTCAAATAACTAAAACATCTAGAAAAGATAAATAATTATTTGCCTTTAACTTCTTTGTGAACTGAAAATAAACCACCTTAAACTTAACCTTAACCCCACAAACTCAAAAATTCCTACTATCAATATAGGTATAAAACAAGTGAATTTAAAAAAATAAAACAGTTTTTTTATCACACTCAAAATTTCAAGTTCCCCAGCTATCGGTAAGTTAGTTTAAAATCAATTACTAAATTCCACCCGGAATAGGGTTACCAGACATCAGGGTTATTCAGGATTTTGGTGAGTTAATGAAATATGTACTAAATAAGTTAGTATTGTGTTATCCGTAGGAATAATAAAAGTTAATCAAATCAACGCAATTAACATAAAAATAATTGTAATTCTTTTAATCTACCTACATAAAATGAACTTAAATTGCACTGTGCAACTATGTACAAAATTGAATCGAATAGTGTGTAAGTTTAACATAATATTCGATTCAATCCCTATAATTACTTTTACATATAACTTAGACATTTTATAATTATAAACAGCATTTGAACCAGTTTCCTACCGACTTCAAAAAGGGAAAGGTACTCAATTCGAATGTATGTATTTTATGTGTGTTATCTCATAACTATTTACTGGTTGAACCGATTGCGATGATTCTTTTTTAATTTGAAAGCCGGCGCTTCACATGTGGTCTCATAAAAATTTGATTGAGGTCTGAACAATCGTCTTTGAGTTATTCTTAATAATTTATATTGAAGTCTGTTGTACAAAATTTATTTACATAGATTATTTTTTATTTATTATTTTAATTCAAGAGTATTTGCACCAATTTCCAAGATAAAAAACCAAAAATATGTTATTTCCATTCAAACTTGATATTTTTTTTTATAGGATAGGGTGACAAACGAGCCCACAGTCCACCTGATGGTAAATGGTTGCTGTGGCCCATAGAGATCTACATCTATCCTCGTTTGCGAATCAAAATGCAGATGCGTTGTCACCCGTGAGGACTAAGATGGTATGCCTCTTTTCCAGTAAAAAGGTCTCCGGTTCTCTACACTCACCATACGAAACAGCAGTGTTAAGCTGCTATTTTACGCTGGTATTCTGTGAAAGCGTGGTGCCTCCCCGGTCGAGCCGACCCATTCGTGCTACAACTCTACTACTAATATAGCTGCAGCATGGCTCTAACACGTATAGATATAGGATGTTCAACACAATATTACAGAGGGAATTGACATAATATGGAATAAACTTTAAATGTCGTTTCTTTGTTTACAGGTAGGAGTTTTGGTTATTATTGTAATAGTGTAGTTTGGTAATGGAACTTAGAATTCATCATCATTTTCATCATTACAGTCTTTCACAATTCGACTGCTTGAAATAAAGACCTTCCCCAAGGAATGTCACAAAGCACGGTCCTGAGCAACCTACATCCATCAACTTCCTGCATGTCTTACCAGGTGGTCACTCCATGTAGTGGGGGGTAGCCCTACACTTCGCCAACCGGTACGAGACTGTCACTCGAGAATCTTTTTTCCCCGATATGTTGTCGGTCTTACGAGCTATTGCCACTTCAGCTTACTAATCCGTTGGACTATGTCGGTCACTCTGGTTCTACTACGGATATCCTCATTTCTAAGTTTATCACGCAGAGAAACTCCGAGCATAGCCCTCTCTATAGCTCGTTGAGCGACCTTGAGCTTCCTCATCCGGCCACCAGTGAAGGACCACGTCTCAGCTTCATAGGTCATCACTGGCAACACGCACTGGTTGTACAGTCTCGTTTTTAGGTTTTAAGGTATATCTAACGAGAAGATGTGCCGTAATTTCCCGAACGCTGAACGCATGAACGCGAACGAACGTCAACAACTTCGAGCTTAGTGCTCCTCACAACTCACACGGCATAGGTGTGATATGGACGTTATACATGATCTTTGTTTTGTCCATGTTCATCCTAAGACCTAGCCGTTGGGAGGCACTATTGAGGTTATTGACCATAGTGCTTAGGTTCTCCAGCGATTCTGCCATAAGGACTACATCGTCGGCAAATCGAAGGTGAGTGATGTCTTAGAATTAATAACTTTAAATAAAAAAATTATAAAGCTTGGCGTGCTCAGCAGAGCGGGACAGTATTTCATGCCGGCACAACGCCTGTAACTTTACAAGGCGCAGGTTCGGCCTCACATGGAATACTGTTCCCATCTCTGGGCTGGGGCTACCCAGTGCCAGTTCCTTCCACTTGACCGCATCCAGCGTAGAGCGGCTCGAATCGTCGATGACCGAGTCCTTTCCGATCGGCTCGACTCATTGGCACGGCGAAGAGATATTGCGTCTCTTTGCATTTTCTTTCACATTTACCACGGGGAGTGCTCTGAGGAATTGTTCGGATTAATCCCAGCCGCCAATTTTCACGAACGCACATCGCGGCAGAACTCCCGATACCTTCCATACCATCTGGATGATTGGCGGTCCACCATTGTGCGATTTAGAAGATGTTTTCTTCCTCGCACAACTTCCTGGTGTTGCAGTTGTTCGTGGGCGGCGGTAGTCACTTACCATCAGGTGAGCCGCATGCGCGTGTGCCCCTCTCCTATAAAAAAAATAAATGAAATATAAATATTTGTTTACAGAGCAACACAACATAGTTTATTTTAGTCAATCCTAAAAACAAGGTATCTAATATCTTATAAAACGACATTTAAAGTTTATTCCTTATTATGTCAATATTATAATTATGGAAATTTTTGATCAAGATTTACTAATCAACATTTATACAGATGCTTCTTTGGAAGGTGTAGGAGCCATTTTAAAACAGACACAACCCAATGGAATAGAAAAATCAGTGGCATAATTTTCAAAACAATTAAATGAAGTACAAAAGAAGAAAAAAGCAATATACTTATAAGCATGTAAGTAGGTAATTCTGATCACTGATAAGCGTTTTCAGGATTCTTAGAAATTTCTACAGGATGGGGAATAAAGAGGAGATATCTTTTCGCTTTAAAGTTGACTTTTTGCTTATCTATAAATACTAGAGACTTTAAATTTGGCATGTAAGTAGGTAATTATAATCACTGATTAATAACGTTTCTCAAGATTTTTCGAAATCCCTACAGAATAGGGAAGAAAAATAATTTATATTTTTGCTTTAGAGTTGCCTTATTTCCCTAACACTAAATATTAGAAACTTCGTAGGTTTTTCAATGACGCGGACAATACGTATAATATAATAAATATATGGGTATACGGTAGACTGTGTCCAATAACAGAATACATGGTACGGTACTCCTATCCTAAAAGAGTATAGCTCCTTAGAGAGCATCTATAAAAAAAAAATGGCATAATTTTGTAATTCCACGCGAGCGAGCCCGTGGGTGTTCGCTACTTAGCCATAAAAAGACAAACCGAAGGCGAGAATGCATAGTTAGCGGCGCGTGGACAATCACAACACAAACAGACATGGAAACTATTTGTGCTTTTGCATAATTATTGACCCAGTTGAAATTCAAATCCTGGAACTACGACATCATCAGGTACTTAAACCATTAGGCCATGTGTTTGTTATCGCTTGTTAATGAATAATTTAAAGGAATCACACTTATGAATATATTGATTATTTTATATTACTACGGGCGAAATTATCCATAGAGGCGGCATTCTCTTCCGCCTTAGGGTTTTTATGGCACTTTTACGGCACCTTTTTAGGAGATAATAGACCGACGCTGCGAAGAGTGAGATTGGATGTTGTTTAGAGTGTTCACTCTTTGCTATTCCTGTATTTGTTGAAGCTGCTTCGTTTGCATTTGAAGCGATGAAGACTTCATCTTCATTGTGGTTCTTTCGGTTAGGTATTTTGGCAACAACAATATTGTGTTGGGTTAATTGATAGTCAACTAATGAATAGAAGGTATTAGACCTCTATGCTGGCTGGCAAGGTCGCATATTATCTTTTTAGGGAATTTAAGTAAAATATGAAATAATAAATATGAATAAAATATGTTTATGTAAGAAAGTCTAAAGTATGCTGTCAGAAAAAAGGGAAAACATAGAGTTCACAAGCGGTGCGGGGAGTGCAGCGTAAGGTGAATTTTACACGCCCGTGGGACCATCTTCTTGTTTACATTATTTTGATGACATTACAATACATAGGATTCCTAAAGTTAATATGTTACAATATTTTCAGTTGTACACCACTTTACAAAGTAAAGCGCACTGACAACAAACACACACCACCTTGCTGCAATGATACGTGTTCAGACGTTGCGCCAGGTAAAAACTCTGTTTTGTTTCTCTTACGCTCGATTTCATAGTAGATGGGTGAACAGTCTCGGGAGACTGTTCACCCATCTACTATGAATATTTTATTATGAATATTTTATTATTAATATTTTATTCAGGATTTACTTAGATATTGAATGTTGAATAAAAATTTCTTGTCTTCAATGAAGAAATTTTGAATGTTGTAGACCCACACTGCAGCTGTATTATGATCACGATTGCATGAATGGGTTGGCTCGACCGGGATAGGAACACGCTCTTAATGAATTGAGGTATTCATGCATGTTGCTGTGTTTCATATTGAGTGAGTGAGGAGAACCGGAGATCCTTTTTACTGGATACGAGGCATTCCATCTTATTTCTTTAAAATCGAGGATAGATAAAGACGTCTATGGGCCACAGCATCCACTTACCATCACGTATGCTATGTGCTCGCTTGTTGATCATTAGGTTAAGCGCCGGTTATTGATATTTTCATTTTAACCAACTTCAAAAAAAGGAGAAGGTACTCAATTCGACTGTATTTTTTTATGTGTGTTACCTCAGAACTATTTTCAAGGTGAACCAATATTGATGATTCTTGACGCTGGTGCTTCGCAATAAAATAAAATAATTGACTGATGTTTTATGATTGTGCAAAGTTTCTTGAAACAAATAAACACTCACGCCTGTCACCCAGAGGGGTAGGCAGAGACTATGGACTTCCATTTAGCGCGATCCTGATACACCTCTTCGCCTCCTTTACATCTATATATCTACACATTCACGGTCGTCAGTTAAGGGTGCTCCTAATCTGGCCCATTTTCAATGTATCGCCGATTTGGTAGATAAATCTTCGTCTAAGGCGTCCCTTCCCGATTCTGCCGTTCACTTCTGAAACATAAATTTGCTTTGTCACTCTTTCCCCGTTCATTCTTTCTACATGACAAAACCACTGAAGCATTCTTTTTTTAATCCTGGTCACAACGTCATCTTGCAAACCACACTTTTCTCTTATCACACTATTTCTCACCCTGTCATTCAGATTCAGCCCTAGCATACTCCTTAATGACCGCATTTCTACAGCATTTATTCTACTCTCATGCTTCTTCTGCCTGACCGAACTTTCACTACAATACATCAAATTAGGGACTAGCACAGCATTATGAATTGCCATACGTGCCTTCTTTGACACATTCTGACTCTTCAGAATAGCGTGTAGAGCCCCATTCACTCTATTTCCTGCCTTCACTCATCGTTATATATCCTTATCATATCTACCATCCCTGCTAAATAAACATCCCAAATATACAAACTCATCCACTTGCTCAATCAACTACCCTTCTATTCTTATTTCACATAACGTTTTACTTTCTTCTCTTTCAAAAACCATCACTTTCGTCTTAATTGCGTTCACTTTCATACCCCTTTCTTTTAATGACCAGTTCATTAAAGTAACCATCATTTGCAACTCGGCCGCCGACGATGCTACTAATAACTAATATGACTTGATCATCGGCGTACAAAAGGCATTTGACGGTTAACTCCATCATTGTTCCACATACATTCAGAGTAGCCAAACGGCCCTCCACAATCCACATTTCGCCCCTTCGGTAGACGGGACGTGACGGGTGGCGAACCTCGTCACCGGTTTACCTCCTTTCTCCTTCCAGTTTCTTGAAATGTTTAATAATTCAACTAAAAATAAACCATTAACAATTTGACATTACAGTTGACAATTATAATTGGACTGACGCTATGCAGCATTTCCGAAGGGTTTATTTTTGGTCAAATGTCCGGAATGGTGAACGCTCTACGAGGTGCAAATAGTGAAATAGCTCTCAGCGAAGACGATATTTCTTGGATAGGTAATATATTATATCACTGCTATTATAAGTTTTTGTTTACAATTTTTTTTATGTATAGTTAAATCACATTGCGGTGGAAAATTAAGCAGATGGGTCGCGGCGACATGGTAAAGATTGCCCTTTTACATAAAACATACCTCCAGTGATAGTGTAATGAGTAACCATTGACCTACGAGTACGTAACGCTATAGGCGTCGGCTTCGTCCCTTCACGAAACGCAGGACTTCTTCTTCCGACGTACTTTTGTCCAAACTGGAAATGTAGAGCCATAGTCAAAGGACTTCGCGAAGTACCCCGAAGTTACATGAAGCGTCCCACTACACTACTCGGCTCACGCCAATTATAAATATTTTTTTTTTATATATAAATAATAAATATGTAGCTTTCTAAATAATTATTTATTTACTTAACGCATTGACGTCGTACTGTTCACACAATTAGGTACCTATAGCAGCTGCCTTTTGAACGTCATTCATGTTAAGGGCGCGGGAGATTCAAGACGACTGAGCTCTTCGCGAAGTAGCACGAGTGTGTGGTCACGTTCTTCGGACTGTGATCGACTTCCGCGGGCAGTTCGTCGAAGTTACTGCGCGAGTGTAGAGGAAGCATAATGCGTTAACTAAATAAATAATTATGTAGAAAGCTACATATTTAATATTTATATATATATATATATATATATATATATATATATATATATATATATATATATATATAAAAAATTCATAACTGCCGTAAGCCGAGTACTGTAGTGAGACGCTTCGCGTAACTTCGGGGTACTTCGCGCAGTCCTTTGATTCTGGCGCAAAAAAACCGACAGCGATCGGAAGTCGCCCGAGGCGAAGCGAGGTTGGACGAAGTGAATCGAAGTACCTCTCTACACTATTCGCCTCGTCCAACTTCGATCTACTTCGCGAGTAGTGTACAGGAGGCATTAGATTGTGTTATTTCCGTGATCCGTGACTAATTTCCTATAAAGTACAAAAAGTTAACCATGCTCAATAATGTCCAGGTCACGTTTTTTTTTGCATCTTTATGACTCTCTCATTTCCTTACGTCACGATTATTGATATGCACACTTTTCTGCAGGTAATTAACTTACTTTGTCTTAATCTGATGCACTCGAGGTTTTTTAATGATTGTTTTTTTTTACTAATCTGATTGGCTGCCCTAGATGCTCGACCCTATATAAAAGGGTCCAGGTAGGAGTACTCAAACGGGTGCAAGGTTTTCTCTCTTGTGAAATTCTGCCGCGCTTGAGTTATTCCCAAAATCCCCGCTTGGACTCCCCTACGTAGGCAGCTACTAAAAAGGAATTTGGAAAATTCAACTCCTATGATGTGAAACAGTTTGTATGATACTTTCTATTTTATAAGGCGATTGACTCGAAACTTACTAAAGATACATAAAATAAATGAATAAAAAAAATCCAATTTAGCGAATTTTCAAAGATAAAAAAATTAAATTTTTATATTCTTCAAAATATCTAGACTGTAAATCTAAATCTAAATGACGAGTTTTGGTGGGAATTTGACCGGCGGCGGTTTGCTGCTCCTGTATTGTTGTTTAAATAATGGTTTGAAGTGGATTTTGATATGTAAAAGTGGTGCGATTTTGTGTGTTGTCTGCATAAAATTATGGAACCGCTCTTGAATAATACAAGTGGTAATAAAATATTTAGTTTGTATGCAAAACTATTGTGTTAAACGCACAGCACAAACCACGTAGTAGAAGCGTGAAATCGGGAGAATAGATTTCTGTAATCATGTACACGGACAGAGCGTTTGCCATGTCTACCCTTCCTCCGCAACAAAGCACATGTCTACTTTAATATTAAAAATTATGTTATTCCGTTATGACGTATAGTGGCGGTTAAGAATACTGACTACACCATATCTTCCCGTGAGTGTCGTAAGAGGTGACAGTGGGAAGCAGGCAGGAGATGAAGAGCAGCATCTTCCTGATAACAGCAAGATTATAATAAAAAAACCGCGGTTGTCAACCCGTGGCAACTATGGCAAATATCCCCCCATGAAATGAAAGTTACGAAGAAACGGCCCCCAGTCCCCGACGGCCGGCCTTGCTATTCCTGACTACGGTGGCGACCATGGTAACGGTTGGGCATGGGGTGCAAAGAATCTCCGGTGGAGGTTCAATTGCCACCTAAGACGACTCGACCTGGCAACATACAAGGACAAGGTAATATTCGAATCCGGCAACTTGTTCCATCCGGGAGGGCCACCATCTTTTCCAAGAAGGTGCCGGAACTATCGTCCAAAAGTCTCTTGTTAACAACGTTATAATGGTTGTGAGTGTGTCGACGAGGGTTGCGTACATTATAAACAGAATCACCAAATGGTATTCGTTGAAGGTCATACATCCTCGGCACATCCCGATGAGGCGGTGGAGGAAATATATGAGGGTATCTCTAAAGCCATACATTCTTCCAAAACCCACTATACAGTGTTAATGGTAGACTTCAATGCAAAACTAGGCCCAAGAAAGAACGGTGAGCTGATAGTAGCGAAATTCGGAATAGGGCAACGTAACCCAAGGGGCCAGTAGCTGGTTGACTTCAGGGAGAAAGAAGGACTCTTTATGATGAACTCTTTATTCCAGAAACGACCCCACAGGAAGATCTGGTCGAGCCCCGACGGTTCGACAAAAAATGAGATTGACTTCATTATGACAACATCGTCTCGAACTACATTTAAAAAATGTAGTTATTCCGCAAAAAGTGTGCGTTAGAATACTAAAGAACAAAAAATAAAAATATTTAATCACATTTGCAGAACTTTAACAAGCACACACCGGCGACACTCTATAGAGATATTACCAATTATATTATGCGAGCAATTAAAATTTGTTGCTTTATGTATGAAAATACGGAGAAAACAAATTTTCTCTAAAATAAGAACCTACCTAGATTGATTTTCCGCCGCCGCAATCCCTTATATTGTTAAGTAAAAACGTTGCGTTATTTTGATTTAAGACAATCAACAACCATGTATTTTATCAATTTTTCCTTTTTTTCCTAAAAAAAGTCCTCAAGTCTTTTGTATAAATTTTGCCTAGATTATGTCTGGAATCGCAGTCGTAAAGTTTCATTACAATCGGCTTAGCCATTCAGAAAATTAACTCGAATTGACAGACAAAAATAAAAAAAAGGTTATTTATATCTTAATATCGCCCCGTGTAGTGGCGGGTAAGAATACTCACTACCCCATATCTTCCCGTGGGTGTCGTAAAAGGCGACAGAGGGAAACTGAGGCAGAAGATGGGCAGCAGCATCTTTCTGATAACAGCAAAAATCAATAAAAAACAGCGGTTGCCAACTCGCTCGCCAAGCGTGGCAACTATGGCAATATACCCCCCATGAAACACTGTACAACCAGTACGTGTTGCCAGTGATGACCTATGGTACTGAGACGTGGTCCTTCACTGTTGGCCGGATGAGGAAGCTCAAGGTCGCTCAGCGAGCTATGGAGAGGGCTATGCTCGGAGCTTCTCTGCGTGATAAACTTAGAAATGAGGATATCCGCAGTAGAACCAGAGTGACTGACATAGCCCAATGGATTAGTAAGCTGAAGTGGCAATGGGCCGGCCATATAGCTCGAAGAACCGACAGCCGATGGGGAAAAAAGGTTCTCGAGTGGCGGCCTCGTACCGGCGGACAAAGTGTAGGGCGTCCCCCCACTAGATGGAGTGACGACCTGGTAAGGTATGCAGGAAGTCGATGGATACAGGTGGCTCAGGACCGTGCTTTGTGGCATTCCTTGGGGGAGGCCTATGTTCAGCAGTGGACTTGTGAAGGGCTGTAATGATGATGATGATATCTTAATAGCACGCAAATAACCCCCTGAGGTGAATAGAAGTATGTTGTTTTAATATTAGAGACAGACAATTTTATTTATAGGTAGGAATAGAGATTTCATCGAAATCTTTAGAATCATTAGAGCCGCGATTACTTATACTCTATTTAAACTGTGGTAGTATAGAGTATAATAGTATAGGACTTTGTTATTTAAGTATGTATCAAACAAAAATCATGGTGTACAAAATCCTGTAGACCAGGAGTTCCAAAAGTGTGAGTCGTAAAGAGAATAGAAGGGCACCGTGAGGCAATCCTGGAATTACCATTCGCCGGAAAATAAACTTAGCAAATATTCAAAGACCAATGTTAAGCAATAAATTGCAGTAGCGGTGTTAAGACTGATCTCAAGCTTTGAAAGAATTTGTGGAGATCACTAAGCTCACACGTCATATTGATTAAGTTGCCATTGTACCTATTTTGGTTCCTGTTTTATTTCCTATTTTTTATTAAAAATAAATGTATTCTTGTGTCAATATAAATATAAAAACTCAGCTTTATATTGTGGAAGTTTTCATTTTTGTATATACTTAGTATCATTGTACCCTATTTCATCTAGCTAGGGCACCGAGATAAAATACGCCGCGAATGTGTGCCGCGAACTGAAAAATGTTTGGGAACCCCTATTGTACACTATAGAGCTGGTTTTCTTTTTTCAGTTAATTATTTTTCGCAGTCAGTTTTTGTTTGTAATAATTCAGTTAACATAATAATAATCTGTTCGTTTTAATTTTTTTTTAGCCTCAACTATAAATGCAACATGTGTATTTGGCTTTGCCATAGCTGGACTAATCACGGAAAAAGTTGGACGACGACGAGCCATCTCGCTTTTAAACCTTCCAATGCTGGTGACATGGATAATGATATATTATGCGACGGATTTTACAACTTTTATTATCTCTAGGTTTATAGTTGGCGTCAGTTTTGGAGGTGTGCTTTTATTAACTTACGTCGCAATGGCCGAGTACACCGCACCCGGTCAGAGGGCTATTTGTGTAAATCTTGTATCAGCTGTGGGGCCATCAATTGGCACGACATTGGGACACGTACTAAGTATTTCACTGCACTGGAGAACGGTTGCAATGATAGGAATTATTCCTACAGGATTGTCAGTCTTATTGCCTTGCTTTTGGGTAGAAAGTCCATCGTGGTTGGCATCTAAGGGAAGATTCGATGAATGCGAAACCGCGTTCAGAAAACTGCACGGTCGTCATGAGGCATCTGAATCAGAATTAGCATTACTTTTAAATTTGGAGAAAGTAAAACAAGAAGATTTCTCACCAAACAAACAGTTTATGCTTTCGATAATTGAAAAAATAACGGCCGCATTAAAACAACGGTATTTTTTGAAGTTAATTATGTTGTCTGTGGTCATCAGCGTATATAGGGTGGCGGGAGGCAAAATATTATATTGTACTATGGCCATAACAATGTTGCAAGAAATGACTGGGAGCTCAAACATTTTGTTATTTACATTGCTCGTAGACGGATTCATCATTATTGGCTCAATTTTACCTTGTTTTCTTTTGAAAAAAATGAAAATGAGAACTCTTTTACTTTCTTTTGGATTGATATCTAATGTTGCCCTCATTATATTGAGCATTTGCCTTTATTTCATACCAAAAACTAATTCATATTTAGCGTGGATCTGTTCTTCAATTTTAGCTTTTTATTTCATTACTGTGTACTCAGGTCCTTATGCAGTATTAGAAATATTAATATCGGAAGTCTTTCCATTGGAACTTAAGCCTTACTGTATATTTTCAGGGGGAAGTTTTAATGGTTTTGCGCAATTTTTATGCATTAAATTAGCACCAAATATGTTCGCTTTGATGGGTTATCATGGTGTATTTTTGTTAAATTCTACTATTGTATTTTTATGTCTGGGATACCTTTGGGTTTTTATGCCAGAAACAAAGGGAAGAACTCTGCAAGAAATAGAATTATATTTCAAACAAAGCACTTCTACGGAAAATAAAAATTGTGCTCAATCTGAGACTTTACTTTCCAGAGGTCACGCAGTAAATAAGGAATTCAAGTTAAATGACACTCTAGACACGGCCTGAAATAGCGCACTTGTTTTTTAAAAGTACTATTTATTTAAAAAAGTCATTTGAAATTATCTTCTTCTAAATTTGTTTTTTTTAATCATTTTGGAATAATCAATTTTTCATATTTCTCCGCCCCTCAAATTCCGTCGATCTAGTCCCAAAATTCGTAGGCCTAAACTTAAATCCGTACGCAATATTGCATTAATAACTAGCAATACGCCCCAGCTTCGCACGGATGATTTCTGGATTTCGACACTAGCGCCACCTACTGTGAATCTAAATTATCCAGGAATTTTACATTATTTGCATGCTATCCTTTGTGAGGTTTTTTTTATAAATTATTATAAACTTAAAGATAAAAACTTTATTAAAATCGGTTCAGCCGTTTAAGAGTTCAATGACAAACAATAGTACATAAGAATTATATTATATTAATAACGTTATTTTTTTATCGTCGTTAAGAAAATTTTAACGTTTATAACATCTTTTTAAGTTTATATGTATTATGTAATCGTGGTTGGTAATCGTTGGTAATACGATCACAAGCAATTTATATTACTGATAATATGCAAGTACAACTAAATTATTACCTTGACTTTTTAAAAGTTGCTATAATGGAAATGAATTATTTAAAAGTATAAATTGCAATAATTTCGTGGGCAATAGAGTAAGATTATGTTTTGTTTTTAAAAAGTTTATTTCGTCCCACAGATACCTGTCGCATCCAAAAAATCAGCGTAATGATTAACTGATCGCTTTCATGAAATAGTCTGTAGTTTTAAATTAATAAAAAAAGTTTTATTAGTTATTTAACAAATGGAAAGTTGATACTAAATGCATTTTAATATATTATGATTATTACATACATCAATAAATAAGCGATTTAGTCAATTTATTAATGCGTATTTATGTACATAAGTTACATTTTATCTTTTAGCATTATTAATAGTTATACCAGATTAAAGTTTAATAATCTGTAATGTTGTTGTTTGAAAATTAAATTGACAAATAAATATTTATTAAAATGCTTTTACCTGCGGCTTCGCTTGCGAACCTGCGATACTATTTTTTCACTATGTGTACCAGAATAGATAGAGGAAGTGTCGAAGGCTTTTTTGTGCTCCATCAATAAGTATTTACAAATTAAGAGAGTGCAATCACTGCGCAATCAGTTGAAGAAGATTTGCCTTGTCTAAAGCTACATTGTGAAGAGGATAGTATTAACGTAAACTATTACACTAAAGTTTAAGTGTTTCTCATTGGAGTAAAATTTACTACGTAATAAGTACATATTACTTCTATGGTGTTTGTCAAGTATTTATGAAATTATTGTTAGTACGGAAGTTAGTCTATAGTCACCGACGTAAACGTTTTCAAGAACGCGATTACATCATCATCATCATCATCATTACAGCCTTTCACAAGTCCACTGCTGAACATAGGCTCAGTATTCGAAAGTCTACTTATTTTAAATTATATAGTGTGTTACATACTTTTCTATTCAGTTTATTCGTTTCTTTTCAATTTTATTTAAGTAATTACTACTTTTATTATATTTATCTATATATCTTCTATACTATAATAAAACTCTACGACGTCTGTCTGAACACGCATCACGCAAAAACACGTGAACCGATTTGGATGGTACTTTCAATGGTAGATATGTAATTATAGTTGATGTTATAAGGAGTAAGATAGGCTACTTTTAGGAAAAGAATTAGGGTCCCGCGCATAAAAATTTAAAGCCCATGAAATCCAATCGCAATAAATTCCACGTAGGCGAAGTCGTGGAGAACAGCTAATTTATTATAATTATGTATGTGATAGTGTATACGTGTGTATGGTTTAAATATATTATGTGTGCACATTGACTTAAGATTGTATAATAATGAATATTGTTAAGTTTAGTTTTTGTTAAATTTTTATAGGCACCCACGGAAGATAAGCGCCGTAGTACTTTGTCAGTACCAAGACTATGCTTAATTGGGTATCTTTTTAGTTACCATTTATCAAATTTATAATATGTTATTATTGTAAGCAAATTGCTAAAATGTGATACTAAATAAACTAATTTTTTTCTTCTTTTTTCTTTCTTTATTTCCCCAAGAAATATCACACAGCACGGTCCTGAGCCACCTGCATCAATCGACTTCCTGCATGTCTTACCAGACTGTCACTCCATCTAGTTGGGGCCGCCCCACACTTCGACTACCGATACGAGGCTGCCACTCGAGAAACCTTTCTTTCCCATCGGTTATCGGTTCTTCGAGCTGTATGGCCGGCCCATTGCTACTTCAGTTTACTAATCCGTTGGGCTATATCGGTTACCCTGGTTCTACTGTGGATATCCTCATTTCTAAGCTTATCACCCAGAGAAACCTCGAGCATAATCCTGTCCATTCCTCATACGGTCAGCGGTGAAGAACCACGTCTCAGATTCATAAGTCATGACTGGCAATATAAAAACATAATAACATATCAATATCAAAACATAATAACTGTATGTAGTGGCGGTGTAAGAATATTCACTACCCCACAGAAGCTATGAGGACGAGACAGGCGTGTCCGAGTTATGAGCAGACGCTCTTTTGTGATGTTTTTTGCACAACACTATATCATTTTGTGAGTGTCGTAAGAGGCGTTCTAAGGTATCGTAAGACTCCGCGGTTGCCATTCCGCCTGCCAAGCGTGGCACCGACGGCAAATATCCACTTTAAGAGGAAATATATGGGGATGCCTATGTTCAACAGCGGACTTTCATTTGCTAATACATGAGCCTTCCGTAGACACAGCTGCCTCACTCCACTGGCGACGTTTAGGTGACCTCTTTGGAGAAACCGAGTGTTTTGTCTGTGCGATACAGGATCAGGTTATTAAGACCAACAACTATCGGAGATACATCCTAAATGATGGCGCTGTCGACGTCTGTCGAGTTTGTCGCCCTCCCGGTGAGTCACTTAGGCATGTCATCTACGGTTGTTTGACTCTTTCTAACTCTGAGTACTTGCACATACACAATCTAGTAGCCATGATTCTACACCAGGAGCTCACTCTGAAATACGAAATAGGCATTAACAGATAAGTTTGTGCTAAGATTGGCGAATGCCGAGGAAAAAGAAAAGTTTTTTAGTGAAAATATCGATAGCATGACATTCAGCAAAGTGTTGGAATTAGCATCTGTTCTAATTCTTGCTTGCCATGCCGTTGCAATGTTTAGGATCGCATTATGCACAGTCAAGGGTCGTTTACTGTCAGGGTCTTCCATTTCTTTAAGATAGCGATGCATCAGTTGTGTTCTGTAACTTTGTTTAAGGAATTTTATAATGCCCTGATCCATCGGTTGCAACTTGCTTGTTGCATTCGGAGGTAAGAAAACAAGCGTAATGTTCTTTAGTTCAACATCTTTAGGGTGAACGGGGCAGTTCTCAATGAAGAGAACTATGCGTCTACTTTTATTTTGGAAGTGATCATCTAAAGCTTTTAACCAGTTAATAAAACGATGGACAGTTATCCAAGATCGAGACTGTGCATCATATGTTACAGGGAGCGATTTCACGTTTTTGAAGCAACGTGGATTTTTCGCCTTACTAATAACTAGCAAACGTAACTTTTCCAACCCATCAGAATTTGCACAGACCAGGACAGTGAGTCTCTCTTTACTTGCTTTGCCACCATGGTAAGTTTCTCCCTTGAAGACATACGATTTATCTGGCATTGATTTATAAAATAAACCGAATTCGTCTGCGTTAAAAATGTTTCACGGTTCATAATTTTTTTAAATGCAGGAAGTTGTGCTATCCATGTATCAACATCTTCTTCTGCCACTATCTCCGATTCCCCATTGATTTGACGATACACAATGCCGTGACGGTTTTTTAAACGATCTATCCAACCATTTGGAGCGGTAAAATCTGTAATTTGCAAACTTTCACCAATTTTACGCGCTTTTTCGCATAATATGGGGCCACTTATGGGCAGTTTTAAAGCACGTGATTGATGAAGCCATTCCACTAAAACTTTCTCTAATTGATCAAACTTTCCTACCTTTTGCTTTTTTCTTTTCCCACCTCCCAATCTGTATTTTTCGTTAATTTCTTGTCTATTATTTAAAATTGTACGTAACGTTGAAACTGGTAAGTGAAGCTCTGCAGCTAACTCTGTTTGATTTTTAATTTGAGATTTTTCATCAACAATTTTCAAT
This sequence comes from Parnassius mnemosyne, assembly GCA_963668995.1. NCBI lineage: Eukaryota > Metazoa > Arthropoda > Insecta > Lepidoptera > Papilionidae > Parnassius > Parnassius mnemosyne. Next base: position 42,955,539 of record CAVLGL010000126.1, read on the forward strand.
ATCTTCACTTTATCTTCAAGTGACAATGCTTTTCGCTTAATTGTAATCATTTTTAACAAACGCAGATACAGTACGTATGTAAGTAAAACAAATGATAGAAAATGAATGGCGCGCGACAAATCACTTCAACTTAGTTAACTGCGTTAGTGCGCGGTTTACACGCGGGGGAGGGATCGGCAAGGTAGTAAGTGAGCGCGCTCGGCAAATCGGCTCGGCTCGGGTGTTACACAGATGGCGTAAAGCAGAAGGTTTCAATTGGTGAACGCCCACTGGAGGGATCGCACATTTTGGAGAGAAGCAGCGCCTGTGGATCTAATGGAAGCGTCAGTAGCCTAATGGCAGGGCGCGGACCGCGAACTCGAAAGGTCATGGGTTCGAATCCGCCATTCGACTACTGTCGTGAACCTCTTCTAACACAAGCATTTTAAGCTTACCAGAAGTGGTTAAAGGGAATATTAGTAATGTTTAATAGCATTACTAGTATTTTTTAAAAAAAATGTCCGATTAAATCGGTGAAATCAGGTTACATCTACACACTTTCACACACTACTTACATACACCTTACTTACCACCTGACTTCGCCTTGTGGTCGACACTATCTCCGGAACTCGGTAAGTTTGTGCTTGCTTATCAGCTATTAGTTAATTATCCATAGGCCATTTAGGCCCGAACCCTCTGTTGCTCGTCGAGTGTATTACTGATGAGCCCTAATACAGTCGACTTCTGTCGGGCAATTGAGGGCCGTAACACTATGTCTATAGTCATATTCATACAAATCGAAGAGCCTATATATGAGATAATGTAAAGTAAGCATAATTTTACCGGGATCATAACTTGTCCAAAAATTAGGAAAATGAGCGGTTTTCGTTGCGTACGTGTTTTCATTTTTAATTTAACACTATTAGGTTTAAAACTGTGTGGTAATATTTGAAATATACTTTCCTCCAGTTATGAAGAATTTGTTAGATGACAATATTTGTAGTTAAGACTACTAGAAATTTTATTTACGATGTAAAAAGGTGAAAAGGCTGGAATTAGGGGCTTGGCTGGTATTAGGTGCATCCATCTACATCAATATACAGTTTCATATTAAAAGACCTTCTACACGTTCGGGACCAACCACCAACCGTCGTGATCTTGGTCGAGTTGATGTAAAAATGTACAGTGTAGACATCAGTTGTCTGACCAATATTTTGGTTGATGTCCGACGGCTTTATTATGATTGATTATTGATAGATCGCATCACTCACGACACGTTGGGTCCGTGGTTAACGCCGACCGTGTGGAAAGCTGTCGGCCGTAATGCGCATATAGCGCATAGCGTCATATTATAGCGCGTTATCTTTCCATAGCGCACAGCGTGTGCTATGTAAGTAGGCGCTATGAAACAGAAACAGAAACAGAAACAGAAACTTTTTTATTCAATATAGATTATAAATAATACTTATTGAAAGTCACTCTTTTGTTTGATTACCACTGGTTCGGAAAAAACCTCTGTCCTGGGAAGAACCAGCAAGAAACCCAGCGGGACTTTTTTTAAATAACAGCTTACAATCATGATATTACACAAATTAACAACACAACAAATTAGAAATAGTTTGGTAGCGATCACCTCATTTCCAGGGGTTATTATTATCCATAAATTCCTTAATATTATAATAACCCTTTTTATACAAACTTAGTTTAAAAAATTTTTGAACTTTGAGCAGGTCAAACTTTGTAAATTTTCTGGAATTTCGTTGTAAAAGCGTATACATCGCCCCAAGAATGAATTACTGACTCGATGGAGTCGAGTAACTGGTACTACTAGCTTGTGTCTGTTCCTAGTATTTACAGAATGAATATCACTTATTTTTGTAAAACTACTTTTATTTTTGTGCACTTTTTTTTATAGGATAAGAGTGACAAACGAGCACACAGTCCACCTGATGGTAAGTGGTTGCTGCGGCCCATAGACATCTACATCTATCCTCTGTTACAAATCAAAATGTAGATGCGTTGTCACCCGTAAGGACTAAGATGGAATGCCTTATTTCCAGTAAAAAGGGCCTCCGGCCACCTGCACTCACCAAGCGAAACGCAGAGGTAAACCTCTACTTCACGCTGGTTTTCTGTGAGGTCGTAGTACTACCCCGGTTCGAGCCGGCCCATCCGTACGACAGCAAAAGCTGCCGCGTGGCTCTACCATCTGTTAAACGTACATTACATTTTCATAAATGTATTGAGAGGCCAAAGTTAATATATTAATTTCCTTAAATTTTTGTCGCAGCGACTCTTTATGATTTAAATCATAAATTGCTCTTATGGCCCTCCTCTGTAAAACAAATATAATTTCAGTGTCAGCTGCGTGTCCCCATAGCAAAATACCATACGACATGGTGCTATGAAACATGAATATCGCGCAATAGCGCTCGGCGTCGGCCAGCGCGGCAACTATTCTATGCTATTGATTTATAGCCGTTTTGAACAATTCTAGTTAAAATGTTTGCGTGGCCTGCCAGTCTGCTACACTTGCGTAACGCAAGTGCACGTTATATTACATTTTGTTCGTTACAAACATACTGCGTGCTATATAAGAATATAATTTATTAATACGTAAATCAGTAAAGAAAAATCAATGAACTCTCCTTCATACTTTTCAGACATAATTGATTTAAACGTTATTTTAATATTAATGTTAATTATAAATCAATTATAGGCGTTTTTAAAAGTAAATTGATTGTATATACAAAAATCAATTCTTTACACATAATATAATCATAAATCTTAATTACATTCACGTAATCGTGTCAAATTAGAATTGTTTTTAAACAATCTTTTATTTTAATATTTAAATGTCAAAAACTAAAGAATCACAGATACTTAATAGCGTCTTTTAATTTGTTTTCAAACAGTCTCCTAATCTATTATTAATATACAGTATGCACTAAATAACCAATGTCTAACACTAAACTAGGTTACGCGCGATGAATAGCGTGCTGGTAGATAAAATTTGTGTAACACGTCCGCTCACAACACGCGAGACTAGCAGGCAGCCGGGCGCTTGTGCCGCTGCTAGAAATAGTTTCCGCGTTGACCTACGCCGAGCGCTATCGCGCGATATTCATATTTCATAGCGCAATAGTGCCACAGCGACCACTTACATAGCACGCGTTGTGCGGTATGGAAAGATATCGTGATAAAATGTGTTATATAACGTGACACAAATGTTATATAACTGGAGAGTATTTTTCTCTAGTCAATAAACTAGGACGAACCCAGTATCTATGTTTTTTTTCTTTTCTTATATAAAAGTACAAGAGTTGCTGCAGCAGCTAGCAAAACGTCCTGTTGTGTCGACATTGTGAATAGCACTGCAGAACGACAATCGACAATGTCGTATAACATTGTTATGATGCATTGTTATTCTAATGTGTATTGTATTGTTATATATCGCAAAGTTGAAAAACAATGTAACATAATGTGGACTGTTATAAAACAAACGTTACAAAACATGTAACTTAATCTGTACGCACCCTAATCCCTAAGACTAAACTAGGACACGCGCGATGAATAGCGTGCTGTTAGATAAAATTTGCGTAACACGTCCACTCAAAACAGCGTACACGCGAGACTAGCAGCCGGGCGCCGGGCGCTAGCGCTGCTGCTAGAATAGTTGCCGCGCTGGCCGACGCCAAGCGCTATTGCGCGATATTCATATTTCATAGCACCATAGCGCCTACTTACATAGCACACGCTCTGTGCTATGGAAAGATAACGCGCTATAATATGACGCTATGCGCTATATTAATCACCATTACGGCCGACAGCTTTCACCACGGTCGGCGTCAACCACGGACCCAACGTGTCGTGAGTGATGCGATCTATCAATAATCAATCATAATAAAGCCGTCGGACATCAACCAAAATATTGGTCAGACAACTGATGTCTACACTGTACATTTTTACATCAACTCGACCAAGGTCACAACGTTTGGTGGTTGGTCCCGAACGTGTAGAAGGTCTTTTAATATGAAACTATATTGATGTAGATGGATGCACCTAATACCAACCAAGCCCCTAATTCCAGCCTTTTCACCTTTTTACATCGTAAATAAGATTTCTACTAGTCTTAACTACAAATTTTGTCATCTAACAAAACTTCATAACTAGACAAAAGTATATTTCAAATATTACCACACAGTTTTAAACCTAATATATATATATATATAACCAATATTTAAATAGAATCGGTTTCTTGAAGTGAAATAAGTGTACACAAATTCAAATAATCAACAAAAATAATGAAGGTACTTTGCCAGCTAATAAACGGACTTTAAACCAAGAAGTACCCGAAGTCATCGACCTTGCAATTTACCTAACAACTACTTGCTTACTTTCGCCACTGTAAGTGAATAGCTTACAGCGTTGTGGCTGGTATCGGACTGCTCATTGTACATTCTTGTAGCTGCGAGTTCCAACCTAGGGGATGCCTGTTGAATTTGTCTTTTTCGTTTTTTCGTTTCGTTTGAGGAATTCTTCAAAATGGCGACCACATGCGATGGTTGTTTACAAAAACTTCCAAAGAGAGAATATTTAACCTGCTCACTTTGTAAATCAAGCTATGATTTGGATTGCGCAAATGTTCCTATTGTGCGATTTAATAACACGATGAGCGCTGAACACAAACAAAATTGGAAATGCCAGGCTTGTCGTTGTAAAATGCCCAAAACTGGAAATACAAACACACCAGTTCGCACCCAAAATGGCCTTCAAGCACAACAATCACCAACAACTGAGGCTAATGTGACGATGAGAATGAAGCAAACAACAAGCTCGTATGATACAACCACGGTCTATGATGATGATGAAAGTATTTTGGGGGATTCGTGTACGGAGAACATCTTGAAAAATTACAACTGTCAAATTGACTCACTACTGCTTACCCAAATAGAAGAACTTTTAGAAAAAAAAAACTGGAAAACAATAAGAATACACTATTATCAGAATTAAAAACTATGTTATTACAAGAAATTTCAACTACAGTAACAAATGAAATATCACTACATATAAATACTATATCTACAGAACAACATACTATGAAAACAGAAATAAACGTACTAAACACACAAATAAAAGATCTCCAAAATGAAACAAATAGATTGCAGTTAGAAATCAACGAATTACAGCGAACAATGTCACTACAAACAAAACAGCATACAGAGTGGTTGTACAATTTCGAAAATAATAGGAAGTTTGTTCTATACGGATTGGATGAAAACTACTGGGAGACTGAACACGAACTGCATAACCGTGTGACTTACATATTTCAGAATTTATTAAATATTAATTTGGAAGAGTATATAGAAAGTATAAATAGACTTGGAAAGAAGGGAAATAGATGACCACTTGTTATCGAACTAATAAGCAAAAAAATGGTTCATTATATCCTTGATAACAAATTATATTTTAGAAATAAAGGACTTGCCATCACTGAACACCTGGACGAAACTTCACGGAAGATACGGAAAAAGTTAAGAAATTTAATGCATGAAGCCAGAAAACAAGGCCATCATGCTATACTGAGAAATAATAAACTTTTGATTAACGGCAAGGAATATAAACACACTAATAATGATGAGTCACATGTCGATGTCGAAGTGAATGATGCATCGAAAACAGGAAACACTAAAAGTGAAAAAACGAATCGAAGAGAATATAATAGACGTTCGAAAAACATAAATAAAGAAAATTATAACTTTCGTGAGCAGCGCAGCACCTACTTTTAACATTATTTTTCAAAACATGCAAAGCTTATTTAATAAGAGAGATTTATTAGAATCGTTCCTGGATGACCACAAAAATGAATACCAAGCAATTTGTATCTCCGAAACCTGGCTTACAAAAAATAAGGCCTCACACGTGCAACTTAGCGATTACCACTTGGCTGCAGCGTTCCACAGAGAAAAATATATCGGCGGCGGTGTATGAATATTACTAAAAAACAACATCGAATACGTTGAACGAACGGATATCATGTACATGTCTATTGAATATATTATTGAAGTTTGTGCTGTTGAACTTTCGAAATTGGATATATTGTTGATTGTATTATATTGGAACAATAGAGAGACAGACATATTTTACAGCCAATTAAATCAAATTCTTCAATATGTCATAAAAAATATAAGGATAAAAAAATTATTATTGGTGGCGATTTTAATGTGAATACATTAGTAAAATCAAAACATACATCAGAACTCCTAAATACCATGCTAGAGTCAAATTTTAAGCAACTTATAAAAGAACCCACAAGCCTGGAAAAATGTATTGATTTGATATTTACAAATTTCAGTCAAAAAAACGTAAGTACTACGGTATTAGAGTTAGGCTTTTCAGACCACAAATGTGCAATGCTACAATTAAAAAATGTTCCATCAGAACAAAATAACAATCCTTATTTTTATATATGTAAAAGAATATATAATGAAAATAATATAAATAAATTCAAACAATATTTACAAAATACAAACTGGCAAAAGTTCATTTGAAATAATAAAACTGTTGAAGAAAATTACAATTCACTAAATTTAATTTTACACGATGCATTATAATAAAATCAAAACAATTACAATCTATTAAAAGAATGAATAAAGCAACTAATAAAATTAAATGTATGTGGCAATTAATAAATGAAAAAACAAAGCACGCTAAGGTAAAAAAATATAATGAAAATATTAAATTGCATATCAACAATAAACCAATATCTGACCCGCATGAAGTTTCTAATGTTTTTAACGAGCTGTTCGCATCAGTCGGGAGCGGCGCGGCAGGCAGTGCGCCCGCGCCACGCGGTAGCCCCGTTATGCGCCCCTCCCTGCACTCGATGTTCTTAACCCCAGTGGATGAACGAGAGGTAATGTCATTGGTGCGACAACTAATGGTTAATTAATGGTTTTTAACCATAACATGTGTCAGGTCGAGGGCCCAGCCGGTGCGGGACTCTATTCCTCAGGGGTCCGTACTCGGATGTGTCCTTTTCCTTATTTACATCAATGACCTCCCCAAAATCATTGACGAGCTTTGTGTGATGTTTGCCGACGATTTTTCCGTTGTGTTTCCTTATATTAATAGTACCAAACTTAATGAAAGAATCGACATAATTATAAACAAAGTAAAACAATGGCTAAGCGATCATAATTTAGAAGTAAATTTCAAAAAAACTAAATTAATACAATTCAGACCACGACAAAAACATGAACTAGATATAAATTATACATATAATCAAACAAAATTAGAATGTGTTCAAAATTTTTCTTTGCTGGGTATAAATATAGATTCGAATGTTAATTTTAAATCACATATTCAAAAAAATAAGTTAAAATTATCACAATTTATATATGCTTTAAGAGAATTAAAAAAATCTACAAATTTAAAAACGGCAGTGACAGCCTATCACGCTCAAGCGTAGCTAAACTACGGCGTCATACTGTGGGGCAACAGTGTAGAATCACACGAACTTTTTATTTTACAAAAAAAATGTATACGCGTACTTGCAAATAAAAAGAACAAAGAGAAAGCTGCAAACCTCACTTTCAAAGTCTCAAAATTCTAACATTACCGTGCCTATATATATTAGAAATATGTAAATTTGTAAAAAGACACCCAAGTTTTTACATCAAAATCATAGATGCGCCCCGACACAACGTACCTCGCTATAAGAATAACCTTTTGCAACCAAAATCTAAATTAAAATTACACAGTACAGGTCCTTACCCGATGTCAATAAAAATTTATAATAAATTGCCGGAATACATAAAAGCCGAAACAAATATTAATAAATTCATTAGATTTTTAAAAGCTATACTCATTAAAAAAAGTTATTATTCAATTAATGAATACATGGAGGAAAATAATTTTTAAGTGTCTGCCCCTCTCCTGTTCATTGCTATGCCTTTCGAGGTGCATGTGATTGTTAGAACTTGCATGTTTTGTTTAGTCTCTAAGTCACATGTAACGCAATTTGTGAATAAATAAATAATAGTGTTAAATTTAAAATGAAAACACGGACGCAACGAAAAATGCTCATTTTCCTAATTTCTGGATCCCGGTAAAATTATGCTTACTTTACATTATCTCATATATAGGCTTTTTGAAATATGACTATAGACATAGTGTTACGGCCCTCAATTGCCCGACAGAAGTCGACTGAATTAGGGCTCATCAGTAATACACTCGACGAGCAACAGAGAGTTAGGGCCCAAATGGCCTATGGATAATTAACTAATAGCTGATAACCAAGCACAAACTTACCGAGTTCCGGAGGTAGTGTCGACCACAAAGCGAAGTCAGGTGGTAAGTAGGGTGTATGTAAGTAGTATGTGAAAGTGTGTAGATGTAACCTGATTTCACCGATTTAATCGGACAGCAGATCCACAGGCGCTCCTTCTCTCCAAAACGTGCGATCCCTTCAGTGGGCGTTCACCAATTAAAACCTTCTGCTTTTATTTCACTATAGTAGTTTATCAACTTTATTGTACATTTAATTAATTTCAAATTTAACTAAATCAACGTTAATCGAAATTAAAACAAGTGACACGCTGCTCAACTTAAGAACGGTCGGTCAAAGTTCAATATCCCAGGTTCACTTAGCACCAAATTATCATCGAGCACAAACGCGATCTCTTCTCGAGTCACAAAGTTTTAGCGTTCCACCCAGCAAAGCGAAAATTCCTTCGTACGATATTAAAATGCCACAAAAGCAACTCGTCGACACAAATTAATGGTAATCGAAATTAATTTAGTCACTCAAAACTATTACAACAAGAATTATGATAAGACTAGCCTCGTTGTCACGTAAAACGCACGAAATTAGACAACGCAAAGGAGGCGGTAAGACCGCCTCCTTTGCGTTGAGACCCATATATTCGATAGTAAATTCCGTATAATCGACACTACGGCCGCGCCCAACTAACTGACCTCGCCCACGCGTCAGGCGACCGAGCGCTCGGCCGAGAGACCCGAACGGGAGAGGGGCCGACGGTGACCTTTAAATTCCATCGGAAGGATATGCCGACGCGCGTCTTGAATGCAAGTTTTTAAAATGTTAATTATTTAGTCTAAATAAACCCCCGTCCCGGACATAAGGACTTATGTCCGCGAGTAAATTGGCAAACGGGATAGGGTCGCGACGGCACTTTGCAAGACCGAATCTCCAACCAAAATCTCGGCCACCCTAGGCACCCCATCAGATCAATACGACAACTTAACAATGCGCCCACAGCGCCAATACCAAGGCAAAGCGTTGGGTTCCCTAACCAACACGAGGTCCCCAACCCGAGGAGGGTCCGTCTTGTCAGACCACTTAACGCGCTGCTGCAAAAGATGTAAGTATTCCAGAGACCATCGGTGCCAAAAACTCTGAGTCATCTGTTGCAGCAGGTTAAATCTGCTCAACCGCGAAGAGTTTAGTTCCCTGAAGGGGTACCCGGGCAGGGCGTTAAGCGGCTGGCCAATCAGGAAGTGGCCCGGGGTTAGAACCTCCAAATCATTCGGATCGGACGAGAGGGGACAGAGGGACCGAGAGTTGAGTACCGCCTCAATTTTACAGAATACAGTGGCAAGCTCCTCAAATGTCAAAATAGTTTCGCCAATAACGCGACGGAGATGCGTATTTGCAACCTTAACCACCGCCTCAAAAATACCGCCCCAGTGTGGGCAAGCCGGGGCGTCGAATTTCCACTGGATGCCCTTCTTGAATATCGCAGTACCTAAATAAGTCCTGTTGCTGGACAGAAATTCGACGAACTCTTTCAAATATCTATCTGTGCCCCTATGATTCTTTCCGCAATCTGACCGGATCAGGTCCGCAAGCCGCTTCGTATCGCGCCCAGCGTGGCCACAAAGGCTTCAGTGCTGAGGGCACTTACAAGTTCTAAATGAACGGCCTTAGTGGAGAGGCACACGAAAACGCACATATAGGCCTTAGCATGATTTTGTTCACGCAAGTAGACATAATCAAGCCATCTACTATATAACCATTTACTTAATTGTGCAATTGTTCCAATCTGATAATATCCTAACTAGCTAGCTTTTTTAAACATGCAGTTCTATGCTTATATTTCAACCAAGTTTCAAAAGCATCAATACTCAAAACTACTATGTAAAACTTGAAAATAAACTGTATTAAATTTATTTCTTGATGCGCATAGATCAAAACAGATAAACTAAGTAAAACGATAAACATAAGAGATAGCCATATTCTTTTCCAAAATAAATATCTTTGAGAACGCCAACAAATATGTGGAAAAATAGAGAGAATTGATTTTTATTTCTTTCGGCACAAATAGTGTTACTCAATTTCAATTTTCTTTTCAATAAAGCAAACATAATGATTAAATATATTTACAAAAACATATGTACTCGTATTCAAAGAGTATATTAAATTCACTTTTTTACTCACAACCACTACAACTACGAAACATTCGAGGTCGCAGGAACCCCGTAGTACCGGTACCGATCAAAGGGGGGACGATGGTACCCCAGTCGCGGCCACTCAGCTAACGGGGTTGAGAAGGGTCTAGCTGACTGCTGAGTGATCGTAAAGTCACTCTCAACACGCTGAGGGGGGGCGACGACCCCCCCGCCCCTGGGGGAACGACCCCCGACTGGTCGGGGGATGGGCCCCCTTCAAAACCAGGGACACGGTGGCCGGCAGGCGAGCGCCGAGCGTCGCCCGTAAGTCGTCGACGGTGCCCGCCGCGTTCTCAATTTGCCGGCACTGCTCCTCCAAGAACCACAGCAGATCACTGAAGGGCGTTGGGAGTCGTCCCAACAGCTCCGGCCGAGTGGGCTGCTTTCGAGGGCACTCGGGCAGGCCACTCAGCCGAGCTTCACGCGCTTCATTAGCATACTTGGCCCCCGCTTCGATCAAATCATCCGTAAGCGAAAAGAATTGCTCGTAGTCTGCGAGGCTGGAGTCTAGGACTCCCTGTTCCGCATCCGAGGCCAAAAGCTCTGTGCAAGCCTCCTCCACTACGGCCCTTCGGGCCACGACCTGCTCGAGCCGCTTCCCTAAACTATGGACCCAATCGGGTCACCTTATCAAGGTATGGGCGTTCGCGGCTCAGCGCAGCTCCACCTGCAGGCGAAGCGCTGGTAGCTTGTGCGATGGCATCACTACTAAATACATATTACTATTAAATTAAATTAAATACAAATTACACTACACGGCAAGTACACACTACAGTCGGTGAGCAAGATGCCCCGCCCAGGCGACCGACCCTTCGGCAATTGAATCTACCTACCCGAAACACCTGACGCGTAGGAACCTAACCCTAAACTACACTCCTGCTTGCGCAGCCTAACGGGCGTGGTTCTAATTCTAACCACCGATTCGCTAATAAAACACAAAAAATATTTATTTTTTTATTACGGCCGGGCGTGATTGGTGAAACAATCAACCACGCTCTGCTACCAGAAAATGTTACGGCTCTCAGTTGCCCAACAGAAGTCGACTGTATTAGGGCCCATCAGTAATACACACGACGAGCAACCAGAGAGTTCGGCCCCAATGGCCTATGGATAATTAACTAATAGCTGATAAGCATGCACAAACTTACCGAGTTCCAGAGGTAGTGTCGACCACAAGGCGAAGTCAGGTGGTAAGTAAGGTGTATGTAAGTAATGTGTGAAAGTGTGCAGATGTAACCTGACTTCACCGATTTAATCGGACAGCAGATCCAGAGGCGCTGCTTCTCTCCAAAATGTGTGATCCCTCCAGTGGGCGTTCACCAATTGAAACCCTCTGATTTTATTTCACTATATTAGTTTATCAACTTTATTGTACATTTAATTAACTTCAAATTTAACTAAATCAACGTTAATCGAAATTAAAACAAGTGACACGCTGCACAACTTAAGAACGGTTGGTCAAAGTTCAATGTCCCAGGTTCACTTAGCACCAAACTATCATCGAGCACAAACGCGATCTCCTCTCGAGTCACAAAGTTTTAGCGTTCCACCCGGCAAAGCAAAAATTCCTTCGTACGATATTAAAATGTCACAAAAGCAACTTGTCGACGCAAATTAATGGTAATCGAAATTAATTTAGTCACTCAAATCTATTACTATTTTTATTTTGTGTGTTTGAGTGTTATTCATTTTCTTTAAGTGGAAATTAATGGGGCTGTAATTACATATACGAACGGCTGTTATTTGGTTTGACGTACCTAAGGTAAGCCTAAGGCACGCACTGCGATTAAACGCGCGCAGTTTACTAATAGCTAAAAACGCAAAACCGCATTCAACTACGCACTGCGGCTGGCGATTTGCTTAATTTTATTTCAGTACCACAATGGATCAATGGGGTGTAGCGTGTGTTGTGGCTTTGGTTTTTAAATTAAGAAATATAAAACCTAAACAACGTCGCCGCCATAAATACTTGGTACATCCACTTGTGACAAGTTATTTCTGTCTCTGTATTGATTCAACTATTTGTCATATAATGCCGGCCTTTTCCCATTTCAATAATAATATTTTTAGACACATTATCATAGTCTAAAGACATTGTTTCTGAGTCGGACGATGTGAAATAATCTCTTTAGATTAGCATGGCAAATATTGACTGTCCTCTACGCTCGCCTAGTTGAGACTGAATCATTGTATAAAAAACCGAACGCGGTTAACCGCTGTGTGTGCACCGCCTTCACTGCATTACTGCATCAAAACAAAAATCAAAACTATCTCTGTAAAAACAATATAAATCGTTTGAATTATATCTTATTATTGAAAAGCAATAACTTACCGTTACTCCATCGCAATTTCACTTTAATATTTTCAACATAACTATTCAAAAACAACAACGAAATTCGCGCGCTTACTACACACACCGGTTCCTCGTAGACTGGTCACTTCAAGTGGTCAAAAATTACAAATAGTGCCATCTATCACAAGTTTTGGTACATATTTCGATAGAATGCTTTGCTGCAGATATGCAATGCTGCGATAAGATGTATTTTTTGTTTCTTTGAACTACTTTGCGGGTTTAACTGGTATGATGCAGATCTCCTATTCAGCGCCGTAAAAGGTTAAGACAAATTGTTATTATTTTAAGACCATTTATGTACACTTGGTTGACAAATAAAGATTGATTGATTGATTGATTGGTTGTCAGAACTATTCTGGGAAGGGAAACAATGACCGACGACGATGATATTTTCTAAACCAATCAGTTTGTGAAACCATCGAACATCAGATGCTAACATCGCTTCTATACAGAATTTTTTAATTGCTTTGCATTTTTGAACTTAATTCCCATCACAAAAAGTTTCATTTCTGTTGCAACTAAGACTGTTTTAGCACCTTTTGAACAGTATTTTTGATTCGAAAACCGAGTTTATTCTCAAGGTATTAAAGTTCACATTCGTATGAATTGCAATAAATTGAAATTCTTCCTGCTCCACGATCACGCTTTGGCTGAGGCAATTCAGAAAACAATAATTTTGCGGTACTGCCACCATTTTCTTTAATAGGTAATGTTGAATCTTGATTAAAAAGCTAATCGTTATCTGCGGTGCGCTAAGAAGTTAATTGCTTTGATAGACGATGAACAATTAAATATACCAAGTTGCCGTGTATTGCCGGTTAAGAATATCAACTACCCCATATCTTCCCGTGGCTGTCGTAAGAGGCGACAGTGGGAAGCAGGCAGGAGATGTGCAGCAGCATCTTCCTGATAACAGCGATATTTCAATAAAAAAACTGCGGTTGTCAAGCCGCTCGCCAAGCGTGGCAACTATGGCAAATATCCCCCCATGATGAATGTTACGAAGAGACGGCCCCCAGTCCCCGGCGGCCCCGTTATTCCTGGCTACGGTGGCGACCATGGTAACGGCAGGGCAGGGGGTGCTAAGAATCTCCGGTGGAGGTTCGGTTGCCACCTAAGACGACTCGACCTGTATGTAGGAAATACGTGGTAGAGCCATGCTGCAGCTATATTATGGTTGTAGCACAAATGGGTCGGCTCGACCGGGGAAGGACCACGCTCTCACAGAATACCAGCGTAAAATAGCAGCTTAACGCTGCTGTGCTTCGTATGGTGAGTGTAGAGAACCGGAGACACTTTTTACTGGAAACGAGGCATTCCATCTTAGTCCTCACGGGTGACAACGCATCTGCATTTTGATTCGTAATACAAGATAGATGTAGATGTTTATGGGCCACAGCATCCACTTAACATCAGGTGGACTGTGTGCTTGTTTATCACCCTTATCCTATATAAAAAAATGTTCATTTAATTGTAATTAAATACCTTATTTACTCGCAGCAGAAGAACACAAAAACTCTCCAATCACACTCGAAATCTCATGGCCTTTAGACGGGATATGAAGCTGCAGTCTTCGACAGATTTAACAATACACAGGCAACTGAACAGATAGATTTCCAAATGTATGCTGCGGGACTTACGCAAATTCAACACAGCTTGTATTGAAGAAGCGATCGAGTGGAACCAAGGCTCCAAAGTCTTTGCTAGAGATCTGTATACTAGAAAGAGCCAACTGTGAAAGCTGAAGACCGAGTGTGGCAGCATAGTTTCTAGGAAACTTGAGATTTTGAGTGAGATGAAGAGGTTCTATGAGCATCTGTACACGTCATCGTTTGAGCCACACGCAAGTGTGAGTAACCATCCAAGAGCGAGTCTTATCCGACATTATTCCGAAGATATCCCGGACGCCAGTCTGAGCGAGATTAGAATGGCTCTTCAGGACCTTCAAAACGGCAAGGTTCCAGGTGAGGACGGAATTGCAGCGGAGCTTCTGAAAGCGAGTGGGAAACCGGTACTTGAAGTCCTTCAGAAGCTCTCTAATTCCGTCCTCTATGGTGGGACTACTCCGGAGGCGTGAAGCAGAAGTGCGGTAGTCTTGTTCTTCAAGAAAGGCGACAACGCTCTCTTGAAGAATTATATACCGATTTCCGTTCTTTCCGAAATTTGGGCGGTGCTACAGTCCCTTCAGCAGTGCCAAGTTGACTGTCGGTATATCGAAGTGCTGAAGTGTTTGTACAGTAGGGCTACGATAGCTATCCGAGTACAGAATCAAAGTACGAAACCTATCCAACCGCAGAGAGGTGTAAGACAGCGTGATGTTATATCTCCGAAACTCTTCACGGCTGCAATGGAAGACGTTTTCAAGCGAGTACAACGACGGTAGTCACTTACCATCAGGTGAGCCGCATGCTCGTTTGACCCCTCTCCTATATATAAAAAAAAAAATCATTCACCTTCGATTTGCCGACGATATAGTCCTTATGGCAAAATCGCTGGAGGACCTAAGCACTATGCTCAATGACCTCCATAGTGTCTCTCAACGGATAGGTCTTAAGATGAACATGGGCAAAACAAAGATCATGTTTAATGGCCATGTCACACCTATACCGGTAGTTGTGGGGAGCACTTAGGTCGAAGTTGTTGACGGGTATGTTTACCGGGGACAAATAGTCCGATTAGGTAAGTCCAACTTTGACCGAGAAGTCAATCGACGGATTCAACTCGACTGGGCAGCGTTCGGGAAATTACGGCACATCTTCTCGTCAGGTATACCTAAAAACTTGAAAACGAGACTGTACAACCAGTGCGTGTTGCCAGTGATGACATGTGGAGCTGAGACGTGGTCCTTCACTGCTGGCCGTATGAGGACGCTCAAGGTCGCTCAGCGAACTATGGAGAGGGCTATGCTCGGAGTTTCTCTTCGTAATAAACTTAGAAATGAGCATATCCGTAGTAGAACCAGAGTGACCGACATAGCCCAACGGATTAGTAAGCTGAAGTGGCAATGGGCCTACTATATAGCTCGAAGAACCGACAACCGATGGGGAAAAAAGGTTCTCGAGTCGCGTCCCCCTACTAGATGGAGTGACGACCTGGTAAGACATGCAGGAAGTAGATTGATGTAGGTGGCTCAAGACCGTGCTTTGTGGCATTCCTTGGGGGAGGTCTTAATTTTAAGCACTGGACTTGTTGGGCTGTAGTGATGATGATGATGATGAAAGCTCCGTTCGATACTAGAACTGCCAACACTATTAGTAAATAAAATTAGAATAAAAATATTTACGCCGACATAAATTGGTTAAATAATTTCTAGTAAACTATATTAATGCCGTTAAAAATCACTACTATGGCTTTTAATAATTTAAAGGAGGGAAAAACAAAACTGTTAAGAATACTGGCAACATTATCAAAATTTACGCGTCATTCTCTAATACAATTACGAACAGAAGAAATAATTCAAATCCTAAATAAAACTCTATCTGAATGCTCTGCTTACATATGAAATGTGATCCCATTCTATTTCTTTTGGAACCCAACAGCATTTTTACAGGTGGGAATGGCACAAGAAGGCATATTTTAAATTTAACACTTGCAAAAGACGTCACGCCATACGATGTTTACAGAGTGATAATTCGCCTGAACGTGAAATATAAAGTACACTATTTAAGTGTCGTTTTTGTCGCTTCAGTTTTAAGCGTGTTCGCGGCTTCTGGTTCTTTCTGTATTCTGAGGACTAATGTTATTATAGTTCGGCCGTTCAGAGAATGCGTTCCTGACACGTCGCGATTGAACTGACGACGTAACTTTGTAATGGCGTTGCAGTTACTGTTCGCGCCAAATGCTGTTGTCGGAATCGACGTATAGGGGGCGCGCGGCTCGGTGCCATACCGGTTTGAAAGTTGGATGTGTCAAGCGCGCGTGAGTGCAAGTCAGTCGTCTGCCAGCTGTGCCTGGGACAGCACGCTGTCATTTTTTGTCGGGAACTCGGAATAATTAGGCGCGGCCAGTAAATATACGGTCTAGGATTGTGACGCGCATTCCTTGCTGGAGAGCTTCCCAGGGACTCATTGTGTCTGACTCAGAATCTGCATAAGTGCGTTCGGCAATATTAACTAGTGCGGTCTTTGATATTCTAGAAATAACTGTTGCTACGCGAAACGGTAGTGACCTTTCATCCGGACATTCCGTGTTCGTTTTGTGCGTTAACCTTATAACAAACGAGAGTTAGTGGCTTCTGTAAGTTAGTTAGTCGTAAGATAGAGTTAATGGACTGTCATCGTGACGGACGAGGAAAGTGACTGTGGACAACGCCGCGAAAGG
This sequence comes from Parnassius mnemosyne, assembly GCA_963668995.1. Taxonomy (NCBI): domain Eukaryota; kingdom Metazoa; phylum Arthropoda; class Insecta; order Lepidoptera; family Papilionidae; genus Parnassius; species Parnassius mnemosyne. The sequence goes on from CAVLGL010000126.1 coordinate 42,972,664, forward strand.
TTCCCTCAATTTGGAGCAGCCTGGAACTCGGCCGCTGCTGGTCGCTTATACTTGCCAAGGCCCCACGCATTCACACCTCACTGTACACTACTCCCCATCTCCTATTACACACACTCACGGCCTGCCCAAGCCTTGGTGCAAAGTTAGCTTCGGATAATGGTAAGTACTACATGTTTCTAGCTTTCTCCCTTATTGTTTAGTGTAACTAGAGAAATTCCACGTGGCCATATTCTGGCCCCGTCCCTCTGCTGCTCGTCGATGGGATTACTCATGGGTCCTAAGAATAGAATAGAATAGAATAGAATGATTTTTATTCAATATGGATTATTACATAATACTTATTGAAAGTCATTATTTTATTTACCACTGGTTCGGAAAATACCTCTGTCCTGGGAAGAACCAGCAAGAAACCCAGCGGGACTTTTTTTTTTAAACATAATTTCACTTAACAATAATTTTGATTATACAATTTTAAATGAATTTTCATAGAACCAGCATGGTGGCGATCACCTTATTCCCAGGGGTTATTTTCACTCATGTATTCCTTGATATTATAATAACCCTTTTTGTACAGTTTTTCTTTAATAAAACTTTTAAACTTGTTTATTGACAAACTTTGAACATGTTCTGGGATTCTGTTGTAAAAGCGTATACATTGCCCTATAAATGAATTACTAATTCTGTGGAGTCTTGTAAGTGGCATTACAAGCTTATGTTTGTTCCTAGTGTTTAAGATATGAACATCCTTATTCTTATTAAAGCTATTTATGTTTTTATGTACATACATTACATTTTCATAAATATATTGCGATGCCAAAGTTAATATGTTTATTTCTTTAAATTTTTCTCTAAGGGACTCTTTACAATTTAGATTATAATCCTAATCCCGTCATCCTTGGTTGGGGCAGCTAAGGGCGTGTACATTCTGGTAGCAGAGCGTGGTTCCGGGTTCGATTCCCCGGTCGATCCCGACTATAGTGTTTGATAAAAATTAAACAATTCTGGTGGCAGGGAGCGTTGGTTTGATTGGTTTAATTTGTATCTACAATCACGCCCGTCCGTTATACGTAAAAATATTTTTTTGTACGTAATAGTAAAATTATTTTCCTTTGTTGCTGCTTTTTTGGTTAGTGGGTAGATTGAAAAGCCGCGCCCTAGGTTGCGCAAGCGGGAGTTTTTCTAGAGATATACGTCATGTAGGTAGATGGTTATTTTTACGTAATCGGTTAATTATCGTTGTCGGATAGATGTAGTGGATTACTTATTGAAGGGTCGATTTCCGAGCTAGACATTTTTTGTTGATCGACCGTGATGTGTGTCTTCGTTTGTATTGTAATTTGTATTTGAACTACAGATTAGTAATTGTATTTGCGCTATTTGAATTTAACTTGATTTGATCGCACTAGTCTTTTCTTTTGTGCTAACTTGTATTTGGTTGATACGTAGTAATTCGTATTTGTGTAATTTCTATTCAACGCGATTTGATAGGAACTGCATTTATTAGCTGTTAATTTTTGTTGTATTTTTTATTTGTTATCTTTGTAATTTGTGCTCGAGCCGCGTCGTAATTGTATTTAGTAGTGATGTCATCGCCCAAGCTACTAATTCGTTGCCTGCGGACTGAGTTACGCTGGGCCACAAGCGCCCATGATAGGTCGACCGGATAGGGTCCATAACTTGATGAAGCGGTTCGAGCAGGTGGATGCTATAAGGGCCACATTGGAGGAGGCTTACGCTGATCTCGAGGATTCGGATGTGGAGAAGGGAGTTCTGGACTCCTGCTTCGCGGACTACGAGCAGTTCTTATCGCTAACGGACGAGTTGATCGAGGCTGAAGGCAGGTATGCCGAGGAGGCGCGTGAAGCTCGGATGAGTGGCCTGCCCGAGTTTTCTCGGAAGCAGCTTCAGACGGAGCTGTTGGGACGACTCCCAACTCTGGACCTGCCAAAGTTCTCCGGGGTCCTTTCCGAATGGCTGACCTTCGTTGGTCTTTTCGACAGCCTAGTGGACGCCCGGAGTGACTTGACCCCGAGCCAAAAGGTGGCGTACCTCCTGGCCTCACTGGAGGGGGAGGCCCTGGGCGTCGTCGGCCACTTGAGATTGTCAGACGACGCCTACCAGACTGCTCGGGACCTCCTAGCCAGAAGATACGCCAACGTCCGGCGAATTGCGGACGAACATGTTAAGCAGCTTCTAAGCCTCCCGCTGCTTAATGACCGGGCCAGACTGCGTCCGGACCTGTTGGATCCAGTCCTGGTGGCCTGTAATACGTTGAGGCGGCTAGATTTACCAGTGGGCTTTTTTGTTGCTCCGCAACGTGCTGTCCCGTCTACCTCTCGACCTTCGAATCCATTTTGAGGAGAGGTACGGCGGGGACGAGGCCTCCTATATTCCGCCCTTCTATGACCTGCTGCGTTTTTCGGAGGAGCAGTGCCGGCAGATCGAGAACGCGACGGGCACCGTTGACGGCTTACGAGCCGTGCCCAGTGAGAGGCTGAATCCGCTACGCAAGTCGTCGTCAACCCCCCCCCCCCCTGCTCCTATTGTCGAGCATCTGATCACCGGGTAACGTCGTGCCCGAAATTATTAGGTAAGCCGGTTCCGGCGAGGCGAACTATCGCCAAGGAGCGCCGCTGGTGCTGCTCATGTTTGGGACGGCACCTCCAGCGAGACAGTCCGCATCGGCGGCCCTGTCTGCATTGCCAGGGAAATCACCATGCAGTTTTGTGCCTGGGTGCGAACGGCGTCTCCTCTCGGGGCTCTGCCAGGCCCTCGACCTCCACAGGCGGTGGCGCTAAGCCACGCCCTCTGCCGGGCGACAATCGGCGCCCGCCGGCCAGCCACCAGGCCCCTAAGTTTGAAAGGGGTCCCTCCCCCGACCAGCCCCTGGGGGAGTTGGATAACTCCCGGGGTGTCATCACCCCCCTCAGCGTGTGGTGAAGAACTTCACGGCCACTCATCTGTCCGGTGGACCCTTCTCACTCCCGTTAGCTGAGTGGCCGCGACTGGTGTACCACTGTTCCCCATTTGATGGAGGCGGCCCTGGCTAGCCGCCGCCTTAGCTCCCACCACAGCCACCTCCACTGAGCCTTAAGCCGTCAACAGTCCACTTGTCAAAATGTTCTGTTGCCGACGGCCTCAGTGAAGGCGTACAACCCGAGTGGCGAATGTTAGCGGTTCGCGCTCTATTGGTCTCGGGTTCACGCCGTGTTGCCTCCACTTGGTGGTGGGAAGATTAGGGCCCCCCTGGAGCGTTGAATCACGCTGTCAAGGGGTATTAGATTTGGTTTGGTCGAGCACTTAGTTAAAAATTCTTTAAATTAAAATTAAAAATGCTTTTGGGCTTTCCGCGAAATTTTCATATTTGTAGCGGTTGTGATTAAAAGAATTGAATTTAATCTACTCCTTTAAATGCTGCTGCATATGTTTTGTAAATATATTTAATCACTGCATTTGATTGTTGCGCCTGGTTGCTGAAAAGAAAATTTGAATTCATTTGAAATTGAATGTCGCGCTATTTGGAAAATTATGTATATGTTTTGTGATAGTGTTTAATCATTTTGCTTTGTGAAAAAGAAGGCTGAAATTGAATAACCCTATTTGTGCCGAGGCAAATAAAAGTCAATTCTCCTTTGGTTTACATTTTGTTGGCACTGTCTAAGTTACGTAAATGAGAAATAGGGCTGTCTCTTACGTTATTGTTTTGTTTAATTTGTCAAGTTGACCTATGTGCAGCGGTGATTAATTTGGTTGAATTGATTCTGTAGTTGAACATTGATGCTTTGAAAAATTAGTTGAAATATGAGCATAGGACTGCTTGTCTAACAGGCTAGCTAGTTTTGGAGATTATCAGATTGAAATCAGCTGCCGCACTATTTTAGTAAATGATAATATCGTGGGTGGCCTGGCTAGGCCTACTTGTTGAAAATTCATACTAGAGACTATCTGTGCGTTTCGTTCGGCTCTCCACAGACGACGTTCATGTGCAATTTGTGGGTGCTCTCTGCACTGAAGCTTAGGAGGCCACTCTGGGCCGCTTCGTGTCGCGTCGCTGTTTGCAGACCTGATCCGGTCGGATTGCGGAACTAATCGTAGGGGCACAGATAGGTGTTTGAAGGAGGTCGTCGGACTTCTGTCCAGAATAGTACTTATTTATGGGCTGCGATGTCCAGGAAGGGCATCCAGTTCAACCCTACGGCTCGCCCACGTTGGGGCGGTAATTTTGAAGCGTTGGTTAGGGTTGCAAGATCTGATGGGGTGCCTAAGGTGGCCTAGTTTCGTTGTAGATTCGGTCTTGCAACTTGCCGTCTCGACCTTGTCCCGCTGACCGGTTTGCTCGCGGACCTAAATCCTTATGTCCGGGACGGAGGTTTGTTCGCACCAAACGCTGTTGTCGGAATCGACGTCTAGGGGGCGCACGGCTCGGTGCCATACCGGTTTGACAGTTGGATGTGTCGAGCGCCCGCGAGTGCAAGTCAGTCGTCTGCCAGCTGTGCTTGGGACAGCACGCTGTCATTTTTTGTCGGGAACTTGGAATAATTAGGGACTTCCCAGGGACTCATTGTGTCTGACTCAGAATCTGCATAGGTGCATTCGGCAATATTAGCTAGTGCGGCCTTTGATATTCTAGAAATAACTGTTGCTACGCGAAACGGTAGTGACCTTTGATCCGGACACTCCGTGTTCGTTTTGTGCGTTAACCTTATAACAAACGAGAGTTAGTGGCTTCTGTAAGTTAGTTAATCGTAAGATAGAGTTAATGGACTGTCATCGTGACGAACGAGGAAAGTGACTGTGGACAACGCCGCGGAAGGTTCCCTCAATTTGGAGTGGTGTCGACGCCCGGACTGCTGCCGACGGCCAAGGTCTACTCGGGTCAATTACCATCAGTCACACCCAGATACACATCACATCACCTTATTTCCCTTGCACTACACAACCACATGCGACCTGACAGACTCCGGAGGGACCAGTCGCCTTGGATATAGGTAAGTAAACTCCGTCTAATATTCTCCCGGTCGAATTGCCGTAGTATAGAACGCTCCCCCATATAGTTTAGTGTAATTAGAGATTTTCCACTTTAGCCTGGAGGAGGCCCGACCTACGTCTGCTCTTCGAAACTCAGCTGAATGGGACCCTGAGGATTAGACTTTTAGGGGAGCAGCCGTAGGCCGTAACAGTTACGATAAAATATTTTTGCTGGTTGTTTACCCTTTTAACAATTGATTAAAACAACATTATTATATCAATAATCAATGAATGTTATAATTTTGAGCCAAACTGAGTGTCAAATAACTTGGTATACAATATTTTTCTAAATCTATACTGCGCTATTACAAGGTTATGTCAGCGCTTTATATTTGTAGTGCTGTGCTAACAATAACAGGCAATAACAGTATCGTAATCTGTTCTTATACAGTTATACTTCATAAAATAATACGTTTTGTTTTTCTTTTTAAGAATTTGAAAATAATGGACTATAAGATAGCTTTTATTAAATATAAAAATTAAACTACGACCAAACCGAACGCGCGAAAGAAAGTAGCATTTTTATATTTAGGTTGAAAATGGTAACCCCAAATGGCGTTATGGGCCGCCATTTTGTGACGCTAAAACAGTCGTCTGTTGTCGTTTCGTGCGCATAGACCACGTTCTTCAAGTGTTTTCGATCTGTTTTTATTTGATTACCCGGCTTTCGTTTAATGGACTGTTTCTGCTTTTCAAACTGACATCGGCGCTAAATCGGATTTCGATTGTGTTTTGTATTGCGTTCTTTTTACTTTTGGTGCATAATAATGCCTAAACGTGGACAAACATTGAAAAGTGGAGCCCGTGAGTTAATCATCAAGCTACAAGATTACTTTGAGCGGGAGCGGCAAAATGGCGGACCCCTGTTACCTGTCGAACAAGTACAAGAACGCGTCTCTCAGGCGCTTGGAGTTAGCAAACGAACGATAACAAATATTAATAAAGAAAAGTTCGGCTCTACTGGCACGGAAGATAATATTTTACGTACTCCGAAGAAGAAACGTAGAACTAAACCCGTGACAGATATTGACACCTTTGACGCCGATGCAATCAGAAATCATATATATGGTTACTATTCCAGAAATGAATATCTCAATAGGAAGAAGCTTTTGGCATCGTTAAGAGAAGCTGGACTGTTTAGCGGGGGTAAAACTGCTTTAACCAAAATCTTAAAAGATATTGGTTTTTCGTATGAAAAAACAGACAAAAGAAAAATTTTATTAGAACGATACGACATAATTTTAAAACGGATAAGTTTTTTGAGAGAAGCAAAAAATATTGATAACTGGGATAATGTCGTGTTCATTGACGAGACATGGCTAAACGCCAATCACACGGTTTCCCGTTCTTGGACGGATGAAACACAAGCGTCGACGTCGAAAGTATCAATGGGTAAGGGGGCCCGTCTGATAATATGCCACGCAGGTTCTGCAAAATACGGCTTTGTGGAGAACGCGTTACTGGCATTTCAATCAAAAACCACAAATGACTACCACGAGGAAATGAATGCCACTACATTTAAAGAGTGGTACCAGAACGTGCTTTTGCCCAGCCTACCAGAGCCTTTTATAATATTCATGGATAATGCCTCCTATTACTCGGTTCAAATACAGAAACCACCTACCCAAGCTAATAAAAAAGAAGAAATGGTGGCTTGGTTACAAGCAAAAGGCATTGACGCAAATATGCAGATGCTAAAACCAGAGCTAATTAAATTAGTTAAAGAAAATAAAGCGGCAAATGTGCGATACGAAATCGATGAACTGGCTCTGGAGTACGGTCATCGCTTTCTAAGAATTCCACCGTATCATTGCCAATATAACGCGATTGAGTTAATCTGGGCTCAAATAAAAGGTTACGCCGCCCGCCACAATACTTCCCCGTCATTCACACGAAAAAGATGATGACCCTATTAAAAGAAGCCTGCGGGGAAGTCACAAGAGATGACTGGGCAAAGGTTGTTGAGAAGACTAAAAACCTGATTGTGGAACATTTTGACCGAGATATCAGGATTGATTCTGTTATTGATAATAATATAATTATACATGTAGGCGAAGATGATGATGAAGACACTACCTCCTCAAGCGAATCGGAGTCTGATTAATATTCTGTACGCACATTCAATTCAATGTACTTTATTGCATAGAAATACAGATTGTAACTTTGTAACTAAGAATAAATAAAACAATTTTATTATATTAATATTACCTTTTTTTGCTTTCCACTTAAATTACTAAAATATAAATTTTAAATGATTCCGCCAATTTAAAACGAAAATAATCTTAAAAATAACGCGGCGGTTCATTTTGGTGGAACGGTAACAAACTCAGTGTTATGTTGTGCCCATCACTAGTCGTGACTAACTGATAGGTGTCAGGAACGCATTCTCTGAACGGCCAAACTTTTTTTTATAGTATTTCAAATAACTAAAACATCTAGAAAAGATAAATTATTATTTGCCTTTAACTCCTTTGTGAACTGAAAATAAACCACCTTAACCTTAACTCCAAAAACTCAAAAATTCCTACTATCAATATAGGCATAAAACAAATGAATTAAAAAAAAAACAGTTTTTTATCACACTCAAAATTTCAAGTTTCCAGCTATCGGTAAGTTAGTTTAAAATCAATTACTAAATTCCACCCGGAATAGGGTTACCAGACATCAGGGTTTGTTGTTTCAGGATTTTGGTGAGGTAATGAAACATGTACTAAATAAGTTAGTATTGTTTTATCTGTAGGAATAATAAAAGTAAATCAAATCAACGCAATTAACATAAAAATAATTGTAATTCTTTTAATCTACCTACATAAAATGAACTTAAATTGCACAGTGCAACTATGTACAAAATTGAATCGAATAGTGTGTAAGTTTAACATAATATTCGATTCAATCCCTATTATTAATTTTACATATAACTTAGACATTTTATAATTTTAAACAGCATTTGAACCAGTTTTCTACCGACTTCAAAAAGGAGACGGTACTCAATTCGAATGTATGTCTTTTTTATGTGTGTTACCTCATAACTTTTTACTGGGTGAACCGATTTCGAAAAACCTTTTTTAATTTGAAAGCTGATGCATCACATGTGGTCCTATATAAATTTGATTAAGGTTTGACCAATCGTTTTTGAGTTATTCTTAATAATTTATTTGAAGTCGGTCGTACTAAATTTATTTACAGAGATATTTTTTTTAATTCAAGAGTATTTGCACCGATTTCCAAGATAAGAAACCAAAAAATATTTTTGTTTCATTCAAACTTGATATTTTTTTCATAGGATAGGGTGACAAACGAGCACACAGTCCACCTGATGGTAAATGGTTACTGTGGCCCATAGAGATCTACATCTATCCTCGTTTGCGAAACAAAATGCAGATGCGTTGTCACCCGTGAGGACTAAGATCCAATGCCTCTTTTCCAGCAGTATTAAGCTGCTATTTTACGCTGGTATGCTGTGAAAGCGTGGTGCCTTCCCGGTCGAGCGGTACCATTCGTGCTACAACTATACTATTAATATATCTGCAGCATGGCTCTACCACGTATACACCTATATCTATAGGATGTTTAACACAATATTACTCGTATATTTATTTTTGTTAAACACAGAATTGTTACAGAGGGAATTGACATAATATGGAATAAACTTTAAATGTCGTTTCTTTGTTTACAGGTAGGAGTTTTGGTTATTATTGTAATAGTGTAGTTTGTTAATGGAACTTAGAATTCATCATCATTTTCATCACTACAGACTTTCACAAGTCCACTGCTTAAAATAAAGACCTCCCCCAAAGAATGTCACAAAGCACGGTCCTGAGTAACTTACATCCATCGACTTCCTGCATGTCTTACCAGGTGGTCACTCCATGTAGTGGAGGGTAGCCCTACATTTCGCCAACCGGTACGAAACTGTCACTCGAGAATCTTTCTTCCCCGATATGTTGTCGGTCTTACGAGCTATATGGCCGGCCTATTGCCACTTTTTTTATAGGATAAGGGTGACAAACGAGCATACAGTCCACCTGACGGTAAGTGGTTTCTGCGGCCCATAGACATCTACATCTATCCTCTATTACAAATCAAAATGTGGATGCGTTGTCATCCGTGAGGACTAAGATGGAATGCCTCATTTCCAGTAAAAATTGGTATGATTGGTTCAGGCCCTATAGTGGCCAGAGCTCGCTCGAGAAGAGGATCGCTCTTCTGGCCAGTTCGTCTGCTGCATTGTTGCCTCTGGATCCACTGTGTCCCTTTATCCATTGCAGAGTCACATTGTTGTTTTTATATACCTCATTTAATCGTTGATGGCATTCATATATTAGTCCCGAGTTCACTACATTGCAACTCAGAGCGTGTAGTACCGCCCTACTGTCGGTCAGTATTCTGATGGGGAAGTCATTAACCTTCCTAGCATCTATTGCTATGGCCGCTTGAATGATACCCATATATTCCGCCTGAAAGAATGTGTTATAGGTACCCAGCTTTTAACAGTGGTAGAGCCACGCGGCAGCTTTTGCTGTCGCACGGATGGGCCGGCTCGAACCGGGGTGGTACCACGACCTCACAGAAAACCAGCGTGAAGTAGAGGTTTACCTCTGCGTTTCGCTTGGTGAGTGCAGGTGGCCGGAGGCCCTTTTTACTGGAAATGAGGCATTCCATCTTAGTCCTCACGGGTGACAACGCATCTACATTTTGATTTGTAATAGAGGATAGATGTCTATGGGCCACAGCAACCACTTACCATCAGGTGGACTGTGTGCTCGTTTGTCACCCTTATCCTATAAAAAAAAACCCAGCGATGTGCATATGTGTATATTGAGATTCTATCACATTGGAACGCAACCTGATTAGTTCCATTATTGTCATCTCTATATTTATTGGCAACACTATCTTTGTAGTTAGTCTGTGCTAATTTTAGACATTCTTTTTCTCTATGCACTGTGTACATTCCTTTTTATATTACGCATTACTTTGTGATATACGTTGCAAATAAAACTAGTAATATTACTGTTATATTCCTTTATTTGCACAAAATCCTACATGGTAGCAGAACGTGGTTGCAAATAAAGCAGAAGAAAGAAGAAACAAACTCAAAACAGTGTTTCCGAAGTTTTATCGGCAACGTGCCTCTGAGGTTAAGTACAACATGCAAGAATAAAACCATGTCGAGCACAAATATGTTTAATATTGATAAGTTGAATGGCCGAGATAATTTTTCTACGTGGAAATTCAGCGTGAAAACTTATTTGCAACACGAAAATTTATGGAGTTGCATACAACCGGGTACAGAGACAGTCGACCCTGTGAAGGATGTGAGGGCGAAATCCAAACTTATTCTACTTATTAACACTCAAAATTATATCCATGTTCAGCAGTGTAATACCGCTAGAGAAGTATGGGACCATTTGCATAAAGCATTTGATGATAACGGGCTAACCAGAAGAGTAAGTTTGTTGAAGGAATTGATCAATACTTCACTCGAATCGAGCGAAAACGTAGAAGACTATATTAGTAAGATAATGAATGCCGCACATAAACTTAGAAACATTGGCTTTGAACTGAATGGCAAGTGGCTTGGGACTCTAATGTTAGCTGGTCTATCCGATGAGTATAAGCCAATGATAATGGGGTTAGAAAATTCAGGTTTGAAAATTGTTGCCGACTTCATAAAAACTAAATTGCTACAGGAAGTGAAAACTGAAAATTCAAGCAATGCCTTTTATTCTAATTCGAAGAAAAGGAATGAAAGCAGTAAGTCAAAGTCCTCAACAGAGAAAATGAAAGGCCCCAGATGCTACAACTGCAATGGTTATGGACATTTTGCAAAGTTTTGTAAACAGTCAAAGAAAACACAGAACAGAGGAAAAGATAGAAAGGAAGATATTTTTATTGCAGCTTTTTCAGCATCCTCAGGAAGAAATAGTGAAAAATGGTACATTGATTCTGGCGCTTCCATGCATATGTGCAGTAATAAAGAATGGTTGTGCAATGTTCGTGCGCCATCAGTAAGGACAATAACGGTGGCAAATAGGGAGCCATTGTCCGTAGAGTGTGTTGGAGATATCACTATAAATATATCATAGCATGATAAAATACAAGTAAGGAACGTCCTATATGTACCAGGACTTGCAGTTAATTTATTGTCAGTCAGTATGATCACAAAGCATGGGTACAAAGTGTCCTTTAATGAGAAAGGCTGCAACATAGAAGATACTGCAGGAAAATTGTTATACTCTGCTACTTTGATAAATAAATTATATATTCTGGACACCGATCTTAGTAACAAAGAAAATGCCCACCTGGTGTCAAACGAGGTAAAGCAAAACAATATAAATTTATGGCATCTTCGGATGGCTCATCTAAATGTTTCAGCTCTGAAGATATTGCCAGACTGTGCTGAAGGGGTCAGCCTAACACACGGTCCGCAGGCAGATATACAATGTTCCAATTGTCTCGAAGGGAAACAGACAAGATTACCGTTTAAGCATACAGGGTCTAGAGCTACAACGCCTTTGGAGGTTATACATTCTGACTTGTGCAGGCCAATGGAGAACCTGTCATATGGAGGTATGAGATATTTTGTTTCTTTCATTGACGATTACTCTAGAATGGTTCATATTTATTTTATGAAAGATAAACAAAATGTACTGGATGTTTTTAAAGACTTTAAAAACAAAGTAGAGAATCAACTGAATCATAAAATTAAAGTCATAAGAACTGATAACGGTAAGGAGTATTGTAACTTGAATTTTAAAAAATATTTGATAAATTGTGGAATCACACATCAGACCTCGGCTCCGTACAGTCCTCAGTAAAATGGATTAGCCGAGAGAATGAAAAGAACATTAGTAGAAAGGCAAGGTGCATGATTTTCTATGCAAAATTAGATAAACCTGTATGGGCAGAAGCTGTTGCCACATCTGCATACTTAGTCAATAGATCATCGAATAGAGTTTTAGGCAATACTACACCACATAAAATGTGGACGGGAAAGGAACCAAAACTAAGTCATGTAAGAATATTCGGTTCAAAGGTAATGGAACATGTCATCATCATCATCATTACAGCCCTTCACAAGTCCATTGCTGAACATAGGCCTCCCCCAAAGAATGCCACAAAGCACGGTCCTGAGCCACCTGCATCCATCGACTTCCTGCATATCTTACCAGGTCGTCACTCCATCTAGTGGGGGGACGCCCTACACTTCGCCTGCCGGTACGAGGCTGCCACTCGAGAACCTTTCTTCCCCATCGGTTGTCGGTTCTTCGAGCTATATGGCCGGCCCATTGCCACTTCAGCTTACTAATCCGTTGTGCTATGTCGGTCACTCTGGTTCTACTGCGGATATCCTCATTTCTGAGTTTATCACGCAGAGAAACTCCGAGCATAGCCCTCTCCATAGCTCGCTGAGCGACCTTGAGCTTCCTCATCCGGCCAGCAGTGAAGGACCACGTCTCAGTTCCGTATGTCATCACTGGCAACACGCACTGGGTGTACAGTCTCGTTTTTAAGTTTTGAGGTATACCTGACGAGAAGATGTGTCGTAATTTCCCGAACGCTGCCCAACCGAGTTGAATCCGTCGATTGAGCTCTCGGTCGAAGTTGGACTTACCTATTCGGACTATTTGTCTCAGGTAAACATACTCGTTAACAACTTCGAGCTTAGTGTTCCCAACAACTACCGGCATAGGTGTGACATGGACATTAAACATGATCTTTGTTTTGTCCATGTTCATCTTAAGACCTATCCGTTGGGAAACACTAGTTTTGCATTGAAGTCTCCCATTAACACCGTATATTGGGTTTTGGAGGAATGCATGGCTCTAGAGATATCCTCATACATTTCCTCCACCTCCTGATCGGGGTGTGCCGAGGTTGGTGCGTAAACCTGTATGACCTTCAGCGAATACCGTTTGGTGATTCTGAGTATAAGGTACGCAACCCTCGTCGACACACTCTCAATCTTTACAACGTTGTTAACGAGAGACTTGTGGACGATAAATCCGACACCTCCTTGGGACAGATGGTCGCCCTCCCGGTAATAGAGCAAGTTGCCGGATTCGAGGATTACCGTGTCCTCCCCCTCTCTTCGGACTTCGGATAATCCTCTAATATGCCAGCGTAACTTGTCTATCTCTTCTTCCAGGTCCACAATCTTCTCGTCAATTCTCAGGGTGCGTGCGTTGTATGTTGCCAGGTCGAGTCGTCGTAGGTGGCAACCGAACCTCCACCGGAGATTCTTAACACCCCCTGCCCCGCCGTTACCATGGTCGCCACCGTAGCCAGGAATAGTGGGGCCGCCGGGGACTGGGCGCCGTCTCTTCGTAACTCTCATCATGGGGGGTATATTGCCATAGTTGCCACGCTTGACGAGCGGGTTGGCAACCGCAGTTTTTTTATTGTATTTTTGCCGTCACCAGGAAGATGTTGCTGCCCATCTCCTGCTTGTATCCCTTTGTCGCCTTTTACGACACCCACGGGAAGATATGGGGTAGTGGATATTCTTAACCGCCACTACACGGTAATATATAATGGTACATGTACCTCAAGAGAAACGAAAAAAATGGGACAAGAAGTCAAGAGAAATGATCTTAGTTGGTTACTGCAAGAACACAAAGGGTTACCGTGTCATGAATCCCACGACTCATCAGGTCACAAAAAGCAGAGATGTCATTTTCTTCGAAAGTGTCAAAGGATTTAATGAATGTTCAATTTCAGTGAATCCTGTAGCTGATGAACCAGTGGAAGGTCATAGTAGCACAGATAAACCAAGGGAGTCAATCATTACCCCTCAGTCTCAAGAATCAAGTGAAAATTCAAGTGAGTATGACACTGATACAGCTGATTTGGATGACACTTTTCGGCCTCCGAGACACTTAATACAGCAAGACGAACAGTCCAGTAACATGACCCTCAGGTCTCGTGACAAAATTCACAAAGATAGAAAGAGATTATTCTGTTTTTATAATAATGTTACAGACCCACAGAACGTAGAGGAAGCTTTATCATCTCCACACGCCAATGAATGGAAAAAGGCAATGGATGAGGAATACAATTCTTTGATGGAAACTGAAACATAGCAGCTTGATGACTTACCTGCTGGCAAAAAGGCATTACCAAACAAATGGGTATTTAAGACGAAGACCGACCAGCAAGGAAATATTATGCGATACAAAGCGAGACTTGTCATAAAAGGTTATGAACAAAAGAGGGGCATAGATTATCAAGAAGTTTACTCTCCAGTGGTAAGATATACTTCTATTCGTTATTTGTTTGCTATTGCAGCATAATGCAATCTACACATTGATCAAATGGATGCTGTCACTGCGTTTCTTCAGGGAGATATAGATGCCGAGATATATATGCTACAACCAGAAATGTATACTAAAGGAAATAAAGTTTGCCATTTGCTGAAATCTATTTATGGGCTCAAACAGGCAAGTAGACTGTGGAATATCAAATTATGTAAAGTTATAAAGGAACTGGGAATTGAACAATCAAAGACTGATCCAAGCATTTATTATGATAATATAAAGAAAATTTACATTGCAGTATGGGTTGATAATTTAATTATATTTAGCTCTCAACTAGAATATACCAAAGAGTTGAAGGACAAGTTATGCAAAAAATTAAATATGAAGGACCTTGGTCTAGCCAAACAATGTGTGGGCTTGAATATAACTAGAGGTAAAGATACAATCATGTTAGATCAGGAGAAGTATATAAAGGAAGTGTTGTCAAGGTTCAATATGACAGATTGCAAAACTGCAAAGACACCTGTGGAAGTTGGACTAAAATTCAATAACATGAAAGAGGACTCATATGACTGTCCTTATCAGCAAGCCATTGGCTGTCTTCTATTTATAGCTCAAGGAACAAGACCAGACATTTCATTCGCTGTTAACTGTTTCAGTAGATACAATAAAGAAGCAAAATCTGAGCATTGGGCTGCTGTAAAAAGGGTACTGAGATACCTACAGGGTACTAAGCACTACAGACTGACTTATACCAAGAATGGTAAAAGTGAAATCATAGGATACTGTGATGCGAATTGGGCAAGTGATGCCCGTGACCGCAGATCGTGCACGGGTTATATTTTTCTGTTACAGGGTGGTGCTGTATCACGGTGCTCACGAAAACAGCAGACTGTGGCCTTGTCTACAGCAGAGGCTGAGTACATGGCCATGTCATCAGGAGCACAAAAGGGCGCTATGGCTGCAGCAACTGCAGGGAGAACTTGGAGGACAACGTGATAGCACACTAGTCATCCACAGCGACAACATGAGTGCAATCAAGCTTTCCGTTAATGACTGTTATTTGCCTAGGTCCAAGCACATAGATATAAGACATCATTTTCTAATGGCATACATACATACATATCATCACGCCTCTTTCCCGTAGGGGTAGGCAGAGACCAGTTCTTTCCACTTGCGATCCTTACATACTTGTTTTGCTTCGTCCACTTTCATTATTCCCTTCATACATGCTCTTCGGTTTAGGGTACTCTTGACCTGGCCTTTTTTCAAGACGTCCCTGATTTGGTCTAGAAATGTCCGCCTAGGTCTACCCCTTCCAACACTTTCATTCACACTCGCCTTATACACTTTTTTCGTCAATCGTTCTTCATTCATTCTCTCGACATGGCCAAACCATCTCAGCATACCTTTCTCAATTTTTGTCACTACATCTTCTTTCAGACCACAACGTTTCCTTATCTCACTATTTCTTATCCTGTCACTCAGTTTAACTCCTATCATACTTCTTAATGCTCTCATCTCAACTGCATTTATTATTTCTGCTTTCATGTTTCTTCTGCCATACCTAAGTTTCACTTCCGTACATGAGTGTCGGAACCAACACCCCCTCATGCACAGCCAAACGAGCCTTGTTAGACACCTTCCGACTGCTCATAAAGGAGTGCAAAGCTCCATTCACCATGTTTCCTGCATTCACTCTTCTTTCGATATCACTCTCACACTTTCCATCTCTTGTAAACTTTGAACCCAGATACACAAACTCTTTCACCTGTTCAATTTGTTCATCTTCAATCACAATGTTGCAGTCTGTCACTGCCTCATCTTTTTCAAACACCATCACTTTCGTCTTCCTTACATTCATCTTCATTCCCTTTCCAACAAAAGCTCCACTCATAGCAGTTACCATCTCCTGCAACTCCTCGGCCGAAGACGCAAGTAATACTTGGTCATCAGCATAGAGAAAACATTTGACGAGTAACTCATTCATTCTCAACCCACTTTCATTCTCTTTTAAATCTGTCAAACAATTGTCCATGAACAGATTAAACAGCCACGGTGACGCTACACATCCCTGTCTAACACCTTTTTCGATATTAAACCATTCAGTGTATGCCCCGTTTATCCTTACACAAGCACTAGAATCCCTATAAAGAGATTGCATTGCTCGTATGAGGATACTGCTCACACCGTTCACGTACAGTGCTGACCACAATTCATTCCTCACCACTCTATCATAGGCCTTTTCTAGATCTACGAACGCGCAGTAGACTTTCTTGTTTTTAGCCAAATACTTTTCGGCTATGCACCGCAAAGAAAAGACCTGATCTGTACATCCCATTCCCTTTCTAAATCCCCCTTGTGCATCCCATACTTTCTTGTCTGTTTCATTCACAATCCTTTCAATCAACACTTTCGCATACAATTTACCGACGACGCTGAGAAGTCTTATACCGCGGTAATTTATGCAGTCCTGCCGTGACCCTTTTCCCTTATGCAATGGCACGATTACGGCTTTGCACCAGTCTCCCGGTACTTGCCCATTTCGCCAGCACAGATTGAAAAGGCGGTACAGCTGACTAGCCACCAGGCCCTGTCCAGCCCTCAGCATCTCGACGGTAATCCTGTCATACCCTGCAGCCTTACCTAATCTCATACTTTTCAACGCTTTCACTATTTCATCCATGCTTATCTCATTTTCATCAACATTTATATTTGTTTCCGTGGAAGGTGGCAGATGCTGTACCTGCACTTCCTCTCTTTCAAACAAACTTTCAAAATACTCTTTCCATCTCTTTAACACACATTCTTCTCCTTTTATAATGCTCCCATCTTGACTCCTGATTGTACTCAGCTCAGAGGTAGAAATTTTTCCTCTGGCTGTTTTGATGGTTTTCCAGAAAAACTTAATGTTTGACTGGAAATCTTCAGTGAGTCTTCTATCGAAATCATCCTTTCGTTCTTCTTTCTTTCTAGACACAATTTCTTTCGCTGCTGTTTTCAATCTTTTATACTTCGTTCTTGCTTCCTTTATCTCGTCATCCGTTGCCTTTTGAACTTTTTGGTTAGCTTTTGTTGCTAACCAATCCAACCACGCTTTCTTCTTTTCTTGCACAACCTTTTGTACATCTTTATCCATCCACACGTTATCATTCTTTCTTCCTTTCCTTCTTTTAGCTACCCCGCATACCTCAATAGCAACATTTACGACCCCTTTCTTAAATGTCTCCCACAAATCTTCAATCACTACTATCTCTTCTATCTCTTTAAAACTTTCTTTCAGTTTCTCTACATACTCGTCTTTCTTTTCTTTTTCTTGTAGATTTTCCTTGTAGGACATTACCGTCCAGAAGGGCACGGGATAGGACAGTAATAGCTAGGGAAGCCGGGGTCGCATACCCGTATACCATACCACAACTACCGGACAGGTAAATTGGGATGAGTATCCCTCGACTGCTACTAATGGCACATGTTAATAATTTAAAGTTAAAATTTTTCTATGTAAAGAGTGAAGAAAATGTATCTGATATATTAACAAAAGGCACTAGTGTAGATAAACATTACTATTGCATGTCAAATATGGGATTGCGTTCTGGGGTGGGTGATAGAATTAGAACGCAACCTGATTAGTTCCATTATTGTCATCTCTATATTTATTGGCACCACTTGGCATCTTTGTAGTTAGTCTGTGCTAATTTTAAACATTCTTTTTCTCTATGCACTGTGCACATTCCTTTTTATATTACGCATTACTTTGTGATATACGTTGCGAATAAAACTATTAATATTACTGTTATATTCCTTTATTTGCACAAAATCCTACAGAGGTCTTCAGAGAAAGTTTCAGAACCTACACCTTCATCTGTTTTAGAACCATCGGTGAAAACTCTAAGCTCTTTTGGGCTTAATCCGGCTGGCTGGTTTCATTTAATTGTATCTTGTACTTCTTATCGAATACAAATTGTTTAGGAATCTTATCGTACTTGGCTTGTAAGATAGGAATTTTTCAGTGAATTCTATCAATTATGCCTGTATGAGGGACTTTATTCTTACTCCAAAGATTTAGGGTCTTGAGTCTGATGGCAGCTAAAGTCGCTTTTTGTTGTATATGTAGTTGAAGCGGGGTTAGCTCTAGCATCGCTTCTAAGGCTGCTGTTGGGGTAGTCTTTATGCGTCCTGTGCGATAGCCATGCCAGTCTCTGGTAGCGCTGCAGCTTCTTTATAGTGGTGGCTTCATTTGTCTTGGTCCACCATACCAGAGCGCCGTATGTGATCATGGGCCGAATTACAGATTTGTACAGTCACAGTATAATTTTTGGCGTCAGTCCCCATCTTTTGCCAATCATGTTTCTGCATTGCCAGAAAGTTACACTAGCTTTGTTGATTTTGTTATCTATGTCTTTATTCCAGTTAAGTTTGCTGTCCAAGGTAAGACCTAAATATTTAACCTCAGAGGATAACTGGAGTTTTGTGCTGAAAAGACTTGGGAGATGATAGTTATTCAGCATTCGTTTTTGTGTGAACATTACTAGAACCGTTTTATTTGGATTAACGGTTAAGTCGTATTCCCTGCACCATCTCTCCACTATACAGAGAGCCGCTTGGGTCAGGTCGCACACTATGCTTGCTGTCTTTCCAGAGACCAGTATTGTCAGGTCATCAGCATAACCTACTGTGTAGAAGTGATTGGCATTTAATTTGCTGATGAGTTCATTAATGACCATATTCCACAGGAGAGGGGAGAGAACCCCACCCTGCGGGCAGCCTTTCTTAATTTGGATTGGTTGAGATTCACCAGCAATCTTTATTATTCGTGTACTGAGCATGTTTACTATCCAGTCAATCAGTGCCGGTTCAACTTTATGTCTACTGAGTGCACATTTTATGCTGGAGAATTTCGTTCTATCAAAAGCACCTTCTATATCAATGAAGGAACCTATACATATTTCTTTGTTTTGGATGGCCTCTTCAATCTTTGTTATTACCTGGTGAAGTGCCGATTCTGTTGATTTGTCTAGACTGTAGGCGTGTTGCTTGTCGTGTAGTGGTAAGTTCATTAGCGCCGACCCCCTTAATTCCCTTTCATACATTCTCTCCATTGTCTGTAGGAGAAAGGATGTGACGCGCTAATGGGCCTGTAGGATCTAGGGTCTGTGTAAACCAGTTAAAAGCGACAAGCTTTTAACTGGTTTTGGTATGAATGTGACTTTCACTTCCCTCCATCCCCTAGGAACATAATTAAGAGCCAGACAGGCTCTCATTATGGCAACAAATCTGACTGTTAGGGCTTTACCCCCCACTGTAGGAGTGTCGGGAATATGCCGTCAGGTCCTGCCGCCTTATAGGGGAGGAAACTGTGAATGGCCCAATGGATTTTGTCCATCGCTACCACTCTTTGTGTTAAATTCCAGTCTTTTGCTGTTAGTGTCAGTATGTCGTCATGCCGGTTTGCCTCCTGAGTTACGCAGTAGCTTGGGAAGTGCGTTTTAATAGGATGCGTTGGGCTTCATCCGGTGATGTTGAGTGACTACCATCGGGTTTATTTAGAGAGATGGATCCCGACGTGTTCTGTTTAGCTAGAATATTCCTTATCCTGCTCGCTTGTTCGCAGGTTTCTATGTTGCCACAGAAAATACGCCACCTTGTCGAGCGTCGATACCTGATACATTTCTTGTATTCGGACTTAGCTTTCTTGTATAGTAGCCAATCTTCATCCATTGAGGTATTCATGGCCCTATTTAGAGCTTTTCTTACCTTCTTACGTTTTCTATCCAGTTCTTTACTCCAACATGGTTGCTTTACCTCAGCATGCCTTGGTGGAGTGATTTCTGGACATGATTCATGGTAGCTATCTATCATGGCTTTAGTAACAGCTGCTACCTGTTCTTCTAAGAGCGATTTATCTGCTATATTATTTGTCCCCTCAAAACCCACGAGCAAAGACATCAACCTATTAAGGTATTTTGTTTTATCTGTCTTGTAGGGATTTTTCCATGGTGGTGTAGCGGGGATATCGACCTGTAGTGCGAAGCCGATCCATCTATGGTCTGAGCATGAGGCCTCTCTCGACACATGCCATCCCGTAATTAGTTTAGCTGCTGCTTGTGTTGCAAGTGTGAGGTCGATTATTGTACGACAGCGTTTGTTTATGAAAGTTGGTTTAGAACCTGTGTTTAAAATAGTTAGGTTAGTGCTAAATAAATGTTCAACTAACATCTTACCTCGTTCATTCGGTCTTTCCATTCCCCAGAGTGGATGATGCGCGTTGGAGTCCGTCCCGATCACAACCTCTAGTCCGGTCCTCTCGCAGAAGTTCACCAGCCTCACGAGGTCACGAGGGGGAGGAGTGTCTTCCTCCGGCATGTAGACCGAGGCGACGACTAATCTTCTCTCCTGTGTATATTGTATTGCCACGGCATACATGTCTCTAGAACAGAAATCTGTTAATGGTTGTGCACAGATATTTAGTTCAGTTCAGAGCTGTAGAATAGCTTACCTTTTAGGTTGTTTAGGCCTTTAACTTTACCAGCCCCAACCCACGGCTCCTGGATTAAGGCTATGGCAGTCCTTTGAACCTCCAACCACTTGCGTAAATGAGCCGACGCAGTTTCGCTGTGGTGAAGGTTGGCCTGCACTAGACTAGTTTTGGACGAAGGGCACGCCATCATTGATTGCGTCCTCTCCGTTCCCGCCCAAAAATAAGCCTGCCAGCAGATCCCGGGTATCATCGTCAGCCACCGAGTCGAAGGTGGTCGGCAAAATGCAGTCCTCTTCGTCACTCAGTGAGCTGCCGCTGAGCCCGATCTCTACTGGGGGTTTTGGCTCAATTGTGCAGGCAGTTTTTTCATTGGACTTGGCCTCCGCTGATTCCGCTGTACCGGTAACCATGTCTCCGTTATCCATAACTTCCGGGTTATTTACTGCCTCTTTGCTTGGTCGACTGTCAAAGAATTTACCTCCACGACCCTGGAATTTTACGTAAACTGCCCCGCATACACATGCGAGACGGCGTCCGGCCTTCGTCAGGGTCGGGATATGATCCTCCGGCACCAAAACAACGAGGAACCACCCGTCCGTCTGTTTATCTGCCTTGAGTAACAGCCAGTCCCTGATGTTAACCCAGCGGTTCTGGTACGCCAGCACACGACCAATGTCGCGCGAGTCTTTCCAGGCTCCTTGGGCATCAGGGATAAGGATACCACATTTGACTCTTTGTGGTATCTCCGATTTAAGGTCGAGGGTAGCGATATTCCCCTTCAACCAATCCAGAGCCTTCTGATCGTCGCACCACAGTTTCAGGACACCCTCCGTGTAAACGGGTTTGCCTCTAAAAACTGGGCCCGACGCATCAGGGTCCTGGCTACTCCAGGCCTCGCTGATCATTTTCCTCTGTATTACCACGTAGATGTCGTCTGCTACTTCCTACGTAATGTGACCTGAATGCGCACACGTTAAGGCCACACCCAAATCTGCTTTAGCAGCGGAAGCGTAGCTTGTTCTTGCTGCCTTTGGTTGCTGTTCGAGTCGCACTTTTTTGTGCTTTCCTCTCGGCGAGGTGGACTTTTCCAGCATCCTTTTGGCTGCTCTTTCCTTCTTCCCAGGACGCTTGGCCGCTCGCTGTTTCCTGGCGGATATCTTAGATCTGGTTCCCGCGGCCACGACTTCCACTTGGGCTGGATTTTTATCCTTCCCAGCATAATCGCGGCTACTGGTTCCAGCCCCAAACACCCCAGTCGCAGTAGCTTGCTCAGCGTCACTGGTTTTAGTTTTAGAATCAGCCAGCGCGGCTCGTTCTACTCGGCCTTTTTCTCGCTGCTTCTTATTCTTCTTTTTGGCCTTTCCTATACTGACTGCAGGGATAGGCCCTCCTGATGGACCGTCAGTTCATGTCACCTTTTTGGGTGCCTTGCCTTTCCTCTTTCGGCTCACCACTTGCCAGGCTGCAGAGAAAAGGTCGTCCGTTCTATGAGGCTCCGCAGGAGTTTTGTTACTCGCGGGCTCTTGCTCCTTTTTCTCGTCCAGCTCCTCAGGTTTGAAACTGGTTTTTGAAACGTTCAGCGCGGAAGTTGTCCCCTTGGTGGGGTCACCTACGCTGGACGGTACTGTCGGTGGAACCGTCGGTTTAATGGCGGTTCCCCTTTGTTCTTTGATGTCTCTGGTAAGCACTTCTGACACCTCTCCCTCTTTCTTACTGGGCCTTAAATTGCCCATTGACTTTGTGTTAAAAATTCATCCCTGCGGCTTTCCACCCTCCATGGAGCCCGCACCTTTGGGAACGACCTACTTTAAAAAGAATTTCAGGCGTTAGGATTACCGGGAAGATATAGGGACGCGAAGTTGGCTCACAGCGCGACATCGGTAGCTCGATCCAGCTGGTAGATGGGGCTGACAAGGCCCATCCCCACTACCCGAATAAAATGTCACTTGCTCCGTCAGCATGGCCTTTACCACCACCCAGCCCCTTTTCAGGAAAACTAGGCAGCCTCCACATCCCTTGCCTGCGACCCTCTGACGGGGCGCTTGGCCATTTCCCTATC
Source organism: Parnassius mnemosyne (assembly GCA_963668995.1). Lineage (NCBI taxonomy): Eukaryota > Metazoa > Arthropoda > Insecta > Lepidoptera > Papilionidae > Parnassius > Parnassius mnemosyne. The sequence continues at coordinate 42,995,486 of CAVLGL010000126.1, forward strand.
TGTGGCTAGCAGATAGGGCCACCGTTTAGCTTGAAATCCGGACCAAAGAGGGCGTATTGCCTCTCGCCACTATATACCCCAGCGACGATCGGCTCAACCCTCCAGGACTCCTTCATCCCCATGTACGGCGCTCGACTGCACAGGTCCTAGCGCAGGTGGGTATGTTAGTCCACCGAACACACCCACTCTCTCCGGTGGAACCGTCCCCTCCTCCTTTCTCATCCGGGCTTGGGACCGGCAATGGCGGAGTTAAAGTTCAGCTTACTAATCCGTTGGGCTATGTCGGTTACTCTGGTTCTACTGCGGATATCCTCATTTCTACGTTTATCACGCAGAGAAACTCCAAGCATAACCCTCTCCATAGCTCGCTGACCGACCGTGACCTTCCTCATCTGGCCAGCAGTGAAGGACCACGTCTCAGTTCCATAGGTCATCACTGGCAACACGCACTGGTTGTACAGTCTCGTTTTCAAGTTTTGAGGTATACCTAACGAGAAGATGTGCCGTAACTTCCCGAACGCTGAACGCATAAACGTGAACGAACGTCAACAACTACGAGCTCAGCGCTCTTCACAACTACCGGCATAGTTGTGACAAGGACGTTATACATGATCTTTGTTTTGTCCATGTTCATATTAAGACCTAGCCGTTGGGAGGCACTATTGAGGTCAAAGAGCATAGTGCTTAGGTCCTCCAGCGATTCTGCCATAAGGACTATATCGTCGGCAAATCGAAGGTGAGTGATGTCTTAGAATTAATGAAATATAAATCTTTGTTAACAGAGCAACACAACATAGTTTATTTTAGTCAATCCTTAAAACATGATACCTAATCTTTATATATAACAATTACGTGTCAAATTGTTTGTCCGCGATGAACTCCTAAACTACTGAATAGATTTCAAGGAAATTTTGCACACTGTGTGCAGTTTGGTCCAACTTGAGAGATAAGATAGTTTTTATCCCGACAAGTGACCATTAATTTTTTTATTGCTAATTTCAGGAGTTTTTTGGGAAAGCAAATGGTCGTTTGGAAAGGGCAGAACAACGTCTGCCTGGTCAGCTAGTATCCTATAAAATGACATTTAAAGCTTATTCCTTATTATGTCAATTTTAAATTATGGAAATTTTTGATCCAGATTTACCAAACAACATTTATACAGATGCTTCTTTGGAAGGTGTAGGAGCCATTTTAAAACAGGCACAACCCAATGGAATAGAAAAACCAGTAGCATGCTTTTCATAACAGTTAAATGAAGTACAAAAGAAGCGGGGTCGAAGTGGGCGTTGCGGTCGAAGTTGGTACCAGAGACCTACGTGGAAATCGTACGTGACATGTACCGCAACTCCGATTCAATAGTTAGGACCGCTGTTGGTGATACCACCCCCTTCCCCATAACCATAGGCGTGCATCAGGGCTCCGCCTTAAGCCCCTATCTTTTCAGTGTGATATTAGACGAACTGTCAGCCAGCGTACAGAAACTGCCGCAGCCTTGGCTGCTTATGTACGCTGATGATATCGCACTGGTAGATGGGGACAAAGGACGGCTCACCAGACGCGTGCACGCATGGAGGGAGGCGCTTGAGAACGGCGGGCTGAAGCTAAACGTGGCGAAGACGGAGTATATGGCCTGCAACAGCACAGATCTGACGTCTCTCCGTATAGGCGACGACACCGTTGAGCGCACGGACTACTTCAGGTACCTCGGATCTGTGCTTGATGCGTCCGGTGACATCGATCGCGACATCAAGGCCCGTATATCAGCGGCTTGGGCGAAATGGCGCGAGGTGACGGGTGTCATTTGTGACCCCAAAATGCCGGTCAAGCTGAAGGGACAGGTCTATAAGACCATCATAAGGCCTGTCCTTACGTACGGCAGTGAGGCGTGGCCGGTGCTGGAGCGACACCGGCAGTTGTTGCATGTCACGGAGATGAACATGCTGCGGTGGATGTGTGGCGTCACGCGGAAAGACCTTGTACGGAATACATACATCCGCGGCAGCCTCCATGTCCGTGACATTGCTGACAAGCTGCAGGAAAGTCGCCTCCGCTGGTACGGCCACGTCTTACGACGACCAGCAAGCTACGTGGGAAACAAATGCCTGGACATGACCTTACCTGGTACCAGGAGTAGAGGACGGCCCAAGAAACGCTGGCTTGATGTCGTGCAGGATGACATGCGCGCCATTGGGCTAGTTGTGAGGGACGCCGAAGACCGGGCAAAGTGGAGGAGGAAGTGTTGGAAAGCGGACCCTGGGTTCTCCCGCGCTGGGCGGGATGAGCAACCGGGATAAACGCTAGGTAGAAGAAGAAGAAGAAGAAGAAATGAAGCACAAAAGAAGGAAAAAGCAATATACTTAGAAGCATGTAAGTAGGTACTTATGATCACTAATAACCGTTTTCAGGATTCTTAGAAATTTCTACAGGATGGGGAATAAAGAGGAGATATCTTTTCGTGTTAAAGTTGCCTTATTTCCATAACTATAATAATTAGAGATTTCAAACTATATTAGATATTAGAAACTTCGTAGGTTTTTTAATGACGCGGACAATACGTATAATATAATAAATATATGGGTATGTTCAATAACAAAATACACGGTACGGTACTCCTATCCTAAAAGATTATAGTTCCCTAGAGAACACCCATAAAAAAAATGGCATAATTTTGTAATTCCACGCGAGCGAAGCCGTGGGTGTTCATTACTTAGCCATAAAAAGACAAACAGAAGGCGAGAATGCATAGTTAGCGGCGCGTGCACAATTACAGCACAAACAGGCACGGAAACTATCTGTGGTTTTGCATAATTATTGACCCAGTTGAAATTCAAATCCTGGAACTACGACATTATCAGGTACTTAAAAAACATTAGGCCATGTGTTTGTTATCGCTTGTTAATGAATAATTTAAAGGAATAACACCTATGGTTATATAGAGTGTTTTATAATACGACGGGCGAAATTATCCATAGATGCGGCATTCTCTTCCGCCTTAGGGTTTTGATGACACTTTTACGGCACGTTTTTAGGAGATAAGAGACCGAAGCTGCGAAGATGATGACGTTGGTGGCTATCAGTAAAAATTGGATGGTGTTGTTTTGAGTGTTCACGCTTTGCTATTTCTGTATTTGCTGAAGCTACTTCGTTTGCATTTTCAGCGTTGATGACTTCATCTTCATTTTGTTTATTTCGGTTATTTCGGTAATAACAATTTTGTGTTCGTTTAATTGATAGTCAATTAATGAATAGAAGGTATTAGACTTCTATTCTACCTGGCAGGGTTGCCATGAGGCATATTAACTTTTTAGGGAATTTAAATAAAAGATATGTTTATGTAAGACAGTCTAAAGTATATTGTCAGAGGAACGGGAAAACATACAGTTCACATGTGGTGCGGACAGTGCAGCGTAAAGTGAATTTTACACGCCCGCGGGACCATCTTCTTGTTTACATTATTTTATGACATTACAATAGATAGGTTTCCTAAAGTTAACATGTTACAATATTTTCAGTTGTACAACACTTTACAAAGCAAAGCGCACTGACAACAAACACACACCACCTTGCTGCAATGATACGTGTTCAGACGTTGCGCCAGGTAAAAACTTTTTTTTCTTTCTGTAACGCTCGAACTCATAGTGTGAACAGTCTCCCAAAATCCATCATTCAGGATTTACTTAGACGTTGAATGTTGAATGAAAATTTCTTGTCTTTTATAAACAAATTTTGAACGTTGTAGACCCATACTGCAGCTGTATTATGATCACGATTGCACGAATGGGTCGGCTCGACCGGGGAAGGACGGAGACCCTTTTTACTGGATACGAAGCTTTAGTTTTTTATTCTTAGTTGACGATAGATAAAGTAGTCTATGGGCCACAGCATCCACTTACCATCACTTATGCTGTGTGCTCGCTTGTTGATCATTCGGTTAAGCGCCGGTTATTGTTATTTTCACTTTTAACCAACTTCAAAAAAGGAGAAGGTACTCATTTCGACTGTATTTTTTATGTGTGTTAACTCAGAACTATTTTCTTGGTGAACCAATTTTGATGATTCTCGCTGCTGGTGCTCCTCATGGGACCACCTATATAAATTTAATCAAGATCTGACTAATAGTTTTTGAGTTATAATGATGCATATTTTTTAGGTTAATTAATTTTTGTACGCGGTAGAGCCATGCTGCAGCTATTAATATAGCTAATATAGTATAGTTGTAGCACAAATGGGTCAACTTAACCGCGGAAGGACCAAGCTCTCACAGAATACCAGCGTAAAATAGCAGCTTAACACTGCTGTGTTTCGTGTGGTGAGTGTAGAGAACCGGCGACCCTTTTTACTGGAAAAGAGGCATTCCATCTTAGTCTTCACTGGTGACAACGCATCTGCATTTTGATTCTTGATTAAGGATAGATGTGGATGTCTATGGGTCACAGCAACCACTTACCATCAGGTGGACTGTGTGCTCGTTTGTCACCTATAAAAAAAATTTAATAGACTTCGACTACATTGACGATATTATCATTATATTTATATAGAAGTCGGTTGTACAAAATGTTTAATTTTACCACATGTTATGGCTAACATTTTGTGTAATAACCCTATCTCTAGTTTGACATATAAAACATGGCGCGATGATTTGTGTAGTTAAATACTTAAGGGTATAACAAAACGATATTGAGAAGTTAAATGTGGTTATAAATGAATAGATGCAAATATTTTTTTAAAGAATAAAGGTGACAAGCGAGCAAATATTTCAACGGATAGTAAGTGGATGCTGCGACTCACATGCATCTACTTCTATTCTCGAATATGAAACAAAATGCAGATGTGTTGCCACCTTGCACTTACTCACTAAGATAGAATGTCCCGTTACCAGTAAAAAGGGCCTCTGGTTAATTAAAACCACAGTACATACACGAGCAGCAATCCGCTGCTCATGTAGTGTCGTTTTAAAAATAATTTGAAGTGAAATTTGATATTTTGCAAACAAATTATTATAAAGGATATTATTCACTAACTTGGCACTAGCAAAAGTACTAATCGTTCAAGTAAATACCCAATAACCCAACCAAGGAAAGAACTATGCATAAGTTGATTCATGGCTTCATTATAATTATTCTAATATACCTATCTATAAGCAAATATAAACAAAAGCTTCTTGATTTCGTTTATTATAGAAATTTATAATTAAATAAAGATTTTTAAAGGTAACTTGAGAAAGAAAATTAACTGATGTTTTATGATTGTGCACAGTTTCTTGAAGTGTTTAATAATTCAACTAAAAATAAACCATTGACAATTTTATATTACAGTTGACAATTAGAATTGGACTGACGGTATGCAGCATTTCGGAAGGGTTTATTTTTGGTCAAATGTCCGGAATGGTGGACGCTCTACGAGGTGCAAATAGTGAAATAGCTCTCAGCGAAGACGATATTTCTTGGATAGGTAATATTACATACTGCCATTATAAATTTTTGTGTACAATTTTTTTATGTATAGTTAAATCACATTACGGTGGAAAATTAAACGGGTAGGTTGCGGCGACATGCTATAGATTGCCCTTTTATATAAAACATACATCCAGTGATAGTGTAATGTGTAGCCATTGTCCTACGAGGACGTAACGTTACAGGCGTCGGCTTCGTCCTTTCACGAAACGCAGGACTTCTTCTCCCGACGTACTTTTGTCCAAACGGGCAATGTAGAGTTGTATGGTAGGCGCCACAACACACAAAGTTGTATTTTGACGGTTTCACGCTGACGATTGCAGACGGGTCTCGATAGACGTATATCTTTTCAACATCCGTCATTATCGATTTTGTTTCGGGTCACCACTGGAAGTGGGGTTGTTATAAACTAATTTGCTTAATTCCGCGTAAAGAAAGAAAATGATGTGTCCTGCCCAGTTTTAAGGGGACCTCCCACCCTCCCTCAATCGTGCGCACTACCACCCCCAGCACCAGCACCAGCACACTAGGCACAACACACCACTCTCGAAAATACGACACGTGTTTCGCCTCTACACGAGGCATCCTCAGGTGAAGTAGACTCTGCGGAGGCTGGCCGCTAAGTGAGCGGCGAGCCGAAACTACTACTATTTATGCTACTTGCTGACGCAACCGCGCTCCAATTACGCAGCGAGCGATTACGTCATGCGATCAATCACCGCCTGACGTACGCTGATATTTACTGTGAAATTAACAAAAAACTACTGCGAAACGTCCGCCTACCCTACAACCACGCAACCAAACGCTGACCACCACACCGTGAGGGTGACAAACGACCATGTTACGAGGCTATATATCATCAAGGAGCAGGCTTAAACATATTTAAGAGAGGCGAGTTGGAAACTTTGGTTTGTTCATTCAGCAGTGCAACATTACCGTTATTATTTTTTAATATCTCTAACTGTTCCAGCACACAGAATCGTAGCCATTTATTACAAGTATGTAAGACTTTAAAGGAGTGATCATTGGATAGGCGGTGATCAGTGTCTAAGAGGTGCAAAATGTGATTTATCGGGTTTAAAATTCCAGTACGCGGCTAAATGCTCTTTATAACGTGTTTCGAAGTTGCGACCAGTCTGGCCCACGTAAACGGCTTGACATTCGTCACAAAAAAGTTTATAAACACCAGACTTTAGACAAATATCTAACTTATCTTTATAATTACAGATATTCCTAAGTGAATTGTTTGTTTTGAATGCCACGTACACGCCACTCTGTCGAAGAGTATTAGCTATTTTTTCAGATATAGAACCTAAGTAGGTCAAACTGCCAACATATCGACAATCACTTTGAGGTTTAACCGCGTACAGAGAATTGCGTACGACAAGTTTTTGTTTCTTTTTTATTACATTGTCAATGATATTCTTTGAATAACCGTTAGAGACCGCAATTTGATAAATCACATTAAGCTCTTTTAAATAATTTTCTTTACTTAACGGTACAGTAAACAAACAATTAATGTAACAATAAAAAGCGGCTAATTTATGTTGCCACGGATGACATGATGACGCAGGAATGACCGTGTCGGTATGAGTTGGCTTTCGATAAATACCGTATATATTCTAATACCGGGTAGGCGGACGTTTCGCAGTAGTTTGTTGTTAATTTCACAGCAAATAACGGCGTACGTCAGGCGGTGATTGATCGCATGACGTAATCGCTCGCTACGTAATTGGAGCGCGGTTGCGTCAGCAAGTAGCATAAATAGTAGTAGTTTCGGCTCGCCGCTCACTTAGTGGCCAGCCTCCGCAGAGTCTACTTCACCTGAGGATGCCTCGTGTAGAGGCGAAACACGTGTCGTATTTTCGAGAGTGGTGTATCGTGCCTAGTGTGCTGGTGCTGGTGCTGGGGGTGGTAATGCTGGGATTGACGGTGACGGGTATAGTGCGCGCGATTGAGGGAGGGTGGGAGGTCCCCCTAAAACTGGGCAGGACACATCATTTTCTTTCTTTACGCGGAATTAAGCAAATTAGTTTATAACAACCCCATTATAATGGATTTCCGCAAAGTAACGCCTGATTCTATCAATTACCACTGGAAGTGATATTGTATCCACATTCTTTCGTTTTCGTCTAGAATTCTCTTTAGTTCTACGAGGATAGACTGTATCGCGTAATGGAGCACAATTATCGGTGTAATGATATGACTACTATTACAATTACTGCGTTGCTGTTGCGCAGATGTTACATTTATGTTGCGCAACATAGTGAACTCCTTCCTCAGATCTGAACGAAGAATGGCATCATTTATCAACATGACTTCTATCAAAGCGTAGCCCAAACCGCTAGACGTAGAAATCTGAAATTTGGACAATAGCTGCCTTTTATAGTAGTAGGGGAGCCCAAGAGGCTAAAAAGGGATTTACTGGAGCGTCATGGGGACCTATTGGATTGTGAAGATTAGGTGCTAAAAAGAAAAAAAGGTTATATGATGTATGCCGTTTCACTGGTGGTGGGAGCGTGTACAGGTTTTCAAATATGTAAAAAAACAGACAAAGAAATACTCGGACGCTTCAGATATTGATAGTGTATGCGCCCCACGTGTTTCTGATAACTGAGAAATATTAACTTAAAAGACTGACGATTTGGACGTAACCAAAAGTCATGGCCGATTTTTGCTTTTTTGCAGACGCTTCATCTTGATGTCCTTGTCGTACTGACGGTTGGAATTTTTTTAAATTTATATATTTTTTGAATTACTGAATGTAATAAATGCAATATAAAATATATATGTATACAGGTGCAATTCTATCCTGTATTTAAAAAAATAGTATGATGAGAAAAATAATATAAAGATATTTTTCTCAATCTTCAGCGCCAGTGGAATCTTCATATTCAAATTCGGTTCGACTAGTCGTTTTCATCTATGATTGAAAATTCTACTTCATTAAATGTGCCGCGGGATTTTCTGTGAACCAGTTTACTTCGACGATACTCCAAAACCGTCTTCCATTTTTTTTAATATTTCCGACGTTAATTTTATTATTTTTCAAATGTTTCTTGATCATAAAATACACAATTCCAACGATTGTCATTCCTTGTTGTAATATATATATCATACTTACTGCAATGAATTCAACAAACGGTTTTTTAAAACATAATAAAAAACGAAAACGATGCGACGCACGCGTTGTAGCAACTGCATCATAGCGACGAAACGTACCATGGGGACGATGCTAGAGAGTGAGAGATAGAGAAAAAGTGAGAAGGGCAGAGTGGTGTGAAGTGAGAAATAGGAAATACATAGTTCTCAGCGGCTGCATGCATCACACTTTCTTGATGATTTTTGCTACTTTGTCTTGCGCAAATCGTCAGATTATATTATTTCCGTGATTCGTGACTAATTTCCTACAAAATAAAAAATAAATTACCGCGCTCGATAATAACCAGGTCACGTTTTTTTTGCATCTTTGTGAATATCTCATTTCCTTATGTCACGATTATTGAAAAGCACACTTTTCTGCAGGTAATTAACTTACTTTGTCTTAATCTGACGCGCTCGAGTTTTTCTAATGATCGATTTTTTTTTACTAATCTGATCGGCTGCCCTACATGATCGACCCTCACACCACCTCGACATATAAAGGGGTCAGGTAGGACTAGTACTCAAAAGGTAGCAAGGTTTCCATCTTGTGAAATTCTGCCGCGCTTGAGTAATTCCCAAAATTCCCGCTCGTGCTCCCCTACGTAGGCATCTACTAAAAAGGATTTTGGAAAATTCAACTCCTGTGAGTTGAAACAGTTTGTATGAAACTTTTTATTTTACAGGGAGATGGACTCGAAACTTACTAAAGATACATAAAATTAAATGATTAAAATAAAAAAAAATATCCGAACTTATGGATTATTTTTAATTCCATATTTTTAATTTCTTCAAAAATCTACCGGTGAGCTCAAAGTAGGGAAATTCGTAATAGGGCAATGGACCCTAAGGGGCCAGCAGCCGGGCGACTTCTAGGAGAAAGAGGGATTATTTATGATGAACTCTTTATTCCAGAAGCGACCCCACAGGAAGTGGACCTGGTCGAGCCCCGACGGTTCGACAAAAATGAGATTGACTTAATAATGACGACCAGACGACAACTATTTAGTGATATCTCAGTGATCGCGAGGGTGAAAATTTGGTAGCGATCACCGAATGGTTAAAGGCACACTGAACCTAAACGTTAAATTGGAGAGGTCTCGTCTAATGAAATCAATGCACTGTCCCCCACATCCTCTAATCCAAAGTCCAGAAACCTTTCAGCTCGAGTTACAAAACCGTTTTCAGTGCCTAGAAGACTGCAATGTAGTGGACGATATGAATTACAAGCTCGTGGATACTGTTATTGTCACTGTGTTTAGCAGTGGACTTGTGAAGGGCTGTAATGATGATGATGATGATGATGATGTTATTTAATACACTTAATTGGGCGACCAAGATTTGCTTGGCATAACAACAAAATTTGTAGGAATTACACCCATCTAGAAAAACTTCTAAAGTAAAACATAAAGTAAATACACAATTTCATACAAATTGTTATAGCCCATTCCGAGAAATCAGTTAGGTAGGTACACTAATCGAACAATTTTCGCCACATACGTACGCATAGCGACTTTTAAATGTAGTCATTCCGCAAAAAATCTTTCATCAGAATTAATTTTGCACAGCTGTGGGGCCGTGTCGGTTAGAACACTAAAGAACAAAAAATAAAAATTGAATAAAACTATTTTTACGGATTTTATCGCGTTTAATTAACTTGTTTTATGTTCCCGACGTTTCGGTTGCTTTCCAGCAACCGTGGTCACGGGGGACTGAGGTGATTGACGTCCCGATGTCAAAGTTAACCCGGAGTACCTTCAGCTTTTTAATTATTAATTTTGGTCCGATCTACGCAGAATGAACTAACTGTGTCTTGAAGTCTTGCAGTGGTATGCTTGGGTTTAGTTTTAATTTTATGAATTACAGGATCCCAAGCAGGTGGTAGTACCCAGCCTCCCTCTCTATTGAAATTAGGATGTTTTTTAATTTCAATAGCCTCACGTATCATCCTTGGCAGGAATCGATGTTCTTTCGCGAGGACTTGTGGTTTATCAAATCTAATGTAATGGCGGGGGCCGTCTAGGATATGATCACAAACTGCAGACTTCCCGGAACGTTGGTGCTTCACGTCAGCTATGTGTTCTTTTACGCGGGTTTTTATTGATCGTTTTGTTTGCCCTATATATGAGAGACCACACTCACAATCAAGCTTGTATACTCCTGCATCTTGTAGAGGAATATTGCACTTGACGGATGGTAAGAACTGACTAATCTTCTTCGGCGGCTTGAAGAATGTTCTAATAGAAGCTCGCTTCAAGATGTAGCCAATCTTGTCTGTGACACCTCTGACATATGGTAGTACAGCAGGCACACGCTCGACTGTGGCCGGCTTCACTCGGTCACTGTGACGTAGGCGCGGAACCCGAAGCTTGTTGTCGTGCAGAACCTGCTTGACGTGCTGAAGCTCGGCGGCCAGGTGTTTGCTGTCACAGATCCCTCGTGCTCTCTGCAACAAAGATTTGCCCACGGTAGCTAACTGTGAAGGGTGATGGTGGGATTCACCGTTTAAGTATCGGTTTGTATGGGTCTTTTTTCTATACACAGTGTGACCTACGGTGTTATTAGGATTTCGAATGACTAACACATCTAGGAAAGCTAAAGAATTATTTGCCTCTAACTCCATAGTAAATTGAATTTTAGAGTTTATGGAATTAAGATGTTCTAAAAATGCAGTTACTTTGTCTGATGGTAAAATTGTGAAAGTATCGTCTACGTACCGCTTGTAGAAACTTGGAGTTACTGGTGCAGTAAGCAGGGCTTTCTCCTCAAAGTCCTCCATGAAAATATCGGCGACAATGGGAGATACCGGTGAGCCCATCGCAACACCATCTACTTGCTTGTAAAACTGTTCCTTCCACAATAGGTAGCCAGATGTAAGGCAATGTCTGAGTAATACTGCATATTCTGCTGGCATGTTGTTTTCCTCTAGTTTCCTAGTTATAATTGAGATGCAGTCTTCAACAGGTAGGCATGTAAATAGAGACTGAACATCAAAGCTGACCATAGTTTCATTGTCAGTAAGACATAGGTCTTTTATCTCACTGACAAAATGGTATGAATCCTTAGTGTGTGCTCTTGTATGTCCTCTGAGTGGTGATAGTACTTTTGCTAAGTGTTGAGCCAATCTGTAAGTTGGCGAATCGATCTGACTCACTATTGGACGTAATGGAGCGTTCGGTTTGTGTATTTTTGGTAACCCATACAACTTCGGTGGTTTGGCACACGTAGGTATTATCGAATTTACGTCTAGATTCAGTTTCTCGGAGTATTTCTTTATTAGATCGCTAGTTGTTTTAAGCGTATTAGTTGTAGGGTCTGTTTTGACCTTTACGTACGTACTTTCATCCGATAAAAGTTGTTGTATTTTAAAATTGTAATCCGACGTATCCATTATAACCGTAGCATTACCTTTATCTGCGCGGAGAATCGTAAGATCTGGTCTGTTGCGTAAGTTTTTCAAAGCAGTAAATTCATCTTTGGGAAGATTTAATTTCGGCGCGGAGCTTCGACGTAACATGTTACGTCGAAGCATTACGAATTTACTGCTTTGAAAAACTTACGCAACAGACCAGATCTTACGATTCTCCGCGCAGATAAAGGTAATGCTACGGTTATAATGGATACGTCGGATTACAATTTTAAAATACAACAACTTTTATCGGATGAAAGTACGTACGTAAAGGTCAAAACAGACCCTACAACTAATACGCTTAAAACAACTAGCGATCTAATAAAGAAATACTCCGAGAAACTGAATCTAGACGTAAATTCGATAATACCTACGTGTGCCAAACCACCGAAGTTGTATGGGTTACCAAAAATACACAAACCGAACGCTCCATTACGTCCAATAGTGAGTCAGATCGATTCGCCAACTTACAGATTGGCTCAACACTTAGCAAAAGTACTATCACCACTCAGAGGACATACAAGAGCACACACTAAGGATTCATACCATTTTGTCAGTGAGATAAAAGACCTATGTCTTACTGACAATGAAACTATGGTCAGCTTTGATGTTCAGTCTCTATTTACATGCCTACCTGTTGAAGACTGCATCTCAATTATAACTAGGAAACTAGAGGAAAACAACATGCCAGCAGAATATGCAGTATTACTCAGACATTGCCTTACATCTGGCTACCTATTGTGGAAGGAACAGTTTTACAAGCAAGTAGATGGTGTTGCGATGGGCTCACCGGTATCTCCCATTGTCGCCGATATTTTCATGGAGGACTTTGAGGAGAAAGCCCTGCTTACTGCACCAGTAACTCCAAGTTTCTACAAGCGGTACGTAGACGATACTTTCACAATTTTACCATCAGACAAAGTAACTGCATTTTTAGAACATCTTAATTCCATAAACTCTAAAATTCAATTTACTATGGAGTTAGAGGCAAATAATTCTTTAGCTTTCCTAGATGTGTTAGTCATTCGAAATCCTAATAACACCGTAGGTCACACTGTGTATAGAAAAAAGACCCATACAAACCGATACTTAAACGGTGAATCCCACCATCACCCTTCACAGTTAGCTACCGTGGGCAAATCTTTGTTGCAGAGAGCACGAGGGATCTGTGACAGCAAACACCTGGCCGCCGAGCTTCAGCACGTTAAGCAGGTTCTGCACGACAACAAGCTTCGGGTTCCGCGCCTACGTCACAGTGACCGAGTGAAGCCGGCCACAGTCGAGCGTGTGCCTGCTGTACTACCATATGTCAGAGGTGTCACAGACAAGATTGGCTACATCTTGAAGCGAGCTTCTATTAGAACATTCTTCAAGCCGCCGAAGAAGATTAGTCAGTTCTTACCATCCGTCAAGTGCAATATTCCTCTACAAGATGCAGGAGTATACAAGCTTGATTGTGAGTGTGGTCTCTCATATATAGGGCAAACAAAACGATCAATAAAAACCCGCGTAAAAGAACACATAGCTGACGTGAAGCACCAACGTTCCGGGAAGTCTGCAGTTTGTGATCATATCCTAGACGGCCCCCGCCATTACATTAGATTTGATAAACCACAAGTCCTCGCGAAAGAACATCGATTCCTGCCAAGGATGATACGTGAGGCTATTGAAATTAAAAAACATCCTAATTTCAATAGAGAGGGAGGCTGGGTACTACCACCTGCTTGGGATCCTGTAATTCATAAAATTAAAACTAAACCCAAGCATACCACTGCAAGACTTCAAGACACAGTTAGTTCATTCTGCGTAGATCGGACCAAAATTAATAATTAAAAAGCTGAAGGTACTCCGGGTTAACTTTGACATCGGGACGTCAATCACCTCAGTCCCCCGTGACCACGGTTGCTGGAAAGCAACCGAAACGTCGGGAACATAAAACAAGTTAATTAAACGCGATAAAATCCGTAAAAATAGTTTTATTCAATTTTTATTTTTTGTTCTTTAGTGTTCTAACCGACACGGCCCCACAGCTGTGCAAAATTAATTCTGATGAAAGATTTTTTGCGGAATGACTACATTTAAAAGTCGCTATGCGTACGTATGTGGCGAAAATTGTTCGATTAGTGTACCTACCTAACTGATTTCTCGGAATGGGCTATAACAATTTGTATGAAATTGTGTATTTACTTTATGTTTTACTTTAGAAGTTTTTCTAGATGGGTGTAATTCCTACAAATTTTGTTGTTATGCCAAGCAAATCTTGGTCGCCCAATTAAGTGTATTAAATAACATCATCATCATCATCATCATCATTACAGCCCTTCACAAGTCCACTGCTAAACACAGTGACAATAACAGTATCCACGAGCTTGTAATTCATATCGTCCACTACATTGCAGTCTTCTAGGCACTGAAAACGGTTTTGTAACTCGAGCTGAAAGGTTTCTGGACTTTGGATTAGAGGATGTGGGGGACAGTGCATTGATTTCATTAGACGAGACCTCTCCAATTTAACGTTTAGGTTCAGTGTGCCTTTAACCATTCGGTGATCGCTACCAAATTTTCACCCTCGCGATCACTGAGATATCACTAAATAGTTGTCGTCTGGTCGTCATTATTAAGTCAATCTCATTTTTGTCGAACCGTCGGGGCTCGACCAGGTCCACTTCCTGTGGGGTCGCTTCTGGAATAAAGAGTTCATCATAAATAATCCCTCTTTCTCCTAGAAGTCGCCCGGCTGCTGGCCCCTTAGGGTCCATTGCCCTATTACGAATTTCCCTACTTTGAGCTCACCGGTAGATTTTTGAAGAAATTAAAAATATGGAATTAAAAATAATCCATAAGTTCGGATATTTTTTTTTATTTTAATCATTTAATTTTATGTATCTTTAGTAAGTTTCGAGTCCATCTCCCTGTAAAATAAAAAGTTTCATACAAACTGTTTCAACTCACAGGAGTTGAATTTTCCAAAATCCTTTTTAGTAGATGCCTACGTAGGGGAGCACGAGCGGGAATTTTGGGAATTACTCAAGCGCGGCAGAATTTCACAAGATGGAAACCTTGCTACCTTTTGAGTACTAGTCCTACCTGACCCCTTTATATGTCGAGGTGGTGTGAGGGTCGATCATGTAGGGCAGCCGATCAGATTAGTAAAAAAAAATCGATCATTAGAAAAACTCGAGCGCGTCAGATTAAGACAAAGTAAGTTAATTACCTGCAGAAAAGTGTGCTTTTCAATAATCGTGACATAAGGAAATGAGATATTCACAAAGATGCAAAAAAAACGTGACCTGGTTATTATCGAGCGCGGTAATTTATTTTTTATTTTGTAGGAAATTAGTCACGAATCACGGAAATAATATAATCTGACGATTTGCGCAAGACAAAGTAGCAAAAATCATCAAGAAAGTGTGATGCATGCAGCCGCTGAGAACTATGTATTTCCTATTTCTCACTTCACACCACTCTGCCCTTCTCACTTTTTCTCTATCTCTCACTCTCTAGCATCGTCCCCATGGTACGTTTCGTCGCTATGATGCAGTTGCTACAACGCGTGCGTCGCATCGTTTTCGTTTTTTATTATGTTTTAAAAAACCGTTTGTTGAATTCATTGCAGTAAGTATGATATATATATTACAACAAGGAATGACAATCGTTGGAATTGTGTATTTTATGATCAAGAAACATTTGAAAAATAATAAAATTAACGTCGGAAATATTAAAAAAAATGGAAGACGGTTTTGGAGTATCGTCGAAGTAAACTGGTTCACAGAAAATCCCGCGGCACATTTAATGAAGTAGAATTTTCAATCATAGATGAAAACGACTAGTCGAACCGAATTTGAATATGAAGATTCCACTGGCGCTGAAGATTGATACCATTTTGTCAGTGAGATAAAAGACCTATGTCTTACTGACAATGAAACTATGGTCAGCTTTGATGTTCAGTCTCTATTTACATGCCTACCTGTTGAAGACTGCATCTCAATTATAACTAGGAAACTAGAGGAAAACAACATGCCAGCAGAATATGCAGTATTACTCAGACATTGCCTTACATCTGGCTACCTATTGTGGAAGGAACAGTTTTACAAGCAAGTAGATGGTGTTGCGATGGGCTCACCGGTATCTCCCATTGTCGCCGATATTTTCATGGAGGACTTTGAGGAGAAAGCCCTGCTTACTGCACCAGTAACTCCAAGTTTCTACAAGCGGTACGTAGACGATACTTTCACAATTTTACCATCAGACAAAGTAACTGCATTTTTAGAACATCTTAATTCCATAAACTCTAAAATTCAATTTACTATGGAGTTAGAGGCAAATAATTCTTTAGCTTTCCTAGATGTGTTAGTCATTCGAAATCCTAATAACACCGTAGGTCACACTGTGTATAGAAAAAAGACCCATACAAACCGATACTTAAACGGTGAATCCCACCATCACCCTTCACAGTTAGCTACCGTGGGCAAATCTTTGTTGCAGAGAGCACGAGGGATCTGTGACAGCAAACACCTGGCCGCCGAGCTTCAGCACGTCAAGCAGGTTCTGCACGACAACAAGCTTCGGGTTCCGCGCCTACGTCACAGTGACCGAGTGAAGCCGGCCACAGTCGAGCGTGTGCCTGCTGTACTACCATATGTCAGAGGTGTCACAGACAAGATTGGCTACATCTTGAAGCGAGCTTCTATTAGAACATTCTTCAAGCCGCCGAAGAAGATTAGTCAGTTCTTACCATCCGTCAAGTGCAATATTCCTCTACAAGATGCAGGAGTATACAAGCTTGATTGTGAGTGTGGTCTCTCATATATAGGGCAAACAAAACGATCAATAAAAACCCGCGTAAAAGAACACATAGCTGACGTGAAGCACCAACGTTCCGGGAAGTCTGCAGTTTGTGATCATATCCTAGACGGCCCCCGCCATTACATTAGATTTGATAAACCACAAGTCCTCGCGAAAGAACATCGATTCCTGCCAAGGATGATACGTGAGGCTATTGAAATTAAAAAACATCCTAATTTCAATAGAGAGGGAGGCTGGGTACTACCACCTGCTTGGGATCCTGTAATTCATAAAATTAAAACTAAACCCAAGCATACCACTGCAAGACTTCAAGACACAGTTAGTTCATTCTGCGTAGATCGGACCAAAATTAATAATTAAAAAGCTGAAGGTACTCCGGGTTAACTTTGACATCGGGACGTCAATCACCTCAGTCCCCCGTGACCACGGTTGCTGGAAAGCAACCGAAACGTCGGGAACATAAAACAAGTTAATTAAACGCGATAAAATCCGTAAAAATAGTTTTATTCAATGTGTAGTGTTCGCGTAAATATAAGAAATCATTAAAAAATAAAAATATTTAACCACATATGCAGAACTTTAACAAGCACACTCTTGCGACACTCACACAAGCCTGTTGCTTTATGTATGAAAACACAGAGAAAACAAATTTTCCCTAAAATGAGATCCTAACTAGATCGACTTTCCGCCGCCGCAAACCCTTATATTGTTAAGTAATAACGTGGCGTTATTTTAATTTAAGACAATCAACGACCATTCATTTTATAAATTGTTAATTTTTTCCTAAAAAAAGTGTTCACGTCTTTGGTATAAAATATAGCCTAGATCCTGTTTGTCATCGCAGTCGTAAAGTTTCATTACAATCGGTTTAGCCATTCAGAAGATTAACTCGAAATGACAGACAAAAATAAAAAAAAAGGTTATTTATGTCATGCAAATAACCTCCTGAGGTAATTCTATTCACCAGTTGTTTCAATATTAGAGACAGACAATTTTATTTATAGATAGGAATAGAGATTTCATCGAAATCGTTAGCCGTTATTAAGCCGCGATTACTTATACTCTTTAAACTGTAGTAGTATAGAGTATAATAGTATAGGACATTGTTATTTAAGTATTTATGGTACGAAAATCATGGTGCACAAAATCATGTCGACTAGGAGTTCCTAAAGTGTGAGCCGTAAAGAGAAAAGGGGGGCGCTGTGAAGCAATCCTGTTTACCATTCGCCGGAAAATAGACTTAGCAAATATTCTCTTATATTAATATAAGATTAATGTGGAGCAATAAATGGGAGTAGCAGTGTCAAGCCTTATCTCAAGCTTTGAAAAAATGTGTGGAGATCACTAAGCTCACACGTCATATTGACTAAGTTGCCATTGTACCTATTTTAGTTCTTGTTTTATTTCCTGTTCTTTTTTTCTTAAATAATAAATGTATTTTTGTGTAATTATAAATATAAAAACTCAGCTTCATATTGTGGAAGTTTTCATTTTTGTACCTACTTAGTATCATTGTAGGGTACAATTTTCGTCTAGCTAGGGCGCCGAGATAAAATACACAGCGAAATTGCGCCGCGAACTGAAAAATGTTTGGGAACCCCTCCTGTAGACTATAGAGCTGATATAGATATGATGATATATATGCTTTTATTTGTAATAATTTAGTTAACATTATAATAATTTGTTCCTTTTAAATTCTTTTTAGCCTCAACTATTAATGCGACATGTATATTTGGCTTTGCCATAGCCGGACTAATCACGGAAAAAGTTGGACGACGACGAGCCATCTCGCTTTTAAACGTTCCAATGCTGGTGACATGGATAATGATATATTATGCGACGGATTTTAGAACTTTTATTATCTCTAGGTTTATAGTTGGCGTCAGTTTTGGAGGTATGCTTTTATTAACTTACGTCGCAATGGCCGAGTACACGCCACCGGGCCAGAGGGCTATTTATGTAAATCTTGTATCAGCTGTGGGGCCATCAATTGGCACGACATTGGGACACGTACTAAGTATTTCACTTCACTGGAGAATGGTTGCAATGATAGGAATTATTCCTACAGGATTGTCAGTCTTATTGCCTTGCTTTTGGGTAGAAAGTCCATCGTGGTTGGCATCTAAGGGAAGATTCGATGAATGCGAAACCGCGTTCAGAAAACTGCACGGTCGTCATGAGGCATCTGAATCAGAATTAGCATTACTTTTAAATTTGGAGAAAGTAAAACAAGAAGATTTCTCACCAAACAAACAGTTTATGCTTTCGATAATTGAAAAAATAACGGCCGCATTGAAACAACGGTATTTTTGGAAGATAATTATGTTGTCTGTAGTCATCTGCGTATATAGGGTGGCAGGAGGCAAAATATTATACTGTACTATGGGCATAACAATGTTGCAAGAAATGACTGGGAGCTCAAACATTTTGTTATTTACATTACTCGTAGACGGATTCATCATTATTGGCTCAATTTTACCTAGTTTCCTTTTGAAGAAAATGAAAATGAGAACTCTTTTGTTTTCTTTTGGATTGATATCTAATGTTGCCCTCATTATATTGAGCATTTGCCTTTATTTCATACCAAAAACTAATTCATATTTTACTTGGATCTGTTCTTCAATTTTAGCTTTTTATTTCATTGCTGTGTACTCAGGTCCTTATGCAGTATTAGAAATATTATTATCAGAAATCTTTCCATTAGAACTTAAGCCTTACTGTGTATTTGCACTGGGAAGTTTTGCTGGTTTTGCGCAATTTTTATGCATTAAATTAGCACCAAATATGTTCGCTTTGATGGGTTACCATGGTGTATTTTTGTTAAATTCTACTATTGTATTTTTATGTCTGGGATACCTTTGGGTTTTTATGCCAGAAACAAAGGGAAGAACTCTGCAAGAAATAGAATTATATTTCAAACGAAGCACTTCTACGGAAAATAAAAATTGTGCTCAATCTGAAGCTTTTCTTTCTAGAGGTCACGCAATAAGTAAGGAATTTAAGTTAAATAACACTCTAGACACAGCCTGATATAGCGTACTTATTTTTCAAACGTACTATTCATCCAAAAAAAAAAACTCCACATTTGAAATTATCTTCTTCTAAATTTGTTTTTTTAGTAGACAGAAACCCCAATCATTTTGGAATAATCACCTTTTCATATTTCCCCGCCCCTCTAATTCCGTCGATCTAGTCCCAAAACTCGTAAGCCTAAACTTATGTCCGTACGCAATATTTTATTAATATCTAGCAATCCGCCCCAGCTTCGCACGGGTGATTTTTGGATTTCGACACTAGCGCCACCTACTTTGAATCTAAATTATCCAGGAATTTTACATTATTTGCATGCTATTTATTTGTGAGATTTTTTTATAAGTTATTATTAACTTAAAGATAAAAAACTTAATCAAAATCGGTCCAGCCGTTTAGGAGTTCAGTGACAAAACAAAGTATAGAAGAATTATATTATAATAATAACATTATTTATTTATCGAATAAGACTAAGAAACTTTTCCGTTTATAACATCTTATTAAGTTTATATGTAGTATGTAATCCTGGTTGGTAATGTTTACGATCACAAGCAATTTCTATTAATGATATGCAAGTACAACTAAATTATTACCTTGCCATTTTAAAAGTTGCTATAACGGAAATTAATTATTTAAAAGTATAAATTTCAAAAATTTTGTGGCCGATAGAGTAAGATTCTTTTTTGTTTTTAAAAGGGTTGTTTCTTCCCATAGATACATAGCAAACTAACTATAGAATCTCTCAGATTTTGGCTATCCAAAATCTGAGAGATTTTGTAGTTTTAAATTAATAAAAAAAGAACAGTTAGTTAACAAATGGAAAGCTGATACTAAATGCATTTTAGTATATTATGATTTTCTGATAAATTAGCGAATAATTCAATTTATTAATGCGTAATTTTGTATGTAAGTTACATTTTAACTTTTAACTTAAAATAAATATTATACCAGGTTAATGTTAAATAATCTGTAATGTAAACCTGTTATTGTTTGAAAATTAAATTGACTAGTAAATATTTATTAAAACTACTATTGTTAGTATTAAAGTTAGTCTATAGTTACCAACATAAAAGTTTTCAAGGACGAGATTACATCATTATCATCATTACAGGCCTTCACAAGTCCACTGCTGAACATAGACTCAGTATTCAAGAGTCAACTTATTGAAAATTATATACTGTGTCTTACATACTTTTCTATTCTGTTTATTCGTTTCTTTTCAATTGTATTTAAATAATTGCTACTTTTATTATATTTATCTACCTAGTCAGGTCATAAATTCTGTCACATGTATAATATAAAATAAATGAAACAAGTTTATTCATAATGTAACCATTTATATACCAAAATGAACTTTACAAAACATAGATTCTTATGACGTTAAAGTTAATTCAAAATGACCTCCGTGATTTTGAATACAGGCCTTCAATCTGCGCGGCCAGTCGTCTATCGCAGCACGAACGAGGTCCATGTCAATATAGGCGGCTGCCTTAATCAAGGATGTCTTCAGTGACTCCAAATTGGGATGAGGCTTTGAGCACGCCTTTTCCTCCAAGTGTTGCCATATCTTGTAATCTAACGGATTCAAATCTGGACTGGAGGAGGGCCAGTCTTCGTGCCGGATGAAGTCGATTTCACGCGCCGCCAGCCAGTGTGTGCTCCTCACCTTGTGTGCTCTTCGCTCTATGAGCTGGCGCCGAATCTTGTTGGAATACCCAGTGCCTGTTATTGAACATGGTATGAGAAACAGGTTCCACAAGGTTCGTCCGGACTGTATTTTGATACACAACTGCATTCGTTTTTACACCTTTCTCACAAAAATATACCTCTGTTAAGCCCCAATAAGAAACTCCCAACCATACCATGAGCGAGGATGGAAAATAACCTCGTTGGACACGCGGAATACGGTTGCTCGCTTCTTCACTACTGTGTGCGTATACACCTTATCATTTTGTTTGTTGTAGCTCTCTTCTACGGTAAAAATTTTTTCATCCGAAAAAAGAATTTCCCGATATTTTTTTCCCGCGTACCGCTTCAACAAAGCGCGGCATCTCTTCAGTCTCAGGTCCATTAGACGAGCATTCAAACGATGTCCTGTTTTTCTTCGATATGCCCGAAGCCCTAAGTCTTCATTTAACACCCTTTTCACCGTGGTTCTGCTTAACCCCATCTGAAGGGCCAACAGTTTCTGCTTACGTTTGCGATTTCTTTGAATTCGGGCCTTCACAGCTTTTATCACTGCTGGAGTCCTAACAGACCGAGGGCGACCACTTCTTGACCTGTCATCTACACTAGAGTCTCCATTGTATCCTTTGATGGTACGATAAAAGAATCTTTTGGTTATATTCAAATTTTTCAGTATGTCAAAAATTTGAATTGGCGCGTAACCGCAACGATGCAACGCAATAACTGCAACACGGTCTTCTTTAAGCGTCCACTCCATATTTAAAAATGAGTAAAATTCTAAAAAGTAAACAGTTTTATTTTCATGAACAGTTCGAAATTCGAATTCAATAAACTTTTCTGTGGCCAGCATTCTAAAAGAAAAGTTTTTACTGTGTGACAATACTTATGACCTGACTAGGTATATATCTTCTATCTATACTATAATAAAACTCTAACACGACGTCTATCTGAACACGCATCACGCAAAAACCTGTGAACCGATTTGGATGGGACTGACAGATAGCTGATGTTATAAGGAGTAAAAAAGGCTACTTTTATTTTAGGCAAAGAATTAGGATGCCGCGTAAAAAAAATTAAATCCAATCGCAATAAATTCCACGCGGGCGAAGTCGCGGGGAACAGCTAGTTTATTATAAGTATGTATGTGATAGTGTATACGTGTGTATGGTTTAAATATATTATGTGTGCACATTGACTTAAGATTGTATAATAATGAATATTGTTAAGTTTAGTTTTTGTTAAATTTTTATTGGCACCCACGGAAAATCAGCGTCGAAGTACCAAGTACCAAGTCAGTACCAAGGCTATGCTTAATTGGGTAACTTTTTAGTAACCATTTATAAAATGTATAATATGTTATTATTGTAAGCAAATTGCTAATATGTGTTACTAAATAAACTTATTTTTTTCTTCTTTTTTATTTCTTTCTTTCCTCAAGAAATATCACAAAGCACGGTCCTGAGCCACCTGCATCAATCTACTTCCTGCATATCTTACCAGATCGTCACTCCATTTGGTTGGGGCCACTTCGCCTACCGATACGAGACTGCCACTCGAGAAATCTTTCTGTCCCTTTGGTTATCGGTTCTTCGAGCTGTATGGCCAGCCCATTGCCACTTCAATTTACTAATCCGTTTGGCTATGTCAGTTACTCTGTTTCTACTGCGGTTATTCTCATTTCTAAGCTTATCACCCAGAGAAACCTCTCCACAGCTCACTGTGTGACCTAGAGCTTCCTCATATGGCCAGCAGAGAAAAACCACGTCTCAGATTCATAATTCATGACTGACAATATAAAAACATAATAATATATCATTATAAAACATAATAACCGTGTAGTGGCGGTGTAAGAATATCCACCACCCCACAGAAGCTATGAGGACGAGGCAGGCGTGTCCGAGTTATGCGCAGACGCACTTTTGTGGTGTTTTTTGCACTACATAATATCGTTTTATGAGTGTCATAAGAGGCGTCGTAAGGTGTCGTAAAACTCTGCGGTTACCATTCCGCCTGCCGGAAGATGACATGTCACTTAGGCATGTCATCTCCGGTTGTTCGGCTCTTTCTTACTTTAAGCAGGGCCCAATCTAAGGGGGGGGGGGGGGGGTGCAAGCCAGCCATTTGCCCAGAGAGGCAAAAAATTATGGGCGGCAAAATTGACTTATTCCTATCTTCCAACCTAGTCATTAGCCATCCACCACCCAAGTTGGCAGGTTGAGAATTTTATGTGCCTACCTTCCAACCTACTTCAGGTTGGATAGTGGAAATATTTAAGTAGTTTACTAGTTCGAAAGAAATAAAGTTTAAGTAGGGCTCCGCAAACTTTTTCTCCGATATTTGTGAGGTACCGATACTTTTATTAGTACTCGATACTTTTAACAAAATTTGGGTTACATCATTAGATTTGCGTTGTAGGAGTAGGGGATTACCCTTCTATAGACAATAGCTTATGTTTAGAGCGTATGTTGCTAGTTTCTCGTGATTGGTACCTATTTATTAGATTTATTTTTATCAATTCAGAAAAAAAAATACAGTTTAATCCTGGCTTACTTTTTTACTGTTGCTCTAATTTATTTTTGTACCAACAATGTAATACGTCGAAATTTAAATTTAGTTAGTTTGATGCCATTGTTAAGTGTCTCATTGGTGATAAGTTCCGAATTCCAAGTTCCGAAATTTCTCGGATAATATTTGATATTACGGATATTACTCAATCGGAAATTTCAAAAATAAATTGAAAAGTACTCGATACCTAACAATATCGATAATTTGGTTCAATACTTTTCTCGGTTTCGATAAATCTGATACGTTACTGGTATCGAGTAAAGTATCGATACTTTTGGAATTTTGTGGAACACCGAGAAGAAGAAATACCTAAATAGGTAATAAGGAACCAATTATACTAGAGCTTAGGAACTAGAATCCAAAAAAAATCGTATAACATATCTAAACTGGCAACCGTTTTAGTTTGTCTATATTTGATGGGGATTTCCTTCAAGCTTTCGGAAGAATACCCTTTCGCTACAGTCGTACAACGCTACATTTTATGGGAATCCCTTAAATAACATATATATGCATAAGATTGTACTATTTTTCCATTACCTATTTACTCATTAGGACAGAACATTTTTACTAGACGCCTGGTAAAAATGTTCTGCCCTAGAGACAAATTTCCGTCAAATTCGTGAATAATGTAGCGGTTAATAAGTGATACATAATTAAAATGTTTTATCTATTTATGTGAAATATATTTAAAGTCTACAAGTTGGTTCCATTCTTAAATTTAAAAGTGAGTGATTTTTAGTGGGGCAGATTAATCATATGAATATTAAAGTGCGCGTGTGAATTTACTACGTAAGTATCTATTTGTTTACTAAAGTAAATTGTAGTACGTAAGAAATATGTAATATTGAACACACCTTGCTAAAAAGTGTACTTACTTTTTGTTCCTTAAGGTAAATAGTATTAGTGCCGATTTCAGTTTTTTGACAGTTGTTGTATGAGTTTGACAGTTCTTATTTGAAAAATAGTTACCCTTAATAACAGGTGGTGAAACCAGCCCTTAATTTAATATTGACCGTAAGGTATGTTAAAAAAGTTTTAAGTGGTACGTTAATCGTGTGAAAATTAACATTATTCCTCTTTCGGCTTGTTAATTCTCATCTGTGACTGCTCACTAGCAGTAACCCGCGACTTCGTTCACGCGCCCACCATAATTATTACTCTCGTGGGAATGAGTAACTTTTCTGAGGTAAAAAGTAGCCTATGTCAATATCCAACTTCAATTTATATCTACATACCAAAATTTATCCAAATTAATCCATTGGGTTAATCGAAAAAACGTAGCAGTCAGAGAAATAGAATGACTTTCGAATTTTTAACATTAGCAAAGTTATTACATCTAGTTAAATTTATTTTATATTTTTATTTTTTACCGTACAGAATGGCTGATGGTAAATCACATTTGTCGGGACACCAATATAAAAAACGAAGACTTAAAAAATATGCAGAGCGACAAAAGCAAGCAAGGGCATTAGAGTCCTTAGAGCAGTAACCGATGCTATAACTGAGATTCCTCTTAAACCTCGAGAAGAAAATACGTCCAATTCCAATATAAGCTGTGAAACTGGTGCTTCTACTTCTGGATCAAGCGCTATTACAGGCGAGGGTGCTATTACAGGTGAAGCTACTATTGGAGGTGAAGGTTCTATTACAGGTGAAGCTGCTGTTGTAGGTGAAGGTGTTATTGCAACTCCAAGTGTTTTTACATAATTAACATCTATTTTAGATATTGACCTAGCCACGTGGCCCAATAGATTAACAAATGCAGAAAGAATATATTTAGTAAATAGAGGTCCTCCAGACTCACTGTATAAATTTGAATTTCCACAAGATATCATTGGTCGGAGGTTTACTTCGAGATACTATAAAAGAAAGCTTAATAACTGTGAAGAAATTTTGAGAGATTTGCTTTTACATATTATATTCTGTGGCAAAGAATTCGTTGTATTGCTTTCGCTGTAAAATCTTCAATACAACTACAACTTCCGGTCTATCTGAAGATGGCTACAAAAATTGGAAGCATGTAGGTGATATGCTAAAATCTCATGAGACATCACGAAACCATGTAGAAGCTGTAAAATCTTAGGTAGAATTTTCACGTTGACTCAATTCGTGCCGTACGATAGATGCCGAATCACAGAGAATAATTAAATCAGAAATAGAACACTGAAATAGAGTATTGTTACGAATTGCCACAATCATCAAAATGTTGGATAAACATGGCTTGGCTTTTCAAGGTACTTGTGATAATCTGTATCAATATAACAATGGAAAATTTTAACAACTAGTGGAGTTGTTAGCTGAATTCGATCCCGTTATGCAGGAACATGTACGCAGAGTTTTGAAAAAAAGAGGAGAAACAAGCAACGAAACAGACGACTTAAAAAAACATATTATGGAAGCTATCATTACATCAAAATATTATTTTATTATTTTAGATTGTATTCTAGACGCCAGAAAAACTGAGCTGATGACCATGGTAATTAGGTATATTTCTATTATTAAATCCCAAGATCATTCAAGAACGTCAGAGATTGTAATAAACGAAAGTTTTTTTTTAGGATTTATACCAATAGAAAAATCTACAGGTCTGCCACTAACAGAAATTATCGTGGAACAATTATCAGCACCTGGATTGTCTTTAGAAAACATGAGAGGATAAGGGTACGATGATGGAGCTAATATGAAAGGTATTCAAAGTGGCGTCCAAGCCAAGATTAAAAACATTTATCCACGGGCATTTTACGTTCCTTGCAGTAGTCACTCTTTAAACTTAGTGGTAAACGACATAGCAAAGTCCTCACTGGTAGTTACAATTTTTTTAATACTGTGTAAAAAATTTGTTTTCCAATTCAACATTAAGATTCAACATTAAAGTGGTCAATTCTTTTGAAGAATGTAAAAGGTATTACTCTAAAACCACTTAGCGACACGAGATGGGAAAGTCGAATCGAAGCAATAAAACTACATATACATCAAATAGGACAAGTTTACGATGCATTGTTTAGTGTTTACCAAAACACAGATACCACCACACGAGACGAAGATTCGGGTTTGTTGAACCAAATTAAACAGATAAAATTTTTATGTACTATTATAATTTGGTACGATACTTTGAATCGCATAAAGCCTGTTAGTAAATAATGCAAATGAAAGATTTTGACTTAGTTTCCGTCATTAAATTACTCAAAAATACAAAAGATTTCTTTGAAAACTCACTTTTAGATGAGTATTTTACTTAAGCTCTTGAAGACGCCAAAGCCTTAGCTTCTGAAATTGATTGCAAGACTTTGAAAATGTGGCTAGACTTCATGCACGATCCAAGAAAAAGCAATTTACTTATGAGTGTGTTGACGAACTAATTATAGAGCCTCGTCAAAAATATAAAATTGAAGTATTTTTCACATTATGGATACAGCCATAAACTTTTCAGAATTAAGATTTTCCCAGATTTCTGAGCACAGTAAACATTTCGCTTTTATGTATAACTTATATGCCTTAAAAGAACTCCCAAAAGATGAATTGTTAGAACATTGTAAGAATTTCAAAACTATTTTAACTCATAAACTCAAGCGATATAAATACATTAGAACTTTGCGAGAAGTTGTCAGTCCTTTGTATGTTTTTAAATAGTAATTTATCTTCTCAAAATGTTATGAAAGTAACAGATTTAAGATTTGGTCCAAATATCAGTATTGCGCTCAGGATCCTTTTAACTTTACCAGTAACAGTTACAAGTGGTGAAAGAAGCTTTTCTAAATTAAAAATAATAAAAAATTATCTGCGATCCACCATTACATAAAATAGATTATCTGGATTGGCTATGATTTCAATAGAGCATAAGTTTGCGACAGTATAAATTACAGACAGTAAAAAACAGAAAGTGCGAAGAAAATCACTATAATTACGAGTTAGGATTTAATATTCTCCGAAAAACTGTTTAATTTACATGATTTCATTATTTAAAAAAATGACTGATTTGATTTGTAGTAATATAATTGTTTTTTTATCAGTATTTTTAAAACAAATCTTTTGCTGTGTCTTTTTTAAACGTACCGTATGAACCTTAACTTATGAACCGAGTGACCATAATAAACAATTAAACAGCTTGGTCCTAATCTTCTTAACTTCTGAAACGATTTTGATGACAAATGATTTTTGTCCATTTAGTTCAGGGTCATCACACATAGGCAAGATTAGCCAGAGACAGGGAAAAATAGCACAAAAGAAAAGAGGCTCATAAGCAGCAGTGAGTC
This sequence comes from Parnassius mnemosyne, assembly GCA_963668995.1. Taxonomy (NCBI): domain Eukaryota; kingdom Metazoa; phylum Arthropoda; class Insecta; order Lepidoptera; family Papilionidae; genus Parnassius; species Parnassius mnemosyne. The sequence continues at coordinate 43,023,829 of CAVLGL010000126.1, forward strand.
GCAGTAGATGATGATAAAGTTGAAAGGTACATAAGTATGTCGATAAAAAGATATAGCAATCCATTCAGTAGTTTCTGTGAAATTCTTTAAAAGACATACATTGTATACTTACTAACATAAAAACACTCATCAACTTTCGTATAAGTACTTCTTCAGAAAACCAAATAGACTGACGTGAATATTATAGATAGGTATAATCCCAAAAATATCACGTATTTTATGTAGGTACTTGTATACGTAACATTCTCCAAAATAACTAACTAATGATTTATATGGTTTTGTGTATGTAAAGGGTGGCGAAATTTATCTCTCTGAATTTTTGCACAGAAACAATCTAGTTGCCAGGATTCTACACCAGGAGCTCGCTCTGAAATACGGTCTTGTGGATCGGCAACTGTCTTATTATAAGTACTTGCCGGAAGCCGTGTTCGAAAATGATCGCGCCAGGCTCTACTGGGATCATCACAGACAGGACTATTCTTGCGAATAAGCCTGATATTATGCTGATGGACCGGGCCCAGTCAAGAATATTTTTGGTCGACGTTACCATTCCGTATGACGAGAACCTCGTGAAAGCCGAAACAGATAAGCGAACAAAATATCTGGACCTGGCTCACGAGGTGACCGACATGTGGGGTGGTCTGCTGACCGAAATTATACCTGTAGTCGTTTCTGCGAACAGGTTAATCCCAGTCAGCCTCTCGGATCACCTGAGGCGACTGGGACTCCGTGACGGATCGCTCCAAACTCAAATGCTGAAGGCAGTGCCCCTCGATGCCGCCCGCACCGTCCGCTGGTTTTTTTCCCTTTCTCCCTAACCCTCGGGCGTTTGGTCTCCCTGCCGAGGGCCTCCATCTGGTGGGGTTTTTATTTATTAATGTATTTATTTTATCTTGACGATATTTATGTATGTTTATCATTTTCATTTACAGTTATATATTTATACAGCCTAAACAGATAAGAGAACTTTATAGATACACCATAATAATTATTGCCTTTAACTAACGTACTTCGCTAGGCACTGCAATCGGTATAAATTACAAACGTTATCCCTAATAAGTATACGCGGAATCTACATAACAAAGTTACTACCGCTAGCGTCTCTAACTTATAAGAGTGAAATTTGCGCTCATCACAAGTAATTTTTCGGCTAAAATAGGAGATGGGGTGAAAAGCATCCATCGAGTATCTTTGAAAAAGAATACCAGTTTCCTCCGACTTTACACGCATCGGTATGAAATTGTGTTAATGCTTTGGGGTCCTATAGAGCTAACAATGGACGTTATGTAAGCAGGGTGTTGACTGTGCTAAATGACCTGTCTTGTTCCTAACCTAAAGTCCAAGTCACGTTCTTTTTTTGAAAGTCAGTAAAGGAAGAATTTAAAATAGTGTTTTTTTATAAATCCAAATAACCCAAATATACTCAAAATTGACGTAATTCGTGTTCATTCTTAGGCGTTAGAAATTTTGAAATAGTCTCTTTTTTATTACTTATAGGTCGAATTCCTTCACAGTTCACCTAGAACCCTAAGAAATCTAAAGTATTCATAATAAAAGTTACACTTACTGAATCTAAGCCTTAGTCCGCCTTGTTTAAATAGTCACAAACTTCTTCTAGTCGTACCAACCCTTCATCTACATGTTTACATGAAATGAGAATACCATTTGTATAAACTAATGCATATTTGATCAAACGAACACAATTTTTTTAAGTCCATCGCCACAAACAATTGAGTCAGCAGGATTAAATTTATTAAAAGACATCAAACAACAATCGAGATTGGCACCGAATTGTATTCACAGTTAAAATATCTAGAAAGTATCTTTGGAAATGGGTATATCACCTTCCGATATGTTATACACTAATAATGATCCAACTCCATTTGTGATAGTGTATTCGCCCGGAAGAAGGTAATATTCTTTACTAACCCTTCCCTAAGTGATCCTCCCCGACTGTACACGCTTCCATCAAACATCGGGTCTAATTTAACTGAAATTATTTAGATTTATTATATAATTAGATTAATTAGACTGAAAGAGTTAATAAGAATAGCAACATCAATGAATTGTATGAGTCTTCACCTTCTGAAAAATTAATTTAGAAGAAGTTTTGGTTGTCACAATTTCTGGTGATTCTGAAAACGTGTGACCTATAAAAAACAGGGTAGCTTTAAATGTAAACATTTACTGTATTTATGTCAATAGTTTTTCGGATACTCTAAACTTCCACTTCGGCAGCCACTACGTCCACAGAGTAAACAAGATTAGCCCCATTTGAAAACCTAACAATATTTAATTCCTTAGCCTAGCTCATTCGAATAGGCTTCCCAAATCAACGTGACACGTTAATTTTGTGCGTAGCATTATCGGAAACTGAACTCGAATACCTGTTTTTTATCTTTATTCAGCGATTCAGTCTGTTAAGGATCAATGCCGTTTTTATTTCAGACGCGACTAGAAGATTATGTCTAAATTTATCGCATAAATTAAATTTAATTAAAGGTCGTAGTATTCGAATTAGACGGCACAGTTTTAGTGTTTGTAAACCGTTAATTCGTATTTAACTGAGTTTTGCGCTCATATCGGCTTTTACTACCCGTGTAATGCCCTTCTCTGATTTGAGCCAACGAAAATATTTTAAAAACTCTTCGGGTTCCATAAATTGAGCTGTTCGTGTTCCCACTTTTGTGACCCGATCATCTATCCATACAAAATACAATCTACCGCTTGCCTCCCAACTATTTTACATATATTTAATAATTGTATTTTCGCGTAATAGAAGTGCTGCAACGACTCATCATATTAGACACGTTTGCTCTGGGGGCACGGCAGTGCCCCCGCCAAGTCGAGTAAAAAAGCGGCACGGCCGCACAATCCTTTTTTTCAAAGCAGTTCAGGCCATTTTCGAAACCCTATAACTTCGTTGTGGATAAAAGTAGAAGCCTGAATTTTCAGTAACCAAGTAGGCACTGTATAAACTCAATATATTTCAAATTTTATTAAATTTGAACCAGTAGTTTAAGAATTATAACTAGTTTTGTCACTCACTCACTGACCGATCATCAAAACTCTAAGGCACTTTTAGCAGACATATAAGCTTCAAATTTGGAATGCAATTATTGTTTAGTACACAAATTAAGTAAAAACTAAAATATTTTGCAATTTCGGTCCAGTTTTCGAGATACACCAACCGCATAAATAACTTTGTAATACCTTATAAATATATAGGATTACATAGTTACATTTGCAGTGAATGAATCAGTGTGCCTATATATGTATAATATAATGGAATAATAGATGTAGATAGGTACCTAGATATAACTATCTACAAAAAGAAATCAGATGCCATCAAAAACATAACTTGTAAAAAAGCCAAGTCTCGCAACTCAGTTCTTCTACCGTAAAAAGTTGTGAGATCTATTATATTTTAAATAAATAGATTGACTTGGCCATCGCATGAAAACACAATGTATCTCTCAAGTAATACATATTATATTAAATTAGATTGTTTCGTGGGATTGCTAAGTCAATTTATTTATTTAAAACATAAAAGATTTTTAAAATTGATATGGCCACTATAAGATGTTGTTAGGTTTTTTTTTTTATAGGATATGGGTGACAAACGAGCACACAGTCCACCTGATGGTAAGTGGTTGCTGTGGCCCATAGACATCTACATCTATCCTCTGTTACAAATCAAAATGTAGATGCGTTGTCACCCGTGAGTACTAAGATGGAATGCCTCATTTCCAGTAAAAAGGGCCTCCGGCCACCTGCACTCACCAAGCGAAACGCAGAGGTAAACGTCTACTTCACGCTGGTTTTCTGTGAGGTCGTGGTACTACCCCGGTTCGAGCCGGCCCATCCGTGCGACAGCAAAAGCTGCCGCGTGGCGATACCACTGTTAAAATAGTTTAAATTAGGTTAGCTAATTACGTAATAACTTAAGACAGAAGGACCCACTGAATAAATTAACCGACTTGGTATTACATGGATCTTATCTTGGATCTTTAACTTTTTACGGTAGAAGAACTGAGTTGCGAGACTTGGTTTTTTATACAAGTTATGTTTTTGATGGCATTAGCTTTTCTGACAAAAGTTCGGCATAGTCTTTACGACAAGGAAATAGTTAAAGCAGTTTTTTTCCGTTCGACTAGGTAGTAACTTCTTACTGGTAAAGCACAAACAAGAGGGAAGAAATTGTTTACTAATCCTTTAAAAGAAAGGAATAGGGGAAAATAATGACAATTTAACTTCTTTCTTTCCCCGCTATATTTTTGAAAAATACATTTTCGTTTTTATTTACGCATTTTAACTTGTGCTTTTTTAGTAAGTTATTATTTAAATATCGTAATCTTTAAATAATTTTCTCGTCTATGAAAAAAAAATGAGGATAGTTATAAGTACTAAACATATTTCTTAATTCTAGAGTTTGGTGAAATTAATACACTATAACTTTGTAAAACTTGTAAAAAAAACAAAAGGAGAGTTAAATAATAATTAGTTTTTATTTTGACTCTTACGTAAAGATGAAAATAATTCTGGATTGTATTCTATATTACGAAGTTAAGTGGCACAAAGAAATAAGCGATTAAATAAAGGCAAATCGACAAAATATCTATTATTTCAATTAAGGCAATCCCTTTACAAAAAAAAAGATACAAGAAGAAAGAAGAAATATGTTTAAAAACAAAAACTATGCTGGTTTAAAGTTGACACGTCGTTAACACAAATGGAGCTCACGCGTCAACATTTCCGTACCTAAATTTATCACAATTTTCGTCGCGGCTTGTCTCAAGATAAATGTCTCAGCGAACTTGTTTCGATTTATGATGTTGAAGCACCGAGTCAAATGACAATATACCACCGAGTTTCGACGCGGTCGTGTGTCGCTCAGCACTGTTTCTTCTGCAGGTCGACCAAGAACAGCGGTCACGCCTGAAAACATCGCAGCTGTGCGAACTATTATATTAGATGACCGTCATGTGACATACGAGCAGATTCGGGCTGTTATCAGTATCGGAATGACTGCAATTCAGTCGATATTACATAATGAGCTGTGTGTAAGAAAGCTAGTTTTCCGCTGGGTTCCCCACAATTTGTCCGAAAAGCAAAAGGCGGCTCGTGTAGATTGGTGCCGGAATACTCTGTAACGCTTCAACGGAGGGAAGTGAAATGCCGTTTATAATATCGTCTCAGGTGACGAATCATGGATTTATTCATACACATCTGAAAGAAAACATCAGTCAGCAGTTTGGGTCTTCGAAGGTCAAACCAACGAAAGTGGTTCGCTCCCGCAGCGTGTCAAAGAAAATGGTCGCTACGTTTGTCTCGAAAAAGGGGCATGTTGCTACAATTCCTTTACAGAAACGCAGAACGGTTACCGCTGAGTGGTATATCATGGTTTGTTTGCATAACCCGAAACGTCGCATCATCTTACATTACCATAATGCGAGCTCCCATACTACTCGGAAGACAAATGAGTTTTTGAAGCAGGAAAACGTTGAGCTGATGAGCCATCCTCCGTACAATCCTGACCTGAGCCCAAAAGATTTCATTACATTCCCTAGAATGTGAGATTTATAACGCGGTCAACGGTTTGAAGACCCCTAAGCAGCTGTGGGAGCCTACAAATCAGCCATTTTGTCAACATCAACTCCAGATTACAATTACTGTTTTAATGATTGGTTTACATTTAGCTATACCGTGCATGTGGTTTTTCTTATTCGCGATCATTTCAGTGTGCCCACGTAAACTGCTTTCATACAAAAGACTAGGGTCTCCGATGAAACTAATAATTCTCAAAATTTACATACAAAATTTAATTTTATCGAAATAATGACAATGACGACGATTTTTTTTTTCGAAAATGATAAAAATAATTGAGCAATTAACAAATAAAAAAAGTAAATACAATTAAATTAACAAATTAAAATGCAAATTAACAGTAAAAGTAATACGGCTTTTGTGAACATCAAAGAAAATTATGAAAATTCTCGAACGATCCCATTTCTGAATTGTTGTTGTCAGCTCAAACACAGGGATTCGTAAAATAGAAACCAAGTATTCCACATATACACATCATATATTACCAAAAACTAATCCAATATCACAGATTATACATGATATCATAGTGTTGTCGTCAGCTCAAATACTGGGATTCGTTAAAGGAAAACCTAGTATTCCAAATTTACTCATCAATTATTATTATTATTTTATAATTTATAATTATACATAAAATCACAGGTTATATATATATATATATCATGCAGGAGTACATAGGTAGAATTGGCGAGAAACTAGATAGCCTTCCTTTGGGAACCCGTGCATTCTGCTCTCGCCAAAGTTGTCCCAGGGAATTTCTGTAAGCCATCACTACTATCTCTGCACAGTAAGAATGACTCACTGGTTCACGCCGCAAAAGATTAAGCCGACCTTTAGCCTCCCTTTTTGCGTCCAACTCGACTCTTGATGACGGGGGAAGCACACCGCCGACCATCCCGCAGTATGAGTGCTCTTTGCCTGATGTGCGATTCACACAGTGCTCAGTACGCAAAGTACTCCTCTTCCTGGACATCCACAAGTCGAGTGGGCCTGACACAATCCCGCCAATTGTGCTAAGGACGTGCGCCTTATCTTTTCGCCTATTCGGCACCGGCGTTGTCCCGAATTCATGGAAGACAGCTTTTGTGCACCCTATCCCTAAAAAAAACAAAACCGCTCTGATCCGTCCAATTACAGGCCTATCATAGGTTATACATGATATCGTAGTGTTGTCGTCAGCTCAAACATAGTGATTCGTAAAAGAAAACCAAGTATTACACATAATAGACACATCATATAATTCATTTATTACAGCCTTTCATAAGTCCACTGCTGAACATAGGCCCAAGGAATGCCACAAAGCACGGTCCTGAGCTACCTGCATCCATCGACTTACTGCATGTCTTACCAGGTCGTCAATCCATCTCGTGGGGGGTCGCCCTACGCTTCGCCTACCAGTACGAGGCTGCCACTCGAGAACCTTTCTTCCTCATCGGTTGTCGGTTCTTCGAGCAATATGGCCGGCCCACTGCCACTTCAGCTTACTAATCCGTTGAGCTATGTCGGTTACTCTGGTTCTACTGCAGATATCCTCATTTCTAAGTTTATCACGCAGAGAAACCCCGAGCATAGCCCTCTCCATAGCTCGCTGAGCGACCTTGAGCTTCCTCATACGGCCAGCAGTGAAGGACCACGTCTCAGATCCGTAAGTCATCACTGGCAACACGCACTGGTTGTACAATTTCGTTTTAAGGTTTTGAGGTATATCTGACGAGAAGATGTGTCGTAGCTTCCCAAACGCTGCCCAGCCGAGTTGAATCCGTCGATTGACCTCTCGGTCGAAGTTAGACTTACCTAGTCGGACTATTTGTCCCAGGTAAACATACTCGTCAACAACTTCGAGCTTAGTGCTCACAACAACTACCGGCATAGGTGTGACATGGACATTAAACATAATCTTTGTTTTATCCATGTTCATCTTAAGATCTATCCGTTGGGAGACACTATTGAGGTCATTGAGCATGGTGCTTAGTTCCTCCAGCGATTCTGCCATAAGGACTGTTCGCGCCAAACGATAGTTTCGGCACCGACGTTAGAGGGCGCGCGGCTCGGTGCCATACCGGGTTGACGCGGTCGAGCGGTGGGTGTTGAGAACGCGTAAAGGTGCAAGTCAGTCGTCTGCCAGCTGTGCTTGGGACAGCACGCTGTCATTTTTTGTCGGGAACTCGGAATACGGTCTAGGATTTGTGACGCGTATTCCTTGCTGTAGAGCTTCCCCGGGACTTATTGGGTCCGACTCAGAATCTGTATAAGTGCATTCGACAATATTAGCTAGTGCGGCCTTGGATATTCTAGAAATAACTGTTGCTACGCGAAACGGTAGTGACCTTTGATCCGGACACTCCGTGTTCGTTTTGTGCGTTCACCTTATAACAAACGACAGTTAGTGGCTTCTGTAAGTTAGTTAATCGTACGATAGAGTTAATGGACTGTCATTGTGACGAACGAAGAAGTGGTCCGGCGCCGAAGTAGTCTGAAGCGGTGCAGCATTTTGGAGCAGCCTGAAACTCGGCCGCTGCTGGTCGCCTATGCTTGACAAGGCCCCACACATTCACACCTCACTGTACAGTACTCGCCATCCACTATTACACACACTCACGGCCTGCCCAAGCCTTGGTGCGAAGTTAGGTTCGGATAATGGTAAGTACTACGTGTTTCTAGCTTTCTCCCATATTGTTTAGTGTAACTAGAGATTTTCCACTTTGGGCTTAGGAGGCCCGACCTACGCCTGCTCGTCGAAACTCAGTTGAATGGGCCCCTGAGGATTTGACCTTTAAGGGAGCAGCCGTAGGCCGTAACAGGACTATATCGTCGGCAAATCGAAGGTGATCGCCATTGATGTTAATACCGTATCCTTTCCAGTCCAGAAGCTTGAAAACGTCTTCCAATGCAGCGGTGCAGAGTTTCGGGCATATACCGTCACCCTGTCTTACACCTCTCTGCAAATGGATAGGTTTCGTATTCTGGTTCTGTACTCGGATAGCCATCGTAGCCCTACTGTACAAGCACTTCAGCACTTCGATATACCGACAGTCAACTTGGCACCGCTGAAGGGAATCAAAGGCTTTCTCATAGTCCACATACGCCAGATATAGTGGCAAATTGTACTCCTCGGACTTCTGTACAACTTGCCGAAGGGTATGTATGTGGTCTATGTTGCTAAAGCTCTTTCAGAAACCGGCTTGTTCGGGAGGCTGGAAGTCGTCAAGTCTGCACGCGAGACAATTCGTAATGACTCTCGAAAACAGCACGTAGACGCGGCTCAGAAGGGAAATCGGTCTGTAGTACTTCAAGAGAGCGTTGTCACCTTTCTTGAAGAACGAGACCACCACACTTCTGCTCCACGCCTCCGGTGTAATGCCACCTTGGAGGACGGAATTAAAGAGCTCCTGAAGGACTTCAAGTACCGGTTTTCCACCCGCTTTCAGAAGCTCCGCTGTAATTTCATCCTCGCCTGGGGCCTTGCCGTTTTAAGATGCTGGAGAACCATTCTAATCTCGCTCAGACTGACGTCCGGGATATCTTCGGAATAGTGTCGGATAGGACGTCAAACACCTCAGTCCCCCGTGACCACGGGTGCTGGAAAGCACCCGAAACGTCGGGAATATAAAATAAGTTAATATACGCAATAAAATCCGTAAAATTAGTTTTATTTAAATAAGTTCTCGTAAATATATTGAAAGGTCAAAGTTAATATATTTACTTCTTTAAATTTGTCTCTAAGAGATTCCTTCGGACCCCGGTTATAAATTGCTCTTATGGCTCTCTTTTGCAAAAGAAAGATAGTTTCAATGTCAGTCGCATTACACCTTAGCAAGATTCCATATGATATTATGCTATGGAAATAACTAAAATAAAGTAATCTAACTGTTTCAACACATGTAAGGCATCTAATCTTTTTTACAGCATATGCTGAAGAACTAAGTTTGGTAGCTAGTTTAGATATATATAAAGATTTTTTAGAGATATATGTATATATAGATAGTTTAGATATATTGAAGCTTTACGTCAACTGTAATACCGAGAAAAACAACGGACTCAACAAGACCCAGCTCCCCCCACTTAAAAGCACACTGGTATTCAGCGTTTTAACATTAAGTGTAGTGAATTTAATACATTTCGTTTTATTACCGTTCAAAAGCAAATTGTTGATGTTGAACCTATATTAATACTTTTGATATAGCATTATACACTTCGTCATATTTGCATTTCTAGTCAGAAAATCTACAAAGTATCATCAGCAAATAATACTATATCATGGCTATTCCCTATCAAGTAAGGTAAGTTGTTAATATAAACTAAGAACAGAAAGGGACTAAGAACTGAGCCCCGAGGAACACCCATAGATACTACCTATCCGGAAGAACTGCATCCATTAATAACAACTTTTGTTTAGATACGACATAATAAGTTTAACCGCTATGTTTTTTACACCATAATGATGTAGCTTCCTGATTCATGTATCATGATGAACACAGTCGAAAGCCTTGGAAAGATCACAAAATATACCCAAAGCATCTTATGAATTTTCCCATGCACAGAAAATATGTTTGATTAGCTCAACACCGGCATCAGTTGTCGAGTGACCTCTTGTAAATCCAAACTGATTGTTATGTAGTAATCTATTTACATTAAAAAACTTAACATTTGATCTAGAATATTTTTTTTAAATATTCTGAGCGTTGACAGTTCAGAAATAGGTCTAAAATTAGTGGGGTCCAATGTACTGCCAGATTTAAATAAAGTTATAACTTTACTATGTTTCATTAAATCAGGAAACACACCAGATTCGATACTAGCATTGAAAATAATAGCACGTTGGAGTGCGATCGCATCTATTATAGACGCAATAACTTTAACAGAAATCCCCATATATCTGCTGTTTTCTTAATATCAGTAGTTTTGGAATATTTTACAATATCACGTGATAATATTCTAAGAAATGCAAATGCCTTTTACAGACATTTACATTTTGTTTGAGCAATGATTCGGTGACAGCAGAGGAGGAATTGAATGACTTCGTAGTCAAGATCGGAATGTCGGTAAAATATTGTTTAAAAGCCGTTGCAACGTCATGATCTGATATCATCAAATTATTGTTAAAATTTAATTGAAAGTTTGAGTTGTGTAGTTTCTTCATCTTGCCAGTATCAGTATTGATTATACTCCAAGTCATTTTAATTTTATTAGAGGCATTAATTTTGTTTAATAAATATAAAGACTTGGCTGACTCTTTTAAATATTTTTACATATTCTCTAAATGAAACACTATGATTATATAATCTTTCATTGTAAAGGTCATACAACCTTTGTCTACTCCTATGGATTCCTACTGTCGCCCACTCGTTAAACGATTTGCGACTGTTTATAGAGAGTGTTTTAGAAGTAAATGTTTTATTAAATTCAAGACTTAACTAATTAAATAATGACCGGGTGTTTGTGAAACTCTCCTGAAAACGAAGACAGATGATAGTAGGTACTACACCTTAGAACATGGGTCACAAATATATTTGATCCTGAGGAAAAAAAATCATCTTTTCACAACCTTTTATTAACTTTATTCACGCTCCATCATATTAGTACAGCTAAATGAAACCATAATTTCATTAAAAAAATATGAATATACTTATACAAAAAACCATCAGCGAAACTTAAAAAAACATCAGCTGACAATAGGGTCAATATCCTCGCGGGCGCCGAAGTCTTATAGGTCCCGTTACGTAAAAACGCTGGCCTTGAACCTGGGCACTGAGCTATTTATAGATCAAATTGGTGGTTTGAAGTTTCATTTTTTAGCTTCATTTTTCATTTCTATTTTCTTATACAAAATCAAAGATAACGATGAAATAGTGTTTGTAATTGTGTAAGTACTGAGTACCAAATTATGTACGTTTATTAATTTAAATAATTTTTGTAGTAAAGAACTGCTTGTTGCGTCAGATTACAATTGATTGTGTAATTGTATTAAAATGACAACCATAACTTTTCAATTCCATATGAAGACTACATAGTCGTAGGGATAAAACTTATAAATTAAATAAACGTTGGCTTTACATTGTGCGCATTTGTTTTAGCGGATTGATTAATAATTTTAGTTCTTGATACAGTTCCGTGTTGACTATCAAAAGAGACAGTTCAATTGTTTTATTTATTAAATTATTGTCGTTATTACTTGTTATTTATTACTTAATGATATTATTCTTGTTGTTACGTTTTAAGTTTCCTGTTTTGTTTTTATAATGCCTAACGCATACGTTTATAGTGCTCGTGAATACGACAAGTGCCTTGGAGAAGCTCACGGGAATGCTTCGCATGCATTGCGAATTTACCGAGAGAAATTCCCGACTCTCTGAAATGCTGCTGTTATCAGACTCTCGACTGATAACAGCAGCATTTCAGCGAGTATTTGAAAATCGACCCATTGCTCTGATAGCGGCAGGAGGTGGAAGTCAAGTGGCTGTTCACTCAGAGGAGCGAATTTTAGATGTCGTTCGGCGGAATCCGAACCTAGGTACACGAAGTATCGCTAAATTGTTAAGGCGTCGGGATGGAACAAGTGTGTCATACTGTACAGTTCACAATGTGTTAAAACGTAACCGAATGCGCCCATACAAAGTGTACAAAGTGCAAGCTTTAGTTTCCGGCGATCACCAAGTTTACTACCGTTGGTTATTAGACCAGCAACAACGTGAGGATTTAGAGCGGTAAGCTGTTTCATACCTATTTTTTTAAAGTAACTTAGTACTGAACTGATCTGAATAGAGACATAATTGAATACATAAGAATAATAAACATACCTACACGATGAATAAAAACACATAACTCTAACCTTGGTTACATTTCATTTAAATATTTTTTCATTAGTGGGGAATCGAACCAGTTATTGGGTTATTTAACCTGTGAATTCGAATTAAAGTGGCTACGTGAAGACAAGCACAGTGGCAAAATAGTAGTTAAGTAGATAAGTTAGGTATTTAGTCAAGTGCTGTAAATTATTAGGTATTGTGGTATGGCCCGCTAGCTTGGGGCTGCGCAAATTCGGCGTTGGCGCGTACAGTGACTTCTAGTCAGCTGATTGTCATTCAGTAATTCCACTGCTGGTTTTAAGTTTAAGTATTTTCATGTTTTTTTTAATGAAATTATCGTTTCATTTAGCTGTACTAACATGATAGAGAATGAATAAAGCTAATAAAATGTTGTGAAAAGATCTTTTTTTTTTCATCAGGATCGATTTTATATTACACCCATCATCAAAGGTATAGTTGGTACTGTCGTCTGTCTTCGTTTTCGGGAGCGTTTCAAAAATACCCTGTATAAATAGTTAGTGTTGTTTTTATATGAAAAAAAGGCAGCCTTTTCACTATATTACTTCTAAATATCTCTAAGCCATGTTCATTTATTGGGAAAAGCACAACTTTCTTAACTTTCTGTTTTTGTGCATGTAAGGTAGTGAGACTAACTGTCCACAGTGATTAAAACTTAAATTTTAAATAATTAATTTATGTAAGGACTCAACATCAGTAAAAATTAAATCCCCGTACCTATGAATATAATCCAGACAAAACCGTAAAAATAAAAAAAGCTACGGATGCTGACGTCACCAAAATTATTCAAACAATGTATGATAAGAAAAGCCCCGGGTATGATGGTATTCGCGCTTGTGATATAAAATTTCAATATCAATGGTGCCTCTTATTACCTACTTAATTAATCAATGCCTTAAAACGTCCATTTACCCAGACTTACTAAAAATTGGTGTAATCTGACCAATCTATAAAAAAGGCAAACATAATTACTTTAACAATTATTGTCCTATAACTATTCTCTCCTGCCTAAATAAAATAACTGAGCATTATTTGAGCAATGAATTAAACAATTACCTGACTACTTACAGTATAAATAAAAGTACAACGCAACTATTACGAAAATCTAATGATGATATAAATAATTATCTAGATAATAAAATGCACATTTTAGTAATATTATTTGATTTTAGTAACGCGTTCAATTTATTAAATTTTTATACATTATACAATAACCTAAACATGGACAAAACAAAAATCATGTTTAACGTCCATGTCAGACCTGTGCCGGTAGTTGTTGGGAGCACTAAGCTCGAAGTTGTTGATGAGTATGTTTACCTGGGACAAATAGTCCGACTAGGTAAGTCCAACTTCAACCGAGAGGTCAATCGACGGATTCAACTCGGTTGGGCAGCGTTCAGGAAACTACGACACGTCTTCCCGTTAGACATATCTCAAAACCTGAAAACGAAATCGTAAAACCAGTGCGTGTTTCCAGTGATGACTGACAGATCTGAGACGTGCTACTTCACTGCTGGCCCTATGAAAAAGCTCAAGGTCGCTCAGCGAGCTATGGAGAGGGCTATCTATGCTCGGGGTTTCCATGCGTGATAAATTTAGAAATGAGGATATCCGCAGTAGAACCGGAGTAAGCGACATAGCCCAACGGATTAGTAAGCTGAAGTGGCAGTGGGCTGGCCATATAGCTCGAAGAACCGACAAGATTGAGTACTTGCTATTTGTAAATTATTATTATTATTTATACTTCATTGTACATCACAAAAAACGAAAAAAGTACAAATTACAAGGAGTAAAACTTAAGAGGTAGGTACAATAAGTCTGTCTTATCGCTAATAAGAGATCTCTTCCAGACAACCTTAAGATTAGGAGAAAGTTGTACTATTGGACAGTAGGAGGTGGTGTATATTATAGTAAACTTACATACTAATACCTAAATAAACTAAACTGATACATAATAAAAAATATTAAATACACTAATATATACATTCAAAATGTAATAGACATACATAAGATTAAACAGCCAAATATACATAAAAATTACGTAAATAAATACAGACGAAATACGAATGTCGCAAATGATGACCAGTAGTTATTGTACTGTTAGGTAGTAAGTTTTGACGTCAGTCTTAAACTTTCCTAGTGTTTTCGCACGACGAATTTGCGAAGGAAGATCATTCCATAAGCCTTGACTCTGAAGGAGTTTTTAAAGTATTTAGTTCGATAAGAATGTGGCGGCTCCGGCTGACCGTAGAACTCTGTCCGGTCTGTCATGGCCAAAAAACTTCAAGTTTTCCTTGAGATTGGATTAAAAAATACACAGTTCAGAGGAGAAACAATTTATAGATTCCGGCGAAGGCGAATGGGTAACCGCTTGAGCTTTCAACGTAATTCGGAGACATGGTCATATTAGCGCAAGCCAAATATGAACCTAATAGTCAGAATACGCTCAAGTTTGTTTAGCTGATCTTCAATTAAATCAAGATAGCTTGCGCCCGCATAATTGACAATAGAGAGGAGTAAAGATTGTCCTAACATAATTTTTGTAGGAATGGGAAGGAAAGAACGTAAACGCCGCAATAAACCCATAGCAGCAGAAGTCTTTCTGCTAATTTCTTTCAATTGATGAGACCACGAGAAAGTAGTATTGAAGTGGATACCAAGATTTTTAACGGTGCTACTATAAGGTATTACAACACCGTTCAATACCACCGAGGGAAAGTTATTCCATTCAACTCTTGAAATCATCCCAGCACCACCAACAATAATGGCCTGAGACTTACAAGGATTAAACTTAAGCCCATAGCAGTTACTCCATTCGCTAATAGCCGCCAGGTCAGCATTGATGACAGAAACAGCAGTAGACAAGTTCTCAAGAGTTGGCTGCGTATACACTTGAAGATCGTGTGCATACATGTGATAGAGAGAAGAACTTTTGTGACAGATCAAATTAATGAAGATAGCAAAGAGTAAAGCAGACAACACACCACTTTGAGGCACTCCAGCTCGCAGTTTACACCAAGATGAAAATTTATATTCAATGCGAATACGCTGCCGTCGGCCCCTAAGATAACTTTGAAACCATCTAACCACTGATGGAGATATGTTGATGGAACGTAACAGACTCAACAAGGTATCAAAATCAATGGTATTGAAGGCATTGCTGAAATCTAATAATACCAACACAGTGAGCTGTTTATTATCCATAGCTCGTCGAATATAGTCAGTAACTTTAACCAGAGCTGTAGTCGTACTATGATCCGACCGGAAACCGGATTGAAAAGGATTCAAAAGGAAATTTCTATCTAAATATTGACCTAATTGGTGAAAAACTAGTTTCTCTAGAATTTTAGATAGAAACGGAGGAATGGAAATGGGGCGAAAGTCGGTAAAATGTGAGGCTTGGGCCTTCTTAGGGAGAGGAATTACTTGTGCGCTTTTCCAATCGTAAGGGAATTTCGACGTGGAGATAGATTTATTCAGGATATAGGTGAGAATAGGAGTAAGAAATTCAAAGATCACTCCTTTCACTGACTGTGATGTTAAGAAGAACTGTTCTTCTTAACATCACAGTCAGTGAAAGGAGTGAACTTAAACGGTGGGAAATTAGGAATTGGTATTTCTTCTTAACATCACAGTCAGTGAAAGGAGTGAACTTAAACGGTGGGAAATTAGGAATTGGTATTGAAGAAAGAATACTCAGAGTGCGTTCTTTGTCTGAGCTATCTATTGTACTAGAAGAAGTAAAATGATGTTTAAGGAGTTTAATATCAAAATTATGCTGAAATGAGCTAGAAGATGCTTTGCAACACCAAGTGATTGAAGAAACCTTGGCAGTGTCGCCGTTTTCGACGAATTTATGAATGTGGCGTCGTTGTGCATCCCTACACAATGTATTGCAACGATTGCGAACTTTTTTGTAGTTTTGCAGACTTTTGTCAGATCTATCGGTCTTGATTTTGCTTTTCGCGAAGCCTTTTTTGATAATATGATGTTTAAGGTCATCGGTCAGCCATGGCGTAGGTGAGTGCATCATCTTTATTGGTTTTACTGGAGCATGAACGTCATACAATTGTATGAGAAAAGAGTTAAACAACACAAATTTCGTATCGACCGTAGTGGCATTTTCCACAGCGGCCCAATCCAAAAGATGAGCAACTTTAATAAGACGTTCTTTGTCCATTCCACTTAAATTACGTTGCAGAAAGATTCTCGATTTTACTTTAGGAGGATGAACTTTGTATGTAAGGAATAAGAGATCGTGGTAAAAAAAACATCAGCCTCGTGTTGGCCGTGCTTCTGGACAAAATCAGGCGAGGAAACACTAAAATTACGAGTCTCCAGGAACTTAATTCCATGCCATTGCTATCGAGTAATTCTTTCAACTTCAGTTAGGTGACTGATGAGGATACTAGAAAAGCCATACTTTCAATAATCTTCCGCAACCGGCTATGATGAGGTGAGTAGATCTATGATACTTCTCATACTCGATATCATTACTCCAGTTCTCACTCATATCATCAATTTCTCACTTTCTACTGGTGTTTACCCCAAGTTATGGCTAAAAGCTTTCGTCTTGCCACTTGCTAAAGTACCAAATCCATCGCTTCCTTCCCATTTTAGACCTATTTCTATACTACCGTTTCTTTCCCAAGCACTTGAATCATTGGTACAAAAACAAGTCACCTCTTTCATTTCAAAATGAAATTTCCTTAGTACACATCAGTCTGGCTTCCGCCCGGGATACAGTACAACCACGGTATACTTAAAGTTACAGAAGACTTTAGAGATAGCATGGAGAGGTCATCTTTGATTGTTCTTGTCCTTATTGACTTTTCAAACGCATTCAATTGTGTGGATCACGACTTACTCCTTGAATTACTTTCTTGACTAAATTTCAGTCAGCACTGAACTGGTTTTCCACTTATCTTCGCGGTCACCAGCAGGCTGTTCGCTCTGGTCAGGATTTTTCCGACTGGTGCGACCTGTCTCTAGGTGTACCGTAAGGCGGCATTATTTCTCCTCTCTTGTTATCGGTGTTTATCAATCTTCTAACTACCCACCTACACTTCACCTACCGGTACGACGCTGCCACTCAAGAACCTTTCTTCGCCATCGGTTGTCGGTTCTTCGAGCTATATGGCCGGCCCACTGCCACTTCAGCTTACTAATCCGTTGGGCTATGTCGGTTACTCTGGTTCTACTGCGGATATCCTCATTTCTAAGTTTATCACGCAGAGAAACCCCGAGCATAGCCCTCTCCATAGCTCGCTGAGCGACCTTGAGATCCTCCTATGGCCAGCAGTGAAGGACCACGTCTCAGATCCGTAAGTCATCACTGGCAACACGCACTGGTTGTACGATTTCGCTTTAAGGTTTTGAGGTATGTCTGACGAGAAGATGTGTCGTAGCTTCCCGAACGCTGCCCAGCCGAGTTGAATCCGTCGATTGACCTCTCCGTCGAAGTTGGACTTACCTAGTCGGACTATTTGTCCCAGGTAAACATACTCGTCAACAACTTCGAGCTTAATGCTCCCAACAACTACCGGCATAGGTGTGACATGGACATTAAACATAATCTTTGTTTTGTCCATGTTCATCTTAAGATCTATCCGTTGGGAGACACTATTGAGGTAATTAATCATAGTGCTTAGGTCTTCCAGCGATTCTGCCATAAGGACTATATCGTCGGCAAATCGAAGGTGAGTTATGTACTCGCCATTGATGTTAATACCGTTGTGGCGGATTGGGATTATTTTATTAGATATAGTGGACTGTATTGATATTCTAAATCCCCTGAAACGTTCAGTTACCGCAGTCACAAAATCACACCAAAAACAGCAATAAACTACTCACGGTCTTACTAGCCAGCCTCCCAAGATCAGCAAACGTTGACAGCTCCTGGTAGCTTCTTCTACACGGTAGAATACACTAGCAATTAGATTGTACACGGTACACTCTGGAGTAGTCCCTTTTTAAAGTTTTTGGAGAGATGTTCACATCACGAACACAAAGAGAATGTGTATGGCTTGTCTCGCCTCCTACCCTCCTCTTCTCTTTTTTTTAACTCCACAGATTATTACAACGCATATTACGTCGCAATGTTGCCACTAGGTGTGACCGGCGCTCCGATCGTAGCAGATCATTGTGCCTCGGTATAAATTTTGTGAGTTGCGGTTTATTACTGAACACACCCCCCACCGAAACCATCTTGATGGTTTCTCCTAACTATATGAAAAAGATATTAGAGAAAATATTATAACTTAAGCTACGGAACATGCAAAATAACGCTGAGACACAGAATGTCCTCAACGAGAAAAAAAAATATTAATACACGTAAAAACTAATTTGAATAAGGTAGAGGACTCAGTTTATTAACTGGTCTCTGTAGAGTACTCTTTTGAGTGCGAAGCGTAACACAACGAACAATCCCATCTGGACCGGGGTGAAGAGCCTCAATTCTACCCAAAGGCCAACTGCATGGCGGTACATTATCAGTTTTTATGATTACGAGATCACCTATTTTTATATTAGATCTATCCGAATGCCACTTTGCTTTCTGTTGCAGCGTATTTAGATATTCGTGACTCCATCTACGCCAAAACATTTGTGAACATTTTTGAATATATTGCCAACGTGATAATCGATTTATTGTTATATCCTCTACATTATACTCAGGTACTGCTGTTAACCCTTTTCCAATTAGAAAGTGTCCCGCAGTCAAAACGTTGAACTCATCAGGATTATCACTAGCTGGTAACGGACAAAGCGGCCGCGAGTTGAGAATCGCTTCTACTTTACAAAACACTGTTGTGAGTTCCTCGAACGTCAAACTTTTTTCTCCTACGGCTCGCGTTAATAGATACTTGGCGGATTTAATTCCAGCTTCCCAGAGCCCACCCATATGTGGTGCACCAGGGGGATTAAATCTCCATATAATTTGTCGTTTTGAGCAACCCTCTAATATATTGTTTTTTTTGTTCGAGCATAAATCTTTGTACTTCGGTTAAATGCTTACTAGCAGCTATGAAATTAGTTCCGCAATCCGAATAAAGGAAGGAGCACACACCGCGTCGCGCTACAAATCTGTCTAAACACGCGAGGAAACAGTCCGATGACAACGACGATAAGACTTCAAGGTGTACAGCTTTTGTCGAATAACAAATAAATAATGCTAAATATGACCGTTCAACCCTAGCATTTCGTCGTAAACTTTCTTTTGTAAAGAACGGACCACCGAGGTCCACCCCTACATGCTCAAAAACATTACAAGGTATCAATCGGGCTGCTGGCAAAGGTGCCATCTCAGGCTGTAAGAGCACTGGGTTGTGTTTAAAACAAATTTTGCATTTGGACAAAACTGACCGAATAATGCGACGGGATGCTAAAATCCAAAAATTTTGATTAATAATGTTTTGTAAGGTGCGTGGACCTACGTGTAAATATTTTTTATGTAAATATTCAATAAGTAAAAAGGTAAATCTACTATTTTTAGGTAATAAACGAGGATGCTTCGCGTTATAAGGTAACGCTGAATAATTTATTCGACCCCCCACCCTGAGGTATCCGCGTTCGTCAATAAATGGAGATAATTTTCTCAACGACGGAACGTACTTTGTGCCCTTTGACAATCTATTTATTTCATTTGCGAAGTATGCACTTTGTACTAATTTAATTAAAACATCTTGGGCAGTATTTAATTCGTTAGTCGTCAGTATTGATTGCTTCGAGTGACCGGATTTGAGTCGGAACCATCTCAATATTCGAGCAAACGTACGTTGCAGTTTATAATAAGAAGAGAAATTGGAAAAGATTCGGTCACAGAACTCTAACTTAGTCTCCTCTATCGATTATTTTCATTTGTGATTAAATTGAAGGAGCCTAATGTATGATTTGATTTCATTTCGGGTGTATTACTTTCATGTTGGTTGATAAATGTTCTCACTGGCCACTGCGAATAGTCGTCGTACAACCAAGATGGGCCCTTCAACCACTGCTCACTGCACTCCACGAGCTGTGACGGAGACGCTCCGCGCGAGCATATGTCTGCCATATTGCACTCACTACTCACGTGACGCCAACAGTGTGGAGGTAACACTTCACATACCTGAGTAACACGGTTACTAACAAACGGCTTTAATTTGTAAGCTTCTGTCTGAAGCCACGTCAACACGATAGTCGAATCGGTTAACGCAGTAATACGAGTAATTTTTACACGAGTTAAAATGTCACGGACATATCTAATTAATTTGCTTAACAAAACTGACGCCATTAATTCCAACCTCGGGATAGTTAATGGTTTGACGGGGGCTACTTTAGATTTTGCTGTCACCAGGCGTACTTTAGTTTGACCTCTATCGTTACGACTGATCACATACACACAACTAGCATAACCGCGAGAGCTTGCATCACAAAAGGCGACCAATTCACATTCGGTCTGTTCTGGTAGCAGCATATGTCTATCTATCTTGATTGCCGTTAGTCGCGGGAGATCATCAACGTAATTAAGCCAGCGCTTAGTTACGTTGGTTGGCAGCTGCTCATCCCATCCTATGCCCAGCTTCCATAAATCTTGCATTATCTCTTTCGCGATGAAAATGCACGGTGAAATAAAACCCACGGGGTCGTAAATAGAAGCTAATAATTTTAAAACAGAACGTTTAGTTGTTACTTTATCAGTCTTATCTACTGTGAAATAAAAACAGTCAGTCAAAGGGAACCATTTCAGACCTAGCACTTTGACTGAATATTCGTTACCATCTTTCATAAATGTAACAGGACACTCTCGGTTTTCTAACGGAACGCGTTGTAAAACTTTTGCACTATTACTCGCCCACCTTTTGAGTATAAAGCCACCGGAATTAAACATCTCTAAAAGTTCATCTTGTAACCGAGATATCTGTGACAATGAACTACAAGAATATAGAATGTCATCCATGTACACGCCCTCGCGCACAACCATTGCAGCGAGTGGGAAACGTTCTTCCTCGTCATAGGCTAACTGTAAGAGGGTGCGGATAGCTAAGAACGGTGAGCAACTTAAGCCGTAAGTGACAGTTTTTAATTCATAAACGTCAATGGCATCGTTAGGCGAATGACGATACAAAATATGTTGATAACATCTATCTGACTGATTCAGTTTAATTGCCCGATACATTTTGCATACGTCACAAATCAAACAATATTCAAACAACCTAAAATTCAATATTATAGCCCCAATATCTCGATACAGATTAGGCCCGGTCAATAGAATATCATTTAGCGAAACGTTCGTGGACGTTTTAGCCGAGGCATCGAATACCACACGCAAAGGAGTAGTGGAACTACTGGGCTTAAGTATACTGTGATGAGGTATCACATATTTGCTCGGGGTGTCCCCCGAATAAAGCTCCATGTGCCCTAGATTTTCATATTCGCACATGAACTCTGAATAGGCTTGTCGTAATACAGGTGAACGATTCAACTTGCGCTCGGTGAACAAGAGTCGCCGCTCGGCTGCCGCTCGTGACGCGCCCAACGGAGGCGGGTCTGGTATGAATGGTAACGGCACTGAATAGGTACCATCCTCAGTACGACTATAACGAGCCACGAAAATGTCTTCCGCTAATTGTTCCAAAGGATTAATCGAGGGTTTGCTTGGCAATTCTTCGATTTCCCAAAACTTACGCAACGTTTGATCTAAAGACTCTTGTTCATCAAATGAGACTGATAAATTATAATTTTTTAAATTGTCCTTATCATTGCTATAAAGTTTACCACTTACAACAAACCCGAAAGCGGTATCGATCACGCTTGGTATATCCGATGAAATAATATAAGGTTTATCCTTAATAAGTTCCGAAACTATATCATTGCCCAATAGTATATCGATACGCGAACGCTTATAAAATAATGGATCAGCTAAATTAAAATTCTTATATTTATTAATAACGTCCGAGTGGAATCGAACGTTAGGCATATCAGCAGATACCTTAGTCACTACGACCATGTTCAGTGTAAAACTAGGTAGGTCAGTGTGTAGGGACCTTAATGTGCATGTAATCATGCCGTGATTTTTTACAGCCTCTCCACCGAGACCATAAATATTAAACGAACACTTCTTTCGAGGTAAGCCCAAACGTTGAGCACACTCAGTTGTAATAAATGAGCTCTGAGCTCCAGAGTCAATAACTGCACGGCAGTATTGAAGCTGGCCGCTACTATCAATTACTAACACGCGCGCCGTTCCCAATACAACACCGTAACCCGAGTGAGCGTTATTGGAATGAAGCGTATCTATCGTATAACGCTCTGAGTCACTCATAGCCTGAGACGAGACGAGTGCTTGTTGCACTTGCGAGTCAGAGCACAATGGACGGGTGGATGTTGGCACGAGCGTGTCGCTCACTGGCTCCCTATGCAATAGATAATGATGTAGTGACGCACATACACCACAAGACATCTCACTTTTACAAGTTGAGGTATCATGATTTCCTTTTAGGCAATTATGACACAATTTTAAGGTATTGACACGGTCAATCCTTTTATCTACGGTCAATTTACGAAATTGATCGCACCTATAAATCATGTGATTTTGATTGCAATGCGCGCAAATTATTTTTTTATTTTTATTATAATTTGACACATTAGTATTTAAAACTGTCTTTGAATAACTTTTGTAGTGGTTATTATTGTTGCCTTTGTAATTGTTACATATAGACTTATTTCTTGATTGTAACGACATCGTACTATTCGATGAATGTTCGAGTACTTTAACTTGTTTATTTACAAAACTAATTAATTCCGAAAAAGATGGAAGTGAATTTTGATCCCGATTTTCTTCAAAAAGCCTCCTAGTATGCGCATCCAACCCACGTAAGGCTAAATGACAAAATAAATAGTCATGTAAATTTTTAATTTTTAATGCCTCGATGGCTTTAAAGGAGTGATCGAATGTTTCGATAAATAAAGTAAGATTTGCGGTAGTATCTTTATTTAACGGCGTAAAGTTTATCATTTTGTCGATGTACCTACCCACGAGTATTCGATCATCTTGATATTTATTACATAAACTTTGCCATACGACAGTATAATTAGCGGCTGTTATGGGCAATTTTTTAACAATGTTTAATGCCGAACCTTTAACACATGAAAGCAAATAGTGAAACTTATCTATTTCGTCGAAATCTCGATTGTGGACAAGTGATACAAATGTATCGTAGAATGTGGTCCACTTCTCAATATCACCATCGAAGTCAAATAAACGTAATTTAGGTAATGACGGCCTTACATCACTCCTATCTTTCCTACTGAGGGATGCCTCCTCGTCCGGTTTTAATCTTAAATATTGCAACCTACATACTTTATAAAGTTCATCAAATGTATCTAATTCTCGCGTTGATAATCTTGTCTCCGGTTTTAATGATATATCTATTTCAATAATATTTAACACTGTTTCTTCAAACTTTGAGCGGACACTTTCTAATTCGGAATAATCGGCTAAGAAATTCTGAATTTGTGTGGGATCATTTATTTGGGATCTCGCGATATCGAAAACCTTTTGTAATTTAGCAAATAGGTATTCCTTTTTAAAAATAAGTGTTTGCCTTTTTATTTGTAATTTATCCGACATTATGAACAAATTACAAAATTAATACTTTATAAACGCACCGCGAGCAATGGACATCCAGGTAAAAAAGAGGCAAATTAAATAAGGGATATTAAATTAATTAAATGCGTAGTTTTACTCAAATATATGACGTCCACGGGACGCGAATTAAGGGTAGAAAATTATTATTCGAAGATCACTAATTCGAATATATGCGGCTCGAAGGCCAGAAATGTGGCGGATTGGGATTATTTTATTAGATATAGTGGACTGTATTGATATTCTAAATCCCCTGAAACGTTCAGTTACCGCAGTCACAAAATCACACCAAAAACAGCAATAAACTACTCACGGTCTTACTAGCCAGCCTCCCAAGATCAGCAAACGTTGACAGCTCCTGGTAGCTTCTTCTACACGGTAGAATACACTAGCAATTAGATTGTACACGGTACACTCTGGAGTAGTCCCTTTTTAAAGTTTTTGGAGAGATGTTCACATCACGAACACAAAGAGAATGTGTATGGCTTGTCTCGCCTCCTACCCTCCTCTTCTCTTTTTTTTAACTCCACAGATTATTACAACGCATATTACGTCGCAATGTTGCCACTAGGTGTGACCGGCGCTCCGATCGTAGCAGATCATTGTGCCTCGGTATAAATTTTGTGAGTTGCGGTTTATTACTGAACAACCGTATCATTTCCAGTCCAGAAGCTTGAAAACGCACTTCCAATGCAGCGGTGAAGAGTTTCGGGGATATCACGTCACCCTGTCGTACACCTCTCTGTAATTGGATAGGTTTCGTACTCTATTTCAGTTCTCGGATAGCCATCGTAGCCATACTGTACAAGCAATTCAGCACTTGTATATACCGACAGTAAATTTGGCACCGCTGAAGGGACTGAAGCACCGCCCAAATATCGACGGAATTAAAGACTGTCTCATAGTCCACATACGCCAGACATAGTAGCAAATTGTACTCCTCGGATTTCTGTACAACTTGCCGAAGGGTATGTATGTGGTCTATGGTGCTAAAGCCCTTTCGGAAACCGGCTTGTTCGGGAGGCTGGAAGTCGTCAAACCTACGTGCGAGACAATTCGTAATGATTCTTGAAAACAGCACGTAAACGCGGCTCAGAAGGGAAATCGGTCTGTAATTCTTCAAGAGAGCATTGTCACCTTTCTTGGAGAACAAGACCACCGCACTTCTTCTCCACGCCTCCGGTGTAATGCCACCATTTAGGACGGAATTAAAGAGCCTCTGAAGGACTTCCAGTACCGGTTTTCCATCCGCTTTCAGAAGCTCCGCTGTAATTCCATCCTCGCCTGGGGCCTTGCCGTTTTTAAGATGCTGGAGAACCATTCTAATCTCGCTCAGACTAACGTCCGGGATGTCTTCGGAATAGTGTCGGATAAGACTCGCTCTTGGATCGTTACTCACACTTGCGTGTGGCTCCAACGATGACGTGTACAGCTGTCCATAGAAACTCTCAATATCACTCAAAATCTCAGGTGCCCCGGAAACGATGCTGCCACACTCGGTCTTTAGCTTTGACAGTTGGCTCTGTCTGGCAGACAGATCTCTGACAAAGTCTTTAGAGCCTTAGTTCCGCTCGATCGCTTCTTCAATACAAGCTGTATTGAAGTTGCGTAAGTCCCACCGCATGCATTTGGAGATCTGTCTGTTCAGTTGCCTGTTTGCTGTCAAATCTGTTGAAGAATGTAGATTTATCTCCCGTCTAACAGCCATGAGATTAAAAGTGTGATCGGAGAGTTTTTGTGTTCTTCTGTGGCGGGTCTTGCAGAACTTAGCTCCGACCGCATGGACAGTTTCTACGAGCTTGTCATTCATATCGTCCACTTCATTGTAGTCTTCTAGGCACTGAAAACGGTTTTGTAGCTCGAGCCGAAAGGTTTTAGGACTTTGGAACAGAGCACGAGGGGGACGGAGCGTTGACTTCATTAGACGTGACCTCTCCAACTTAACGTTTAGCTTCAGTGTGCCTCTAACCATTCGGTGATCGCTACTAGTTTTTACCCTCGCGATCACGGAGACATCACTGAACAGTTGTAGTCTGGTCGTCATAATGGAGTCAATCTCATTTTTGTCGAACCGTCGGGGCTCGACCAGGTCCACTTCCTGTGGGGCCTGGAAGAAAGAGTTCATCATAAAGAGTCCCTCTTTCTCCATGACGTCGGCCAGCTGCTGGCCCCTTGGGTTACGTTGCCCTATTCCAAATTTCCCTACTTTCAGCTCACCGTTCTCCCTTGTGCCTAGTTTTGCATTGAAGTCTCCCATTAACACCGTATATTGGGTTTTGGAGGAATGCATGGCTCTAGAGATATCCTCATACATTTCCTCCACCTCCTCATTGGGGTATGCCGAGGTTGGTGCGTAAACCTGTATGACCTTCAGCGAATACCGTTTGGTGATTCTGAGTATAAGGTACGCAACCCTCGTCGACACACTCCCTATCTTTTCAACGTTGTTTACGAGAGACTTGTGGACGATAAATCCGACACCTTCTTGGGACAGATGGTCGCCCTCCCGGTGATAGAGCAAGTTGCCGGATTCGAGGATTATCGTGTCCTCCCCCTCTCTTCGGACACATTACACCGGAGGCGTGGAGAAGAAGTGCGGTGGTCTTGTTCTCCAAGAAAGGTGACAATGCTCTCTTGAAGAATTACAGACCAATTTCCTTTCTGAGCCGCGTCTACGTGCTGTTTTCGAGAATCATTACGAATCGTCTCGCGTGCAGACTTGATGACTTCGAGCCTCCCGAACAAGCCGGTTTTCGAAAGGGCTTTAGCACCATAGACCACATACATACCCTTCGGCAAGTTGTACAGAAGTCCGAGGAGCACAATTTGCCACTATGCCTGGCGTATGTGGACTATGAGAAAGTCTATGATTCCGTCGAAATTTGGGCGGTGCTTCAGTCCCTTCAGCGGTGCCAAGTTGACTGTCGGTATATAGAAGTGCTGAAGTGCTTATACAGTAGGGCTACGATGGCTATCTGAGTACAGAACTAGAGTTGGAAACCTATCCAATTACAGAGAAGTGTACGTTATATCCCCGAAACTCTTCACCGCTGCATTGGAAGTGCGTTTTTAAGCTTCTGGACTGGAAAGGATACGGTATTAACATCAATGGCGAGTACATCACTCACCTTCGATTTGCCGACGATATAGTCCTTATGGCAGAATCGCTGGAGGACCTAAGCACTATGCTCAATGTCCTCAATAGTGTCTCCCAACGGATAGGTCTTAAGATGAACATGGATAAAACAAAGATTATGTTTAATGTCCATGTCACACCTATGCCGGTAGTTGTTGGGAGCACTAAGCTCGAAGTTATTGACGAGTATGTTTACCTGGGATAAATAGTCCGACTAGGTAAGTCCAATTTCAACCGATAGGTCAATCGACGGATTCAACTCGGCTCGGCAGCGTTCGGGAAACTACGACACATCTTCTCGTCAGACATACCTCAAAACCTTAAAACGAAATTATACAACCAGTGCGTGTTGCCAGTGATGACTTACGGATCTGAGACGTGGTCCTTCACTGCTGGCCATATGTGGAAGCTCAAGGTCGCTCAGCGAGCTATGGAGAGGGCTATGCTCGGAGTTTCTCTGCGTGATAAGCTTAGGAATGAGGATATCCGCAGTAGAACCAGAGTAACCGACATAGCCCAACGGATTAGTAAGCTGAAGTGGCAGTGGGCCGGCCATATAGCTCGAAGAACCGACAACAGATGGGGAAGAAAGGTTCTTGAGTGGCAGCCTCGTACCGGTAGGCGAAATGTAGGGCGACCCCCCACGAGATGGAGTGACGACCTGGTAAGACATGCAGGAAGTCGATGGATGCAGGTGGCTCAGGACCGTGCTTTGTGGCATTCCTTGGGGGAGGCCTATGTTCAGCAGTGAACTTATGAAAGGCTGTAATGTTGATGATGAAGCTACCATATAAAATACTTAGATTTCTTTACATGGCTCTTACAGATTCTGTTATTACTTATGGACTTAGCAATTATGGAAGAATTTATGTAACTTACATACAGGAAATGTACACATTACAACGCATAATGCTTAGATTAATAGTACCTAAGCACATTAAAAATAAGTATATGGATAATGACCAGGATCTATTTAAATATTGCAAAATCATAAATGTTTTCGATAAAGTTAAATTTAATATACTAACTGAGGTAAATAATTCAGAAAACCTAGTTCTTATAAAAACACCTGTAAATCTTCGAAATATAGCTTTTAAATGCAACATGTATGTTGCATCTATTTCTGGGTTACATTCTTGATAATTTGAATTGTTATTATGATTGCTAGAGATTACCTCTATTGTCTCATTTTCTAATTTAAATTACTTGGAAATGATTCCAAATTCAATGTAAAGTCAATACACTGCTCAATAGAAGCAGAAGACGAACCAATATCATCAATTGTTAAAACAACTACCTCTAAGATCTGTGTAGTACCTGTTAGCACTTAGTTACAAAGTATTTTTTTGATATTGTAAAACCAAATTGTTATTGTTTTATTACATTTTATATATGTATTTCTAATATTTAATTGTTTATTTATTTATTCTTTATTGCACCAAATATTTGTACAAAAGGCGAGCTTAATGCTATATGGCATTCTCTACCAGCTAACCTTGGATAGAACAGAGAGTGAGCTTGGGCAGTTAAGTTGTCATGATATAATTCAGTTTAAATATATACATTCAACAGACACATAAAATATAAACATATAAATAAAATATATATTATTTATGTACATATATAAATCAATACATACATGCGTACATATATTCCTCAATAAATGTATATATAAATAACTATAAACATATAAAGTAAGTTGACTCAACTTTGTAGGTTACGGATATGCTCATATAGTTTTCTTTAAAAACATTTTGGCAGGTATTGTTCGCAAGTCAACAGGCAATTTGTTCCAGAGGGTAATGGAAGTAACTGTGAAAGAATCTGACATAGACCCAGAATGGTGGAGAAGAGTAGACAGGAATAAACTGTGTGAAGAACGGAGATAGAGAGAATGAGTGTCACTACGGAATTGCAATCTTTCTTTTAGATAAAGGGGTGAGGAAGGATCATTAAGAACTGAAAACATAGTGGACAGGATTCGGAAATCTCTGCGCTGGCGTGTAATCTGAAAAAGATGAATCGGATATAGTTGTTAAGTAACCTGTCCAACCTGTTTAGCAGCTGTTGAGAAATATTAGTTACACAAACATCAGCATAGTCAAACAATGGGAGAATTAGAGTTTGGACGAGAAGACGTTTAGTTGAAGGAGGCAGAAAGAACTTAAGGCAATACAAGCAACGAAGTATGCCTGTGATTTTACAACAAACCTTGGACACCTGTGATATCCAACTAAGAGACGGGTCTATAATTAAACCGAGATCCTTGACACTATTTCTAAAGGGTATAACGCAGTTTTACAGGGTATAACGTAGTAATTGGATGGTAGTTCAGATATGTTAAGTTGTGACCCCAATCGACGACTACCAATGACGATAGCCTGGCATTTATTGGGATTTACCGTTATATTTTATACGTGGTAGAGCCTTGCTGCAGCTATATTAATAGTATGGTTGTAGCACGAATGGGTCGGCTCTACCGGGGAAGGACCACGCTCTCACAGAATACCAGCGTAAAATAGCAGCTTAATGCTGCTGTGTTTCGTATGGTGAGTGTAGAGAACCGGAGACCCTTTTTATTAGAAATGAGGCATTCCATCTCAGTCCTCACGGTTGACAACGCATCTGCATTTTAATTCGCAAACGAAGATAGATGTAGATGTCTATGGGTCACAGCAACCACTTACCATCAGGTGTACTGTGTGCTCGTTTGTCACCCTTATTCTGTAAAAAAAATGTAAAAAACCGTATTATTCGCCGTGTAGTGGCGGTAATCGCCGTGTAGTGGCGGGAAAGAATATCCACTACCCCATATCTTCCCGTGGGTGTCGTAAAAGGCGACAAAGGGAAACAGGCAGGAGATGGCAGCAGCATCTTCCTGATAATAGCCAAAATTACAATAAAAAACTGCGGTTGCCAATTCGCTCGCCAAGCGTGGCAACTATAGCAAATACCCCCCTATGAAGAGAATAACAAGGAGACGGCCCCCAGTCCCCGGCGGCCCCGCCATTCCTGGCTACGGTGGTGACCATGGTAACGGCGAGGCAGGGGGTGCTAAGAATCTCCGGTGGAGGTTCGGTTGCTACCTTAGACGACTCGACCTGGCAACGTACAACGCACGCACCCTGAGGACTGACGAGAAGATCGTGGAGCTGGAAGAAGAGATAGACAAGTTACGGTGGCATATTATAGGATTATCCGAAGTCCGAAGAGAGGGGGAGGACACGATAATCCTCGAATCCGGCAACTTGCTCTATCACCGGGAGGGCGACCATCTGTCCCAAGAAGGTGTCGGATTTATCGTCCACAAGTCTCTCGTAAACAACGTTGAAAAGATAGGGAGTGTGTCGACGAGGGTTGCGTACCTTATACTCAGAATCACCAAACGGTATTCGCTGAAGGTCATACAGGTTTACGCACCAACCTCGGCATACCCCAATGAGGAGGTGGAGGAAATGTATGAGGATATCTCTAGAGCCATGCATTCCTCCAAAACCCAATATACGGTGTTAATGGGAGACTTCAATGCAAAACTAGGCACAAGGGAGAACGGTGAGCTGAAAGTAGGGAAATTTGGAATAGGGCAACGTAACCCAAGGGGCCAGCAGCTGGCCGACGTCATGGAGAAAGAGGGACTCTTTATGATGAACTCTTTCTTCCAGGCCCCACAGGAAGTGGACCTGGTCGAGCCCCGACGGTTCGACAAAAATGAGATTGACTCCATTATGACGACCAGACTACAACTGTTCAGTGATGTCTCCGTGATCGCGAGGGTAAAAACTAGTAGCGATCACCGAATGGTTAGAGGCACACTGAAGCTAAACGTTAAGTTGGAGAGGTCACGTCTAATGAAGTCAACGCTCCGTCCCCCTCGTGCTCTGTTCCAAAGTCCTAAAACCTTTCGGCTCGAGCTACAAAACCGTTTTCAGTGCCTAGAAGACTACAATGAAGTGGACGATATGAATGACAAGCTCGTAGAAACTGTCCATGCGGTCGGAGCTAAGTTCTGCAAGACCCGCCACAGAATAACACAAAAACTCTCCGATCACACTTTTAATCTCATGGCTGTTAGACGGGAGATAAATCTACATTCTTCAACAGATTTGACAGCAAACAGGCAACTGAACAGACAGATCTCCAAATGCATGCGGTGGGACTTACGCAACTTCAATACAGCTTGTATTGAAGAAGCGATCGAGCGGAACTAAGGCTCTAAAGACTTTGTCAGAGATCTGTCTGCCAGACAGAGCCAACTGTCAAAGCTAAAGACCGAGTGTGGCAGCATCGTTTCCGGGGCATCTGAGATTTTGAGTGATATTGAGAGTTTCTATGGACAGCTGTACACGTCATCGTTGGAGCCACACGCAAGTGTGAGTAACGATCCAAGAGCGAGTCTTATCCGACACTATTCCGAAGACATCCCGGACGTTAGTCTGAGCGAGATTAGAATGGTTCTCCAGCATCTTAAAAACGGCAAGGCCCCAGGCGAGGATGGAATTACAGCGGAGCTTCTGAAAGCGGATGGAAAACCGGTACTGGAAGTCCTTCAGAGGCTCTTTAATTCCGTCCTAAATGGTGGCATTACACCGGAGGCGTGGAAAAGAAGTGCGGTGGTCTTGTTCTCCAAGAAAGGTGACAATGCTCTCTTGAAGAATTACAGACCGATTTCCCTTCTGAGCCGCGTTTACGTGCTGTTTTCAAGAATCATTACGAATTGTCTCGCACGTAGGTTTGACGACTTCCAGCCTCCCGAACAAGCCGGTTTCCGAAAGGGCTTTAGCACCATAGACCACATACATACCCTTCGGCAAGTTGTACAGAAATCCGAGGAGTACAATTTGCTACTATGTCTGGCGTATGTGGACTATGAGACAGTCTTTAATTCCGTCGATATTTGGGCGGTGCTTCAGTCCCTTCAGCGGTGCCAAATTTACTGTCGGTATATACAAGTGCTGAATTGCTTGTACAGTATGGCTACGATGGCTATCCGAGAACTGAAATAGAGTACGAAACCTATCCAATTACAGAGAGGTGTACGACAGGGTGACGTGATATCCCCGAAACTCTTCACCGCTGCATTGGAAGTGCGTTTTCAAGCTTCTGGACTGGAAATGATACGGTATTAACATCAATGGCGAGTACATAACTCACCTTCGATTTGCCGACGATATAGTCCTTATGGCAGAATCGCTGGAAGACCTAAGCACTATGATTAATTACCTCAATAGTGTCTCCCAACGGATAGATCTTAAGATGAACATGGACAAAACAAAGATTATGTTTAATGTCCATGTCACACCTATGCCGGTAGTTGTTGGGAGCATTAAGCTCGAAGTTGTTGACGAGTATGTTTCCTGGGACAAATAGTCCGACTTGGTAAGTCCAACTTCGACGGAGAGGTCAATCGACGGATTCAACTCGGCTGGGCAGCGTTCGGGAAGCTACGACATCTTCTCGTCAGACATACCTCAAAACCTTAAAGCGAAATCGTACAACCAGTGCGTGTTGCCAGTGATGACTTACGGATCTGAGACGTGGTCCTTCACTGCTGGCCATAGGAGGATCTCAAGGTCGCTCAGCGAGCTATGGAGAGGGCTATGCTCGGGGTTTCTCTGCGTGATAAACTTAGAAATGAGGATATCCGCAGTAGAACCAGAGTAACCGACATAGCCCAACGGATTAGTAAGCTGAAGTGGCAGTGGGCCGGCCATATAGCTCGAAGAACCGACAACCGATGGCGAAGAAAGGTTCTTGAGTGGCAGCGTCGTACCGGTAGGTGAAGTGTAGGTGGGTAGTTAGAAGATTGATAAACACCGATAACAAGAGAGGAGAAATAATGCCGCCTTACGGTACACCTAGAGACAGGTCGCACCAGTCGGAAAAATCCTGACCAGAGCGAACAGCCTGCTGGTGACCGCGAAGATAAGTGGAAAACCAGTTCAGTGCTGACTGAAATTTAGTCAAGAAAGTAATTCAAGGAGTAAGTCGTGATCCACACAATTGAATGCGTTTGAAAAGTCAATAAGGA